>CANTUQ010000143.1:0-1200000 GCA_947683425.1 Excoecaria cochinchinensis | reverse complement strand
AGTTGAAGGAACAGCAAGAGAAGAGAAGAGAAAAGAGAAAACCACAAACAGAAGAAGAAGTCCAATGGCAGGAGAAGATTTGTGCACCATTTTTTTTGGTTGAAAAGAGACAAATTATAATTTAAAAAAAGAAAAAAGAAAAATTGAAAAGAAGGAAGATAGATGTGAAAAGAGATCAGTGAAGGGTAAGAGGAAGGAAGAAAGAGCGGTGGTTTATATAGAAAATAGAGAAAGCACAGACACACCCATCACCGATTCATTAAAAGGCAATCCCTTCACACAAAGTCAACTTACTTACCATTTTTAATTTCTTATTTTTTTATTTTAGTTTCCCACTTGCCTTAACTTCCTCTCTTTTGATGTCATTTTCATATCATCCACTCATTTTTCTAAATAAATTAGTAAATTATATAGTATTATTTTTTTAATTTAACCATTCATACGGTTAATTGTTGACTCAATTTGAAAAATAAATATTGCTTACACAACGTTTTTTTTCAGAATGAATTTCTATAGAATGTCCTTACAAAAATATAACATGAAATTAAAAATAAATGGTTTCTACATCAAATTGATTTTTTTGGCCTTGAATTGGACAGCCAACTGAATTAATCCTATTCGTTAGTGCAAATTAGTACAAAATGTTAGTAATTAAATATCAAATTTGAAAATTAAAGAGTTCAATAAATTCTTGTTATTGTTTACTTAAAAATATTAAAATTAAGGATTAGAAAATGAAACGCAAGAGAATATATATATATATGTATATATATTCAAAATAAAAGTGATCAAATTTCTATTTTGGGTAGACTGTAATCTTGTAAGGCTTACATCGGTTGGTTAATTTTTTATTAAAATTAAAAAAATCAGTTTTAAAAAATAGTGTAATTACCAAATTTTATTATTTTTGTGTTTCCAAATATTGTAATTGAAAAAGAAAAGGAATTTATTTATTTAGAGTATTAAAAATGCACAACCATACAAAGTAAGAAGTGCCAAAACATTCACGAGATAGTGCAAGTGTCACTAATTGAGTATGTAATTTATCCTATTGGGCCCACCTTTATCCCATTTCTGTCGGCCCATTTACAAATACGAGTTTTTACTCTTTTTTTTTTTCGAAAGCAAATCATAAATAATAAGAGAAGGTTGGAGTTAAATGTTAGTATTTTGAGCAATCGTCCGGGAGAATATTAAAACTGAGAATCCGGCGAGAAATGTGGTCCATTGGGTAGCATATTCAACTCAGAAATTTATTAAATCTAAACAAAGTTGATGATAAATTAAATGATTATTATTTCCGTTGTTATCTATTTTAACTTTATAAATTTAAAAGGATGATGTTGTTGGCATAGTTAGTGGAAATTCGCCAGCTGGAGCTCATTGCGAATGCATGAAATCCACTTAACACAACCATATCTACATTTTTGTATATTAATAATCATAATATATTATATATCAAAAAAAAAAGTAACATATACACGTACTTAAAACCTAATTTTTTATGTGATGGAAAAAACAAAAGTGTAAAAACTGCCGAATCATGTTATATATAGAGTTGAATATGTATGCATTATGAAATTTTTAAACAGTTAAAAGTTTTACTACTCTACCATTTAACTATAATTTGAATCCCACCGGCTCAATATATATATATAAAGAATATGCATTAAGCTAAACCAAAATTAATATTTTTTTTATTGTGATATAAGTCTACTTAAAATGAGAGGTTAAGAATTGTGAAATATATCTAATTTACCATCATTGGTTGGTGAGAATTGACTATACGAGTGTATATATTCAGATCAGATCAGAGGTTTCTTTTTTTTTTTTTTTTTTTTTCTTTTCAAGAATTATTACTTCCTCGTTGGGGTTACGTACTTCCATTATCAAGAATTTTGTTATTTTAGGTCAACTTCCTTTTATTTTTAAACCCTAGAATAACAACCAATGGCTGACTTAATAAACAAAAGTCATAATTTCTTTAAGCAATATGAAATTAGAATAATTGAAATATTAAAAATACTAATGTGTAAAATAAGAAAACATGGGAATCTTGACTATAAGGTAGTAGTAATAATTGATGTATGAGCTTCCAAAGATGGTGGCACATCTTTGAGTTTGGGCGGTGGACATTAATTGACATTCTATTTTGTCCTTTTTTTTTACCTTATATTTATTTTTTGGACTTTAGCTTCTCTGTCTCTGGTGTTATTTCCTACCCCATGGGTTAGGGTGGCTATGTCTGGCCCATGTGTTTAATCTTATTAGCATGCTATAAACATTCAATCTCTACTGTTTATTTATCAATCTAGCTAATTATTCATTCATCACCCTATTATTTTGTAAGATAAAATATTCATGAATAAATTTTATGTCATTTCAGATTTGAATAACGTATATGGACTCAGCTACTAATGCTGAATCGACCACTGCCAAATTATTTTCGAAATTAAGCATTATCCACACCTTTTCAATTAAATTATTTTGGAACCACATATTCGTTAATGGTTATATTTTGTGCCGGTCATTGTTGCAATGTTGCTTACTACTGATAGGTCTCTCTCGCACGGTATTCGGAATACTATGTGCGTAAGCAGCACGAAACACAAAAAAAATGTCGTGCTCAATTAATTATCTTTATAAACCATTGTTATGTGCATCAATAATTTCATCCAATAGTATGTATTGCATGATTAATTGCTCCTCTATTTCGGCCTGTCTTATCACAAACTCAACTCTATTTCGATTGATTCAAGTCCATAGATTTGATTAATTTTATAGTAAAATGTTTCTAAATTATAAATTAGACACATATCTCAATTATGAAAATTAATGCCATATCAATAATTGAGTTTGCTATTTAGTACTATGTTTTAAGTGATAATTTATTTTGTTATTCCAATTTAATTTATAATTTTGAAATCAATTTTTGTGAATATGCGAAGCTGGATATTTGAAGCAATGATTTTTGTAGTTAGACTTGGAGTTATTTTGTGGCTGTGCTCGCTAAGGTTTAAATAAGTATCTGCATATGAACAAATAAATAAATATTTCTTCTGTTAAAAAAATTCCATTTTCATTTTTACACATATTAGAAAAAATAGTTAATGTGATTGAATTAGTGTAATTTTTTCTAACATATTCCTACATTAATTAAGGATATAATTAGAAAAATAAAATAAATAATTAATAAAATTATAAATAAATTATATTATTTTAAAAAATTAATTACATTTTAAAAATTTTATAAAATAGAAAATATGAGAAGGAGGAGTAATAACCTTTCCATTATTTAATTAGTTGTGGCTTTGGAAATGTAAACCTAACAGAATCAGTTTGTAGGCAAGATGGGTGACATTTTTCTCTTCAATCCTCATATATAGTGTCCAACCTTCAGAGTCAAAAAGGAAAAGTCCGAAAATATATTCTTTTATATTAATAATAGTAATAAGTAAGTATAATAAAAATCAGAAAGTAAAGTAATCAAATTGTTCTATTTCCTCGTGGAAATTATTTTTCACACAGAAATATGAACTTTATTCAGATTAAAAGATGCGGTTGGATACATTGCTACTTATATGTAGCCAATGTTAGTAAATATCAAACGATTCACTTCTCTTAGTTGATACAATAATATTTTTGTACAGTTTTAATTTTTATAAGTTCCATGCATAGTCATCTCCATTCATCTAGATTGATAATTAAGGTTTAAGTGCCATGCAATTATCTTTTCATACTAGTCTGGCTTAGGCACAGTAACAATTATTTATATGGAGTCAATTAATTTCGGTAGTCCATGATGTATCATGCACAGAATAATAATAATAATAATAATATATAGGATGATGATATAAGGCACTGGTTTATGTCAAAACACAAATTTATTTTAGTTGAAAATATTTGTATAAAATCTGACTTTTGCATATACACACATGAGATATCGATCTATAGGCATGGCTGATACCTAACTATTATATGTTTAGGTAATATCACTCTACCAAACAAATCCACAATAAAAATATAATAACAATTCAATGAGATCATATAAGGGAATTTTTGAAGATGTCTGTCAGCTAGTGGATGCAATACATGACAGAATCTACAGTCATGCCATGCCAAAATATTCAAATCAAAAATTATGTATGTGTGTGTGAAAAAGAAAGAAAAAAACAGAGTGCTTGTACTATAATAATCGGTAATTATTGTGGTTAATGTCTAAAGCTACAAAGTTGCTTTTCGCGCGGATATTATAATTCAGACAGTGTTATTTAATGTATAGACTTTGATAAGCATGATTATTTAAGAAGGACAATTCATTATTTTTTAGTAATTAACCTGTTTAATAAATGAACAGATCATTATATGAAGCACAAACGGAATTATTGTATACATTTATAATTATTCAGTGAATATAGAAAAGTATAATAATATTATTAAGACCAAAAAAGAAGGTTGGTTATGGTTGTGGAGAGAATGTTATAATTTAGTTTAATTAGATGTTGCAGGCAACTTCACAGACAGTCTTTGCTATTGACGTCGGAAGGTGACGACACGTTGATACATTTATAAATATATTATTACCATTTATTATTTATTGTAAAAATAATTTCCAAATTAAACAATAAAAAGGGCTTGATGGTAATGGAGGATTTTTTTTTTCTTTTTTTAATCCCACCATAGACATAAAAAAAATAAAGATATATAGTCATAAAAATCTAATAATTAGTGTATATAAAAAAAATTAGAATCTTAACCACAGAAATTAACTGAGTACTATACAGGAGTAGTATTAATTCACTGACTGAATGGCATTATTAGCTTAATTAGCATGATTAATTGATTTTAATTTTATTTTTGTCTGCGAATCTGTTATCAAATTTGAAAATTAAAAATACTAATAAAGTAAATTGAATAGTGGGTAAGGGTATAGCTGTATTAATTATCTGAAAATTAGGTTTTGCGAATATGTTGCATAATCATTATTTATATAAATAAGAAAGCTTACCCTGGTTGCCAATATTGATGAAGATTAAAATAAACATGTCATGATATTTGGCTAAGGGACACATATCTTTAAAATCTTATCCTTTGTGCCAAAAAGAACATTCTTTGTGCTGCTAATTAATTCTTATCTATTCTCATTCTGAACTTGTCAACTACCATTACATCCTTTGAATGATAGGGCTGTACTGTGCTATAGCTTCATACTGTCACATTTTTTAAGACTTTTTAGTGCCCATTATTGGTGATCAATAACCCACCATAATTATCATTTTTAGCTTTTCTATTTTTATTTTTCAAAAATATTCAGTTGCCCCACAAATGGTAGGTAGGAGAAAAGAACTTTCAGTGTATTAGAAATAATATTTACTATTAGGATGGCTCTTTGAAAATGATTTTGTTTGTGAGTAGATGAGTGATTATATAGAACTCGATAGCGCATTATTATTCTATATCAAAATTCCAAGGCAACTTATGCAAAATATGTTCTAATAAAAAAAAAATATCATTTATTATGCATTCGCATTGCACATAATTATATATTTTTTAAATTATTGATTTATAATATATATGCAATTAATTCTTCAAAATATTTTTAAAAAATTAGCATAAACAATAATAATAACTAAATTGTACGACTTAAAAAATTGAATAGAGTATATTATAATAATTAGAATACAGTAATATATTGTAACTTAATTTTTTATTATTCCAAAATCAAACTTATAAAGAAAAGGAAATAAATGAAAATGGAAGGTTATCTGTAGAAAATATTTATTATTATTATTATTATTCGAACCCAAATAATATTTTTAAGAAATCTTAACTTACATATCTTTATTTATTTGTTTAACCCATATATAAAATGTTATTATTTTTGTAAATTATATCGAAGTGGTCTGAAACAATCATAAGAGCATTTTAGACTAAGAAAAGTTTTGGCACACCTGTTACTTTTACATGTAATGTAGAAGTATAGATTTATTTAATAAAAGGAAGATAGTACTCTTTTGTCCTTTTATTATATAAGCATTAGTTAAGAAAAATGTAGGTTAAGCACATTGATATTAATCAAGTGGTTTTGCTTGTGGGAAGCTTCTTGTTTTATTTACAGTCATTCTTTCTCTGTATTTTTAAAAAGTACATTTTTGTTGAAAATTCTAATTTCCTCTGATTGATGTGACTTGTTCTTCTAGTGTAGATACACCAGCAATTAGAAAAAAAGGGGGGAAAAGATAAATGGAAAAGTCAATGATATTATGACATGTGTTTTGAAGATTAGTGGTGGGGTGGATAGTTGCAACTAAGGTTGTGGAATCCTAGTCATCTTACGGTACATGTCTGCCAAGACCTTAATAATATCTTCTTTGCTTTAATTCTGTTGTTGGCATCTGGGGCTTCTACACAACATTAATCTATTATTCTACTCATGTAATTCTTTCTTTTCCCTATTTTGTTTTCAATCCCAAAATATTAATCTCGTTGATGCATTTTAAAACATCAAAACATAGACAAAATGGAATCAAATCATTGCCCTAACCCACTTAGAGAGAACTAAGTTCAAAATCACAAATAATCATCACTAACACAAAAGGGTTGAAACTGGTTTTACTTGTGTAATTTCAACAACAGTCTCCAGCTAATCTTCTCTCTTTGAAACCAACTATCATTAGCCTCTTCAACGCAACATCAGTCCAAGCTCCACCCATTTTCTTGAAATAACAACACGTAAAGTTGGCTACTAAAATACGTCACTTGGAGCTGATTAAAGAGGAAAACATTACTGAAGATATTTTTCCATCGATGATGACATAAATACTATTTCCATTCCATTTTAAATAATCAATCTCTCTCCATCTTACTTTAAATTATCAATCTTACATTAATACAAGAATTAAGAATATGGTTTAAAAACGTTGATTTTATAAAAATGTATTAACAATTGATTAAATTGCATTTCAAAAAAACAATTGATTAAATTGCTCTTTTTTAATTTTCCGGTACTCAATTTAATTTTTACATGATCAAAGTTGATCATTCGTGATGTAAAATAAATGCGAACAAATATGTAAATATCCATTAATGTAATAATACATAACTAATATGGACGAATATGTAAACTTTGCTCTCAAATTTATAAGAACAATTAAAAGTAAGATAAAACTAAATGCTGAAACTTAAAACTAAAACTGAAATAGAGGGAGTACATAATTTTAGATGTTTTTCAAATAGGATAAAGGAAGAGGACTAGTAATCTAGTACACATCCAAAGATTATCACATAGATAGGGGAAAAAATGGAGACGCTGCTATTGAATATTAAAGAAAAAAAAAATTCATAAATTCACTAGTCGGGAGTCCACATAGTTCGATATTAATTTCTCAATAAAACATTACAAAAGTCTCTTATATTTTCTATCCAAAAAAGAAAAAACTTATATTTCCAAGAGCGATATTACTGTTTACTAATACAATAGGTTATCACCCCAGTTGAATTCCTGGTAAGACTTTGCACATACCCCAATAATTACATCTTCCAAAGGGGGTAGGATCTCAGACATTTACCTTCTCTTTTTCCGAGTACCAATTCCTAGGCTTTCGCAAGTATACCAAATGAATAGAAACTACTATAAAAATACATTTATAAACAATAACTTCTTCCAATGTACCATGTTTTATTCTAACTCCAAGAAAATGAATGCAATTGCTGAAGGATGCCACAGAAGAATGTGTTTTACCTCACGAGAAAGACGGGACAGCTTGAGTACCATGCAGTGATCACAGGCATGAGCAGATTAAATAATCCATTTTTGATATTTGTAAAACAAATTAGTACCTCAACTCTTGTTCTCTATCAAGATCTGAAAGAATATCATACGCAAGAATGCCCAATTGCCACAGCGCATAAGGATTGCAGTCATTATCAGCATCATAATCCCAGCTGTTGCGGCTAATAAGGATCGTAATCATCATAACTATTATCATCATTATAATTGTAACCATATGGTTTGTCCAATTTTTCATCATAGGTATCATTTTCATAATTATATGCTTCAACATCCTCTTCATTGTCATTTCCATTTGCTGGCCCCAGATCATCAATTTTGTTGTCTGCTTGAGGAGCATTGTCATCAATGTCGCAGTGTGATTCAGTTCGCTGTTTCTTGATTTCCTTGATGCCCTGTAGGGAAAAAAGAAATCTCAAAACACAAATGTATGCATGTAGATCCAACATAATGCAACAAGACAACAGCAATTTTTGGTTTTCTAAGCTTGCTAAACATTTATTCTGAAACAATATGCAAATGGTGCAAGGCATTTCAAAATAGATGAAGAATCACTCTCTCTCTCTCTCTATTCTTCAAGAAAGGAGTTACAACTTTGCTTACTTGTACAACATGAGCGAAAACACCCACATCATGAAGCTAAGTCCACAACCAGAAAGCCTGTGCGAACTTCAAAAGCTATCCTACCTTCATGGCTTCATCATGAATATCAATATGCAAAAACCATTTGCTAAACTCCATAAAAGAAAGGTCGATCTAGTCTACTGCTTTATTTTCTAAATTTCACATATTCTTTTTCCCAAAACACTGTCCGCACAGTCCACTTCAAAATAATAGTTGCAGTTTAAGACCAAGTTTCCTTTTTCTTCCCCCCTAATATCTGATACATGGTTTTCTTATCTACAGATTTAATGATAATAGCATCCTTCACAACATGATTACATTCAGTCAACAAAAGTTTTCTTGAAAAATCGGACCAGCATGTATGGTGATTCAACAGATGAACATGTACATACAAATAAGAAGAGGCTCGTTTCATCTGCTGTATTGAGCGTTTGTTCCTTTAATTTGATGTTAGAACACAGAAGTGAATTCTTTTAGAAGGAAGATAACTAATTAAGCAATTAAATGTGAATAGAGGAGTGTTTCAATAATACATATAGGAAGAAAGAAAAATATGACTGAAACATACAGGTTCATCAAAGAGTTTCTCCAGTACATCATAGTTGATTTTTGAACTAAGCCTCTGCAAAACAAACCATATTTGCGTTGCTTAGATAATGCCAGAGTCAACATAGATTTCATATTGTAATACAATGAAAACTTGAACATTGCATTGACATAAATAAACAGAGAAAGTCTATATTTCTGTCTCCATACACAAATGCATTCGGAACCATGACATCAATGATATTATATGATCAGGTCTTTGCTTTACAAAAGACTAGCAACTGTTATTTATTTCTCAGATTTTCACACACATGCTGAATCATCACACAGAATTCTTATTTTTTATTCCCATTGATGCAAATTTTCATACCTACTTAACTTCTGGTTATTGCTATTATTTTTTTTTTCAAAATAACTTTTTCTTTCTATTGTCATTCAATTGACAAATGTTTTCTTCTTCTCTTGCCATAGAATCTTGCATATTCTTTAATTATTAACTTTGACACTCAAATTATATGATGAAAGTATTGAACTGGAAATCTAGTGTGCATAATATAACCCTCTCTTATGAGTCTCTAATTTCTCTTAACTAGTCCAATCCTCTTATTTAACTGCTTCCTTTCCCCTTGAAAAATAATGCAACTCAAAACAAAAGTGCACTAGAAGGTAGTAACTGTACATAAACATTATCCACTTCTATGAAATGTTTGCTACTGATTCCACAGTTACATAAAAAAATCCTTTCACCAATGTTTTCTACTCTATCTTTCAGAGGAAAGATTATAGGATGACAATATTACAATTTATAGCAATATAATGTTTCCCATATAATGTTCCATGCAAATACCTTCTTTGCTAGCATTTGTCGGGCAGCTTCTGAAGCAGACTGCGCAGGAACTGAGTTTTTAGCTTCTGCAGCTCGTTTTTGCTGCTTTTCCTGTAAATATGATACACCCGGATTTCATCAGACGAACTGCTTGACAAACTTATAAGGCAACATATCAAAGGCAATCATCTACATGTATTTTTACAAATAAAAATATGAATATACTCTAAGAGACCAAAAATTATATCTGTATATGCTAATTTAGTAATGGAATATAGACACATCTTTATATCACATCCCCACACAACAGCCAGAAGCACTGTTCTGTTATGGGGAACATCAGTTGATGAGCATTTGCTTTTTCACAAGCATTGCTGGCTGCTTAACAACTTGAAAATAGCCCATTTCCCCGAGATGAATTGTAAGGTGCTTTAGTAGATCCAAAATGAGTATGCAAAAATGAATGCAGATAAGCAATCGCAGACTGATTGCCCTAGGATGCCAAGTAATGGGTTTTGCTTCCTGTATGTTCTGCATCTTGTTTTCCATAAAGATATCTTTAGCCGATGGTTCCAGAACCCAGTGCTATCAAGTATTCTCTAGCTATCTATTATATTTAATTAGGCAGAAGCCTCTTCCTCCTATGATGCCCAGTTTCCTTATCTTTTTCTTTTTTTCTTTTTATTTTTTTTTTCATTAACAGTTTGTTCATATATAAGGGAAAATCAAGATTAAAATACATCAATAAAAGATGTCCTTGAACAAATCTCTGGCAACCATTCACCAGATAAGACAAACTCCATATGTCCCTTTAGTAACTTAGGCTAATCGATCCATATTTTTTCCACAAAAGTTATGTCTTTTATTTATATTTGCCTCTATCTAGACAAATAACCACAACTACAGGATAGTTTTGATAAATAATCATTATATATAATGAAAGAGAAATTGCAATTCATCTGTAAAAAGAAATTGTAAGCTTTTCAATAACTTTACTTGGTTTATTAAAAAATACACTTTAAGGTAAAACATTCACCAGAATATATATTCCATGTAACCTGGTATGACAATCAATAAGTAAAAACATGGAGAGACTTTTTTTATGTGACGTGAATTACCAATACATAATAATATTTCAATAGTCCTGGAAAGAAGGCCAAGAACATTTGAAAACGACCTAATCTCCAACAATGAAAAACATGTTTCCTATCTATATATTTCCTATGGCAGAGAGTTGCATTTGCCAACATTTAGCAATTATTTAAAGAAAAAGGTAAAAAAAGAAGGGCTCATATCAGAATTGCCATATATTGATATATTAATTGAAGACACATCTTCAACAAGGAAAAAGTTGTTACCTTTTTAGCTTTTGCTATAGCTGCTGCAACAGCTGCTTCAAGATCCCTTGCATGTTGCATGTCCTCTGGGCAATTCTTGAAATTGGCCTCCCACGCTTCCTTAGCAGCTGCTGCAACTGCTGCTTTAGCTGCTTGTTCCTACACATGGTCACCATTTAGCAGAGCTACAGATTAACTGGAAGCTAAATTTACAGTATGGAAAACAATGATATTATAAGCAAGCAAACATTCAAAAACATTACCAGTGTAACCAAATCCAAGGCAGAACAATGAGGAAATTGAAAGCATGATAAGATGAGAAAACCTTATCTCACAGTTTCAAAGGATAATTGTAAAGTTATATACTACGATGTAAAGAAATCATTTGATGGGCATCAGTATGAACTATAATATGCAATTGAGACCAGAGATTCTATATCAATGTTTGCTAACTGGAACAGTCAAAACAAATCATAGCAGTAGATATAGAAAAAACTTGAAAGGCAAAATCCAAGCAGCCTATTAATGGCCAAGATGGGCTGCATCACTTTGCCTAGCAAAAGGTTAGGGCAAGAAACAGTGCAAATTTGATAAGAGAGAACTGAATGAGAAAAACAATTAATTTGGTTACCTCAAGATACTCCCGATTCATTTCTTCCCAAATAATTTTTTTGAACTGAGCTTCCTCCTCATTGTGAAGATAACCATCAACCTATAACACCTCAATTTGTTGAGACTAAACGCTGTAAACACATATTTCAATCGAACACACAATTCCTCCACCAATTTCTAGCTAAATTCAATTTTGAAAACACAATGTACCACAACAAACTTGCACCAGAATGGCCTAGATCAAGAGAACAAATAATACAAGCAAAAATTTTCTTATCAAATTAAAGAATGCAAATGAATAAAGCACACCAAACATGCTGAAAGAAGAATACCGTGATTTACTTCAGATATAAAAAAATGTTAAGATCCAGAAATAGAACCTCAGGGACAGAGCAACAGAGAGAGAGAGAGAGAGAGAGAGAAAGATATTGGGGTGGGGAGGAACTACACATAACAACAAGATTCAGACTTTGTTGACTACAAATTGCAATGTGCTTAAGATTGCTTTGACATAAATGCATTACCCCACTGTTTTCAAGAAGAAGAAGAAAAAGAAGACACGAACATGAATATCAACTAACAGTTTGCATTTAACCTAAATCATAAAGTTTTAAAAATTGAATTTTGATATGAGTAGTGACATGAATAAAAGAAACTAAAACAAATTGGAGTTGTTAGCTATTCACCTCAGCATCATCAATATCAGAAAAGCTGTCTGATTCATCAGGATCTTTAGAACTCATTTTATCATCTCCGTGCAACTTATCAAAAGCATCATTATCAGTTGACAAATGCTCAGTAGCTTCCCCTAAAAACAAATTCAAAAAAAAAAGGGCTGTGAACATTGTATATTCCATCCATAATATGTCCTCCCGAGCTACAAAACGTAGACTTACCAATACTTTCTGGCTCAGTTGAATGAAGTGTTTCATCTCTGCCCACATCCTGCTCTTTCAAAAATTAAAGAAAATATAAGGACATGATTTACGAGTAAAAAGAAGGAAAAAAAAAAGTGTATAAAACTGATTAATATTTCTTGGACATGAATTGTATCTAGACATTAGCAGCAGATGGCAGAAATTCTCTGCCAAAATAATGAACAACTAGTACTATTACTATTTTCTACCAAATATCAAAGTTTATAATACTGCAGATTAAGGGAGCTAAGTGCAAATAAATTAGCTGACTCCTATGTCCTAATAAACTACGTGTGTTTAGAGTTAAGTACCATGATAACGATCTGAACCACAATACACATAGATGGAACACAGTATGTGATCAAATGATGCATTATGGTGGTTCTACAGGAAAAGCAAAAACTCTTAGTTTCTGTCACGGTCTGCATCTGACACCCATGGAAAGTTCAACATAGAATAAATATTTTTTTTCAAAAGGAGATGGATAAGGAACACCTTCCCAAGAAGTTGTGGAAAAAAGTACCTTTTAAATTCATATTCAAAATAATTACACTAGTATAAAATTAAGCAAGTCTATTGCCTATTATAGGTTCCATTAATTCCAGAAAAAAACCCCAGAAACAAATAAAATGTTCAGTTCATCTACATGCACAATAACCCCACAACATTTTCAATTCTACCAGAATATACCTTTATATGCTTGAAAGATACAGTGCATAATTCCACATACCAGAATCTATTAAATAGAAGCTTATGAAAAATTTGAAAGTAATCTACCTAGCAGCAACACGTGTATCAATGCAGCTAAAGTAGAAAATTGAAGCCAAAACAAAAAGAGAATTCTAATTAACAGCCTGACTAAATCATGAAGTTGCAGTCCTTTTGTCTAGGCAAATTTCTTTTCCAAAAGCAAATCACAGGTCACTTTAAAACTGAACAAGAAGAGATAAACTGCCATTTGACATTGCTGGAAGCAGCAGTTTAAAATTTTGAGTTGCATGAAGAATGCCCAAAAGAAATTACAAATATTCAAGATTTGGTCAAATCCAAGTTAAGAATGTGCAACGAAAAGGTTGTCCATAAAATTATAAACATATGAATATTGAACAATGATGAAACGCAACCAAGATGAAGCCTAACTGGATTCAAGTCATCTGCCTTATAATTAGTAGTAGATGAATTTTCCTTTCTTTGCTTCTCAGCACGTTGGAAAGCTGGAGGATCTGATCCGCCCTCAAATCCTATGAACTGCATCAAAGCAGAACCAGCAATTGCAATGTTAAAAGTTGAATGCAAATTAGGGAAAGAGAAGGATATAAAACAAGAATGAAAAGAATTACCACTTACATATGAATAACACTCGTTACAGAGTCCATAGGAATAAGGGAGTCTACTAGTACCCTTGTGATGACAAAGCAACTCTTTTGAGTTTGATGCCTTCGATGCAAGATTTGATTCATCTGTTGAACCTTCTTTTATCTCCTCTGCCTTTGCATTCAGTTCCTCAATCTAATTCAAAAAAAAATGATGATATTTGCATCACATAAAAAAGAAAACAAGATTCTCTAAAACAATTCAATTATCCTTTTCCATAGGATTTCAAAATTACCAAACTCACTTGAAAAGTTTCATCTCCAATCAATCAAGTCAACAATAAGTGAAACTTAAAAAAAAAAAAAAATCCTACTCTCAAGCTGTGCTCCACACCATATTATTGGCTAACTTTCAATCTGTAAGAAACCTAACCCCAGAAAAAATACCTGAACTGTGAATTCTTAGGACCCACAACCACTTCAGAAGATATTAGATTGCAATATAATTAAGTTCATTCTGCCATTTGGTAATGTTATGGCTTGTCAACAGAATCTCCCATGAGAAAGAACAAATCAAAAAGAGAGAGACAAGTCAGAGAGCAACAGTTAACCATAAACTATGAAGAATCTATACAGAAGTATATTGAAAGTTTCATGCTGGTTCTCATGTTATGTATCACCGCCTTCTAGAAGTTCAATAGATCTGGTACCATTACCTTCTAACAATTCAAGAGAACTTGGCTTTCTAAGCAAGGGATAGCCAAATCCATTTTGAAGTTTACCCTATGTCCTATGCCTTATGGTTTGTAAAATTGCATTCTTAATAATTTGAACCTCAGGGGCAACCAGCTAACCTTTGAAACCAGAGGTTAAAGAACTGAGCTAACAACAAGGGTAAAATCATAATTATCTGATTTGCATTTTAGGTCTTGATGTTCATATTTGCAAAGAATGTATGACAAGCATGCAACTCAAGGATGTAAACCAGCTTCATAGACCACGAGGCAGCAAAGAATGGTGGGCCTAACAACGGGGCAAAGTACAAGCCATCCAAATAAAATTTATTAAAATGAAAGAAAACGCACCAGTGGACAAGAAAATAAAGCCCATGAATTCAAAGATTTATGCATTTATTTATTCTATAATCCTATTTAATGCTTCATCCAAGACTCAACCATACAAGAGAAATGCTGCTGAATATAAGACTATACACTTACATGCAAATTGGAGGTCAGTGTGAGGAGAAGATTCACAACTTTGTTTTGGTTTTTTAAGAAGACAGACGTTCTTAATATTTCTGGCCAACCACACAGATCAAGCATTATAATCTTACAGACTTTCTAATTTAAAAAAGTATTGCATAGTGTCACAATGAGCTGAAAAAAATCATATTTAAGCAAAGGGCTAGCTGGGCTTCAAGGAACATACCGTTAAGCTCCCAGATTCTGTATTCTCAAATTCAACTAAACGCTTTGAGAGTGTTGCTTCACAAACATGCACCAATCTCAACTGTATAACGTCAAAACATCATATCATATATGTTATCACTTCTCCAGCAAAACCAAAGTCTCAATGAAAAATAAGTATGACTTCAACTAATATCTATGTTACATCTGTCATGCCTTGTACCTTAATTATAATGTTAACTGTTTTTATGCTTTAAGTTTATCAAGAAGATGCCATGCTTATCCAAATAACACATCTATAAAATCTTTATTTTCTGTTTAAATAATAAATACGTTTAATATTGCCAAGGCAATTTTCTAATCCATCTTATAGAATATCTCAAAATGGTAACTTTATTCTTTTTCCTTTAAAATTCATAATTTTCTAAAGATGCCAATAATATATTTATAAATCTTTACGGCAATAACATTTCAAATTGAGAGCTCATATTTTCCTTCAAGTACATGTTAGACAAGGTTTTAAGTTTTGGGGCATTACAAATGCATCACTCAGGTAAATAATATGTTCAAAGTAACACCAGAGTCAGATCAACAAGAATAATACCAGGAATGGCCTATGTTCCAAGATCCAACCACCAATTTGAACAGATAAGCAAACTATGCAACTCAATAAACTTTAGCAGTGCAGATCTAAAAAAATACGAGCACAACTTACAATGTCTGATTTAGAGCAATCGAGTCCATGTGAAAGTGCAGATATATATAATGCTGCACCCCACAACCCACTGGGCCTTCTTCCTGTCTGTAAGCAATCTCATTAAGCAAGCTTTATATAACATGGGAATTGGCAAATAAACAAAATCTATAAATAAAATCAAAATGAAATTCAAAAGCACCTGCATCCAATCACGATTCATGCTAGCTATAATGGTCAGTGCGGAATCAGAAATATCTTTATTTTTCCCTCCTGATAGACCTACAAGAATAGTGTTTATTATATAAGCCTTCTTGATCATATTATTTGTAAGGCAGAAATACAATTATCAAGAGGGAGTCATAATAACAAGCATTAAGGTAATTGAAGATTTAGATACATATGTTTCTCCTTTGTTGAGCATTGCTCAAAAAGTAGATTTAACTAGTCCAAAATCTAATTTACACAGAAGCAAACAAGCTAAATCATCCAGATAATTTAATTTAGATGAACATTGCAACAATTTTTTAACAAAGGAGCACAGCATTTCACAATAAATGGTATATCAGAAACAACATGGCCACACATGCCAAGGAGAAAGGAGTGAGGGCTGAACAGGAAAATATGTTGAAAAAGGTAAGAATTTTCAGATGGAACTGAACACAGTGCAAGACCATTAACAATGCTTAGTGTCTTGTCTAGACAGCTGTCCTTCAAAGAGATCAGTTAGCGGAAGGACGCAAAAAATTCACAGTATTACCTTAACATGCAATTACACATTTGTAGAGATCTAATGCTGTTGAGCTAGATGGGATTCTAAATCACAAACATTTGGTTCTGAGGACTGCTGTGCTCAAAGAGTTGCCTCAAGCAGATGAGCAGCATAACGGAAAGGCTTCACACGATTAATTTTCCCTTCCAGTTTTTGTTTATCTCAGAGGAGAATAAACTATCCTAATGCTAAAACACTCTCCTTTAGCTATTCTTGATAAATTCTCTGTTATCTGAAAGGAAAAACTATGTACGTGAAGCAAACTTTGTATCACTGCTTCTAAAGCTCAGAAGCTCCTACTCAATTAAATCCAAAGAAAACAAAAAAGACAAAAATATATACCAATATCATCCAAATGCCAATACTAGTTTAAAGTCACAAAACAGCATCAATTCATTACAGATACTTACAAGCTGTATATTTATGGATGAAAATTGATGGATCAAGAAGTTTTTGACAAATGGGATGCTCTGTGAGATTTAGAACTTTGCAAAGCTGTAAAAATACAGCACCGAGAACATAACTGCAAAAGTTTTCAAGAGATGAGCATTATATTTTCTTTATGCAAAAGCAAAAGAAAGATCAAGCTAAATTTTTCTTTTAAGAGATAAAGGCTCCTTACATATTGATCCTCAAGTAATTTGAAAAATCAATAAGAAGATATGGCTTTCTATTCTCCCTGCAAATAAAATTGACATGCAACATTAGTACACAACAATATATATATATATATATATACACCACAACATGCAAACAATCAACATAGGGGAAAACAAGCTTTAAGCCAGAAGTTATAAGATTGATCATTCCTGTATCCAGGAATGGGAAAGAATTTCAACTAGCACCAATAGATATTGAAAATTACTTTCACACCACCTTTGTTCCTTCCAAAGTAATTCTATGGTAACAATGAAAATAAACATCAACTTGTGCTTTTGACTTTGCGGCCAAACACCCTCATTGAAAGGGCAGAAGCTTCATATTCACTAGCCAGACCTAGATTGGCCAGAAATTAGCATCCATCTCATATATAAATAGAGATTTAAGGGGGAAAAAGTTGGGAGAAAACAAAATTATCAGAGAATCACAAAAGTAGTAATATCAATTCCTAAGGATGCTGTGCCAATAAAAATGAAAGGGGCAAAAGGGTTTGGCACACAGGGGGCAATGGAGAAGTTGTGCTTTAGTACCTAATGTTACCTTTTACCTCTTTCTACAACAAATACATCCAAATCACAGGTCTCTTATCATTGCTTGCTTATCACAACTAAACTTTTGGTACCTTCGGTAAAGCCACCATCACAACCATGTTGTCAACAAAATATGTTGGACAAGTTGGAAAATGACGCATAATTCTGAAATATAGGGTCCAGGGCATGGCTATTATTCCAGTTCCATGAGTTTCCCAAACAAGAAATAGTTAGCTTATAAGTTTTCGATCCTACGCCTGAGTTTCCAGTGGCAGTGAGTAGCGATAATAAAAATATGGAAGCTACTTCATATCAATGACATCATGATTTGTTTGAAGGTATCAAAAGAAAGATGGACTCAGTATTAGTGCACAAGTATATGCATGTACTTCTTAAAGCTTCTCTAAAATCAGTCATAAATTTAAGCAGGCAATGTATGCTCACGAAGCTCACTCCCAATAAGAAATTTGTATGCATGTGAGTAGTTATTAAACTTCTTATATATCTCATATAATTGGAAAGGTCCCCCGTACTCTTACAGAAAGAAGATATTAACGGATATTTTTGAAACATTTGGGAGCTTATGTGGTCATTGCTGCTAACATTGGTATGTTTCTTCAAATGGTTAAGGAGTGGGCTTTTAAATTCACAAACTCATTTTGAGTAAAAGCGTATTGTAGCTCTCTAGACTAGTTCTCAAGCACAGTACAACATCCTTCTTCAGAGCTGGATGGCATAAAGGCCAAAAAACACTTAGAACAGTGAATATGAATTCCTTACCGACATGCAATATAAAGACAAGCAGCCTGCACTTGCTCTGTCCGACGCCCCTTTGTAAAATTTCGCTCAACTGCTATCTTTGCATAGCAGAAAAAGGATTTTCAGCATGTTGATCAAAGCATATGCATCTACAGCAAAAAATAAGTGCAAGGAACATACTCGATAATAAACCATAGCTTGGTCTACTATGGCAAGATTTTCCCCCATGCCCAAGCCATTTTTTAAATATGTCAAATCATCATAAGCTGCATTATAAAAGAAAATTAGCAACCTAACATATAAAGAGGCAAATATTATAATCATTGGGTTTCCACGCATATGATCAACTATGAATGAAAACTGCCAAAAATGCTACTTTTGAAACAACTTTTCCTTACACAGCAACTTGATATGTATCGATGGCAACCAAGAACTCAAATAAAAATTAGAGATAATCTGTAATAATATTTTCCCCTGAAGGAATGTAAGGTAAACATGTCAAAAACCACCTTAGGGCCCCAGGAGAAAAAGGGACAGGTTACACGAGTAAATAATTATTCTTTTAATTTCCTAAAGCCCCAAAGATGGGGTTCACCTAGCTAAATGAACCAGGAAAGAAAATTCAAAATTAAATTCAAGTTCTGATATTTAGCAGAACATAATGAATCCAAACAGTTAGCCTTCATGAAATGGAGACTGAAGAGAACATTTTCACAAAGTTATGTGTTTAGCTCGGTGACAACACCACAAGCTGCCAATTGCTGGGCAGTCAACGTCCCATTGCACCATCAAAATTTGCTCAGTTCAAGGCAAAGAAACACAAACAGCATTAAGTCTTTAGGCAAACACATGCATTCCCAATTGCCAAACCTATAATAAGTTGTACTGGGGAGCCCACCATTAGGATAACAGGGAAGAAACATAATTAATAGTATAATGAAAATCCCTTAATCCCTTCAGTAGCTCACATAATATTATAACTTATGAAACAAAAGAGAGAATACAATAGAACACACCTTTTTCATATAACCTTTGCCTTGAAAAGTTTTCACTTCCAATACTCCTTACCAATTTTCCTGCTAATTGGCTCTGCAAATATGCAAAGATAACATTACTATCTTGGGAAGGAACACAGATATAATAACAAAATCCAAAAAATAAAAGAGCACATTTATTTCAATGTTTTGCGAAAATTAATACAGATAATCCTTTATAGCACATGGCATGAGAAAATAGCTTGGTTAACATAAATACGAACTGAGGTGAACAAAACTAGTACGGAGTGGCCAGTTCGTAATCTTAGACAGATTTCACTTCTGCTTCTTTTTTCAGTTGCTTCCACTTGGTTGGTACAGTTTGCAGTTCATCTGGCACTTAGTTGCTAATTCACGTCAAATAGTCAACCAATCTTGCAACTCCATCAATAAGGTCATCCACATACAGTGTATGCTCCACTTTTGATTCACAAAAATTATGCAGTTGTTTAAACAATTATGTCAATTTTCTAAAACTAGATGAGAGAACATACCAGCTCTCAAAGTCAGAACATAACTAACATAATCAGGCATTTTAGCTCAACTGATAGACCAAATACAAGCGAAAGCAGTTAATTATCAATAACAATCAACAAATGGTAACACAAAAACATCAATAAGAGGAATAGCATACCTGCCCCGAAGCATTTTTCACAAATGTAGCTTCAGTTGAATAATTATCAAACTTCAGAACTTTACCACAATTGTCACAGGATCTGAATAGCACAACCATACAAACTGTAAGTTCCAATAGAATTCCACTTGCAAATTAGAGTAAGGTAAGAAGAGAGAAAAGAAAAAGGTGCATTATCATACTTGTGATAAGAAAAATGATGCAATCAAGTAATGCAACTGAAGGAATTGACAGATAAAAGTACTTACAGGAGGCCATCATCATCGCGCTTTACTGGAACATCTCTTCCACAGGCTTTACAAAACACCATCTCCTAAAAGGCGAAACTCACAAAAAATCTACACAAATGAAAAAAATTAAAATAGATCATATACTTCGAAAATTAACAGATGTCCCATTACCTTCTACAAGCAATGGATTTGGATTTTATCTTTTCCTACATTTTTCTCAGCAATCAAAGAGAATATTGCCCTCAACAAGTAAGTTCAAAATCAAATATCACAAATTAGCAGCAGAGTAATTCTGACAGGGAGATAGTACGGCGAGGAACATCAAAAAAATTAACAGAACAAAGTGATGAAGGGAGAGTTTAAGTGAATATGGTTTAGGGCAATGTTTTTAGAACTGGACCAGACGTCGAACCAGTGTGCCAATTGATTAGAGAAAAAAAAAATCATACACATACCGGAAACTCCAGAAGATCTGATGGGTGGCCGGCAAGGAAGCTCCGGTGATGGTGGCTGGTGGAGAGAAAATAACAGAGGGAGGTAGGGAACTCGCAGAGTAGAGCAGAAGAGACTTTGGGGTAAATTAAATTTAGAGTGACTCTTCCATGCGCTGGTAGTTTACCGCTGTCGCACGAAATAAAACGACGAGCCAGTTTGCGATTTTTAACATTGTTATGCATAAAAATATATTATTTTGACATTTTTAGGGTAATAATGGATAAGGAAAATTAAATTTGTTGATTGGGAGAAAAATTATGAAGGCAAAAATTGCTCTTAACCCACAAATAAATCTTATATACATATATTGCATCTTTACTTATTTGTTCTACTTTAGGTATGCGTGATACGCAAGTTCTGATAAATATCCTGTAATTTTTAAAGTTATTTTACTGGCTACCGACAAAACCACTTTAATTACTATTTTAATATTATTATGGATAAAAATATATTATTTCGACATTTTTAGGGTAAGAATGGATAAAAAAATATTAAATTTTTTGACTGGGAAAAAAATCATAGAGCCAAATAAATCTTATATGCATATATTAAAGTTTTTATTGCTTTGTTCTACAGTTCTACTTTAGGTATGCGGCGGTACACAAGGTCTGATAAATATCCTTCAATTTTTAAAGGTGTTTTACTGGCTACTGGTATCATACAACATAAAATGACAAGCGAGTTTGGAAAACCGATTTAACTACTATTTTAATATTATTATGGATAGAAATATATTATTTCAACATTTTTAGGGTAAGAATGGATAAAAAAAAAATTAATTTTCTCGACTGGCAGAAAAATCATGGAGGCAAAATTTGCTCTTAACCCACAAATAAATATTATGTATGTATTAAGGTCTTTATTAGTTTATTTTACTTTAGGTATGCAGCGGCACGCAAGGTCTGATAAATATCTTCCAATTTTTGAAGGTGTTTACTGCCTATCGGTATCGCACAGCATAAAATGACAAGCAAGTTTGCAAAACCTCTTCAACTACTATTTTAATATTATTATGGATAAAAATATTTTATTTCAACATTTTTATGGCAAGAATGGATAAAAAAATATTAAATTTTTTGACTGGAAGAAAAATCATGGAGGCAAAAATTGCTCTTAACCCACAAATAAATCCTATATGCAAGTATTAAAGTCTTTCCTGATTTGTTCTACTTTAGGCATGCAGCCGTACGCAAAGGTCTGATAAATATTCTTCAATTTTTAAAGGTGTTTTACTAGACTACCGGTGGCGCATAACATAAAACGACAAGCCCGTTTGCAAAACCTATTTAACTACTATTTTAATATTATTATGGATAGAAATATATTATTTCGACATTTTTAGGAGAATGCACTACAAGAAAAATGATCAGTTATGAATTAAATGTATTAGCCAAAAGTGTACGGAACTGGCCTTCACAAAGGGAAAAATCCAACCAAGAGAGTCGTCTTACCTTCGCCGTTATCATCTGCGCTCAATAGGATAAAGACATACTTAATCAGAGGTAACAATGTGAGCGTCCAGAAAATCAAAGAAAATACACCAAATATTGCATCCTCATTTTGATGGTTCTGCAGTTTATCAGTGAATACGCTTGGGTAAACGTAGAGAGGAGAAGTACTCAGGTCTCCATATACTATGCCAAAGCTCTGGTAAGCTAATATTCAATTCCTTGAGAGATTAACCCATGAAAGCTGCAAAACACACAAGTTAAGTTAGAGCTCATATTAAGGTACTAGTTGAATGGTGAATTCCCAAGAAAGATATTGATAAAATAAATATACAGTAAATTGTGAAATAACACTACCGCATTAGAAGAAGGTAGCTTAGATTCTCATAAAAAACGCAAATATGAAGCTAAAGGCATTAAGGTGCTTTAATACGGAAATCAATAAACGCTAAAAGAGATGAGATATAATATCAACCATTAAGGCTAAGTTTGCTCTTGATCAGGCAGAAACAAACAGATACCATAAAGCACCTTGTCTGATCAGTAAGGATTCCATTTTGTCAAGATAATCAGCAAACAGTGGCACCTCATCTTTCCATGACCATGTTATTACCAAATCCTTGATCATGGAAATCTCAGTATGTCAAAAGCAATACAATTAGAGTTAATTATTCCATTGATCGAAAAAGAATATGTAGAAGCACATAAACTCAAAAAAAGCAACCTCAGAGCAACAATTAAAGAGTATAAAACAAGAAATCAAAACCCACAGAAAACAAAGAAGATGACCAGCACAATAAAACACTCGCCAACTAAACTAATTGAAACCCATCACAAAATGGATTCACCGTAATCAAAAACTCCCAAAATTCAAGAAATGGAACCAACTTAAGATCACATTGAAGCAAATCGGGAATTCCCGTATCCAAAATCACTCGTAAGAATCACAAAGAGACCACATCCACATAAACAAAAATCAAATAACAAAATAATAAAATTACGCAGCATGAAGAAGAAGAGGAAGCATCAAATAAAGAATGAAACATATTAGAATTAAAAAAAATAACCGAAGAGGGATTAGAAGGAGACCGGAGTCCAGATTCCGGTTCCATTTTTGGCAAAGCCAAGCTGATAAGAGGAGTGCCCCTCCAGATCTTGCTTCCAACAGTAATTAAATAAATAAATAAAAACTTAAGATAGAAAGATGGAGAACACTGACCGGTGCGAGAGAGGCCGGAGTCGCCAGCGAGCAAGAGAAGAGGGGGCGAGCGGCGACGGCAGCAAAAGGCGAACTGACAGCACGCGAGGGAGACGGCGAGCGAGGCAGCGGCAGCTGCGAGACCGGATCTGCGACGGCAGGGTGGGGGCCAGCGGCGGCGAGGGAACGAACGGCAGCGGGATGGGGGGCGACGCCGGATCTGGCGCCTGGTGGCTCTCGAGGGGGAGGGGGGGGGCGCGCGAGGGAGAGGCGTAGAGAGTTGAAGAAGTTCGCAGATGGAAAATGTATTTTGTGATTTTAGGTTATATTTGACTGTAAACGGTCCCGCCATTTTGTTTCAAGGCAATAACTATCGGATTTTTGGGCTTTTAACAGCCCAAATTAAATCCGTTCATTAAATAATAATAAAAATTAAATTCTAACTATTGGATTAAATTTTTTAGTTATTTATATTTTTTTACGAACCGAATTTTTAATTTTTCGCTAAATTTTGGTCATTAAATCTCACCTTTCTTATAATGATGAATAAAAAAATATTAAATTTTTTGACTGGGAGAAAAATCAAGGAGCCAAAAATTGCTCTTAACCCACAAATAAATCTTATATGCATGTATTAAAGTTTTTACTGATTTGTTCTACTTTAGGTATGCAGCAGTATGCAAGGTCTGATAAATATCCTCCAATTTCTAAAAGTGTTTTACTGGCTACCAGTGTCGCACAACATAAAACGACAAGCCAGTTTGCAAAACCTCTTTTATTATTATGGATAAAAATATATTATTTCGACATTTTTAGGGTAAGAATGGGTAAAAAAAATATTAAATTTTTTGACTGGGAAAAAAATCATGGTGGCAAAAATTGCACTAAACCCACAATTAAATTTTATATACATGTATTAAAGTCTTTACTAATTTGTTCTATTGTTACAGGTAACTATTAATTTGTCATTGTTTTATTGAACATTAACTATTTTGCTAGCTGTGATTAGATTTGTTGTCCCAAAAAATTGATAAAAGCAAACTGTTTTAATATTTTCTGTGGCAAAAATTAATTATTTTAATATTTTAATAGACAAAACTGAACAATTTAATATTTTTTCATGATAAAAATTGACAAAAATTAATCATTTTAATATTTTTAGGAAAAAACTGACCATTTTATTGTAACTTTGGTTAAAAGTAAAACCAATTATTGTTCAAAATTCAACAGAATGGCATTGTTACAATCACTAGTTTGAGTTTTATTATCTTGAAATTGTAACGGCTCATTTAAAAATAACATACTTGTATTTATTTGTCAAGTAATAAAAGATCAATTGGCGAACAAACAAGAATAATTGTATGGCTTCTGTAATTTTAGTGTTAGAAAAAGAAACCATCAATAGAAAACATATAAAAGGATTCCATTGATACAGTAATAGTATAAATAAGACCAGTACTATTAAGCAAGCACACCATCTGCATAATTCTGAAGGCAAATATGCTTGGATGCTATTGATATTCAGTTGAAAATAAAGTGTTCCGAAAGCTGGGTTGAGATTATACACCAACTGCCTCCATTTTCAGGCAGCATACAACAAGAAATGGTCTGAATATCACAAACATTATGGTTAAAGCAATAGTCACACACAAAAATAAGACTTAAATGAAACAAAACAGCGCCCGAACAGTTTGCCTTTCTCAGGCTCGGTGAAAATCTGATCTCACAGGATATATTTTCTTGCAACATTCTATGTAAAAGTTTTTCATAATAAGAGACAAAACGGGCAGGAAACTCATTCAAAATGTCATGTATATTCCTAATTTGGGGAATAATCTTTTGAGCTTGGGTCAATTATTGAAGACAGGTTATTATGCTGTTTTTGACAATGAAGAATGTTTGATTTATGACAAAAGGAGTAAGAATTTGATTCATTCATTCAAAATGTATGACAATATGGAATTGCAAAACTAAAACTAAAGAAAGTGTCAATTTGGCACATGTTACTGAAGAAGATGATAAATTATTTTAATATTGGAGATAAGTGCACCAAGAAACAGATTTTGGAGAGATGTGCTCCAACCAGTGAAGGGTGACGAGAAGTACATCATCAGGACGAGAAGTCTAACAAATTTGAATTAAGAGGCAATGTTGTAAAATGATTCAAATTTGTTTGAAAAATTAATCACGTTTATTTATATGTTTTTAGACTTAGTCTTTGGTTGTTGAATTCTTGCTCCTATTTCTATACAATTCTTGTGTTATTGGGTCACCTAGTGGATCACCTAAGTTTGTTAGGATATATATCATATCATTTAAATTTTTAGTATTATAAATGTAAGTTTGATTATCAAATAAAAATATTCCCCTTTGGCTGCATATTCTAAATCCTATCTCCACAAGTTTATTCTATTTTTCCTTATTAAAAAATCCAATAGATTAACAGAGTCAATATTCCTGAAAAAGAATTGGCCTCTGAGCCGTAGTGTAAGCAAGTGAGGCAGCGAAGCAAGGTCGCTGATCGGAATATCGGCTGCATGGTGGTGGCGGCAGGTATAGTGGTGGTGGTGGTGTGGTTGTGGTGACGAAAGCGGTGGCGTGGTGGTGGTTGAGGCGGCTGTAGTAGTGGCGGTGGTCGTTAAGGCGGTAACAGTGGCAGCAAGAGCGTGATTGTGGTGGTGGTGGAAATGTGCGGTTGTGGTGACGGTAGCAGCAGCGGCGACAGCAGCAATGTGGCGACAGTGATAGTGGTGATGTAGTGGTATTGGCAGCGATGGTAATAATAATGATAAAATAATAAAATTCTAAAAATTACATTTTGAAAATTTTTATTTTTTGTTTTAAATGTGAAAATTAATTTTTTAAATTTTTGCAAAAGTAAAAAAAAAATGTTTGCTAAACGTATTTTGATTTTATAAAAAAAACGAAAATAAAAATCTTCCTAAATGCACCCTAAACATGCCGTTTTTAAGTTGAACCGGGTACTCACAGAGAAGATCCTAACCCAATATTTTCGAGTTCAATAGTCAGGAGCATGTTTCTCCTAGGAATGAAAATTTCAAAATTATCTCTTTAGCCAAATAAGGGAAAGAAACTAGAAATAAATGAGTGGCCTTTCGATATATCCGTCTATTCAGTTGAAAATCTATCCGCATTGACAATTCTAAAACAACAAAAAATCAGCAGCAGGAATTCAATCTTTCCGTTATTGGATTTACCTTTGGTTGTCGTATTTAGGGACAATTCTCGGTTCAAAATGGGCACTGGTATTGCTATTTTATGAACTTTCTTGCTTATCTGAGATGCTTGTGCTTGTGTCCATATATTTTTCATGATATTTGTGAGTCATATATATGTGAATAATTTTGATATATGATATGCTACATATTGACTAATGGTTGTTTAAACGGAAAGGATTAATGGCATCTATTTTGACTTGGGTACCTTTATTATTATATGTTTCATAAAAGAAACTCAAGAAATAGTTCTTCTTCTTCAAATTTCTTTATTTATTACAACATAATTGAAGCTTGAGTAGGGTCCCTGTGGTGTTACACGGCTTTCCCAAACTTGGAGTCATTTTGTTTGGAAATTGTTTATAAGGAACAACCCCAAGCTTTTTTGCTACTTTTCAGCGTAAAGGTATGTTGGAAGTTGATTGGTTACTTTCTCTTAGACGTTGCTTTGTTACCTTCTTACCCTATCAACTGAGAAAGACAAAACACCATTTTATTTTATAAGAAAAATGATAGAGCTAAGCATAATACCAACTTTTGTCTATTTTAATTTTTTTTCCTTTTACACCCTTTGTAAATGGATTACAATTTATTTATACTAGATGATGAACTTGTAAAAGTAATGCGAAGCAGATCGCGGCATATTTTTTGAGGCGGTTCGACCGGCAGAAAACTCGAAAATTTTGACGGATCATAATTTTTGACTCGATTTGAGTTATGAGATCCATAATTTATTAAAACGGAGTGATACAGTCGTTTTATGGTTTATTTGTAACTGCTTGTGGCGGACCCAAATTACATCGTACTAAGCTGTTCTTTACCGTTTAAAGTTTTATTTTGAGATTTATTTGTAATTTTCGATTTTATTTATTTAGGACCTGTTTTAAACCTATAAATAAATTTATTTGTTGAACTTTGAGGTTAAGAATAATTCCATTTTGATTTAGAGGTTTTCCAAAATTTCTTCCTTTTATGTCTTTCGCTGCTTCAAAATGGGTTAAATCCAAATAAATTTTATATTTCAGATTTGGTTTCCTAACTTAGAAGAAATTCACATAACGCACACGCATAATACGAAGATGATATGGAATGATGATATTTGGGCGGATTCCTTTTGTAAATTGAAGATGATAAGGGCGGAACATGGTAAGCAACTATTAAAATTTTTTCCATCCAAACTATTGAGAAGATTTCAAAGTGTAGAATATATGAGGATTTGGGACTGTGAATCATTGGAAGAGGTGTTTGACCTTCAAATGTTGATAGATGTAGAAGAAAGGCATGATATATCTATCTCTTATTTGAAAGATCTGATCTTAGGAAATCTCCCGAGATTGGAGCACGTATGGAATAAGGATCCTAAAGGAATTCTCTCATTTCAAAATCTAGATTTTTTTTGCTATTAAGCAACGTCCTCATCTTGAAAGTCTGTTTCTAGCTTCAGTTGCTAGGAATCTTCCTCGACTTGAAAATCATTATATTAATACATGCGATTGGAGGCAATTGGTGCCAAGGAAGAAGAATTTGAATCAACTCCAAAATTTGAGTTTCCTCGATCAACTGTTTTGCGCCTTCGGAATTTAGGAAAACTAAAAGGTTTCTATAATGGAAGGCATACTTAGAAATGTCCAGAGCTTAATGTTAGGTATGTGGGTTCCTCCAACATGTGGGGCCCACATCATTGCAAAAAGAAAAAGAAAAAAAAGGAAGGTTGAAAAGTCAAATTAGGTTGCCAAAGTCAAAATTTGTGGCAACAGGATTCTTTCTTTCAAAATTGGTAGGTAGACAGCTTTCAATAAACTGTCCAAAACACGTAATTAACGGGTATAGTCGTCTATAAATAGCCTTTATTTCATTTCAGTTTTCAATATCAAACTTTCAGAAGTTTGTGAGAGAGGGAAGAAAAAGAAAAATATTTGGGATATTTTTCTAAAAAATGAGTGACAAAATAGTGAGTTTGGAAAACACTTATATGCTACTATTTTGAGTTTATCTCAAAATTATTGTATTATCTTTCTCTTTTATACTCATTAATTTTATTAGTGGAAGAAATATTTTTCGGAATTTATCCCATGCAAATTAAAGGGTGAATCGTGTTAAATTGCTGGTATTGATATTTTTACTCTACTAATTTATTTTAATTTATCCGCTGTACCTAACAATTGGTATCAGAGCCAATGTTATTTCTTAATATGCTCTATGGTTACAGCGTAGAATGATTTTTCACATCAGAAAAGATTTTTTCTTGGGTACCGTTTATGTATATGGCATTATTCAAATATACGGTACTGTTCACGTATACGAATACTATTCACTGTCAGGAAATTTTTTAGATCGAAGAAGTTCATCGAATTTTGATCTAAATGGAGGGAAAAATTAGCAAAACAATCTATTTAAGTGGCTCAAACTACCACATCTGGAGTAAAAAGATGAAAGATCTTCTAATTATGACGAAAATGCATTTGCCGGTGTTTGCCGCAGCTAAACCCAAAGGTAAAACCAATGAGGAGTGGAAGTTTGACCATGAGCAGGTGTGCAGTTTTATCCGACAATTTATCGAAGACGATGTATTCAATCACATCTGTAATGAGATAGAAGCCAGAATACTGTGAAATAAGCTTGAGACGTTATATTCTTTAAAGACGGGAAATAATAAATTATTTTACTTGACCAAGTTGGTGCAAGTAAGATATAGATAATGAACTTCCTTGCCATACCACTTAAATGAGATGGAAGGAATCTAGGATCAGCTAAACAGAATGGCAGTAAAACTGGATGATGAAGTGTTTGATTTATTGGTGTTAGCCTCTCTGCCACAGTTCTGGGAGACTTTAAAGATCTCCATTACTAACACTGCACCCAATAGTGTGGTCAACATGGAGATTGTAAAAAATAGTATCCTGAATGAAGAAATGAGAAGGAGATCACATGTCTCATCTTTTTCATCACAATCAGATGTTCTAGTTGCAGAATCCAGAGGAATGAGATAGTTTAAGGAACAGAACCCTAGAGGCAAGAGTAGAGGAAAGTCAAACAAATAAGCCAATGTTGAATGCCATCACTGTAAAAATAAGGGCCACATTAAAAAGTTATATAGAAAGTTCAAAAAGGAATAAGAGAACCGAAGCAGAGCTGTGAAAAAAGACGACAGCAGTGATGATAAGCAGACTAATATCGTAAATAAATTCAATATCATTTATGATGAAAATATTATTAATCTTGTATCTCAGGAGTTCGGTTGGGTGCTTGATAGCGGTGCTATCATTCATGCTACATCTCGCAGAAAATTCTTCTCATCATACACACCTGAAGATTTTGGTATTATTAGAATGGGAAATGAAGGCCTATCAAAAGTTTTTGGCAGAGGAGATGTTTGCTTGGAAACAGAGAATGGTGCCAAACTAATTTTGAAGGATGTCAGCGATATTCCAGACATGCGCTTGAATTTGATCTCTGTACGCAAACTTGGAAATGAGGGATATTGCAGCTCCTTCATTTATGACAAATGAAAACTCACAAAAGGCTCCTTAGTAGTGGCTAGAGGTGAAAATTATATAACTCTATATGTGATGGAAGCAAAGCTCTCTACCGACACAGTAGCGACCATGGAGAAAGATAGTGCAATTGAACGATTGCATAAAAGACTTGGCCACATGGGTGAAAAAGCAATAAAAATCCTAGCCAAGAAGAAAATATTGCCTGGTATGGATGAAGTACAGTTAAAAAAATGTGTTGATTGTTTTTGTGGAAAGCAAAACATAGTTGCTTTTAAAAATTCCCCTCCTTTTAGAATAAAAAATGTATTAGATCTGATTCACTCAGATTTGTGTGGACCAATGCCAAAGTCACTTGGTGGTGCTCAGTATTTTGTGACTTTCATTGATGATCATTCGAGGAAGACATGGGTATATCTTCTGAAGATAAAAGATCAAGTGCTAGATGTCTTCAAAGAATTTCATGTCTCAGTTGAGAGACAGACTGGGAAGAAGTTGAAAAGCATCGGACGGACAATGGTGGAGAATACACTGGACCATTTCATGTTTACTGCAAAGAGCATGGTATCCGGCATCAGATGATACCTCCAAAGACACCGCAGTTGAATTGTAACACCCCGAAATAGCCCTAGAAAAATGACAGAATTTTTGTTCAAGAAAGATTAGTGTTGTGCGTGTGAGTCCTGTCGCGAGCGCGACAAGCGTCGCGGGTGCGACAGAGCCCTTCGGTGATGGGGTTATTAAATTGGCCTTTTAAGTAGTAGCTTTGTAGGAGAATGACACATGGTTTTGTAGGGAAGTGACAAGTGGCAATAGATTAACTTATGTTAAGAGAGATTAAGAGTTAAAAGAGGAAATTAGGATTAATTAAAAAGGAAGAGAAGATAAACATGTAATTAATGAGTTAGGTAGCATTTAGTAACCTAATTAATTTTTGGATTTGCTTTGACCTTTTGCCTCTCTCTTTTCTATTCCCGTTGGTTTCTTTGCTTTGGCCATTTTCCTTCTTTTCTCTTCCTTTTCCTTGAATTTCTGCCGTTCACTTGCTTTTCCCTTTCTTTCTTCTTCCTTCTTGACATGTTTTGAGTGATTCATTTGGATTAGCTTGGAGAGGGGTTAGTAGAGCTTGATTAGGTCTCCTAAGAAGGTAAGTAATGCTATTTAGTTAGTATTGGTCTTCTTCTTCTATTTTATTTCTGTTTTTGATTTAAAGTAAGAGAGAAGAGTAACTTTGTTATTTTGAATGGTCTGTGTATAGAAGCTGTGGACAAGAGGCCCAATAAAGGTAAAGAGAAGGTCGGAGCCGAGTAGAGAGCGCGGTTCAACGTCCTAGAGGTAGGGATCGTGTGCGGTTTTTCTTTTACTCGTTTTGATTGCTTGTTGTGATATATGATGTTTGAATATGCATATGTTGTGGTTATATAAGTGTTAAGTGAGTTGCACATGTTTTATAGTTGTGAAGTGTGTTAGGGGTAAAATTCTGTTTAGTTGTTCATAGACCTCTGTGTATTATATTTGACATAATTAGAGTTACAAGACTTCAATTGTGTTGAATCAAATTGCATCTGAAAGCTAAGATCCATAGCTAAAAATGTCTAAGAGGGAGCTAGAGCTAATTCTGGCCCTATGATTCTCGAAACGGTTAAAGACTGTAGCATCCCTGTTTGGGTCGGGACTTGAACATTATAGGTTGTTTAGATCATAACTTAAGTTGTAGATGTCCAATTTACTTGAAAATTGTCCCATTTGAAAGTTAACATCCTAGGGAAGATTTGTTAAGAAGGAAGTTTTGCCTAAAAATGTCGTTTCGATATGCATTTAGCCTGAACAAAATTGATGTTGTTGGGATTTTGTCTGGATCTCTGTGGCTCTGTCACGAGTGGTGACGACCGTGATGACTCGTGACAGAGGAGGCTTGTCACGAGTGGTGACGACCGTGACGACTCGTGACTTGTCAAGAGAGTCTGTCACGAGTGGTGACAACCGTGACGACTCGTGTCAGAGGAGGCTTGTCACGAGTAGTGACATCTGTCACGAGTAGTGACAACCTCCACCTCTCTATTTTGACCATTTTATGTGTTTTTCTTCCCGAATTGAACCCGTATTGCACCTGAACTTCAGGATAAGTTCGTATAACATGTTCAACTCATATTTAACCCTATCAAATGAGCATATGAATATTCCCAATTGACATTATATGTAAATAATAGTATGATATAAGAGATTATGAGTGGAATTTAAATGTTACATGCTTTTAGTTGTTGAACATGATGAATAAAGACTGTATATGACTTAAATGCTTCTAGAGTTGATGAGTGCACTTGAATTATAGTTGATGAGTTGTTATGGAGCCTGATTACCATTATAGTGGATAGATAAGCATGCTTATAAAGGGCTAGAGTGCAGCTGCTAGAGTTGGCCTTAATTGTGCCCAGAGTTCGGAATATCTCGTATATTCCATAGAGTTTGAGTTAATTCTCCATATGTAAGATACTGTAAACAGTATCCAGAGTTACCCGTATCCACCATGAAAGGAATTCAGGCTTATTGTTATTGCTAGTGTATAGTGAACATGAAATGATTGTATGTAGTGTTATGAATAAAAGTTAAAGTACATGGGATTAATGCTATGTTTATATGAATTAGAGTCTATGATTTACATGATTGTGAAAATATATGCATGAGTTGTTTGAGCAGTGTATGTGATATGTATATTTTACTGGTGACTTCAAAAGAAGTCATTTGCAATATTTTCATCCCCACTAAGCGTTATCGCTTAGCACGGATGTTTATTTCCGTGTAGGTTGACAGGTGCGGACCAGTGAAAACGTTCATCTGCAAGTGATGGCCACTAGGAGCTTTTGTTACATCTTTTTGTATAAGTTAGAGATAGAGTTTTTTTTTTACATTTTGAGTAACATCATTATGTACATAGGAAGTATAGTATAGTTGATAGGTAAAAGTTAACTGTTATACATACGCATACCGAAAATGAATATGTAACAAGTATAAAGTTTTTGTATTATGTACAGTTTATATATATATTATAAGAGCTCTTTTTGTTTGGCCCATTTCATTATTACCTTTCAATATTAATGTTTCCGCTACGATATATGTATATGTGTTTACGTATGTGCCGCGTGACGCCCCGGTATTCCTTACCGGGAATATGGGGGTGTTACATGAATGGCTTAGCTGAGAGGATGAACAGAACTTTGATGGAGAGAGTCAGATGTATACTCTCACATGCAAAGTTGCCTAAGATTTTTTGGAGTGAAGCTATACTCACAGTTACACATGTGTTGAATCTTTCACCTTGTACTCCTCTCAAGATGGATGTTCCAGAAAGAGTATGGTAAGAAAAAGATGTTTCTTATGATCATCTGTGGGTGTTTGGCTGTAAAGCATTTGTTCATATCACTAAAGATAAGAGGTCCAAACTTGATGCCAAAACAAGACAGTGCATTTTTATTGGCTATGGTCAAAATCAATTTGGCTATAGATTTTATGATCCTATTGAGAAGAAACTTGTCAGGAGTCGTGATGTTGTATTTGTTGAAGCTGAAACCATTGAAGATATTGACAAAAATGAAAAAGGATGTTCTTGATTCCAATGGCAACTTATTAGATTTGAAATTAATTTCTCCAACACCTGTGCTAAGAGAGGTTAGAGATGAAGATCAGGTTTATCCACCTGACGATGATGATGCTCCTATAAAAGACGACGACGACGATGATCGTGATGATTTTACAGCACCAACACCTATGGCTTCTCCGGTTCCACTGAAAAGAGGAACACCACCTCCACAAAGGAGAAGTGAAAGAACAAAATGGCCATCTTCTAGATATCCTCATGATCAATATGTGACTATTACTAAAGGGGGAGAACCTGAGAGTTATCAAGAAGCCATAGATGATGAATCCAAGCAGAAATGGATTGAGGCCATGCAAAATGAGATGAAGTCCCTGCATGAGAATAAAAATTTTGAACTGGTGAAGTTGCCCAAAGGCAGAAGGGCCTTAAAAAATAAATGGGTGTTCAGGATAAAGCATGAAGAACATAGTTCCAGTCCACGTTACAAAGCCAGATTGGTTGTCAAGGGATTCAGTCAAAGAAAAGGATTTGACTTTGATGAGATTTTATCACCGGTTGTAAAAATGACATCCATTCGAACTATGCTGGGATTAGCAGCAAGTCTTGACCTGGAGGTTGAACAAATGAATGTCAAAATTGCCTTCCTGCATGGTAATTTGGAAGAAAAGATATACATAGAGCAACCAGAGGGGTTCAAAGAAAGAGGACAAGAGAATTATATCTGCAAGTTGAAGAAAAGCCTTTACGGTTTAAAACAGGCACCGAGACAATAGTATAAGAAGTTTGAGTCTGTTATGGAGGAGTAAGGCTACAAAAAGATTACTTCAGACTATTGTATTTTTATGAAAAACTTCTCTGATGATGATTTCATTATCTTTTTGCTCTATGTGGATGATATATTGATTGTTGGCCAGAATGTTTCCATAATTAACAATTTGAAAAAGCAGTTGAGTAAGTTTTTTGCTATGAAAGACCTGAGGCTACCAAAGTAGATTCTTGGCATGAATATTATCAGAGACAGAGGCGCCAAGAAATTGTGGCTGTCACAAGAGAGGTACATTGAGAAAGTATTTCAGAGATTTAATATGAATAAGGCTAAAGCAGTTAGTTATCCTCTTGCTAATCACTTTAAACTGAGTTTTAAACAGAACCCTTCTACAGACAAAGAGAAGGAAGAAATGTATAAAGTTTCATATGCTTCAGCAATTAGAAGTTTAATGTATGCTATTGTATGCACACGGCTAGATATCGCTCATGCAGTTGGAGTTGTAAGTAGATTCCTTCCAAATCCTGGAAAGGAACATTGGACTGCAGTAAAATGGATTTTCAGGTATTTTCGAGGAACTTCCAAAATATGTCTATGTTTTGGAAATGACAAACCTGTATTAGCTGGATATACAGATGCAGATATGGCTGGCGATGTGGATTCCAAAAAATTCACTTCTGATTACCTGATTGCTTTTGCAGGGGAAGCTGTGTCATGGCAGTCAAAGTTACAGAAGTGTGTTGCACTTTCTACTACTGAAGCAGAGTTTATAGCAGTAACGAAAGCTTGTAAAGAGTTGCTATGGATGAAGAAGTTCTTGAAAGAACTTGGTTTACAGCAAGACAAATATCAGTTATTCTGTGATAGTCAGAGTGCTATTCATCTTGGAAATAATGCCTCCTTCCATTCGAGATCAAAACATATTGATGTGAAATATCATTAAATAAGAGATGTGATGGAGAAGAAGCTACTGCAACTTGAGAAAATCCATACAGAAAAAAATGGTCAGACATGTTAACGAAAATTCTACCAAAACAGAATTTTGAGTATTATCGGCTAACTGCAGGATTAACGAAGCCCCCCACCATATAGTCGGAAGGGGGAGAATTGTTAGGTATATGGGTTCCTCCAACATGTGGGGCCCACATCATTGAAAAAAAAAGGAAGGTTGAAAAGTCAAATTAGGTTGGCAAAGTCAAAATTTGCATTTTTTTTTTCAAAATTGGTAGGTGGACACCTTTCAATAAGCTGTCCAAAACGCGTAATTAACGCGTATAGTCGCCTATAAATAGGCTTTATTTTATTTTAGTTTTTCATATCAAACTTTCAGAAGTTTGTGAGAGAGAGAAGAAAAAGAAAAATATTTGGGATATTTTTCTAAAAAATGAGTGACAAAATAGTGAGTTTGGTAAACACTTGTGTGCTATTATTTTGGATTTATCTCAAAATTATTGTATAGTTTTTCTCTATTGTACCTATTAATTTACTTAAAATAAGGACTTCCGCTAGGTGTGCAAGATGGAAAGAGTGTTAAAGTTGTAAAAAATTTCTTTTGGTTTTTAGTTGAAATTAAATGCAATTAACTAATAATATAATTACAAGTAAAGATTAAAAAAAGAAAAAAAGACATAGGAATATAAAGTGATTTGGTCAATATATCTACATCCATTAGCAAAACAAATAAGAAAATTTTTACGACTACTAATTTGATAGAATTAGTCTGACATTAGTATGTTATTTTTTTATACAATTAGAAGAATTTTACAAACACTAATTTGGTAAATTAGCCTAGCGTTAATATGTTATCTTTTTCATATAATTATATACTTTGGGATGGAAGATGCGAATATTTAAATTCTGATCAATTAAAACAGTAGTCAAATTCTCACATTGAAACACAACTTATTACTTTTAGCCTCTACTTGGAATAATTTAAATTTCATAAAATTTTATGAAATTAATTTGTAATTTTTATTTTTCGTTCTTTAAATGATAAAAAAAAAAAGAATTGATGGAATTCATCGTACTTTCACAAAAAATACTATAATATTTTTATGCAGCTAACGTAGTCTGTTTTTTTTTCTCCCTCACCACTGTTTTTCTCCCTCTTCTACTACTGTTATTCTCTCACTCAAAGCCAATATCACCGGATTTTGACTCCTCTCTGTTGGACTTTCACCGACCAGCTTCATTAGTTGTCGGTATGTATGATTTTTTTTGTTTTATTTTCATTTTTTCTAAATTATGACTAAAAAATAGTCATATTAGATTTTATAAAATGCAATTAATTATTCCGTTTAAATTTTATTCAATATTTTTTAAAACCAAACTGGTCGGTCGAACCGGTCCAACCGGTGAACCCAAAAAATCGGGTCGATTCAATATGAAACTTTGATTTTGAAAAAAAAAAGGCTTGAACAGTAAAAATCGGGTTGAACCGGAAAAAATCTAATATATCCTAAATTATATTTTTAGAATTCAAGTTAATAGCTATTAGATATTGTTCAATCAAAAATTTATATTTGATGATAAAATCAATTCATATTAATCAATATTAGACTTGATAAAATTGAAAATTATGTGAAATTATTTCCACTATATTTTTATTTTATATTTTTTAGATATTAAAAACTACATAATTTAAATGTAATGAAATATTAAAAAGAAAATGAAGATAAACATGATAATTATAAAAATAATATTTTTAGCTTACGTCAAATTAAAATTTAAAAATGCATTTTCCTTATAAATTCAAATATTTAACAGACAAATATCCAGGTGTAGTGTTTAATTTTTTACTATTATTGCTAAAAAATAGTAAAAATAAATGAAAAAATTTAATATATTGATATTTAATAATTAATAAGTTGTTTAAATATATTTTTATATATCATATTTTTAATTTTTTTATAAATAATTTTATTTAAAATAAAAAAATAAAAATTTCGAGTCAATCCAGTTCAATTAGTTAACTCATAATTCAGTTGACATGCCGAATCGATATCCGGTCCACTTTTAAAAACATTGCATATTCTACCATCCATTATTCGTTCTTTTCATCAGTTCTTTTGGGATTTTCTTTGAAGTTTGGGAGCTTATTTTCTTCTCTGGCTTTTCTTCTACGTAAGTTGTAACTATGCTTTCTATTCTGGCTTAATTACGTCTGTGGTTATCGAATTTTGGTACTTATAAGCAAATGGTTATAATAAAATAATTTGTAAAACAAAAATTATCAAACTTTTATTTTTTTCAATTAAGGTAAGAATAACAGAAAATTTAATTTTTCGTCACCGGAAGAACACGCAAATATGCCACGTCATCAGTAATCTTCTAAAATGCGTCCAGTCAGCATGCGATATGGCCCGTTTATATGGAGAAATTTACACGTCAGTAAGTACACGTGTTATGTCAACCTGTACAAAAAGACAAAAAAAAAGTCTAACTGACGTGTACTTACTAACGTGTCAATTCTTCCATGTAGGCGGACCATATTGGCATATTTGTGTAACCTTTCGGTGACGAAAAATTAATTTTTCGATCATTTTTACGTTAATTGAAAAAAATAAAAATTTGATGATTTTTGTATTACAAATTATTTTATTATGATCATTTGGTTATAAACACTAAAATTCGATTACTACATACGTAATTAACCCTTTCTATTCTTTTTAGTTTTTTTTTTTTAAATAATATTCTTTTTAGTTAGTTTAGCTTAAATTATTATGGAGTAGTTATCTTTTTGTTAAAGGATCTTTAATCTCTAAATATTTATGGATGATTAATAAACTTTTATGCAATTTTCAGTTTAAATTTCTTCATCTACTCTTACTCTTTATGATTGAATGAATGAATTGCTTGTTTATACCCTTGAGTCCTTGGCTGTGTTCAGGTTGAAGAATTGAGTTTATAAACCTTTCTTGAATTTTATTCATAAGTTTTAATAGATTAAAGACTGATTTTAATTAAACTATTATCTGTTCAAGTTGAAAATTTAGAAGAAGATGATCAATGCTAAAACACAGCGAAATCTCCAAAGAAAGCGAAAATGAGAATGAACAGGGGAAGTATTTATAGAAGGCGAAAACCAATTAAGGGATAACAGCTGGCGATCGATAATTGGGGCTGTAGGAAGATAATTAGTATCTGCACGGTAACCTAAGGGACGCCCTCGTCATAACGCCTGACATTACTGCTGGATCACAGCTAACGAAGAGATCTTTCGCGTGTTTCGATGGATCACGCGCACAGTAATCATCAGCGTGGAATGGTCTAAAAGCACGCGCTGGTAAGTCATTTGGTATTGATCTCATGACATAAATGTCATCTCTTGGGGGGGACTTATGATATCCGAACTCTCTACTCCGAGGATCGGCTAGATTTCTCCGAGCACAGCACTCCTGCCGAGCTCTTAGCTTGTGAGGCTTTATAGCAGGGCTCGCCCGGACATAGGTCATGATAACAGTCCGGCACCCGATAACAGTTCGGTCACCGATCATGGTAAGCAATAATTAACGAATATTTCCAGAAATGATGCAGATCTTGACCTTCCAAGGATGGAAAGTACCAAGAATCTCTCAGCAAATCTGCCTAAATGGGAAATCAAGCATCAATCAAGGGATGAAGGTGATTTTCTCCTATTCAATAGATTATCTCCTATTTCACACAGCTCTATATAAAGGAAACAACCAGGTACATTGTTCTCCCTAATTTTTGATGATAGAAAGAAAGCTTTTACTTTGCCGAGAAAACTGACTTGATCGTCGGAGTCTCCTCTGTCGGAACAGCCGACGGTTTTGTGGTTCTTTTCAGGTAACTCAAGCGAAAGACAATCGGAAAACTTTCACTTTGTCATCACAACCTATAACCTAAATACACCTAGAAAATTACTCTCAATTTTTTCTCACCCAACTCTTTTTATGATCGCTATACTTTTACATATAAATTTAAGAGGGTGGAGGAGTTGATTAATTATATATTAAAAAAATATGGATTATTATTTGTCAAATATGGTTGTTGCCTCTCGTTTCACAAAAGTACTTTTATCATTTGTCAATGTTCGTTGACTCCTTTTTGACATAATAGATGAGGCATTCTTTTTGACTAATAATTAATGGGAAAATCAAATTTTAGTTAATCATCTAAGGATCTAAGCATACAACGTGTTAGTTTAATTTTAGCTAATCACGTGTAATTAGCAATATATAAGCGTATCTGTATTGAAAACAAGAATCACAGTGCAATAAATTAAAAATGAAAAGGAGCAAGCATGAGTGTCAGAGTGGCCGAGACTGTACTAATTAATTAAAAGTTTTACGAACATTTAATTATAACATATGGACATGTTAAAGGTTTCTTTAATCGTTTTATGCATCTGACATAAAAGAAGCACAACACCAAAGCAAGGATTGCAATTTGCACTTCACTTCTGTTCTGTGGCCTTTACATATATTGTAGTTTATCAAGCTAGATTCCAAATTTAGCTGAATTTTATGAGAATCTTGATCTCTGTGTTCCCTCTGCTTTATTTAATTACCTAAACTACAAGTATGTTATAAAAACTAATAATGAGTATCATGGGGCCAAAGAACACAGTAAATTCATGATTCCATCTGTCAAATTCAAAACTACAAAACAAGTAAAAAGTAAGCGCAGTAGATGATTAAGTAATTAACCAATAAACTCTCTCCTAATTAACTTGTAATTTTCTATCCCACCCACTAAGCCAGTACCCAAAATAAAGTAAAAGAACTCAGCACCAGGCACGCTGCTCAGCTCTCTCAGCTCTCTCTCTCTCTCTCTCTGCTCGCTTTCCAAAATCTATCCACGTGTCCATTCTTGTCTTACGTGTCTTTTCCGACGTGTCCACGCTCCCCCATGACTTTTAAAACCCTACACTGGCCCCTCCTCCATTTCATAATTCATTTCTCCACTCTCTTTTTCTCTCTCTCTAAATTACAGATTGAAGTTTTGTTTAATAAAATCCATCAATACTGTGAATTTTGATTCCTACAAAGAAAAATGGCGGATGCATGCACAAGGAAGCTGATTGTTGAAGTATGCAACGCCAAGAATCTAATGCCCAAAGATGGACAAGGTACTGCAAGTGCTTATGCTATCGTAGACTACGACGGCCAGCGCCGGAGGACTAAAACAAAGTTCAGAGATCTTAATCCTGAATGGGATGAAAAGCTTGAATTTCTAGTCCATGACACAGACTCCATGCCAACCGAGATCTTAGAGATCAACCTTTATAATGATAAGAAGACTGGAAAAAGAAGCACTTTTCTCGGTAAAGTTAAGATTGCCGGTAGTGGATTTGTTAAAGCCGGATCGGAGACTCTGATTTACTATCCGCTGGAAAAGAGAAGTGTGTTTTCACAGATTAAGGGAGAGCTCGGGTTGAAAGTTTATTATATTGATGAAGATCCACCTGCAGCTCCGGCAGAACAAAAACCTGAGCCAGCTCCCCCTGCTGCAGCGGAGGAGAAGCCACCGGAGGAGGAGAAGAAGGAGGAGAACAAAGCTGAAGAAAAGAAACAGGAGGAGCAGCAAAAGACAGAACCATCTGCAGATGCTAAAAAAGAAGAAGAGAAGCCAAATCCACCGGCTGAGGAAAAAGATTCAAAAAAAACAGAGGAAGCTCCTCCTCCTGTACCACCAGCACCCGTGGAGGTGGAGAATCCACCGTTGGCACACAGTGAAAAGACCTCAACCGAGCAAAAGGATAAACCAAAAGATGCGGGAAAAAGCTCCGATCTTACCATCAGCGACCTCGAACTTCGGTCACTGGCAAGTGATCGCAGCCGCAGCGGGTACGATCTTGTAGATCGCATGCCATATCTATATGTCCGCGTTGTAAAGGCCAAAAGAGCAAACTCTGAATCAAATTCTCCATTATATGCAAAGCTTGTGATAGGTACACACAGCATCAAAACAAAAAGCCAGTGCGATAAAGACTGGGACCAAGTTTTTGCTTTTGACAAGGAGGGATTGAATTCAGCTTCTTTGGAGATTTCTGTCTGGGCAGAGGAGAAGAAAGAGAACGACGAGAAATCAGAGGCTTGTCTAGGTACAGTGACGTTTGACTTGCAGGAAGTACCAAAAAGGGTGCCACCCGATAGTCCTTTGGCTCCTCAATGGTACAGTTTAGAGTCAGAGAATTCGCCGGGAAATGACGTCATGCTCGCCGTTTGGATAGGTACTCAGGCGGATGAGGCCTTTCAGGAGGCTTGGCAGTCGGATTCGGGCGGGTTGATACCGGAGACCCGATCAAAGGTGTATCTGTCTCCTAAGCTTTGGTATTTGAGATTAACGGTTATCCAAACCCAGGATTTGCAACTAGCTTCGGCTTCCGAACCTAAGGCTAGGAGTCATGAACTCTACGTCAAGGCTCAGCTTGGCGCACAGATTTTCAAAACGGGAAGGACTTCCGTGGGATCCTCCTCCTCTAGCTCAGCTAATCCCACGTGGAACGAGGATTTGGTTTTTGTGGCGGCTGAGCCGTTTGAGCCATTCTTGGTGGTAACGGTAGAGGATGTAACTAATGGGCAACCTGTGGGCCATTCCAAGATACACATGGCAAGCGTGGAACGGCGGACTGATGATCGTGCAGAACCTAAGTCCAGGTGGTTTAATTTGGTTGGCGACGAGAACAGGCCTTACACAGGGAGAATACACGTGAGAGCATGTTTGGAAGGTGGATATCATGTGCTAGATGAGGCAGCTCACGTGACCAGTGATGTTCGAGCTGCTGCTAAACAGTTATCCAAGGCTCCAATTGGGTTATTAGAGGTTGGAATCCGGGGGGCTACTAATTTGCTTCCAGTTAAAACCAAGGATGGGACCCGCGGGACCACGGATGCTTATGTGGTAGCCAAATATGGGCCCAAGTGGGTTCGCACCCGTACGATCCTTGATAGATTTAATCCAAGATGGAATGAGCAATACACGTGGGATGTATACGATCCTTGCACCGTACTTACCATAGGTGTGTTTGACAATGGAAGGTACAAGCAGGATGAAGCAGGAAAACAAGGAAAAGATCTAAGGGTGGGAAAAATTCGGATCCGCTTATCAATGCTTGATACAAATCGCGTGTACCTAAATTCATACTCACTTACAGTATTGCTGCCTAGTGGAGCCAAGAAAATGGGAGATATAGAGATAGCCATTAAATTTTCATGCTCATCATGGCTAAATCTAATCCAAGCGTATACAACACCAATGTTTCCTAGAATGCATTATGTGTGCCCATTAGGTCCGGCTCAACAAGATATTCTGCGGCATACGGCTATGCGTATGGTGATGACTCGGCTAACTCGTTCTGAACCGCCATTGGGTCAAGAAGTGGTTCAATTCATGCTAGATAGTGACACCCACATGTGGAGCATGAGAAGAAGCAAAGCGAATTGGTTTAGAGTTGTGGGTTGCCTGTCACGTGCGGCTACTTTGGCACGATGGATAGATGGGATTTGCACGTGGGCACACACACCTACTACTGTTCTAATTCATGTGTTGCTTGTGGCTGTGGTGTTGTGTCCACATCTACTCCTCCCCACCGTATTTATGTACGCCTTTTTGATCTTAGCATTGCGATTCCGTTATCGCCAAAGGGTCCCACAGAACATGGACCCAAGACTTTCCTACGTGGATGCTGTGGGACCAGATGAGTTAGATGAGGAGTTTGATGGATTTCCCACCACAAGATCTGCTGATGTGGTTCGTATTAGATACGATAGGTTGCGGGCTTTATCGGGCCGGGCCCAGACACTTTTAGGTGATTTGGCAGCTCAAGGGGAGCGTTTAGACGCTTTGTGTAATTGGCGGGACCCACGGGCTACTGGGATTTTTGTGGTGATTTGTTTACTGGCTTCACTGGTATTTTATATGGTGCCATTTAAGGTGTTTGTGTTAGGCGCAGGCTTTTACTATCTCCGCCATCCAAGGTTTCGCGATGACATGCCATCTGTTCCTGTTAACTTTTTCCGGCGACTACCGTCGCTTTCCGATCAAATTCTGTAGAATTGGATTTGGGGTATTTATTTTATTTTATTTTTCAATGTGTAATGCTGTTATAAGCATTTGTTTTTGTTATAAATTAGGTTGGTTTATTTGGATTTGAGCTTTTGAAGTTGGGCAGAAGCCGAAAAGTAAATCTTGGTGCGGATGAAGTGGGGAAAGTGACCGTTATTTGTTTATGGGGCGGCGGACCTTTGTCTGTCCATTAAAGAGACAAAAAGCTAGAATTGGATTTAACATCGATATTTAAGTAAGGTGACCGTTAGAGAAACAACCCTCTAACATAAGCACCTTCTTCTAGCATAGGAGGATTTTCGAGACAAATATGCCAATTTGTTCAATAAAAAAAAAAAAAAAAAGTGGTGGTGGTGGAAAGAACCCAAATAAATTTTGTTGTCTGCTATTGACATTTATTTATTTATTCATACAATTGCATATAGGTCCAGCAGCTAGCTTATGCTAATTGCTGATAATATGAATCCTCCTTTTAACAGTGAACGGGTACAGTTCTTGATCCTAAAATCCCCAAATTACAATGCAAGCAAGTTAAATGACACCACATAAACAGAAGTTGCAATCTTTAGTAGTATTATACTCTTCTCTGATTTGTATATTTAACTTTAATCGATAACACTTTCCCTTAATACAACACAAAAAGAAAAGAGTAGCTAGCTTGAAAAAAATCAACCAATACTATTATATATTTGTATTACATTCTCCTTAATTTTTTTTAACCATAATTTTGCAAAAACAATTCATCTGCATTGCCGCTTACTGAAACTCTTTTCTGAAACAAGTTTTGTGAGCAAACTCTTCAACCTTCTTGACCCTGATCCAGGCCTCAACACACCATGATTCTCACTTTGTAATCCTGAGCATGCCTTACCCTTCTTCCCCTTCTCCGAACACCAGCCACCGTAACTAAACCTCCCATTATACCTTTTGAGAAGCTCGCGATCAATCTTGTCGAGAACTGAATCATTCTTCCTGAACTTTCGAGCAAATGGGCGGCTGCTCAGGATCATTCTTCTATAATCTTTAACCCCTAGGTACCTAGGATGCTGCTTAGGAGGAGTATCCCAAGTTATGTAGTGAAGGTCATGATTAGCTGTTGTGTTTTTGTAGTCTTCAGAGTTGCATATTACTGTTTGAAAATAGCCTTCAGGTGTGGATACAAAATTGGTGTAGTAGAGAAGGAGTCTTCTTGGCAAGTTGTCCCATCCCACAATGCAATACTCTGCAAAAGATCTTGACAATACTGTCCAGGCTGAACCTGAAAAGCACCCATTCACATGAAGTTATTCAGATAACATTGCTTTTTTCTTTGTCCACAAAACACATAATTGGCATCATATTAGCATTTGAATGAAGAGCATTAAGGGACATCTATGCCTATTGCGGACACAAATACTTCAGTAGACATTAATTAAATTAGTATCTTACTCTTAATCTAACAACTGGAAAATTGAGCAGCCAGTATGCAGTGTGCAGTGAATTATTTTCATATGAAACAATATGATCAAGGAAGAAATTAAAATTTACAAAATTCACATTGTAGTTTCACTTTTAAAAGCCACTAAACACTTAGCCAAATGTCAACTGGGACTCAGTTCCGAGCCCCCCAACCAGACCAATAGAAGATATCTTCATCTTTTTTTTTTCTTGGTCAAATAATGGAACGTGTCTTCATTTGCTACTAGAACAAATGAATGGTGTGTAACCACAAAATAATAAGAAGAAAATAAAATGAAGATATCACTTTTACAAAGAAAAGAAGAAGAATCCATCCAAAAAAAATTCAAACGAAATCACAAAAAAAAAGGGTGATTATACTGACTTTAAGGCTTGATCTTAGCCGCAACAAAACTCATAACAGACATAGGATACTCTGAGCATACTTTTTGTTGTTGTAAGTCCTGAAACTTATGAAAATATGTTGGGCCTAGCATCTTCTATCAGCCCATCACATGTATGGCATCTTATATCAACAAATGTGAACCCGTGTGGTTCCCTATATGACTAGAATAATGTAATATATACTTGTCTCTGCTACTTGCATTTTTTTTAATCGCTAAGAACCTACTTGGAATGCACTAGAATAATTGGGGAACCATAGATATGGTTTCTAAATTAATGTTTCTTAATTACACATAATCAAGATCTTCATCGTTGATCCTTCAAAAAAAAAGATGCCCATCATTGTAAATCTAGAAGTAATCCGTACAAGCAGTAAAGCACGTGCATGCCCCAAAATCAATCAGCCTTTGGCATGTGCACTAGTGGTGATCATGTACCGATTAATCGGTATATAAGTAAAAAAAAAATTAATTTATTAATTATCGATTTTTAAAAATTACTAATTATTAATCAATCCGTTACTATCGATTAACCAGTCTATCGGTTTCGAATTTTAGAATTGATTAACCAATATTATTTCAGTTAACCACTATAATTATAAAATATATTAATAAAAAAATTAAAATATTCATGTTACTTAAAAATAAAAATTAAAAACCAAATATAATTCAATATAATATTTAAATTATAAATATAAATTAAAAATATTGCATAAATATGCATGCATAGCATAGAAAAATATAATAAATGAAAAAATTGTAATTTATTAAATATTAATTATTACTTGCATCGAAATTTGTTATTTTTAAAGCGAGATATATTTAATTCAAATTGCAAGTATTAAATACTACCTATAAAAATATTAAAATTAACATTATATATTTTAATTGAATATTATTTATCATATTAAATTGTAATAATTTAAATATAAAATATTTTAATTAAAGAGTTAAAATTATTAAATTAATTACAATTAGGAACAAATTAAATATATTAAAAAATTTAAATGATAAAAAATTTTGTGTATATGAAAATAAAAATTCATAACAGATATAACTTTTCGTTAATATATTAATATTATATAATTTTTCGAATATATTATAATTTTCATTATTGAAAAATTGATAAATTAAGAAATAATAATAAATACTAAATACAAACATATTGAATAATTAATAAATTAACTAAAAATTCAGTTATCGGTTTGGTTAACTAGTTACATAGGAAAAAACCATTAATCAGCCCATTAATATCGATTTTTTCAAAATACTAACCATTAATTAATTTATTACAATCTATTAATCAGTCAATCGGTTCAGTTTCGGACCGGTTAATCGTATCAATTTTTTTTCTCAGCCCTAGCCTAAAGCCCCATATATTTATAGCTGTCTGTATCTGACTCCTCCATTTAATTCTCTAGAAATCTAACCTCTGTATGAATACGATTATCCTTGCCAGAGCTTCCATGGCAATCTTGAGGTTCTGGTGAGTTTTTGGGTCACTTTCCAATTGATGGTGGATCCATAGGTTTGGTGGGTGTTGATAAAATATCAATCATACTCCAACTGTGATTCCTAATTCAGGTTATAACAAGGAAATGCATAGCTAGCTAGCATCCACAGCCATTCACCAAATGGGACCTACACATCCCTCAGATAAAGAAATCTAAGGAAAGGGACATCTCCACATGGCCACATTTTCTAAGGAACTCAGCTTCATGAAAGATACATTAAATCTTTCAAAAGAAACAATGAAAAGGTACATTAACATAACATTAATATTTCAGTTTAGGAAGTGGATGTTAATCCTGCTCTTAAACAAATGTTTATATTGTCCTTGCCTTCTCACCCTTTTTTCCAACTTCAACATGGCTCTAGTTTGAGAATGCTAATTGCAAATTGAAAATTCAATTTGAATATCTTATTAGCTTCAAAATTAATGCATGGCTAAGCATATCTTCTTGTGGAAACATGGCATATACAGATCATAGACTTCTTAACGAACAAATTAGCTACAGGCTGATCTTGATCTTTAAAATGTAACTTTGCTTCTAAGATTGCTACTTATAGTTTGTTCATGTTCACATCAGTTAGGCCTAAAGTCTAGCTCAACTATCATTTGAAGCAAACAAGCATAATGGCTACAATCAAAGGAAGACTTATTGCGAATAAAATCTTGATAGTCACGTGATGAAAAAGCTTTAACAAGCTGGACCTACATAAATTAAAAGCAAAGGGGCGTTCTATATAACATGTCACTTTTTGGTACCAAAAAAACAAAAGTTCTGATATTTACCCCTCTAATTTTGGGATTTTTCAAAACATGCCCCCAGGTCTGGAGAAATTTAAGATTTTAGTGTCCGCAAAGATCTGACATAATGACAATCTAGATAATTTAAGATGACATAAAAAATTGAAAAAGGCAATAAATGCAAATACTTCCAAACACAGGGGACCAATCTGAAAAACACCAAAATATTTAGGTTATTAGATTTTAACTTTATGCCAGTACATGGTACACATGTCCTTCAATTCAGAGTTTCACATGCTGGTGATAGCACAATTATCTATATTTATTAGAAACTATAAAAAATATACAAAACTGTGTGTCAAATGTCAATCTTGGATTAGTTTAAAAAAAATGTCAATAATGGAAGTTGAAGAGCATGGATGCCACTGTACTGTCATAAGCGTGGTCCTATCCGTAATAAATAAAAAGAATGGAGAAAAACCTGTAAAGAGCTTGAAGGCATTTGGGAGACTTCTCTGCTTAACAACCCACCAAAGCTCTGATTTGTTGAGGCTGTAAAGCCCTGGATCTATGACAATTGGCTTGGCTCTTTTATTCCTGAAAATAGATTTCCTCCAAAATTAAAATGCCAATCTCTATAAATAACATAACAAGGAATTTTTTATCAACCAAAATAATAATAATAATAATAATAATAATTAAAAAAAGAAAACTTACAATTTCCAGCCCAGATGACTGGTATGCTGTATGAAGTTGAGATCTCTTGGTAAGCCAGAAAAGGCATCAATTAGATCTGAAACAGGATCGGGTAACGAAATTAATAAAAAACTTCAAGTAGTTAATATTATGACAAAGAAAATTCAAAGACAAAAATAAAAAATGGAATCTTTAAGTCAATAATGATTGATGAATGAGATTGTAATGCTAATAACAAAAAGGGCACTCACCCTACCATCTTGGGTGACCAAGGGATAATCAGAGGCACTAAGATTAATAAACCAATCCCATTTGCAAGTCCTCAACAAAATAGCCATAGCATGAAGAGTAGTAGCAAGCATAGTAGGGCCTCTATAAGTCACCAAATTTGGTTTCCCAACAATCCAAACATTACCCACAAACCCAAAAACTGGTTCATTAGCCACAAAATTTGCAATTGCTTGATGCTCCACATCAGGCGCATCAGCATCCATATGAATCAAATAGTAGTTCCCTGGATGATAAAGAGCCTTAACCACTCTCATTACCCTCTTAGAATCGCCCTTAGATGCTGAAATTAAGTAAGCAAAGGTTACTGGGTAAGGTTTCTGGTCTTTTGGCATGGTTAAATTGATAACTGGAGTGAATCTGGAAATGGGTGTGGTTAGTTTTGCTGGTATGTAGAAAAGGGAGAAGAGGATTGAGGTTGCCATGAACAAAATGACAAAAAGCTTGATACCCATTTCATGGAGGAAGTAGAGGCAGTTGGGTTTTGGGAGAAAGGTAGTTTCTTTTGTAAAATGGTTAATGGAGGAGGAATTTAAAAGAGATGGGGGAATATTGAGACGTGTGTGGAGAGATTAAGACGTTGATTTTTTGGTTCCTTACTTTGAAGGGAAGGCCTACATCCAATTGTCACTATATGTTATGGTTGGCATGGTCACTTTTTACATGATTTCTAGTTGGTGTGGAGATTTTAGTAGCTCATTGCAAACTCTCCGTATTAGTTGGGCTTTTATGGATGAAGCAATTGGATTGAAAACTTGTAATGGGGCTTCTTCTTGGGAAAAAAATAATTAGAGATGGGACTTTTGGCATAATACGAAAGGTTACCTAATAACCATATTGCCTTGTATTGTATCCCAAAGCTATGGATTTTATTACAAAATTATTTGGATTAACAAAAACTTCCTCTAATTCTATAATTTTTTTTTTACTGCATGTATACTCATTCTGTCTCAAAATAATTATCGTTTTAGCTAATTCTTTTATCTCAAATTATTTGTCATTTTGATAAGTTCAAAAAGACATTAAATTTTCTTTTTCATACCTACCCCATTAATTATTTTCTAATTTTTTAATTTTTTTCTCACTCCACCCATTGCCTATCATTCTAATTAAGTGATTAACACTAAATGGAATAAAATTATTTTTGACAATACATTATAAATTTATTTAAAATCTAAATTATTAATTAGATTTATTAATTTTTATGAGACAATTTTAAACGATAAATAATTTGAGACAGAGCTAGTATATTGGAACCGAAAATTTGTACTCGGATGGCTAAAGGATATTCAAATAATTCAAGCATTTGTGCCAAATATGATCTTAATTTCATGACAACATTAATTTAAGTGAATTCACACGCACGTATATGATATATACGGTTTAAAGTTTTGGGACAGTATTAATACCATTGAGCTTAAATTTATTAGTTATTTATGTGTGCATTTATAAAAGCGAGTCCATTAATTTTGCATCTTTTTATCAAAATGGGTGGGCCAGTGGACCCATGATTGCAAGACTTTGATAGGGCTGCATCCTAATCAAGGTTGGAGGCCTAGCTTATTGATTATTAGAGGTTGGGAAATTGTGTAGAAGTGGAGGCCTTATTCTGCTCTTAAACTAAACAAGGCCCATCATGGCCCAACCCATGGCTATCGATATTCACTATCAAATTAGGTTTAGGAAATTTTTACTTATACCCAATCTATGAAATTCTGTGTACTGCATTATTATGTGTCCAATATTTAAGATTTTTTGTTTTTTCAATAACAGAAAAACTGTATTGATTGATGCAATACGTGTTATGAAAATAGACAGCCGAATAGAACGAAATCGCAACTAAATTGAACTTAAAAAATAATAATTAAAAAACAAAACATGAACAAGTATAGAAGAATTTATTGAAGCCAGCTAATGGCCAACTTATCATCATTTAAGCCATTTGCTGTAAAATTGCTGGAAAAAAGCAATTTACAGCAAATGGCCGCGTCCAATTTTGATTCTTTTTTTTTTTGTTAAATGATAAGAACAAGCAATTCCCAGCAATTTTTATTAAAAGATAAGAACAAGCAATTTTCAACAAATAGTCACCTCCAATTTTGTCCTTTTTTTTTTTTTGTTAAAAGATAAAAACAATACGTACGTTTCAAAAGTTGAAGTGGTATAAGTTATGATATGCAATGATTTTGAAAAGAAAAAGGAATTTAATTATTTGTTTTAGATAAAAATGGAAGTTTGTTTCGGAGAGAAGGAGGGCAATAAAAGGTATTCTAAAAGTACATTAAACTGAAGAGTTTAGAGTGAATAAAACTGTTGCAAGTTGTAACTAATAAGATTTCACAAAATACAAAAGAATGCGAAGATGGTGACATTAATTAATATTCTTCCAAACCATACCATACCACAATAAAGAAAGTAGTCTTTTTACTTTAATTTTCGCCAAAACCTACATATTCACTAATGGCAAATGATTATTAGACTTTCTCCCAAGAAAAACAAATGAAAATGAGCAAACCAAATTCTGACTCAACTTCCTTAATTAAAACCAAATCCAATCATTTTTTTCCTACCATTTATAATTTTAAATAATTTCCTTTTCTAAAAAAATTTCATACCTAATTTTTTGTAATTTTCCCGATAAAAAAAAAAAACATCAATTTAATTGGCTTATTTTTTAAAGATAAAATATTAATGTTTGAATGAATACAAAAACGTTGGGAATTCATTTTAAGTCAACAACTTTGTTATGTATTACTATTATATTATGTAGTAGAACCTGACCTGACCCAATTATCAAACAAGTCTTCCCATGTGATATTGTAGTTTAAACATTATCGCAATTAGATAAACAACTTTTTTACAAGTCTTCTTTAACTTAATGTTTACCGATCAAACAGACTGTTATATATTAATTTAATCAGAGTTAAGTAAATTTGTACATTGGCATCAATGGTCAGAATAACAAAAGAAACCAAATTAGTTAGTAGTTGAACCTAACAAAAACTCTCTCTCTCTCTCTCTTTTATTAAAGGAACGGTCCCCTTGACCTTTTTCTTTTCACTTTCTTTAATTCAACAACATAAAATAAAGAACCTAAAAGCCTTCAATTCAACTAAATCACGAGGACCAACACAAGAGAAGACCCTCTCAGACACGTCACCTACGCTGACCTGTCCCCACTCATTACCAGCCATGTCATCAGCCACATCACCAAAACCAAAACCCTTACACAGCCCAATACGTGATCATATAATACATTAATCAAAATAAAATAGCTTAAGAGTTTGAAAGACATGTGAATGAGACTGGGCTAGTTTCATGTATTTATTTATTTTGTTAAGAGGAAGACTTGTGACCAATGTTATTAAAACCGGACCGGATAAAAAACCGGTAAATCTGAGGGTTCGTGGTTCAACCGGATTTTTTATATTTTTTAAAATATTATTAATTAGTATAATTTTTATAACTACTACTACTAAAAAAAAAATCAATCAAAATATTTAACATATGTTTCAAATATACTAGTAATAATATTTTTTTCACCTTTTATTTTTTTAAAATTATTACTTGTTTAGTTATTTTCTGTTAAAATATTTTATTTTATGAGTTTTAATTTAAAAATTAAATAATTCAATAACTGTAGGTGAAATTAAGAAAAATAATAGAAAATTATCTTTAAGTTTACCAATTTTAATAATTTATTCAATTTTCATTCTATTCTATTTTATTAAATTATTAAATCATTATATTATTTTCATTAAATTCAAATGTGATTAAATAGTAAAAAAACCAATTATTTGTTAAATAAAATTTATTAGATTATTTATTTTTTATTTTTATGAAAAAATAATTATTTTATTAATTATTTTAAATTAGACCCGATTTTTGGCCGGTTCAATCCGGCTCTTCCCAATCCGGTTTTCTACAGTTGAACCAACCGGTTCGCTGTTCAACCGGTTGAACCGGTCCGGTTTTAATAACCATGCTTGTGACAGATATAAATACTAAATATATGGGCATTTCTAAATTGACTTGTTCAAGCAGAATGAGTGACAGAAAGAATATACAATTACAGTGAGATTTCTGAATAGTGTATAGCAAGCAAGAAAGTGAAGCAAAATTCAAGAAAATATTAATTTTTAAATAAAGAAAGATTACTTGACTTAGAGATTTGAGATTAAGACTGCAGCTATCCATGGAAAGATATGAAGACCCTAATATTAGTAATACTCCATCTTTTAATGCACACAACTTCCATATTCAAGTACAAGAAGATAGACTCCCATCCACAAATTCTACCAAGGTTCTCTCTCTCTCTCTCTCTCTCTATCTCATTTTCTTGAAACCATTTCTTGTTTTCCAATTTTCTGTCTCCATCATCTTTCTTCTCCATCAAGCTTCTCTGCAATTACCTATACCTCCATTTCTTGTTCTTTCTTCTTCAACAAAACCGTCATAATTTCTCTTGTATGTGGTCTTCTTCATTTCTTGGTCTTGATTTTAATTATTTTATGTACCTTTTTTCTTTTTTCTGTTCGTTTTAATTTAACATGTGGCATCTATCAAGGAGCTGACTTTTTAAAGCATAAACCAAATACCTTTGTTCTTCTTGCAGATTCAAGAACCAAGAATCCAGATCAAGATTTCAACAGTGGCGAGGCAATTTGTGCAGAGGCTCTTTCGAGTCCTTTTCCTTGCACACATACTCCTAACAGCAATTTTAGTGGTCTTCCTTACCATTCGCGGCCTCCTCTCTGTTCACCGTCGCCACTTCCACCCGAAGAATTGGTATCCACCACTCTTGGCTGCAGTAGCATCCTCAGCTCTTGTGGCTTTCCTTTGGCAATGGATCACCCTCTGCTACCCTTCAAGAGCCATCAAAGCTGCATTTTGCCTTAGCCCCTTGCTAACATGTGCAGTTGGCCTACTTCTTGTATTGGTTGGCTCTGCTGCAAGTCTAGCATTTGGTTCGGTTGCAGTTGTTTTCGCCATCATTCAATCACTTTACGCTTGTTGGGTGAATCCCAGACTCAATTATTCTATCAAGATTCTATCAGTTTCTACAGCTTTCCCTCCTCAGAAAACCAATGCACTCGTCGTGGTATCAATCATTATTAGCATCCTTTACTCCAGTTTCTTGGTGTCTGGTATAGGCGGTGCTACCATCACTGGAACTGGAATAGACATCTTGTTCATAGCAGTTATCTTGCTAAGCCTGATATGGAGTCTGCAAGCAATGAAAAACACATTGTTCGTCACAGTTTCACGCATCAAACACTTGCATTTTTTGTGTGGAGCAGATATGGAGACAAGAGTTGCTATAAGAGACACAATCAAACACCTGATGGAGAATATATTCCTTGGCTCTATCCTTGTCCCAATTCTCACTGTAATCCGAGGCTCTGCACGAGCAATTAGTCTGATTGCAGGGGGCACAGATGAGTTCTTGTTTTCATGTGCTAACTGCTACTCTGCTGTTGCATCAACACTAGTGAGATATGCAAATAGGTGGGGTTTTGTACAGGTAGGGGTTTATAACAAGGGATTTGTGCAGGCATCCATGGATACATGGGACATGTTCAAAGGAGCAGGATTGGAACAGCTAATTGATTCAGACCTCACAGGGTCGTTCTGTTTCTTATCGGGGATAGCAGGAGGTTCAGTATGTGCCCTTGTCGGAGGAACATGGACACTTGTAGTTCATAAGAACTATGCAACAGAAGTTTCGATTTATGCCTTCTTGATAGGCTATCTCATGGTAAGAATTTAGCTATCATTTAAAAGACTTCGTGAATGATTCCTACTCCGATATGGAAACTGACCAACTTCTATGTCAATTTTTGTGTTCAACAGTGTCGGATAGCAATGGCATGGCCACAAGCTTGTGTTTCTGCTTACTACTATGTTTATGCAGAGAATCCACAGAGCCTCCGGTTCGATCCCATCATTCCAGGTCGCCTTCAAGAGCTTCAGAGATATGGACATTAACAATCTCTGAATCAAATTTTTACATGATTACTGATGCCATACTTATGCTTACAGCAAACACAAATACTGCAACTGGATATACGGCCTAGAAGGATCAATTGATCCTTGAACATATCAAATTGTCGGAGTTTAACTTTTGATTTGAGAAACGTATAACTGATGTTGTAAATGTTGTTGGTATTCTATGTATATCATTCTTAAACTCGATATTATTTCCAATTTACGGGCATGTCCTGGAAGTGTTCATGCATATAATATTCAGAAACATTACACTCGAACCTAATAATCGCTATAGTCACAAGTCACAAAAGATTAATATGAAAGTAAGTGCTGGTTGAATATTGGTAATTAGATGTAATTTGCAGTTCAACAATGATTTTAAACTCCAGTTTCAGCAATGATATCAAACAGGCTTCAATCTGCTAATTGGACAACAGGAAAATATAAGCATAAAACTTGGACTCTTTAATGAAGATCAATTCAACAAAATAATGAGGCACTAATCATAGAAGAAAAGAGTAACTTTAAGAAATGAATCAAGTCAAATACATGGCTTAACTGTTGTTGTATTAAAGATGGAACTGCTCTACATGGCTTACAATAAATGTTACATGGCTATGTAAATTATAATGAAAAATGTTACAACAGAATGGAAGGCAGAAAGGCAAACCATCCAGGTCATTTGGATCCAAGATGACCACGCCCACCACATTCTGAGCACATAATGTTACCTGTTCCTCCACAACCTATCAAGTGCAAATATCAAAATGATGTTATTGTCTTTGCCAAATAAAAAAACCATAAAATCATTCAAGTGACTATACTGCTTTCTTCCTAATTAGCAATGATGCTCAAACTTCCACATACAGTAGAAATGGAGCCATGACTAAGAACTTGGAAAGTCCCTCTCAAGGCTTAACCCCCTAACCCCAGCACATAACAGCAAATCTAAATAGTACCCATAATATAACATTAATAACAAATCACACCATATAGTTGAAAATCCAACATCCAGCAGTTTTTAAGAAACTGTAACTTGCTAAAACCCCTAAAGCTCTGAGCTTTATGGTCATCTGATGAAACTGATTAAAACTAATTCATTGTACCTAGGAACCTAATTAGAGTTGAGTGTTGCATTCTTCTAAGGTTCCCATTCATATAGATAAATAAAGTATGAAAGGTCTATCTTAATCAACTATGAGGGTGAAATAAATGCTACCAACGCTAGCATATCTGAGTCAGCATAATCATAATTGATGCTGACAATTTATGCCTTAGATGTATTAGATTGTAAAAGGGCCAAACATGAAACTTTTATGGGGATTTAGTGACACGATGAATGAAGATCCGCCCAAGCAAAGTGTAGCTAGAATCCCTATATTAAGACCGATATGCGAAGAATTGCAACCAATTGTCTCACTTAAATTGACCAAGTCCATAACGAAGGTAATGTAATTCACAGGTCTATCAAATGCAGAATTCAAGCAGAACTTAGATGATAAACCAGGGCCAAGATAATCGACACCTTAATAAATTCACATGACAGCTTGTGCTGTGAAAAGAAAGCATATTTACCAAGGCAGCGGACTTTGACAATGATACCCTGGCTCTCCAATATGGAATCAACATATAAGCCTGAACCAGAGCAAGTTGCGCACAGGACTGCACCTTTGGCCTGACAATCAGCACAACGAAGATTATCACCTATTGATTTTTCAGCCATAGATGTGCCAATTGGCTTTTCAATTATTTCCTCGGGCACAGGCTTGTCATAACAGAAAAGAGACTCAAGGCTGCTTCTTCGTCTATGTAAATCTCCCACTGCCCTTGATTCTGCCTAAAACATCAACGGATTCCTTGTTAATGAATTTACAGTCTGCAACGACAATATCTTAAGCACCCCCGGGGCTCATGCACGCAAAACATGAAGAAACCCACTAGCGAATTTTTCATTGGAATATGATGTATTCTCTTATTTGTTACTTCAAATATCAATCTTTTCATTTTTATGTGCATATAGGCTCGCTTCACATATGAAACCTCAGTTGAAGATTTTGCAATCTGGGTAACTGAGACAGCCTTATGGCTTTACAAAGCGCAAAACATGACTTTTTTGATAGAAAAACTCATGAACAAAGCAGCAAGGTCTACTAGCAAAATAAAAACACGAATTTTAAAACAACAGGTAATTAAGGAATAAAAGCAAATATAGCAAATGATAAAAACAATTGAACATAAGCAAAAATTATTCAAATAACTAGAATATTAAATTATTCAAATAACTAGAATATGTATTTGATACAGACAATTCATAATAATTACAATTTTTTATTCATCCTAAAAGAAATACCATTTGTAAATAGGTAAACAAATAAAAGCTAATATTACAACTTCTATAAATAAAACAAGTAACTAAAGTGAATTGATAACGATAAAAGTCAGAAATTAAACATAAATCAGGTGATTACCCAGATTCGATCGTCTTCAACCAAGCACAATCCAATTTGAAAACTTAAAAGAAAGGCTTGAAAAAGTGGTAAAAAGGGACTGACCTCATGAGAAGCAGAAGGAGAAACAGAGCCATTAGGAATAATGGCAAAGATTTTCCTCGTGGACTGGCTATCACTGAATCGGAAGCCAAAGCGAGCCTTATTCTGGTTCTGTTGAATAAGTTTTAATGAAAAAGAAGACACAGGCAGAACAATTGATGCCCCAATTCTGATTGTGGAATCCATAGCTACCAAACAAATGCACGAACACAATCCAGGGCTATAACAATAAAAATTCTTCAAAACCCGCGAAGACGAACCGAGAATAAAGAGAACAAAAGAAATAGGTATTCTTAATTTTGAGTGGGAGGAAGCTTTGGAGAAATCGATTTGTATTTGGGATTTTGAAATTTTCTATTTCTTTTCTCGCATTTCGGAGTTAACAATGCACAATTGCAGATAGGTGGAAAACGGATACTCCATTTTTCATTTTCTAAGAAATGGGTCGAGCCTAGTTTGACCCATTCTCAAGAAAAGAAAAGTCCCAAGTCCAAATATTTGGGCTTGGGCCCAACTTGGATGTAAACATTGCTGATGTAATTTTTATAAACAAAGTTCAGCTAAAGACTGAAATGGGTTTTATTTATGTTTTTAACACGGTATTGTTTTTGTTTTGAAATGTGTTTTTGCCATTTTTTGTTCTGATAATTGAAATAAATCAAATATAAATTTCAGAATATCATGATAGCAGAATAAAGATATTGAAATAAATGTGGTAAACTAGCATAGAATTGATGACAGTTATAAAAATAATGTCATTTAAATAGAGGTATTGTTCTGCTGTGATTTGTATACAGTTTTATCAACATCTTGAATATAATTTTTTTTTTTTTAGTTTTCATGGAAAAATACCTAAAACTTCAAAAAAAATTAAAGCATGTAAGGCTGTGTTCAGAATGGATTCGAGTTTTTGTTTCAGTTGTTGACGAGAAAAAAAAAATGAAAAAATTAGTTGAAAAACTAATGCAACCTAGTTTAAAACCAAATTAATTTAATTTAATTTTAAAATTTGAAATCGATATTCACCGATTTCTTAAAAGAAAAATAGTTATTTAAATCGAATTCATAAAAAATTAATCAATTAAATAAATAGTAGAATGTTGTGTATGAATTTTAAAATATATTTTTATAGATTTAGAGTATTGATATCATGTGTGCATACAGTAGTATGTAACGTATACACTGTTCAATCAACATAAAATAATTTTTTATGTTTATTTCATATGATTGAATGTTGCATATGCTTACACACTAGTAGCTTATTTTTCCAAAAGAAGTCCAAGAGTTGTGACCTTGTTGCAGTTAATCTGAGTTCCTCTTAGCGAAGCAGAGGCCATTGAACATGCAGAATGATGGATGGATGGATGAGATCTCTGTCAACCTAAAATCGAGAATTAAATTTTGTAATACTTTGGAGACATCGATCTTCGCATCAAATCCAAATAGCTTTTAGAGGATTTTGTGGAAGTTCTCCCCAAATTGATGAAGTATTTAAAATGTGGATTTTGTCATTACTTAATAATTGTCCAAATGCATTATATAATATATAATAATAGAATAATAATAGATTTGCCCTCCATTGATACAGAAGCCGAAGGGAAAAAGAAGATTCATTATTGTATAAAAAAAATAAAAAAGAGCGGACACTTAGGCTTCCTTATCAACTCAAATCATAATTAGGCCTTTCCCCGTTCTTATTTCTCTTTTATAATTCATAATAATAATTAACATGCACTATTTTTTTATTGATTTAATTTTAACTCCATTTTATGGGATTTAAAAATATAAATTTAAATTAATCCAATCGAATGATTATATAATTAAAAAGAAATCGATGAGATCTATCTAAAAATAAAATTTAATATTGACGCGTAAACATTGGAATCACCTTTTTTAAATTATTTTATGAAATTTCCTGCTACATTTCTTTGTAAATAATTGTTTACTTTAATTTACAAGTTGTGGCACCACCGAATACTCTTAACATTGATATGTATCAAATTGTTATACTAATCTTGTTCTACTACAATCAACATCTTTTGGTAGGCTAATATTTGGTGTTGTACCAATAACAATTATTAGATTTTAGTATATGAGAAGTTTCATTAAAGGATTTTAAATCATTGCTATAAAATATATACTATCTTATTTAATAAAATATTTGATGATTAAATGTACTACTTTTATAATTTCTCACTTGAATATCAAACGGACATCTCTGACCTTTCCAATAAATACCTAATATGAAAAATTTATGTATATTTTTTTTCTTTTAGTTATTTTAAAGGGTTTTATTTTGTTGAATATAAGTTAATTTAATTTATGAATCCATATAAGTTAAAAATCTAAAAAAAAAAAGCATATATTTGTAAAGAACAGATTGAACTGAACCGAACGAAATTATTTCGGTTTATTCGGTTTCGATTCTAAAAATTTTGGTCCGCGGTTCGATTCTAAAAATTGATCAAGTTCGGTTTTCAGTCTGTTCTGTTCGGTTCAAAACCGAACCGAACCGACCATTTACACACCCTTAACCACAACAATCCTCTATTATTTTATTCATTAGAAAAAATGGTACACGGCACACTATTTCTCTATTAGCTTATTATTGTATTAGTTATCTTATTTTTTCACAATATGCATATAATTATCTCTCTAAATTCTAACAAATTAGCACTATCAAATTAAGTGCATGTTTGTTAGTTGTTACTCGAGACCTTTCTTTTGTTCTTCCTATTATATTTTTTATAGTGTTTCATTTTCACACCTTGTTATTATTTTTGTAACTTTAATCATTTATTTCATAATTTTTTATTTTCTTCAAATATAACATTCAATAATTTTTTTTTAATTATGTTTTCTAATATTCTATTCAAATATAATATTAAACGCAAGAATAACAAGTCTATCCAATAACAACTACAAAAATATATAGCAAAAGGTAGATTAGAAATTTTGTGCTATAGATATTGAGATCACTAAGTTATCCTATTTTACTAAGTACAATTTTTTAGAATCATTCTTATTTATTCTTTTAATTTTTAAATAGATAGAATTTTAATGTTTAATTGTTTTTTTAAATTGAAGTTTCATTGCATATGGTGCTTCTCTTTTATATTATCATCTAAGATTTATTAGTTTTTTGTATTATTCTTCTCTTTTTGTTTGATTTATATACTCATGGTTTTCCTTTATATTTTGATGCCCGTGTGTTTGAATTATGCGTACATTTAATCAAAATCAAGAATGGATATTTTTTAGTTTTTGTCCATTATATTGTACTCATAGTTTTATTATTATTATTATTTTCTTTGTCGCGATCATAATTTTAAGAAAAAATAGGTATTTCAATATTAATAATTAAATTGTTATATGTAATCGAATATTTTTTAAATAGATGCACGCATATGTAACATAAATTGTTATTAATTTTTATAAGAAAAAGTGTAACGCAATCATGCACGAGAATATGAGGAAAAAATAAATTTATGTGAATCCGGCCAAATCATTAATTTGCGTGTTTGGAATTTGTACTATGCATTGAGAGGAAAGACTCGAGTGTTAAGCAACGCAAGTTATGTGAATCCGCGGCCAAATCGTTGCGGAAAAACTCGGTTTGGATGTTTAAATTTTTACGTTTGTATTTTAAAAAGAAACTTTTTACATTACTCTCGCTAAATTTAATTTAAATGAAATTAAAATATATAATTTATTAATATCATGTGTTATCTATTTAAAATGACGAAATTTATAATAACCTGAGATATGCTTATTTATTTAATTTTTTATATTTTAATAAATATTAAATTTAATATGAATGGTCCAAAAAATACAAAAATTTAATGTAAATTTTTAAATATAAAGAAATCTAATATTAATAAAGTTAAAATTTAGGAATCAGACGCGTTAAAATCATACATTTCCCCTCTCTAATTGAGACGATTGTTACGAATCAACAGGCATACGTGGGAAATAATTAAGTCAGTCCACCTTTCACTTTTTCTTTTAATATTAATTCGGTAAATTGAGTTTATAAAACTAATTTCACGGGAATGGGGTGTGAATGATCATAAATCTAATATTTCGTTAATTGATTTCATGTTCGTTTAACTATATATCAAATACTTCATGAAGAAGAAATTGAGTGTGATATATTGGGCAATCAAATACTATATTTGGAATTCATATTAATTTATTTATTTATAAAGACAAGTTTTATACGACTATTGCTAACTCACACCAACAACACCTTTTTTTCTCCAAAAAAAGAAAAAATCTTCAATTTTAATTTTAATTTTGAAACCGCAATATATCTTTTCTTTTGAGGTGTACTAAATAATTTCCAACTTTATGGATGATAATATAAAAAAATATCTGCATATTTAATGATTTAACTTTAAATTGAATTGTGATAATGTGAACACGATTTAAATGTCAAGCAATTAATTATACTATCACTTCATCATAGCTTTAGATGGCATTTGAGTCTATCTTTGACTCCTTCCCTCCCATTAGGTGACAGGAAAGTGACACATACGACAACAGTTTTCTTTTTTCCAAAACCAAAAAGTTATTGTATTATAATAATATAATTAATTAAAAATGCTTCATCGGAATGAGAAAATCCTTTCAATTTTACAGGTGTTTATTTATATATTGTATTGTATTGTATGATTACTAATCCACTTGCTTTTTCATAACTAAAGGAGTAGCCTAATCTTAGTATCTTTTCTTTTCTTTTCTGATAGCACTTGTTATTTTAAATTAAAGCTCTAATTAAGAAAAGAAAGCTCTGAAATATGGATGCAAATGGTGTTATCTAAGTACTTGACTTTCAGACCTGTTTGATACTTTTCTTCTCCAAAGGAAAAGAAAATGGTTTCAGTCGCCCATTTCATATCAAACTTTGTCGGTTCCTATTGAAAATCATTATTATCTACAATCACCGATTAAACTATATATCAATAGAAAATGATGATAACTAATAGAGATCGATTTGGCAAAATCCCATCGAATTCGAATACAAATTATAGAATCAGTCTGAAATAATATACTATATGGTAAACAATAAACAATGAATACCTTTGAATGTGAGATCTTGATTACTATTCATACAGAACAATGTCCAAAGTCTGTTTTTCCTCATTAAAAGCCAAAAATAATTCTTTATATATGTATCAATTACTCTTTCCATTTTAATTTTTGTGAAAACTTAAGAAATAATTAATGATTTACTGAATTAGTCTCATATAAAATATTATATCTTTTTAATATACCAATAACTATTTATTAAATTAAGATTAATATAAGAATATAATTTGTAATTATACTTGCTTTTCTAAATTAATATTTATTAAAAATAAAAATAAAATTCAAATTCAAATCGAAAATTTATAAAGGAAATGAAGGAGTAAAAATTAACTCTCAATCTTAAGATACATAAACATTTATTAGTGTGTGTGTTTAGTGATGGGGCTATTGACCTATGCTGCTGAATCAAACAAGCCCTTTGGAGCTTTTGCTAAGCTTGTTTTACCGTATTCCTAAGGTGGTTGTATTATTATATACTCGTTTCTTTCCATATATCTATCATTTTTTAATAAAATTTAAATTTTATTTATCTATAATTTTTATATTTTTAATATAATTTAATTTTTTAAAATAAAAATAAAATTCAAATTCAAATCGAAAATTTATAAAGGAAATGAAGGAGTAAAAATTAACTCTCAATCTTAAGATACATAAACATTTATTAGTGTGTGTGTTTAGTGATGGGGCTATTGACCTATGCTGCTGAATCAAACAAGCCCTTTGGAGCTTTTGCTAAGCTTGTTTTACCGTATTCCTAAGGTGGTTGTATTATTATATACTCGTTTCTTTCCATATATCTATCATTTTTTAATAAAATTTAAATTTTATTTATCTATAATTTTTATATTTTTAATATAATTTAATTTTTTCAAAAAAAATTAACTAATTAAATTTAAGTTTGTATATTAAATCACTATATTTTATCTTAAAATTAAACTTAATTAATACTTTTTAATTCTAGTAAAAATAATAAAAATGACAAATATTATGAAACGGAGAGGGTATGTTTTATGGATATTGAAACTATTAGATTCGAATATTCTCTTAACAAATTATATTATTTTTGGCTAAATTGATTTTACCAAATATAAAAAAAAAAAAACTCATAATTTTACTGATGAATTATATGTCATTTTATTATTAAATTGGTGAATTAGCTTTTTTTTTTTTTTTTTTAAGTTTTTAAAGAGCCATGTCACCTTATCAAAAAGGCGAAATTGGATAAAACACGTGTATGAGGATTTGGACCAGGATCAATAACGATAACTCTTTAACGGTATGATTCTATCAGTAGGCAACCGGCCAATCCCCCCACCCCCAAAAGTTATTAATTTTATTGACAAATTTTTTTTATTTCTTTTTTTTAATGATTATATATTTCATGACAAATGTTAAAATCGAATTCGAATCAATTTAAAAAATTGTCAAACTTATAATTATTTAAATTATATGTAATTTTATTTTATTTAACTATACTTAATTTTAATTCAACCATTAGCTTACGAAAAAATGGATATAACTATTATAAAGCAACACTGTTCTTTTTTTCAACAAACTGTAGAAACTTAATTAAAATTACAAAAAAATATAATAAAATAATATAAAATATTTAAAGAAAATGGATGGCTGAGAAAGGTGACTTGCTGTACTTACAAATAAATTGAAATATTTTTTATATCTATTTCAAAATATAGCTCAATAAGTTGGTTAACTTATTAAATATCTAATTTACCTGTAAGGTTGGCACTTATTATGTTTTTTTTTCATTTTTATCAATTACTCTATTTTTTCAATGCTATTTGATTTAGAAAACAATCAATTAAAAGAATTTGATTAACATTACCCAGTCCAACTTTTAAAACATAATTAAATTTAATGTATATTTACTAAATATGGGTATAATGTAATAAAAAAAAAATACAATTTACAACAATTTTTTTTTTTGAAATTTTTGTAAAATAAAAAAATGTATTTATCTATTATTGGCATGGAGGGAATAGCAAATTTTTATTGTTGATTTTTTTTAATTTTTATGTACCAGGTGAGTTGACAATGATTTGTACATATACAAATGAATACTCATTACTCAGGAATCAAGATCATTCAATAAATAATGGCATTATCCAAACTAAATGCAATTTATATCTAAGAGACATTATTTATACAAAAGGTACATTGAGGTGAATCTGGAACCACTAGCAAATTTACACGTGCGTGGTATCATTGAAGAGTTGTTAGTTCATGCAAAAAGAACAGCTAGCCAGCTGCCACATCAACTTTTTTGTTCTTTTTTTTGCCTCCTTCTCCCCCTTTAAAGATCCCATTTTTAAGTTCATACTGCAGCCACGGAAAAGCTTTTGCCAAGTGTATTAAAAGAGTTTCCTTAACCCAGTAGTCTAACATTTCCTATTATTTCCTGTACTTTAAAAAGGCTATTAATTTCCTTATTCTACTTCCATTCTTTGCTTTATCTGCTCATTGCTTAACCCCCCGCAAAATTGGAAAAGCTTGTTAGTTTCTTAACCGCAATTCTCAAAACCCACTTATGGAAGAGGTTAGTTCTGTTTTTTTGTTGTTTTTTTTTTTTTCCAAATTTGAGTCCTAAAGATTTAATCTTGGATTAAGTTTTGTTATTTGTTTATGTTATTGTAATTTTTATGACCTTCTTTTCCAGGAAATCCAGTTTGCCTTGATTAGGTTATCCTAATGGATTCATTCATCTCTACCTCATTCTGCCCTTGGATCAAACTTGTACCAGAATACACCATTGACCCAGTTCCTGACTTAGAGTTATATTTTGGTGTTTAATTAGAGATTTTGATTGAATTCCTTTAATGGGTATCTTGCTCTCTGTATCTGAGCACAAAAGATACAGAATTTGCTTGAACATCTCCTTTCTGTCATTGGCATGCGTTTTCTTGGTTTTACAGTTCAATTCTCCTGAATTTGTTGGTCTTAGAAGCTCTAAACTTTCTATATATGCCCCTGCCCCTTCCAGTGATGGTAGTGAACAAGATTGCCAGAAATTTGGTAGTATAAGAGATTACAAAGCCAAGTGTCATTACCTTAGATCAGAAAATCCTTGTGTATCTGAAGGCTATATTGACTATCTCCACATTTTCTATTGCAATTTTGAGAGATTTCCCCTTCTGGGTCACTCTCTTCTAATTCTCTGGCTTTTAGTGCTGTTCTATTTGTTAGGGAACACAGCATCTGAATATTTCTGTTCTTCACTTGAAAACTTATCTGGGTTATTGAAATTGTCCCCTACAATTGCTGGGGTTACTCTCCTTTCTTTAGGGAATGGTGCCCCAGATGTGTTTGCTAGCCTTGTATCCTTTCTGGGTGGAAACGGAAGATCTGATGTTGGGTTCAACACAATGCTTGGTGGTGCTTCTGTTATAACTTCTGTAGTGGCAGGACTCATAAGCATTTTGGTTAAGAAAAGACATATTAGAGTCAACAAGAGTGCCTTTGTTAGAGATGTTTGTTTCTTTCTTTTAGCTCTTGCATCTTTAAGTTTCATCTTGCTCTATGGGAAAATCAATCTTTGGGGTGCAATTGGGTTTTCATCCATGTACATTTTCTATGTGATTCTTGTTTACTCAATGGAAAATACCGATCCGAAGGATACTGAAAATGATGCTAATTCAAGCCATGGCAGTGATTTGAGCATACCCATTTTGAGCAGCAAGGAAAAAGAAGGAAATTTAGTAGAAAAAGGAGATTTAGAAGGTGGTGATGATGAGGTAGAAACGCAAAAGTGTTGTTTCTGTTTGCCTTTATCTCCTCCTTGCAGTATGGTACTCTACGTACTTGAAATGCCTCTTTATTTACCAAGAAGATTGACAATTCCTGTTGTGAGTGAAAAGAAATGGTCTAAACCAATTGCAGTTGTTTCAGTAACATTAAGCCCAGTTCTTTTATCTGCTATATGGAATCCACAAGACTTGAGCTCGAAGAATAGTGTGCTAGTGTATGGAACTGGGCTACTAATTGGTGGAACACTTGGTGTTCTTGCATATTCTACGACAGAGAGCTCAAGCCCGCCAAAGAAATACCTATTGCCATGGTTAGCAGGAGGGTTCCTAATGAGTGTGATATGGAGTTACCTCATAGCACAAGAATTGGTAGCTCTACTAGTTTCCCTTGGATACATATTTCAAATTAGCCCTTCAATTCTGGGGCTAACAGTCCTTGCCTGGGGCAACTCATTAGGGGATCTGATTACAAATTTGACAATGGCTTTAAATGGTGGAGCTGAAGGTGCACAAGTAGCCATATCAGGATGCTATGCAGGTCCCATTTTCAACGTTGTATTTGGTTTGGGTATGTCACTTGTTGGCTTAACATGGCATAAGTACCCATCTTCTGTTGTGATACCAAGAGATCCATATCTTTTGGAGACATTGTGCTTTCTGATAGCTAGCTTGATTTGGGCACTTGTGATCTTACCAAGCAGAAAAATGAGGCTTGATGTGGTCTTAGGAGGAGGCCTTCTTGGTATATATTTGATTGCTGTTTCTGTGAGGCTGATTCAAACACTTGGTCCTTTGAATTTTTAAGGTATATATATCAACTCATAGTAAGTAATAGCCAGTAATTTGACTTGGGAATTACATAAAATTCCAATTACTAACCTTGTTATTGTATAGTTTTTTTTTATTTTTTTTGGTAATAAGCTTATCTGCTGCATTTCAATGAAAGTACACACAGTTTTTCCCTGTTCTCTTTTTCTTTGAATCTCCATGAATGAGAATTTATGCCTAAGATTTTAGTGCCTGAAAATGAGGGAGGAGGATGAAGTTGTTGAACTTGAATTTTCAAAGGCAGCAGAAGTAAATATTGAGAAAAATGAAAGAAAAGGACGTCATATGGGAATCTTGATAATTAAAAAAGAAATAAGTAAATATAAATTGGATACGCCATTATGGTGGACAGGAACAAAGGTCCAATTCATTTGTGAAAGAGTGCATATGAAACTAAAACGTGAAACCTTAAGATAGTGATGTGTAATATGTAGCTTTATTATTATTATTATTATTATTATTATTATTATTTAATTGTTCAATAATTGTGGAGATACATGAGAAATATTGTGGTACGCAACCATGTGCATTATTAAATAAAAAAAAAATTATAATTTATTTTAAATTTTTTTGGAGGGTACTGATCATAGTCAGAGATACACTCCCTCTCTTTTGTAAAATTTGACGAATAATTTTGTCGATTAGCATTTTTGGATTTCTGGATATGATGGACGGTTGTGCAAATCTTTTAACTTCTTCCAATTTCATTCTCGCCTTAAAACTTCAAATTACATCAATCGCTTGGCCTTAAAGAGAATTCGAAACAATAAATTCTGAATTTAGAAAAAACACGTGTTAATGTGTCAATTTGAGCAAAATGAATTTTAAAAAATAAGGACATATCGCTATAAGTATAGAAAACTTTATCTATTAAACGGAGTTGGGTTAAGTGGATTATAAAAAATATTATACTAAATTATAAAAATATACAATAAAATCGATTTAATATGCCAATAAAAAATATGTTCAAACTTGTAAAATTTACTGAACAAACTAGACGGATCGAACTAGCTAGTACCCGATTATATGCTCAAATTTAGATTATATATATATATATATATAGTTGATATAAGTTGGATTTTTGTAGTTAAGACCCATTTGGATTAAAATTTCATGCATGATTTTGGATTGTTTCAAATGAATACGCTTTTAAGTTTAAATTGGATTGAATTTAGATCAATTTTTTTCAGACAGATTTGAAATAAATTTTTTTGGATATGACCAAATTTGATATGTCTAATTAAAGTGTAGTTTAAAAAATTATAATAACTTCTTAGATGCGTAAGTAACTGTGTATTAACAATTGAATTTGTAAATGATATTTGAATATGATACAAACAAGAAATTTCTAAATAAAATAATTCGATTACTTATAAAAGATCAAGTCACTCAAAAACGAAAAAAAACAGATTGAATTATTTTTTTATGTTAAACAAACCTATTAGTATTCATAGCTAAAATCAAAACCATCATCCATCTAATTATGTAAACACTAATAGACAAGATAAAATGTCGGGCAACAAGTGTGGCTGGTCCCACCTGAAGGGTCACAAATATTCAATTTTGTGGGATTATATGCCCAATCCTCTTCATCTTAATAGCACATGCCCAATCCTATAAGTGAGGAGCCGTAACAGTTTTAGCTTTGGCTAACTTAACCAAAATTAATATAACTCAAACTCATTTGGAATTTGACAATTTTTTTTTTAATTGATTTGATACTTCATTTTAAATTAGCATGTATAGGTACACAGGCTTATATTTCCTTAAATTAAATTTAATATTATTATTATTAGTTTTTTTCATTCAAAAGTTCGCTAATTCATAACCCAAAAAACAAAATATAAAACCCTAATTAAGTTAATATTTTAAATTTTCCCGGCGAATCATGCAAAAAGGAAAAAAAAATGAAATAGTTTCACAGTAGCAATGAATTATATGCAGGTACAATTAAAATGGATGCAATTTATTGATAGAACGATGGTATGGTCAGTTCCATTGGATGTTGAGATAATACCTTCTCATTTGACCAATTTTAATTTTGTTTTTTTTCTTTTGAAATTCAGAAAACTATATTATCTTTTAATCCTTTTCAAATTGATCTTGACACTCCAACCGAAGGATGTCTCATGTCTGCTTTTACAGTTGATATCTTGGACGTTTGAATCATCTTTATTTTTTCACTTCAGTTCAGGAGAAAGAAAATAAATATACTTCCAATCCAACCGTGCATATGTGTTGATTCAATGCAAATGCACATGAAATTAACACCCGATAATAATATTGTTATTATTTTCTTATGGAGTTAAAAAATAATTAAAATTATAAGCATATAGTATTTTTCAAGGTTAGGCTTTTGTTGGGTATAGGGAAAAGCTCAATCTATACACTATAATTAACCCATTCACAAGTCATAATTGGGCTAAAAATCTACCTAATCCATATTCAATATCTAAGAGCATGCCCATTAATTGGAGTACCAGTCCCTTTCAAATTGGCAATGTTAGGTGTAGAAAGCAGACATTTCCATCCCCCAATTAGCTTCAACTTCCAGCCTTCCTGCCTTAACCTCCCCCAACTTGTAACATATAATTCCATGGACAACACTTGGGACCATTTTCAGTATAATCATTTGCTAGTGGTCCAAGGTTTTTTATATTATTGGTTTCCATATTAATGATTTCACTTGTTTGCGTCTATATACATCATCCACTAAATATTAATTTTTATTTTTATTTACGTAACAAGCTTGCTTTTATAAGAATTAATTCAATGTACACGTTCATTTAGTAAAATAATTTTTTATTTTTATCCGGAAAGTATGCATGCACACATTAACACATCCCTTTACATGTCATATCTATTAATTACTAGCTTGAATAAATATCATATTGGATAAGGTCCTAGAATTTCTTCCCACTAGCTAGGATTTTCCACCTAATGAATTTTCATTTTATTTGGCAACTTGCTAGCCATTTCCAAACTTGATGTACCCATGTTTGGAGTTGCTAGGCACACAATGTTTTGTTTTATTATTTTCAGACACGACACCTTAGATGAGCATAAGCCAAAACTTTGGTGTTCCTTAAAATTATCCTTATTTTCGTATTAAAATTTTAGAGCAAAAGCAAAATCTAAATTTAAGAATGTTTTCTTTCAAATAGTTTTTGAAGATAATAACGAGGGGTGATAAGTCTTAGTTAAATAGATAGGCGTCACGTATCAATAAGTTTTAGTTTAATAATTAATGCTGATTTAAGTGATTAGATTCGTAACTATGTTTTAAGCCCAATAATTATATAAAGGGTTGTGATTGTACATCTAATTCAACACATGCACAAATCAAGATGAAAAATAATAATAATAATAAAAAATTAAATTATATGATTCTCAAAATATTAAGTGTTACGAATGAAGATACAATTAGGTTTCCAAAAGTACCCTTTCCCTACGTATTGAAGAAGGAAATCCCATGAAGTTTCAAAAGACCAATAGCCTTGGCCAGCCTTAGAGACAGAAAGCACAAATATATGGCCAAGAGGCCAATCCCTAAAGACCTATCTAGCTTCATGTTCTTTCTTGGCAAAATCACAAGTGCCCATAGCAATCCTCCAATCAAAAATCCTAAAGCCTCGTAGAGAGAAGAATCTTGAGGGATGACATAAGGAGATGGGTAACTAGACCATGATGTTATAACAAATGACAAACCTAACCCCAACAATGTATTGAACATAGGACCAGCATAGCAACCTGATATTGCAATTTGGGCACCATCTGCTCCTCCATTCATTGCCATTGCAACATTAGTTATCAAATCACCAAGTGAATTGCCCCATGCTAGGACAGTTAGTCCTAGAACTGAAGGGTCAATCCCAAACACATACCCTAATGAAACCAACAAAGATACCAATTCCTCAGCAATAATATAAGTCCAAGTTACACTCATCACAAACCCACCAGCTAGCCAAGGAAATAAGCACTTCTTTGGTGGGCTACATTTTTTTGTAGTAACAAATGCAAGACTACCAAGAATTACCCCTAGCAATCCTGCTGCCATGTAAGTCACTAGGCTAATTTTGGAGCCCAATTTTATTCCCCTTAAGGTATCAAACAATGCAGCCAATAGAATTGGTGCCAATGTGACAGAAGTAACTGCATAAGGTTTAGACCATTTGTCCTCACTCACAACAGGAATAGTAAGTCTTCTTGGCAAGTATAAAGGTAGCTCCAAAATATATAAAATTCTACTCATATAGTAACAAAAAGATGAATCAAGATTCAAACACAATATTGGACTTTCTTTCTCATCTTCATGAATGGTTTTACCCACTAAAATTGGCTTTTGATCATCAACATAACCAAGCAATGGTATGCCCAATTCCAACACATCCTCTTGGCTATGAAGAGTGAAACTTTTAGAAGAAGGAGATATGGTTGATGGGTTTAATGGGTGCACCTTGTTTTCTTGTGCAGAGAGGAAGTGCATGAAGCAAACTACAAGGACGTAAAAGAAATAAATAGAAAGAAAACAAATGGCTGCCCACAAGGTGATTTTGCCCATACTAATAATCAAGAGAAGTGAACAAAGAGACATAAGAAAGAAGGAGACATCTCTAATGAAGCTTGATTTATCTACTGAAATATCTCGAGAACTTATAATTGTACTTATAACACCAACAACAGCACTAGACACAAAAAAGGCAGCACCCAGTATACTATTTAGGCCAAAATCACCATTGCTAGACCTAGTGAAGGAAACGATACTGGCAAAAACATCAGGGGCACCATTGCCAAGGGAAAGAAGAGTAACACCAGCAATAGCAGGAGAAAGCTTCAAGATTTTGGACAATTTTTCTAAGGAGGAACAGAAGTATTCTGCAGCTGTATTACCTAAAAGATAGAATAAAACAGCAAGCCATACTAATAAAATAGCACAGCCCAAAATTGGAAATTGCCCACAAATGCAGTAAAAGATTTCAAGATAGTTTATATACCCTTTTGGTCTGCACCCAGTATTAGACTTGACATACATGCACTTGAATTTGGAATTTGTATGGTCATGAAGCTGAGAGCAGTCATTACTTTTGAGTTTTCCCCAATCTTGAACTGCTAAAGAAAAGTTTGTTTCTGGTTCATTAGGTTGCCCAAGAAAATATGAGCTTGTGACATAGAAAATGAAGAGGAAGAAAAAGGAAGTGTTAAGAAAAAGATTGAGTTTTTTGGTGTGAGATTTGGATATGAAGCTTGCCATTCAAAAGATTTCTTGTAGAGAAGGATTTCAGAGGTGCAAATATTGAGAAGGGAAGTCCATAAATTTGATTGCCAATGTTTTTGGCTGGGTTATAAGTATAACATCTATTCAAAAGAAGCTTAAATAAAGGGATACAAAAGGAGTACAAATATTTCTTCTATTGTTCTGTACAGTTAGTGTACAAAAAGTTAATCCTACTTACAAGAAAAACATGTTCAATAATACAAACTCAAAACCCACCACACTAAGAGGATAAGCTCCAAATGCTTCTCTATTTTTACCCAGAAATATCAAACACTTTTGTCACTTCTCCTTTAACTAAACACCTTATATTCAATATTTTTAAATATATACTTGAAAAAAAATATATTTTATTTTCTCTTTATAAGTCTATTCGGTATTAATTCAGATTAATCGAATTAACGAGCGATGACAAAAAAAAAAAAAAAGAAAAAAGAAAATGAGTGTTTCTCAAGGGATGTCACATCGTTTTCTTAGATTAGGAGAAAAAAAAAACAACAAATGGTTTTACTAAATTTTGCAAAAAGAAACAAAATATATATACATGTGTGGCAGATAATACCTACATGTCCATTAGCTGTTGGAAAATACTGAAGAGATGGAGATAAATTTATACTTTCTTTGACTACTGAGTGCAGATTTATGTCCATAATTGTATACTATACTCTTTCATGTGCAAAATTCTCAATCTTTCTGAATACTGATTTCAAAGTTGCAATCTTTTTAACGTACCTGTAATAAGAACATTTTAAGGAAACTTCCTAGCCGTTAAGAGAAGAATTAGGAAATCTTAACATACTTTAAGACAATAAATCAAATATAAATCAATAAAACTCACTAATCACATCTGATTCTATATATCAATCAAATTCAAGTGTCATGTTTAGCTCACTAGAATTAAAATTATTTTGATAGTTAATGCCCATTTGGGAAACTTCATTTTTTACCCTTAAAGATGCAATTTTTGGGCTGCCTTTTCTTTCATTTCAAGCGATTGGGTTGTGTCAAATCACTAAATAATGTTCTTTTTCTTTATGTAGCATTATGTACGAGTTATTAGTAAGTTGCATGGGGTGATCAATTCAAAGTCCAATATCTCAATTTTTGATTTGGATTAATTGCAATTTTGCATTCTTCATATTGATTCATTTCTATTTAAATGGAGGTCTTGCTTAATTAACGCAACGCCAAATTTACATGTTTAAGCATGATTAATTAGCGTAAACATGTACTTTATTATTGGTTTAGTTTTTAAATAAATTCAGGGTCCTAAAAGTAAGAAAGTTCCTGGTAACAATGGTCTACATAATTTATTATAGCTAATATTTATTCAATCTTACAATGCTCAATTAATAAATTTTTTTTTTGAGTAATCCTCTTAATTAATTAAACAAAAATTATTTGTCTAATCATTGGACCAAGCTAACAATATTTGGGTATCTTACAATGCTCAATTAATAATTTTTTTTTTTGAGTAATTCTCTTAATTAATTAAACAAAAATTATTTGTCTAATCATTTGATCAAGCTAACAATATTTGGCAAGCATATACGTAAATCAAAATTGGAAGCATGAAATATTGAGAAATTTGGGAATCAGGAAATGTTCCCTTGCCTAAGTAGTATCAGTCCAATACCCAATTATAATTAGATTTTGGTTAAGTTGGGGAGAAAATTCCCACTCAAGCTTGCACATGGAAAAACTCAATCCATAGAAGAGAAAATTCCCACTCAAGCTTGCACATGGAAAAACTCAATCCATAGGAAGTAACATACTTGGAACGTTTTCTTTTTTTTGGGTAATTTCTGGGTGGATAATTAGGCTCCAGAGGATCAGAGGAACACAACTTTTACGGCTCAAAAATCTCATTTTCATAATATAGTGAGAAAGCTTTTTCAGGACACAATTTTTATTCCCTTTTTCTTTTTGGTGAAGACTTCAAACAATAACATAAATAAACGTTAGGAAATGCAGAGTTTAGGACAATCTTTTAGATTTTTGAGACATGGACACTGGTCTCATAATCAACTACTCCTACAATCGATTATTTTTGCACCCAATTTCGTTTGTCAATTTCACTACAATTAGACATTGAAAAGAAGATTGGTGAAAATTCTTATTTTTTTCTTTGAGTGAAAATACTGATTTTAATACATGAAAATTCTTTAAAAAGTTTGTTTGGATGAAATTACGAGGAGGTATAATATAGTATTCAATTATTGTTAATATGTTTAAAAATAATAATATGATATAATTTAATAGATTTTTAATGAAATAAAAAATTTTAAAAAATAAAATTAATTTTGAATTGATAACACATGTAATTTTAAGAATTTTTATTACAAGAAATTCAAATATTTCAATTCATTGGGTCATCAAATGATAGAGTAGATAAAAGAAAAGATAATAGCGATTCTCTGAATTTCAGTTTTGAACTTATGAACTCATGTTCAATCTTTTAATGTGGTCCAGTTATTTGAAATAATGCTACATAATTCAAAAAATATAGGATGTACATTAGTCACAAGGAGCAGCTAAAAGCTGTTTGATCATGTCTAAATTATTAGGAAAAGAAAATGTAATTAAAAGATGTCTCAAATAGTAAAAAGAAAAAAAAAAACACTTTTACAACCAACGGCAGAATCCCCCATGGTAAAAACAAAATTACTCTATTTTGATAAATTCAATAACAAATTTTCTTTATTTCAAAAACATACATCATAAAATCGCTCTATTTTAAAAAAGACAACGTCAAATATTCTCTATTTTAAAAACTATAAAAGCAAAAAATGATAAAATAGTCCAAAACGATTCCATGTACCGCGCACGGATATACCGAACACTATGCACCATCCGATTAACACGTAGTGATGCAAAAAATGCGAATTAAATTATGCACATCCGCACACAAGATGTAAACTCTACAAGACACGATAAACTGGTAATAATATAGAAAAAAAAAAAAAAAAAAACAACTCTTGAATCTTTTTGAAATAGAGAAACAACATGAAATGTGATTATTATAAAGGACATGCAGATACAAACACTCGTACTGTAGCCATTTTATGACTTTCATGAGAGGCTTGTCCCTTAATTGTCATTTCGATTACATCACTAATGATAATGCATTCTCATGGATATGGAATCCCAAATCTCCCTCTAATGCTCTCTCATACATCACCATGATTCCATAAATGCTTTTTCAATTTTAAAATGTTAAAATGGATTGTGAATTTGCTTCAAAATCAACTTTTAAATCAATCAAATTAGTACATGCATCATATAACTTCAAATTTACAGACATTTCTCCCTCCTTTCTCAAAAACGAATTTTCTATTCTTGTTCTTTCTTAGTTTTTGCACTATTCACTATACGACTACAATAAAAACTCATGGTAGATAAAAATTTTGTGAGAAAAGATGAAAATAAATGACTTATTTTAGTGTTAAATGAAGTAAAATGACTAAATTGAAAATATCTTCCTAATTTAGCTCAAAAAAATTCATTCTAAGACGAATTGAACATTATCAAAAAAATTTTAAGTCCCATTTTACTCCCATTTAGAAAGCAAAACACATAAAAAGGCACGAGGTTACCTGATAATGGACACAATTTTATACAGAAATGCAGCTCACTCTTGCAGGAAGAAAATTACTTAGCTCAATAACATTTATTGCACCATCACCAAAATGACAATTTAATTAAAATAATTGATGCCTGTATGAATAATATAAAGATGCATCAAAATTTTCTACGTACCCAATTGATTAGTTCTAGCATTTCAGTCATGGCCCCAAAAGCAACTATCATACAAGACAAAAATTACTTAATGAAGGTTGAAAAAGGCCAATCAAAAAACAAAAAGTTATATCTACCATTGCCATGTCCAGATTTTTTCAGCAGTCTATAAAATGGAAATCTGAAGTCATACCAGATGCAATATCCAAGTAGATTCATTACCTTCCAAATAGCATATCCCTAATTACCTTCCAAATAGCATATCCCTTGTTAAGGACTCTCATCACCAGCTTGCACCCCAACACCTTCCCTGGAAGAGTTCTGATAAAACTTATTGCTGATGTAGCCATGCAATCTACCCACTTGCCCAGGGAAGTCACTGCTCACGGACATTCTGTATCTGCTTCCATGATGCTTCTCGTAAGAGTGGTGTAGCTGGTCTAGAGAGCCATCTATAAAATCCACCATATGTGCATACATTTAAGACAGGGATTATATAATTAGAAATTAGAATCCATTACAAGTTGTAAACACTTCAACATAAAATGCAGAGGGAATGAATTAAAATATATTTTGAACTATCCAATTTACATCTTAAATTATTCCATATTACTGACACTTTAAATTGCTATAATGAAATTTTAAAAATTTAACATAATGAATGGTGAATTCATATCACAGAGATGAAAGTTGAAACACAGCAGCTGATTAATAATAGAATATATTTTCCAACTAATTTTAGTGATACAAACATTATATTCAGCACCTCTTCTTTCTAGAAATGATTTGATAATATATAAACCAACAATAATGTATATATATATGTGTGGGTGTGCATAATGAACTTGTAAAAGTTTTAAAACTAGAACTAACTCAAGTTGGTCTAAATTGATGAAATGGAAATTTTACCAGCTCCCTTCAGAAAGTAACAGATAGTTATGGAAAATAGAGATGATCATAATGAAAAAGTGACTTACCACCCTCATCTAACACATCAGCAAGTTTATGAAGTGCCTGAAGAATATCTCGTTCATGCTCCTAATTAAATTGCAACATCACATTCTTAATATTAGCTGTCAATCCAGAGTTCCTAGTCACAAGGCAACAGCTTACATAAAAGTGAAAGTGTAATGCTTCAGACAAGGACGGTGAAATAAGAAATTACTTCTAGAACTAACATGGCCTTCCGAAGTTTAACAGGATCAGGGTTTTCTGTACCATAGGCCATCTGCTTGACCTGCTAGACACAAAAGTCTCAGACATCAGAAAAGCAGAGAGCTCGGAACTTGTATATAAAACTCAACACCAGAATATTCTAAGAGCATGTCAATAGTTGAATTGATATAACATGTAGTAGGCTCCGATTCGTACAAACCACAAAAAAGAGCCATTAATTTCAGGCAATTTCATTAACAGAACTTAATGAGCACAATCTTTATCTCGTAAAAGGGTATGCATGCTATGGCTGGCCACTTGGCATCCTCTGATGATTGATTCTAGTGCACATGTAAGTAGGCCCCTTGAGTTTATGTATAATAATTAAAGAACATGAAATTTCAAAATATTTAGATGTTTATCCAACAAAATCCATATTGTAGAAGAAAGCCAGATCGACCAATTAAAAGACATACTTAGAGTACACAGGCACTGCCAACCATGCTTCTTATATATGATCGTATAAAAATTACAGCTTTACAAACATCAGGAGGTTCTTTTGAATCAGCCAGTAAAGAAGTAAAATGCAGCATTCTATTTAGTGAATAAACTTAGTAACTAGATGAAAGTTTGAGTTGCCTCACCTCATGAATAATTTTATCTGTGGCCCGAATCTCAATGAGCACTGAGCAATTCTTGAATTTGCCAGTACTGGATGTATGAAAACCATTACTTAAAAGAGATTGTGATGGTCCTCCATGTTTTTGACTAAGTTTCCCTTGAAACTTTTGATTAGCTGTCTTCATAGACTCCACAGGGGGGAACATTGCCACTTCAACACAATGCTGACTATCCCTTAAGTGTGGCTGCAGTTGACCAGAAGTATTTCCAGGCAATATGAATTCATAAAATTCAAGAAATCAAAAGTTGAACTTCCAATGGCTATTGGGACCAGCCATCAAATTAACAAAAAAAAAAATAGGTATATCATAAATTGTGATCTTGATGATGGTGTTTTACACTGTAATCAAATGTTTTGACATAATAAATTGACCAAAACACATGCACTCGAAACAACCTTTAGTTTTCACCACTGCAGAACATATATTGTTTTTGCAACTGAAATAGAGAATCAATAAGAACAGAAATAATGAGACATGTGGATGACTATATGGTACAAAGTCGAGGCTTTTCATATTAAAGGGCCTACTTTGAGTTCTAAATAACCCCCTAATTTTCTCTTCAACCTCAGGCTTGGACAATCTTTTTATCCAGAAAGAATTGGAAGGAAGGCTTCCTTCCAAAGATACACACTGATTACCTCTGTCTTTGCCAAGCACACAATAAATGCAACATAATGAACATTCTCCAGCTTAAGCAATTTCTACTTACTGGTGTCAAAGAGGGTAAAGTTGCTGAATAAGGTTTATCGTGTGGCACATATTTCTGAGATTTAGAAAGAGGAGGATGGGCAGGCCTTCTCTTTTTTAGGGAAGCATCGCTAACTGAATCAGTAACATGGCCAGGAGCACTCAGTTTAACAGGTAGTGATTCATAAGCACCTTTCTGCCATTCCCTGTATTAGTAAGAAGACCACTCACAAGTTGAAATATATCAAAATGATCACAGAAGTTTCATCTTATGAAAGAAACAAAGTGAATTGCGAATACCTTATCCTTTTTACCAGCTCATCTGAATTAATTTTCACAAGAATTTGACCATGTTCAATGTCTGTAACATTCAGTTCCTTCCGAAGCTCAGTAATAAGGCCCTCCTTGCCCTGTAAATGTAAAAGGAACTTAAGAAGGCAAACGGTAATGCTAGAAATGGTGACACTGAAAACATATTTTGAAAGATAGGGACAATACAGACAACTATAAAGCTGCATATTATGAAGCTTCAAAGGGGGAAGATACCCAGGAAAGGAGATCAGATTGAGCAATGAAAGCCCTCAAAACAGAACAATATGCCGCTCTTTCAATACTGTGAATTTGGAATTTAATGTCCATTTCATCCATTCCACGAGGTTCTTTCAGGGAAGACATTCTTGGAACACCAGAACTATGACAATATGGAGGACTAGTTATGTCACACATAAAACTTGCCCACACCTTCATGACATGAACATCAAATTAAATAGTATTGCAATTTGGGCACTAGAGAGAAATAAATTTCTGCAAAAGTCAAATAGTAAGCATGTATAATAAATCAGAAGGGATATTATTCAACTTACTGTTCAAAGTAGCATTTTAAGTAGAGAAATTTCCTTTAAGAACAAAAAGCACCTCTTCTTCAAAACCATAGGCTGTTTTACCCAAGAGGCAGAAGGCATGCAAGATTGCAATAGTTTACTCAAGTGTACAGTCATTTTGCATGATGCACTTGTCATAATGGAAATGAGTTAAACTTATTTTACATTATCACATGCCACTCATACTAGGAACTTCTTGCTAGTATAAAGAATTGTGAACTTATATGAACAAACAGATAATCATCCCGTCAAAATTTAGAAACTTCCTGAGCATTTCCAAACAGGAAGAAGGTATATGCAAGGCTAAATAACATTTTGACATGCAAGGCTAAAGAGGCCAAGATGCATGCAGGGATAGCAATACTTTGACTGAATGCACAGTAGTCTTCCTTGCCAACCATATCACTGAGAAAAAAAGGTTTTCCTTTCATGTTTACGTGCCACTTATAATGAGAACTCATTTCCCAATTTTAAAGGAACTAATTTACTCTGAACCCACGAATAGTCATCTTATTAACTGAAAAAGTTGGAATGTTAAAAATCAAAGGAATATAACATGCTAGATCAAAACATCAATAATCAATGCTTTTCATTTCACAATTTGCTCTATAAATTGGCGGGTCCCCATGAGCAGCAGAATAGCTTTCATCTCTTGTTATGCCATAATTTCAAAATTTTCAGCAAATAGTTTCTGTTATTGGCAAAATTGTTGTTGAGGCAAAGAGAAATATGCAAAGACAAGCAGGTGTATAAGATCGAAAACAGCAAATTTATTCACATAAGGCAATATAAGATAGATTAAAGATAGATTTAAGGGAATTATATAACTGCAGTTCAGAAACAGATTTAAGGCAATATAAGGTAGATTAAACCCACACCACCGAAATAAGTAAACATTATGGAGGGCAATCTAAAGCACCTCATTAGAGCCTCAAGAAAGTTCAGCACCTCAACGCTATGCAAGTAAGCAATATAAGCGAGCATGCATCCGCCCCATAATGTCGGTGTTAAAAAAAAAAAAGAAAAAAAAGTTCTTCTCCCAAGCACATCATTCTTCAATAAGAGATTGTCTTACTTCATTGGAAATATGCTGTAAATTATTGCTGTTTTGGGTCCACTATGTCATAATATGCATATCTAGCATGGCATGTGATTGGTAGCTCCTATACACAAGTGGGTCTAACATGTTCCCAGTTTTTAAGGCAACCCACAGACGTGTATTCTCTCTCAAAACATTACTTTTATATGGCATCCGACATAATACACATTCCATATATAAAATAGGATACACAAAATGCACATTTATATTTATTATTCGCTTTATGAAAATCTGAGTCGTCCCACTCTGAGCGAAAAAGAAGAAGAAGCTTATACAAAAATAAAGATAAACCTCTATATCAGAATCCTAATGCCATATTCTAAAACCCAAAACCCAGTCAAACTCAAAGTCAAGTTCTGAAAATGATATAAGGGAACCAACTCCAGCTCTGTTCAATTTCTGAGGAAAAAAAAAAAAATTCACGAATTGTTTTGATCCCCATAAACTTGAAAAGAAATTAGCCAAACACTTCGAATCAGACAATGCGAAACCCCCGGATGCGTGAGTATTACTTCTTGCCTTCTCGAGAATCAAAATAAAATGGAAAGACGACGAAATTTAAAAATGGAAAATGAGAGTTACCAGTGGGCTCGTTCTTGGTATTGTAATAATCCAATCGAAAAGATTGGCACTTATGAGCCAAATCAAAAATGGAAAGGGTTTATATCTGGTCAAGAAACTTTTTTTTTTTTTTTCTCTCTTTCTAATCTTCGCCGGAATTTTATAGCGGTCACTGACAGTCGGGATAATTTAGCAATGTAACCATTTAGCAATAAATCACTCAATTTTAATTTATCTAGAAAAAATCATTTTAACTATTGCTGGTTTAATATTTTAATTTTTTCTGATTTTTAAAAAAATTATCCAGTCTATAATATTAATTAAAATGGTATGCTCTATAAATATAGGCGCAATTATATATAGCTATATAAATATTTTAAAATTATTTTATGCTCTATACTAAATATGGGCGCAATTATATAGCTATATAAATATTTTAAAATTATTTTAAAAATTAAATTTATTTTTTTTTAAATTTTTTATATTTGTTAAAATATAAAATATTTAAAATAAAATTTAAAAACTCTTTATTACTGAAAAAGTAATTTTTAAACTTGATCTGTCCTTAAAATTAATTTTTTAAATACTTTTCAAGGGTTCAACTTATAAATGGTCAAAATTTTTCATTCATTTAGAGATTCAGTATGATCAATAATAGTATTTAATAATTCTATTACTGAATCATGATTTACTCAAAAATTTAATAATTTAATTGAATTATTTTCAATGCATTATAATAATTTGTATTAAAATGTAGCGAATTTAAAAATTATTTTTTTAAAAAAGAGCGAGCTTAGTATAGTATATTATCACTTTGACTAGTATCATAATCTTCTAAAAAATCTGAAGATAAAATGTTAGCGTTTATTGGTAAACCTACAATAACATATTAAAAGGACTATTTTATTACATAAATTAAAATTTGATGATTTTTTATATTATAAAATAAATGTTAAGAACTTTATTGTTACAAAAAAAAATTATAATTGGATAAACAATGCAAATTATTCAATATTCTGGCAAATATCCTTTTGGCTTTTTTTTTCTTTTACCTGTAATATCCAATGTGGCTTGACTGTTTAGAAGACTCAACTAATAATTTATAACAGAGACAAAGATGTTATTTTGAAAAAATATTTTCCAAATTTGGGTGATCTTAATACTATTTCTATAAATAGAGTCTTTTTTTAATGCCGTAGCTCACATTGAAAGAGCAACATCTGCTGCTCTAACGCAGCAGTGCTCTATTTTTTTTATTTTTTTTAATCAAATGTCGCAGCTCAAAGCTACGGCATTTGATTCTTTAATTAAAATGGCCAAGAGCTGGGCCTTTTTTATTTTTATTTTTTTATAAAATATATTTTTAATAAATAACTAAATATGATATATAATTATATAAAATAATTAAATATGTATTTTTTTATATAAATACTTTTAAATAAGTATTTATTTTTATGTAGATTAATTTATTTTTATTTGAACACTGCATATTTTTATCTATAAAAGCCAATGTCTGAAAAATAAAAAGTAACTTTAAATATTCATTTTATATTTATTAAATTTTAAGCATTCAGTGTATTTTTTTAATTTGTAATTTTATATTAAAAAAAAAACTTCTTACTTTTAAAAAAAAAAAAATAATTTGGATCATAAATTCACAATGTTTTTGACTTTTGACTGTTTAGAAGGCTCAACTAATAATTTATAGGGATAATGTGTTTTCTTTATTTCTTTTTCCCGAAAGGTCAAGGGAATTTATTTTTATCCTTCAACTTATCAAAAGTGAATAATTTTAACTTATTTATTTTTTTGCAACGTTATAAAAATTGGACCGAGCTGATAGGAAAAACTGAAAACTCAATTTTAATCCAATCCGAATATATTGTAAAATCTTTAAAATAAAAAATCTAAAAAAATTATAAAAACCAATCGGTCGATTTATGAAATCGATTGACCAATACCAATCTAGTTCTAATCTCCCGATTCGCGTTGTCGCTTAATGGTGCCAAATTAGGATCCGATATCAACATCATTTTCAACATAAAATACTGATTACGGCGCTCATGTATAGCACCTATTGAAGAAAATAAAGAATCCGAAAATTGATTGGTTTTCTAGGAAGTTAATACGAAGGGAAATAATAGTGTTTTGTTGAAAGAAAATTTGTGCAGGAACAATTTTTAAGGTCAATTAATTAATCATAAAATGTCACGTTAGCGTTTTAATGCCGAAAATTGTATAGTCCAATTAAAATTGCTTTTGATGTTATTGATAAAATTTTTGATGATTGTATGGTTTGGAAGATTTACAAAGTTATAACTCCTATACTTTAGGAAATAATCCATTGGCAGGACCCCATAAACAGCAGAATAGCTGTCCCCTCTTGTTAAGCCATAATTTCAAAGTTTTCAGCAAAATTGTTGTTGAGGTAAATAGAAATATATATGCAAAGACAAGCAGGTGTATAAGATAGAAAACAGCAGGTTTCTTCACATAATTTAAAGGAATTTTATAACTGCAGTTCAGAAATAGATTTAAGGCAATATAAGGAAGATTAAACCCACACCACCAAAATATATAAACATTATGGATTGGAAGGCAACATGCAGATGATCTGGTTCGTAGAATTCAGGTCCTCTTGGCTAGAGATTGGACTGTTCAGATCATTTAAGCGAATTTTGTTGCTCACAGGTTAGCCAACTTCGCGTTTGATCTTCAAGGCCATTTTACATGGTTCTCAGTAGCTCCTCCACCTATTAGGCAAGTTCTGCTTTGGCATGCTGTATAATAATAATAATAATAATAATAACAGTCTAAACATTGTTTAGCTAGAATTTTGACAAGTGGCTTTCTATGAGCTTTCTCTCTCTTTTTTTCCCATTTATGCCCCTTTTCCAAGTTTTTCCTAATTTATATATACAGTAAATTTGAGAAATTTTCTTAAGAAAATTCTTAAATTTTAACTATTATTAATTAATTATATTGATGACATTTTTTAAATTTTCCTCTTCTCCACCGTTTAGATTTTTTTTTTCTTTTCTTTTCCCTTTTAGTCTCACTCCGTTCTCATAAATAACGAATATTCACTCAATATATTTATACCTATATATCAAATATAGATATTAAATATAATATTTTATTCTTTGCAAAATGCAGGCAAATGTATTGTTAACAAAGATGTGAAAGTTCTCTGTAATCAACTGGACTAATCTTCAGTTCTTTTAGGAATATCACAAGTTAATTTTTGCATTTATTATTATTATTATTATTTTTATTTTCTTTTTAATTACTTCCATTAGATCAGAAAACAAAAACAAGACAATTAGAAAGGACCATACCCAATTACATTGAATGATCATCATATATTTCATAATTAATTGTGAATATAGTCGAAACCAGCACTTAGCCATTGTGTTAAAAAGTTATTTAATTATTTAATTTTGTATTTCAATAAAATAACATACTACCAACTTTATATAATAAATTGAAAATTTAAATAGTTAATGCTTTAAAGAAAAACAAATAATGAAAACTAAAACTCTAATTCAATTAAATGATGAATTGGAAATTTATACAGCGGTAAAACATAAGTTATAACACATTATTGTCTCTTCAATCTTTTTTATCAATCTTATCAATACAGAAATTTTAACCATGTTAGTATATATAAAGAGACATTATCTTAAAAGATGATATTATGAACGCATTAAGTATTTGTAAGTTGTAAGAGTACAATGGAAAAAACTTGTTTTGAAATAAATAAATTGAAAAATAATTGCTACGAAAGAAAATTATCAAACTCACATGGTTCATGGTGATGAGAACCCATCCACTCAAAGTATCACAATACAAAGGAAATGTTATTCCATTTCTTCGCCAAAATGGCACTTATCTGCTGTTTTTCCAGCATTCTGCAAAGAATATCAAAAATAACCGCGTCATATATTGTTGGAGATGAGAAAATTTTCTTTTATAACCACCAAACTTGCGAATGTTTTTCCCTAGTGTTAAGTTATTAAAGAAATGCAGTGATGATAAAGAGAAGGCAGAGCAACCTTAGTGTAAGTTAAGCAAAATAAACACATACCACTTCTAAGAACAAGTTCTGTAGAGTAATACTAAAGCTGTCATCACACCACCATTCATCCCTGCATGCTGCAGTTTCTACCACGTCTAAATATGGAGTGGACAATTTCCCAGTAACAAAGAACTCCATTTTGGGGCATTCCTTCACAATTACTTCTTTCAACCATGGGAAATTGAAGCCATATAATCCTGAGCAAAATTTGGTGAGGCTTGGCAAACAATGAAGTCCCAAATATTCCAGCTCACTAAATACAATCTCTTCTTCCACTTCATCTCCTTCACTTGCAACTATTTCCTTCAATCTTTCACATTCTGTTATTTCCAATCTTCTGAGTCGCGAAAGACTTCTAGCTGTTGAGGAAGTTATCAGATTTAACAATCCATCACATTTCGAGACTTTCAGAGTTGACAAATTGTGGAAAGATAGGAACGATGGAACCAAAATTGTCAATTTGGTACACTCCCATACTTCAAGAGCTTCCAGATTCTGAATGATTGAGCCTGGCTTCATCCGGCCCTTTATCAGCTGCCTCAGCTGGGGAATCTTAGAAAGCTTTAATACTTTCAATTGTGTTACTTTCCTTGAATGGTCTTCCTCATCATCAGTGGTTCCTTCTTGACAGAATACTTCTTCAAAGCTTGCTTCATTGAGATGAAGCTTTTTCAGATTCTTTAATCTCTCGAGGAACTTGGCTGGAGAAACAGAATATTCACAAGGGAAGTCTTTCAGCTCAAGAACCTTGAGATTGCAAAACAACTCGGTCTCTGGTAATTGTCCATCCCATATTTCCTTGATACTGTTCCATTCCACTCTCAGTTCTTTCAAGCTTGGGCATATAACCTGAGAATTTAGAGCAAGTACTTAAACAAAAAGAGAAGCAGTTTAGATAAGCTCCCCCAGAACACCAGAATCCATTAAAATATATCATTGCAGTTATCATAATTGCAAAGATACAATAAAAAATGGATTGTCTTGTTCTATAAACATACTGTGGATTTGAGATTAAAGCAAGCTTGTTATTAATATATGCAGATGAAAGAAATTTTGAGAAACAGACCTTTCCAAATAAAACGGCATTGCCTAGGTTTCCCTTGCCAAGCTTTTCTTTATTTCCTTCATCCATTTTAGTGGATTCTTGTTCTTTAGGAACTGAGGAAGGAAATATCGGGCAGTCCATTGCTGTAAGTTTTTTTAGAGATGGACACTGAACAACATCTCTTCCTGAGTAGAAATTTGTCAATTTAGGCAAAGATTCGAGAACGAGTGAGTTTAGCAGAGGGAAGATCATCTCTTCTCCTTCAGCTTCCTCTGCTACTTTTGTGATGATTTCAGCTACTGAAGCACAATTTTTCACTTCTAACTCTTGCATATGTATTAGTCCAAGAGCCATGGATGGAGTGAATACCATCCTCAGGCTACTACAGTTATGAATCTTAAACGATTTAAGGCGTTTGAAATTCAATATTCCTTGAGGATATTCATTCCATAAATGTCTCAAACTCGGCAAATTCATCAATTGAAACCTATTTAGCTTGGATAAAAGCCCGGTATGTCCTTGATCAGCATTCATCGATTGTAGCTCAAATACTTGTTCCAATAATTCACAATTACACACATCTAATTCTTGCAAGTTGTTCAAGAACACTAGTAGATTAGATGGTATAGCACACGATGAAAATGCACTCTCATCTACAACCAGTGATCTTAAATTGGAGAAGAACTCGACAGGCAGTTCACTATGCCATTTGTCTTTCAAGTTGATAAATTCAGAGACTTTCAAGGGCTTTCCGCCATAAAATACAACCTTCACAATGCAAAAATAGCATTTAGTTGCACACGAAAAATTGCAAAAACAATTATCAATATAGTAGCTTTTAAGAGTTATAGAAATTTGATCAATCAATACATACTGCTTTTTTGTGCAAATATTCCATGGTGGAGTTAAGATCTCCGAGCCAATACCCTCTGTCATTTTCTTCTGTGAGTTGTACTCTCTCTAGCATTGGTGTCCTTGACGTTGAGACTCCTTCAGAGAAGACCTCCATCATGGGGCATTGTTCCACAATTACCCTTGTCAAAGAAGGGAATTTGAAACTGTGATTCCCTGAGCAGAAGCTGGTAAGTCTTGGCAAACAACTAAGTTTCAAAGTTGTTAATTTGATGAAAATAATCTCATCATCCATTATTTCATCTCCTTCATTTGATACAATGTCTTTCATCATATTGCACTCGATTACCCTCAATTCTGTAAGCCGCACCAGACATTTTGCTGTTGACGATGTCACTAAGCTCACTAATCCGTAGCACTTGCAAACAGTCAAGGATGTCAAACTTTGGAAAGAAGCAGAGGACGGAACTAAAATGATTAAATTGTAACAACGATCAACCCATAGACATTCAAGATTTTGGGGAATTTGGGAGTTTGGGTTCCATATGTGGTTTAGATTGGGAAGACCTATCAAGTATAAGAAGCGTATCTTTCCAATAATCGTCGGATATTTCTCCTTACCAACAGTACCTTCAGGTGGGAACAGCTCTTTAAAATTACTGAATGCCACTACAAGGTGAAAAAGATTTTAGAAGCAATTAACAGGTCTTGGAAGAGAAAAATACTTCCTCTGTTTTCATTAAGAAAAAAACATATCAGTATATATGCAACTTACAGAGCTAAAAATAAGGAGCTAAAAATATTTTACTTCCTATACAAGAACCTACAGCTAATATTTACCAAGTAGAATTATTTCTTTCTTATTTACAAGATTATTTCCTATTACCCCCCCTCAAGTTGGAGCGTGCAAGTCATGAATGCCCAACTTGTGAAGAAGATGCTCAAATTGCCGACCGCCCAATGCTTTAGTAAAGATATCAGCCACCTGAGAAATAGTTGAAACATAACTTGGCTGGATCATTCCCATTTGAACTGCATCACGAACAAAATGACAATCGATCTCAATATGCTTAGTACGCTCATGAAACACAGGATTAGATGCAATATGCAAAGCTGATTGACTATCACAGTACAGTCGGATGGGTCGCGAAATATGAATATTAAGATCCAATAACAATCCCTGCAACCATTTTAACTCACAAGTAGTCATAGCCATAGAGCGATACTCTGCTTCTGCTGATGATCGAGAAACAGTTTGTTGCTTTTTAGTCTTCCAGGAAATAGGAGAGCTGCCTAACTGAATATACCATCCAGTCAAAGAACGACGAGTTAAAGGACAGCTTGCCCAATCAGAATCACACCAAGCAGACAAATGTAAATCAGTATTTGCTGTCAATAAAATCCCTTGCCCAGGACTCCGTTTCAAGTAACGAACCACCCGCAAGCCTGCTTCCCAATGTTCCTTTCGAGGTTGTTGCATAAATTGAGCTAGAACATGCACACAATAAGATAATTCAGGTCGAGTAACTGATAGATAAATAAGCCGCCCTACCAAACGTCTGTAACGTTCAGGATCATGCAAAAAATTCCCTTTTGCCATAGCCAAATTGTGATTCTGTTCAATTGGAAAAGAGACTGGTTTAGCTCCAAGCAAACCGACTTCAGAAATGATATCCAACGCATATTTGCGTTGACACAAATAAATTCCTTCAGAACTACGCGCAACCTCAATGCCCAAGAAATACTTCAATACTCCCAAATCCTTCATACGAAAACAGCTATTCAAATATTGCTTAAACTTTTGAATAGCATAATGATCATTACCAGACACAATAAGATCATCAACATAAACAAGCACACTGATTTGCACCTTATCCTGTGTTAAGATAAAGAGAGAATAATCAGAATAAGATTGCTTGAACCCATACTTCTTTAAAGCGAAAGCCAGTTTGGCAAACCAACACCGAGGTGCCTGTCGAAGTCCATACAAAGACTTGTTCAAATGACATACCAATCCCGGTTTATAAGCATAAAAACCCGGTGGCATGCGCATGTACACTTCTTCTTGTAAATCGCCGTGTAAAAATGCATTGTGCACATCCATCTGATGAAGTTCCCAATTTTTAGCTGCCGCGACGGCAAGAAAAGTACGAACTGTAACCATTTTTGCCACTGGTGCAAATGTCTCATTGTAATCGATTCCTTCAACTTGCCGGTTTCCAAGAATAACCAAGCGAGCCTTGTAACGTTCAATCGTCCCATCTGCATTATACTTTATCCGAAACACCCATTTACAACCTATTGCTTGCTTGTCAGGTGGCAACGGTTTTATAGTCCATGTTCCATTATCTTCTAAGGCTTGTATTTCTTTCTTCATAGCTTCTCTCCATTTTTCATCTTTGACAGCCTCAGCAAAAGATTTAGGCTCAACATTTGCTGTAACAGCTGCTAAAAAAACACGATGTTGCATAGAAAATTTATCACAGTTCACATATTGTGTAATAGGATAAGAACTACCTGAGAGACGTTGATGAGGGAGTAAGGGTGCAGAAGGGCTCATTACTTTCACAGTGTGTAGAACAAAATCTCGAAGCAAAACAGATCCACGTTTCTCTCGATGGCCACGTCCAACCAATTCTTCGGTTTGCTGATTTTGTTCAATTTCAAGCTCATCCCCACTTGTAGCATCAAAATCGTGATTTTGTGTAAGATTATTGGGCTCAGTTGCATCATGGTTCCCTTCATCATTTTCTTGTGCAATCATGTCACAATTGTTGTCTAAATCATCTTCAATTAAACCAGTTGCACTCACATTCTGACTTTCTTTGTTACTGGTTTTATGCATGTAAGGAAATTTATTCTCCACAAATACCACATCTCTAGAGACAAACAATTCACCTGTGTCCATATCATACATGCTCCATCCTTTCTTTCCATAAGGATATCCAATAAACACACATTTGCGGCTTCTGCTGGCAAATTTATCTCCTTCTCGCCGTTGGTTGTGAGCATAGGCCAGACAGCCAAATACGCGAATATTTTCATAGAGAGGAACTTGACCATACAAGAGTTCATGAGGTGTTTTTCCGTTCAACAATAGAGATGGACTTCTATTAATTAAATATGCAGCTGTTAACACACATTCTCCCCAAAAATTAATAGGCAAATTTGCTTGAAAACGAAGTGCACGAGCAACATTAAGTATATGCCGATGTTTTCGTTCCACTCTTCCATTTTGTTGAGGAGTCCCAACACAAGATGTCTGGTGTATTATCCCATTTTCCATAAAATAATCAGTCAAACAAGTAAATTCAGTCCCATTATCACTGCGCACTATTTTCACATTTCCAGAAAATTGTCTTCGTATCAAAGCAAAAAAATTGCAAAGAGTCTGTCCTACCTCAGATTTATTTTTCAGCAAATAAACCCATACACTTCTTGAATAATCATCAACTACTGTTAAAAAATAATGTGCTCCACAAAATGTTGGGATTTTATAAGGACCCCACAAATCACAATGAATAATATCAAAAACATTGGATGCTTTATTTTTGCTAGACACAAACTCTTCTCTAGTTTGTTTTGCTCGAAGACAGACTTCACAACTAGTACTTTTATTCCTACTGGAGTTAACAATTGGCAATAAACTGACAATTTTATCAGAAGGATGTCCCAACCTTTGATGCCAAACTTCAAATGTATTTTTCCGTACTGCTGTCAAAGCTTTAGCACACTTCACGCCTGGCATTCTTTTAAAGTAATAGAGCCCTTCACGCCTCTCACCCACACCAATCAGCGTCCTCGAAGTGTGGTCCTGTATTACACAATGTCTGTTAGTGAACAGTACACTACAATTCATCTCATCAATGAGTTGTGAAACAGAAATTAAATTGCACTTTAAATTAGGCACATATAACACATCATTCAATTTCAGATGTTTATTTAACATCACAGTTCCTTCTTTGTTCGCCATGACTTCCTTTCCATCTGGCAATCCAACTGATACAGAATGAGCATTTTTTACGTTGCTCAATGAGTCAAAACTTCCTGCCACGTGATGAGAAGCTCCACTATCAATTATCCATTTCATAGTGTTATACGCACCATTCAATCTTGCTTGATTTTCATCTTTTTGGGTATTCAGAAAGTTAAGCAGCGTGTTCCATTGCTCACTATTCAATCCATCTAAGCCTTTTGTCCCAGCTTCTGCTCCCTTGTTTTCTTGTGATGTCACAGTCATTGCATGTGCTCTAACTGGTCCACCACGTCCTCTTCCTCCTGAGGTGTTTGACTGTTTAGATCCTCCTTGTCCACGTCCACGTCCACTGCCTTTTGGTCTCTCACCCCACCAATCCGGATAACCAATCAGTTGAAAGCATGAATCAGAGTTATGTCCTGGCTTGTTACAGTTTGTGCAAATTGTGGACTTATCTTTCACTTCTGTCCGTCCCTTTGATGTTGTTCCCATTTGGACAGCAAATGCCATATGTTCACTTTGCTGCTCTTTTCCACGAGCTATATTACGAACCCTTTCTTCTTGCACAATCATAGCATATGCTCGATTCAGATTTGGCAATGGTTCGGTGCTCAAAATATTGGATCTCACTGTTCCATAGATTAAATCATCTAATCCCATTAGAAAGTAATGCAGCTTTTCTTCTTCACGCTTTTTGTCCAATTCCCCTCCAATATTGCATTTACAGCCTCCACATTTGCATACTGGGTTCTGTTCATAGTTTCCTAATTCTTCCCATATCATTTTCAATTTCCCATAATAATTCACTATTGGGATGCCATCTTGTTTGCACTTCACCAGCTCTGTTTTAAGTTGATGAATACGTGGTCCATTCCCCACAGAAAATCGTTCCTTTATGTCATTCCAAAGATCCTTTGCTACCTCCATATACGTGATAGTTGATCGCAAAGTTGGTTCTATTGTGTTCAAAATCCATGATACCAGCATTGAGTTAACAGTCCACCAGTCTTCCATATCCGACGAATCGTCTGAAGGTTGCAGTATTGAACCGTCAATAAATCCATATTTTTTCTTGGCTCGCAGCGCCGTTCTTATCGCCCTCGCCCATTCATCGTAATTCTCTCCTTTCAGCTGAACTTGTGTGATAATGTTTCCTGGATTATCATTCGTCGACAAAAAATATGGAGATGTCAATTTGGTTGAGACATCACCACTTGTTTTTCCACTCATGGCTCTGATACCATGAAAAAGATTTTAGAAGCAATTAACAGGTCTTGGAAGAGAAAAATACTTCCTCTGTTTTCATTAAGAAAAAACATATCAGTATATATGCAACTTACAGAGCTAAAAATAAGGAGCTAAAAATATTTTACTTCCTATACAAGAACCTACAGCTAATATTTACCAAGTAGAATTATTTCTTTCTTATTTACAAGATTATTTCCTATTACAAGGGTTTCCAAATTGTGGAATCTTTGAAGGACATCAAATGGAAAAACTGGACTCTCTTCAACAATAGAATTCAGATCAAGAAATCTGAGTTTCTGAAACGAATCTGCTGCAAAGTTGCCTTCACGCACTGTTATGAGATCCAGGCTATTTAATGATAAAGTCTCCAAATCGGGGATAATCTGGAAAGACAAATCAAAATTGACCAAGCAGTTATACTTTGTTAATCTGTAAACATTCTGCTTGATAATGTCCATGTTAAGAGAAAAGACAATTTAAACCTAATAAATATTTAAATTATGATTCACAAAAATTTAATACTAATAATAAATTTATTATTATTATTATTGAGACGCAAAGATACACATGAAATTTTCAATTATATCTTAATATAAATTTAAATTATATTCATTATATTTAAATGTATAATTTATCTTAGCTTAATATGAGTTAAAGTCTAATTAATTATAAATATATTTGTCATCACATCAAAATTTATAGGGAAATCTATAATTCAAAGTTAATTTAAATTTTAATGGATATTATTATAATTAATAAAATGCAATATTAGAGTTCAATTGATTAAATTTGATAAAATTAAAGCCAAAATGGACCAAAATGTAATAATTTTTAATATTCATAAACTAAAATTTAATAATTAATAAATTTAGAGCAACAAATTACCAAAATAATAAGTTTAGGTATCTTTCCAAGAAGAGTTTAGCTATTAAAATGTAAAAGTATTGTTAAAACAAAAAAATCAAAATGCGTGACTTTACGTCTGGCATAACCTGCAAAACAGAACAGAACCAACCGATTTATAGTTCAACCCGTCAGTTATAAGGTTTCTATTCCGATTTCTTTTTTCTAAAAAGTTGTAGCGTGTGACATTTCTGGACCGAATCAAGGTCTCTGGTGTCCAATATTTCCAATTAGACCAACCAGTCCGATTTTTATAACAATGGTAATGACTCAATTTTGTTTAGACATGTGTAATGACATTTACCTAAACAGATTACATAAACAAATTTATAAATCAAACCAATAAAAGAATAACATGTAGGATATTTTATGTATAAAAAAAAATCAAATAAATATTTCGTGTTCTTTTTTAAGTTAAATTTTGGACTGGTTTATTTAGTTTCAAATTCAATAGGTTAATTTCGCTTAGTTTTTGGAAACTGAGTTAGATTGGCCATAAATGCAATTTATTCATAAAGCTACTTTGAGAGAAATTTAATTGCATTGACAAATTGGAGAGGCAAATTGACTATGAATTCCATATGCCACTATCCATGCAGCGTAGAATGTTGTTGGAAAGAAAATAAATTAAGGCTACGTAGTGAGAAAGTTTTAGTGGGAATGAGATAGAAAGTTTAAATGAGGTTTAGTGCGAGACATGTGAACTATGGGGATATGAATATGCATGAAGTAGAGATTAGCATCGCATCATACCTTTGTAAATGATGAGACGATTGGTTGTTGAAGTTGGCCACAGAGAGACACTCTCAACACTTTCAATTGTGGCCAATTTGGAATATACCCTTCTGGGTATAATCTCTTAAGTTGCGGTAATCCTATCAAAATTAAAGAGTTCAATTCAGGAAACAGAAACTTATCAGCAGTTTCTATTCCTTCCTCCCATCCAACAATATCCTCAATTCCAGCAGAATAATGTATCCAAAGCGTTTGAAGATGCACAAGACCTCTTGCTAATGCAGCCGGAAACAAACTTTTTAGACTAGGGCAATCCCGAACATCCACCACGCTTAAATATTGGAAATTAAGGATTTCTTCAGGATCCTCATTCCATACATGCTTCAATTTTGGGAGATGCGATAGCAGCAGTTGTCTTAGTTGCGAGGCTGCTACATCACATACTTCTTCACCATTTATCAATCCTTGGAGATCCAACACCTCTTCTAGAGCGTCACAACCATTTATGAACAACATCTCAACATTCAGGAATCTTGTCAACAAATTGGGTGGGAAAATTTCCACCAGTTTTTTTGCAGCTTCTACTCTCAATATTTTCAGTTTGCAAAAGGAATCTTCGCGGAGTTCACGGTGCCATATCACACTCAATTCGCTAAGGCCTATGATTATCAGTTCCTCCAAGTTAGCAAAAGCAACCTGCATCATCATTTCATACTTAATCAGATATATATCCGAATCTCATTTGATATGACCTGAATACAGGTTTAAAAGCTCTACTTAGAAAATAAACTAAATTAAGGAGTCACCTTTTCATCAAAGAGAGTTGCGTCGACAATTTCAAGTGGATGGTCATGTAACTTGCTTGAAATTTCAGAACTTGAGATAAATGTCTCAAGTTCAGGACAGTTTTCTATCCGCAACATTTTCAAGGCATCGCATTCAATAAAATTACAAGTGCAAAATTGTGTGAGTTGTTGAAGATTTTTGAGCTTCAGGAACTCCAGCTTATGGAGCACTATCTCACTTGTCCTTCCTTCTTCAAATGTTTCCATGCTGATGATTTCTTCCATCAACTTACAATTGCATATCTCAAGTGTTTTGAGATGAACCAAAACTTCAATAACTGATGATGATAGAAGATATTTCAAATTGCCACACCCATCAACAGTTAAGCTTGATAAAGAAGACATTTGCAGCTGTTTCTGATTCCATATGTTCTTAATGCCATCCCAACACAATTTCAGATCCTTTAAGTTCAGAAACTCAACCTGAAAACAGAATTTCATGTAAATTTTGAAAAACAAAAGTTCAAGAAAAGGAAGCAATAGATTGAAGGTGTGGTCATATAATTATGTGCTTTGATATCGATATATTCACCCTTGATGAGAAAGTGGAATATATATATATATATATATATATATATATTGATATCGATATATTTTATAATTATATGCTTTAAAGTATGCCTATGCAACAACGCTTCATGATTTATCATTCTTGGTGCATCCTGGGAGGTGTTAGATTGGGACTGGATATTTATAAAATGGAGTTTAAAGCAGAGATAGCAATTGCATACTTTATGTCTCATCAGATATATGTTGGACTGGGACCGAACTAAAAAAAGTGCATATATAAACAAGTATGCAGCATATGCATGTAATACAACTTTACTGGTGATATACACAGGTCTACGGCATATACAAATGGAAATTTCAAATTCTCCAACTTTCTTTCTATTAATGTCCGACTTTACATACTGGGACATATGCATTAGAAGATCTCTTTCCTCTTTTGGCTTCAATGGCAGCCACTTGGTCAGGATTAAACACCCTCCTCTACAACATTCTGCTACACCGTCATCTAAGCCAAAATAAGATTCTCTTCTTGGGTTTCCATTTATTTTAAATATGCTTCTTGAGGTTCTTGGTTTTAATGGCAGTGGAATTCCTGAAATCAAATTTCATTCTTTACAGTGTAACGTTTTTGCATTTTTCCTTATGCTTGAGTTGTGCATTCTTGGTATAAAGAGGATAGTAATGAAGAGCGCTAGAGTAAGGCACTTTGTCTTTAGTGTTGCTTGAAATGGTGAAGTGTGTAAAAAATGTGAAGGCTTTCTCCAAGGTTGAGGTTGGATGGGTTCTTGATGAAATGGTAAAGGTGATTAATGATCTTTAGACTGAATGGAATGCGGCTTTGGTACCGATTGAAGCATGGGGAGAATCAACTGGCGAGGTGCTATTTACTCATTGCACTTGCTTCTTGACAATTTCACTGTTTGTACTACTACTTGAACAGTTGGAACCAAACTAAATTTTGGTTTAATTTATTAATACTTTTTTGCCTTTGTTCTGCTAATTACCCATTCTTTCCTCTATTTTGTTTTTCAATAGCTAGCATGAAGTAGTCTTTCATATTTGGTATTTTCGCCCTCCTTTTGGAGTAGAGCTAGGGTCATTTTAGCATTGCCGTTGCTGTTGCCGTTCCTAAATTTTGGTTCGCAAAAATTAACATTTATCTTTATTATGATGATTAGCTGATCACATGCAATGTCATGCATGTAATGAAGTATCCTACTTAATGAATATCAAACATTACTAATGTTAGGCTCAAAGGCTAATTCACAGATTTTGATGTATTACAAAACATTTACACTTAATCAAATTGGGCTTTTTCTAACTTATATTGTGCAGATCTAAGTTTCAGGATCTGATGCAGAGTGCTCTATTAAATATAGAACAGACGTGTTCGTGTTTTATAACTATCAAAGTAGACTTACAGCATTAAAAGTTTATTAGGAAATAAAATTTGTAAAATCATTCTTGAGAAATCCACACACTCACAGGCAGCACGTTAGTTACATTATTTTATGCATTTAAAATATTTTACAAATCACATCTTCATTCAAATCAAATTTATTTCTTTCCTAAAGTTAATTTTTCATATACATGTCTTTTTGAAAAAGGAAAGAAAAAATTCTGGAATATTATTCAAATTGGATTTTATGATTTACTGCATTCAAATACTTTCCAAAATCATTTCTTAACTTATTTAAAATTATTTCTTTTCAAAAATCAAAATTTTCATATACATGATTATTGGCAAAAGGAAAGAAATAAAATCTGGAATAGTTTTCAGATTAGTTTTTTATCTAAAGAAAGAGAATGGATTATATTTTTCAAACTGATTTTTTCTAAGAAAATATAAATCTAGAAAATATCTCAATTATCTTTTCAAACATATTTCTTTGATTATGGAAGCAAAAAACGTGATTATCACCTCAAGCTGATTTTGTTAACTAAAGAGACATAAAATCATTTTTAATTGATTTTCTCTTACTAAAGGAAACACAAATATGCATCTCTTCTAAGCTGGAAATCATTTTTGAAATTTAGTTCACATCCAACAACTATATTTTCATGATCTATAAAATGGGTTTTTGTTGAGTTGTTCCTTAAGTGAGTGAAAAACGTTTTTATTTTAATTGTGTGTTATCTTGTAAGTTTTTCATTCTTTCATGTGCATTCACGATCACATCTACTCAATATGATTATAGTTTTAATTGCAATCATATTAGTGAGACTATTCGAATTTGTGAGATAAATTGTGAGATTAGGTTGCTAGAACCTAGAAAAATAAACTAGTAAGTGTTTAGGTTCTTTTACTTGGAAAAAAAAGCTAAGTGTTTTGATTATTTTGCTTGAAAAAAATGATTAAGTGTTTTAGAGTTTTCACTTGGGAAGAAAAACTTGGGGTAGCTACATATAACAGGCTTTTGACTCTTGCAAGTAAATAGAATCACATTAGAAAGAGAGAAACTCTTAAGACGGGTTGTCTTAAGGAGAGGATGTAGGCGGTGGCCGAACCTCTATAAATCGCGGTGTTAAATTCTCTATCCCTTACTCTCTTTTTATTTCGTGCTCTATAATTTTTATGCTTAAATTGACTGTTCTGTATCTGTTCTGTGTTCTATAGAACAGAGTTAGAAAATCACCTTGTGTTCTAAAAACGGGTTGAAATTGATTTTTCTAAATTAATTTATTCATTGAAAGTTTGATTTTTTCGCACTAATAATTTCGTGCATAAGTGTTGTTTTTAATGGTAAAGGTTAAATAAAAAATTATTTTAAGTAATTGCATGAAATTGATTTATTATGATGATGGTATTTTGCATGTAAAACTGTTTGTGTTTTAATATGTTCAGATCACGAAAAATTAAGTAATGATCTATTCACCCCCTCCCCCCTCTAGATCATATATTTGGGACTCACATTTGGTATCAAAGCAGGTCTCTTTATTTACAGGTCTAACAACCTAGAGAGATCCAAAGATGGCTGGAACAAATTGCCTGAACACAACTTTTGTTGAAGGACAATCATCAACACATCATCCCTCAATTTTGTGGCATAACTTTTTGGAAAGTAAGAATGAGGCACTTCATTCAAATGCAAGACATGGGAAGCTAGAGGATGGTGACCAATGAATTCAAACCACCAACCAAAATCGAGAATGGCACTAAAATTCTTAAGGGACAAAATGAGCATTTTGAAACTGATATTATAAATATCCAAAGAAATTCAATAGTTATGAGTTTACTGTATTGTGCTTTGGATGCTAATGAGCTTAACAGAGTTTCAACTTGTGACACTGCCAAGGAGATTTGGGATAAATTAGTAGCAACCTATGAAAGAACTAATCAAGTCAAAGATTCTCGTTTGCATGTGTTAATGAATCTTTTAAAATGAAATCTAATGAAACTATTTCTGAAATGAGCTACAGGTTTGTCAATATTACAAGTTCCATGAAAGGACTTGGAAAGACTATAAAGTCAGGAGAAAGAAAATAAGCAAAAAGGAGTTGGTCTAGCTGATGATTCTAGTGAAAATTCTTCTAATGAAGAACTTGCTATGATCTCTGAAAAATTTCAGAGGTTCTATAGAAAATGAATGAAACATGGAAGATTTTAGAAGATCATCTCCTGAAAAAGAAAGACAAAAAGCTCAAGAAGAAAGCAATGGTGGCAACGTGGAGCAATATTGATAATTCCAACGAAGATTCAGAATTAGATCAAAACCCAGAAGATACCGGTCTGATGAGGAAGCAAAACACGACATTAATCTTAATCGTGGGAAATCTAAGTAAGTGAATCTGATTCAAATCTAGAAGAACTGAGTAAAATTTTTCAGGAACTCTATATAAAAAATGATAAGATAAAGAAAAAGAATTTTGATGTTTTGATTGCTCATCATGCATTAAATGAAGATCATAAAAGTCTGATAGAATCACATGATAATCTAAAAAGGAATTATTAAAATATTTTCAAAAAGAACGTAAAAAATATCTAGAGTTGCTTGAGGATTGGAATGAACTGGAAAATAAGATTACCATTAAATTATGTGATTGTGTGAAGCTTGAAATGAAATTTGCTGATTTAAATATTGGTATTAAGAGATTTATTCAAGGCTGTGATAAAAGATGAAAATAGTTAAACAAGAGAAAAATATCATAATAATTGATCATTCATTTGCATCTTTACCTAAAATTTATTACATTTTTTGTGGTAAAAATGAGCACATTGCAAGGGACTATTTTAAAAGAAAAATGGAAAAGGAAAGAACCATGAAACTAGAAATGAAATATTTGATGCAAAAACTAACCCCAATGACCCAAGATAAAGAGAGTACCTAAGAATTATCTTGCAGGTTTGTCTAAAGAGCAACAAGAACAACAAATGTTATCTTGATAATGGTTGCTCAAGAAATGTGGCTGGGATAAAAAGAAGTTTGCTGAACTCTTTATCAAAAATGGAGGGATTGTCAGTTTTGGTGACAAAAGTAAAGGCAAAATAATTGGAGTTAGAACTATTAGAACCAACCCAACTGTTAAGAATGTTTCGGCTTGAAAAAGTATAAGCCAGTTATGTGATAAGAACAAAAGAAGGTTGCAAAGTTGAAGACATCAAATCAGGTAATAAACATGAGACGTTTGAAACATTCAAAAAGCTGGCAAAGAAAATACAAAATAAGAAGGGATATCATGTTGTCAAAATTTGAAGTGGTAATCGAGAATGGAGTAGTGTATCGAAAAAAAAATATTGTAGGAGATGGCACAAACCATGTTAAATGAAAATAATCCGCCAAAATATTTTTGGGTTGAAGTTGTGAACACATCAAGCTATATTATCAACAGAGTTTTAATTAGAGCTATTCTAAATAAAAACTCCATATAAGCTGTGGAAAAGAAGGAAGCCAAACATCAGTTATTTCCATACATTTGGCTGTAACAAAAATGAAGAAATTCAAAGGAAGCTTAAGATGATAACAACTGGATTCTTGCAATGCAAGAAGAATTAAGTCAATTTGAAAGAAATAAGAAACAAGCTGGATGAACAATGAAATATGATAAGAGATAAAGTAAGGCTTATGGCTCAAAACTACAATCAAGAAGAAGGTACTGATTTTGATAAAGCATTTGCACATGTTGTATGTTTAGAAACTATTTATATATTGTGTATTGCATGTTTTAAGAAAATTAAGTTTTATCAAATGAATATCAAAAGCGCATTTTTAAATGGAAATTTAAATAGAAAGTTTATACAAGACAACGTTTTGAAAAACCAGAATATCCAAATCATATTTTTTTAAATTAATAAAAGATTTATATGATTTAAAACAGGTTATTAGAGCTTGATATGATTTTTTTTTTTTTGGTTTCTCAAAGGGTAAAGTTGATAAAACTTTGCTTATAAAGCATAAAAGAACTTATAATTATACTTGTGCAAGTTTATATGAACGATATATATTGTGTTTGGAGCTACTAACATCTCTATGTGCAAGGATTTTAAAAATTCAATAAAGATTTGAGATAAGTATGATGGGAGAATTAATTTTCTTCTTGGGACTATAAATAAATCAAAACAAGGATGGAATCTTTTTTTATCCAGTGATACACTCAAAGATAAAATTGAGATCAGACACCATTTCATAAGGAATATTATTCAAAGAGAAAATATGCTTTGTATCTCAACAGAATGCCAACTTGCTGATATCTTCACCAAACCATTAAAAGAAGAGCAATTTTACAAGATATGGAAAGAATTAGGTATGGGCACCTTAGAAAAAAATTTCATAAGAGGTATTCCTATATTCTCTATAATTCATATTGTATATGTGTATGTTTTATTGCTTTATATTTAGAGTGATACATATATGTGTTGTGTGTTCTAATTGAGTTACAAACTTCTTTCGTACTCTTTTTTTCTTTAAAAGTGTCAGTTATGGAGTTTCTTCTTTATTCTATTTTAACTTCTACTTTAATGGATATTGTTTTTACTGGAGTTTATCTTTTATTTTATCCTATATTGGTGTACATGTTTTTCAGTTCAAAAGAAAAAGCTTGCCTTTGAGATTGGTCGATTTCACATTTTTTTTAAACTTTCCACTTTTAATATTTTGATTTTTAAAAGAATAAACTTTTGTCTTTCATATAAAGGGAATAAAAAATTGTATTTGTACACATTTTACTTTAATTTCCTCTTCTCTCACCGATTTACTCTCTCTAGCTAAATCCCATTCACTTTCGACAAATTATTCATCGAGGAGTCATTTCGACGCCGCGCACAACAGATCGGAGCAACCACAGACACCTCCCAGTGATCTCTCAGTTCGTCATGTGCAGTGCTTTCCTCGCCTGTCGCAACAAGCTCCGACCTGGTAGCCACCGTCGCACTAGGAGCCAGCGTCTTTTGTTTCCCATTGCGTCGCATTTGCTGTAAAACCAACTTCATACCCAATTGAGCCAAACAAAGTATTCTTTTAAATTAAACTTATTTTTTTTATCTGTTTCTGTAGTGGGATTTGCTTGATTTTTATTGGCTCCTTCTTTCAAAGATTCTCTGTAACCTCCATCTATCTCTCTCAAAATGGGAAGAGTAGAAACACCAAGCCAAACAGAATTCTTTACTTCTCTCTCTTACCCAACCATCAATTTTAAATTCTCCAGTCAATAAAAGGTATAATTCGCCAGTTTTTGGATTACTAAGATGATAAATATTTTTGAATACTTTGAAATGGAATTGAAGTGCTGATAATATTTTTGGTTTATTATTTTGCTATTTTTATGATATGTCTTGATCATTTTGAGTGGTTGGTTTTGGTTAATCTCTTGCTTACAGATCATCAACTCTTTTTGTGATGAACAAAAAAAAAAAGGAGAAACATGCATATCTTTATCATATGCTGATACTGATATTGTGTTGATATTTTAAAAATATTAGATATATTGCAGAATTTTTGCTTAACATGTGTTTGATTATTTGGACTGAATGTGCATGCAGAATTTTTTAAACATATATTATGCAGGTGGAAAAATAAATTTTGGGAATTGATGCAAAATTGATTTGTGCAGAGTTATGATGATATTATATGCTTGATTAATTTTAATTGTGAAATATTCATTTGATTATGAAGAGTTGTCATGATATTATATGCTTGATTGATTTTAATTGTGAAATATTCATTTGATTATGCAGAGTTGTGATGATATTATATGCTTGATTGATTTTAATTGTGAAATATTCATTTGATTATGCAGAGTTGTGATGATATTTTAATTTATGCAACAAATTAAATGTGCAGATGTGGAAGAATTGATATATGCAGAGTTGTGATATTATAATTATGTTGCAGAATGTGTATATACAGAATTTTGGTTGTGCGGTTGTGCAGACTTTTTATGATGTATATGCAGAATTTTTGTGTGCAGAATTGTGTGCGAGTATTGATATTATGCTGAAGATTTTTTATTTTAATGCAAAATATATGTTATACAGATTTGTTATTATGTAGCAAAAATAAATGTATGCATATATGATTATAATGTTATGAAACCAAATGTGCTTGATTTTTACAAAATGCTGCAAAACTGATTTGAATTGTGCAAATTTGACTTTTTAATTGAGTTATGCAGATTATGCAGTAAACTTGATTTTTTTGCATGTTGAGCTGAAAGATATTGAGATTATACAAAATTGATTTTGTGTAGGCTGATATTATGCATAATTAATACTATGAATTGCTTCTTCGATTATGCTTAATCTTGAGTATTTAGTTAGAATGCTTATCTGATCTTGATTTCTTTGTAGCAGAATATTTTGATTATTATATATGCAGAATTGATGATAATTTAGTTTTGTGTGATCTTGTGTGCTTGATTGTTGATATCCTTGAAAATATTTGATTTATGCTTATGCAAGTTGAATTATGAAAACATTATGCAAGTTGAATTAAACATATGTTTGATTTGTGAGAATGCTTTATTTTTATTATCATGCAGAATTGATTTAATTTGTGCAAAATGCTCTCAATTTTGAATTATGCAGCATATTGATTCGATCTTATGAAATATTCATTTTGGTTATGCAATTTGAATTATACAGCAGATTATCATTGTGCAGAATGAATGAGTTTGCTGTTGATCTTGATTATTTTGATCTTAATTAATTAATCATTATTATGCAGCAAACTATCTTAATTTTTTATTATGCAGGTTGAACTAATAAATTGATTATCACTGTGATATATAATTTGCTGTGATGTGAAAGTGATATTGATTATGCAGATTTGATATTGTGCAGAATTTTTGTGATTGTGTAGAATTTTATGAAAAATTGCATATGCAAATTTGGTATAAATGAGTGTGCAATGTCCAAGATGATATTATACAAAGTGTGCAGATTTTAATGATTATTTTTGCAGCAAATTATTTTGATTATGTGCAGGTTGAAGAACTTGATTATGCAACAAATAGATTTCAATTTTGATTTGATGATTATTTTTATGCAACAGATTTTTGATTCATATAGCTTGCTTGATTTTGATTGCTATGCAGTTTTGATTATGTAGAATTATGCGTATGAATGATCATTTTGTTTTATGAAAATAATTCTACAAAATTGATTCAGTTGAGAGACTTTATCAAATATATGCAGGATATGATATGTGATGTGATTGCTGCAGGATTAATAAGATATATTCTGTTAATTACTTGATTATTTGATCATGCTTGACTTGATTAATAGAAATTAAGAAATAATGTATGAATATCTATATTGTTGTATTTTTGACAGGGCTAATATATTAAAATATATAGTATGCAATATTAATACGGGTTGATAATTGATCAAAATTATTTTTGAATGCATACATTCAGGGGGAGAATGGAAAAATAATTATTTGATATTGATCTTGATACTGATTATGCAGATTATCTGATCATAAATGCATGATGAAATTTGGTGCTTGATAATTTAACTTGATTTTTTTTTGTTGAGTATGCAACTATGCAGAATAAATGGTTAAGTTGTGCAGATGCATAGTGATTATGTGATCTTGATTATGCATGATTAAAAGTGAAAATGTGATTATTCAGATATATGTAATTGCTGCAGGATGAATTGATAAATGAAAATTTGCTTCAAGTCAGAATGATAATTGCTGTGATATATAAGTGCAAAACAAATGGATGAAATTTGTTTATGTAGGATGATTGTTTGATGATGCAGGTTGATTAATAGTGGAAATAATGGATTGATTATGCAGATTTGATAATTATTTGATATTGATATACTTGATCTTGATTATGTTGATCTGATGATTAATTGTTCTTGTGAAAGTAACTATGCAAAATTAATTCTTTGTGCTTAATAAATGCAGAATGTGCTTAAAATTAAGAATTACATGATGTGATATGAGATTGCTGTGATAAAGTGAAATACGGACTAAAAGTTTAAATTAATGAGATTCCTTGATAAAATTGATCTAAATTGGTGATACAGGCAGTAAGCTTGAATCTCTGAACATGTGTGATAATAATAAAATGCAAGATTATTAATACAGGGTTGATATGCTAATTATCTTATGCAGGAAGTGATTTATATATGTGATATATTTTTACACTTTTTGTTGATGACAAAAAGGGGGAGAAGATATGCATATTTTATGTGTAGGAGAAGAAACACATGTGATATATTGTTGATCTTCATTGCATGAAATTGATATATGAATATTTATGCTTCATTATTTGATTATCTTCTTGTTTAAATTGTTTTTGAACATATATTCAGGAGAAGCTTTTAAAATCTTGTTGATTAATTGTTTTTGAGCATATATTTAGGAGGAGCTTTAGCTCAACTAATTAAATAAATGTTTTGCCATCATCAAAAAGGGAAGAATGTTGGCTCAAATGCTAATTCACAGATTTTGATGCATTACAAAACATTTACACTTAATCAAATTGGACTTTTTCTAACTTATATTGTGCAGTCCTAAGTTTCAGGATCTGATGCAGAGTGCTCTATTAAATATAGAACAGACGTGTTCGTGTTCTACAACTATCAGAGTAGACTTACAGCATTAAAGGTTTATTAGGAAATAAAATTTGTAAAATCATTATAGAGAAATCCACACACTCACAGCACGTTAGTTACATTATTTTCTGCATTTAAAATATTTTACAAATCACATCTTCATTCAAATCAAATTTATTTCTTTCCTAAAGTTAATTTTTCATATACATGACTTTTTGAAAAAGGAAAGAAAAATTCTGGAATATTATTCAAATTGAATTTTATGATTTACTACATTCAAATACTTTCCAAAATCATTTCTTAACTTATTTAAACTTATTTCTTTCCAAAAATCAAATTTTCCATATACATGATTATTGGCAAAAGGAAAGAAATAAAATCTGGAATACTTTTCAGATTAGTTTTTTATCTAAGAAAAGAGAATGGATTATATTTTTCAAACTGATTTTTTCTAAGAAAATATAAATCTAGAAAATATCTCAATTATCTTTTCAAACATATTTCTTTGACTATGGAAGCAAAAAACGTGATTATAATCTCAAACTGATTTTGTTAACTAAAAAGACATAAAATCATTTTCAATTGATTTTCTCTTACTAAAGGAAACACAGATATGCATCTCTTTTAAGTTGGAAATAATTTTTGAAATTTAGTTCACACCCAACAACTATATTTTCATGATCTATAAAATGGGTTTTTGTTGAGTTGTTCCTTAAGTGAGTGAAAAACGTTTTTGTTTTAATTGTGTGTTATCTTGTAAGTTTTTCATTCCTTCATGTGCATTCGCGATCATATCTTTTCAATATGATTATAGTTTCAATTGTAATCATGTTAGTGAGGTTATTCGAATTTGTGAGATAAATTGTGAGGTTAGGTTGCTAGAACTTAGGAAAATAAACTAGTAAGTGTTTAGGTTATTTTACTTGAGAAAAAAGGCTAGGTGTTTTGATCATTTTACTTGGGAAAAATGATTAAGTGTTTTTAGAGTTTTTACTTGGGAAGAAAAACTTGGGGTAGCTACATATAACAGGCTTTTGACTCTTGCCCGTAAATAGAGTCACATTAGAAAGAGAGAAACTCTTAAAACGGGTTGTTTTAAGGAAATGATGTAGGCGGTGACCGAATCTTTATAAATCGCGGTGTTAAATTCTCTATCTTTTACTCTCTTTTTATTTCGTGCTCTATAATTTTTATGCTGAAATTGACTGTTCTGTATCTGTTCTGTGTTCTATAGAACAGAGTTAGAAAATCACCTTGTGTTCTAAAAACGGGTTGAAATTGATTTTTCTAAATTAATTGATTCATTGAAAGTTTAATTTTTTCTCACTAATAATTTCGTCAATAAGTGTTGTTTTTAATGGTAAAAGTTAAATAAAAAATTATTTTAAGTAAATTGTATGAAATTAATTTATTATGATAATGATATTTTGCATGTAAAACTGTCTGTGTTCTAATATGTTCAGATCACGAAAAATTGAGTAATGATCTATTCACCCCTTCTAGATCATATATTTGGGAGTCACAACTTATATATCCAAGTTAATCTACTCGTACTCCTTTACTCTGGAGGCCAAATTGGATAATTAGGCCATACTATAACAATGAGGAAACGAATTATGCAAAAATAGAGCAGATATCTGATAGAATAACTCACCTTTGGCTCAGTAATTCCATCAGCTTCATTTGATTCTAGCTCCCTCAGAAATGTAGAACTAAATGTACTTGGACAATCAGACATAGTTATCTGTTTCAAAGATGGACACTCCACAGATTTGCTTCCAGAGTTGAAACTAATTAAGTCTGGCAAAGACTCCAGGGTAATAGAGTTGAGCAGGGGAAATCTGATTTTCTCCGTAGCTTCTACCTCTTTTGCAATGATTTCTTTAACCCTGCCACAGCTTTTCACTTCGATCTCTTCGAGTTGCCCAAGGCCCAAACTCACTTTGGTAGTGAAGATATGTGTCAAACTGCTACAATGGTGGACTTTTAGAATTTTCAGGTTTTTGAGGGCCAAATTTGCTTCAGGAAACTCATTCCAAACACACCTCAGTCTTGGTAGATCAATCAAGTGTAACTTATTTAAGTTGGATAAATATCCCAAATATTCATTAACATTTTGGCAGTTCAGACCAAACACTTGTTCCACTGAATTGCAATTTCTGACCTCAAGTTCTTCCAAATTATTCAGAGAGGGTAACAGATTGGAAGGAACACAAGTAGAGGAAAATCCACACTCGTCTATCACCAGCTTACTTAAATTGTGGAAATAACTCACGGGAAGTTGGTCATGCCATACTTCTATTAATTGAGGAAATTCAGAGAGTTTCAAATGTTGCAGGCCACTGAATCCCACCTACCAAACCCAAGTTATTGCATTAGTTATCATATAATTAAAATAACTTACTAATTAAACAAATTATATTCTGATTAAAAAAGAGAGAGAGAGAGAGAGAGAGAGAAGCGAGAAATTAGGAGACGGTGAACCTATATTAAGCTCACCATTTCTGTAAACATGTGTTCTATGGTAGTATTAAGGTTTGCAATCCAACGACTTGTACCCACAGAAGTATCAAGGTTTGCAATCCGACGACTTGTGGCATATACTCTTTTTAGTTTTGGTGCAATGATGGGTCCGTTGGAGAAAATCTTCATATTTGGGCACTGAATCACTCTTACTTCTTCCAAAGATAGGAGTTTGATGATACAAGTTGGGGAGCAGAAGCTAGTGAGGCTCTTCAAACAATGAAGCTTCAGAGTTGCCAACTTCCGGAGAATAATCTCTCCAGCATTCTGAAATTGGGTTTCATCACCCTCGTTTGCTTCAATAATTTCTTTCAACTGGTTGCATTCTCTTAGGATCATGATGGTCAGATTCACCAGACTTAAAGCGGTAGAGGGTGATAGTAAGTGTACCATTCCTTGGCAATTGAACACTTCTAAAAATGTAAGACTCCGGAAAGATGAGGAGGATGGTGCCAAACTACGCAAACCATCGCATTGGCATATTTGTAGAGCTTCAAGATTTTGTGGCAAGTAGTGTTGTTGAGAGTCTTGGTTCCACAGATGCATCAAATTCGGGAGAACAGCCAATTTCAAGTTGCGTATTTGTGAGAGAGTTGTTGCCATCTGGCCCGCAATATCATTTGGAAATAACTGTTTGAAATCACAATTTGCCAAACAAAGTGTGATTAAATTTTGGAATTTAGGAAGGAAATCAAAAAGTAATTCTGCTGAATCGTTTCCTAAAAAATCAAGTTCAAGAACTTTTAATTTTTGTAGGAGGGCTACTGGAAACTGGTTTTCTTTTAATACGAAGATGTCCCTCCAATTCATTTTTAGTTGCTCCAATTTGGGAACCTGGAAAAAATGAAAAATAAACCACATTAAACTTGACATTCTCACACATATTAATTGTTTCTGCATAATTACAAATAAATATTATGAATTTAACAAGGGTCTCTTCTTAAGATTAATTTTCAATTTCGCATAAATTTTCGGCATTGTTAAAATTTTCACCAATTTAGCAACAAAGAGCGGAAATACACATATAGTCACATCGGAAGAGAAAATTATATTATATGCTTGTGCTGCTACCAATTACATAATATTTTATATTTCTTTATCTTACTTTTAGAAAAATATTTGTGCAAAGGCATCATTTTCTTAGAAGAAACAGTATAAGAAAACAGTATATATTTTAAAATCTTATGAGAAATGGGTATGACTTTTATTTTTTTTTAAGAAATCAGAAATAGCTACAGGTATTTAAGTTACCAAATGGAAAAAAAAAAAAAAACCTAAATGAGTGTGCATTTTCAGTTTTTATCTAATCTTTTAATGTTGTTCATTTCCATATAAAACTACGAATTTAATTTGTTACACACGCATCTGAACTCTCCGAAGTATGCACCGGATTACTAGTCATAAAACTAGAAAGACAATTTTTAGCACAATGTGAAAATTGTTAACAAATAAAGTAATTTTGTTAGTAGCATTTTGGGCATGCATTAACTAATTTTCATAATTTTATAAATTAAAGCTTCACTATATCAATTAAATGGCTTAAAAGTAAGAGCGGTACCTTTGTTAAAGAGAGAAAGGATTGCTGAAACTGAAGCTTTGGTTGGGTCTCTAGGCCTGTTTCATCCTGGCGGTGAGGTATGGAAGAAAATATCTCCAATTTGTGGCAGCAATAAACCCTTAATATTTTAAGCTCTGGACATTTAAAAGTATGCCTTCCATTATAGAAACTTTTCAGTTTTTCTAAATCCCAAAGCACCAAAGACGTCAAACGAGGAAACTCAAATTTTTGATTTGATTCAAATTCTTCTTCCTTGGCAACAATTGCCTCCAACCCGCATCTGTCAATATTAAGTTCTTCAAGTCGAGGAAGATTCCAAGCAACCGAAGCTGGAAATAGACTTTCAAGACGAGGACATTGCTTAACAATCGAAAAACCTAGATTTTTAAATGAGAGAACTCCACTAGGATCCTTATTCCATACATGCTCCAATCTCGGGAGATTCCGTATATCCAAATTTCTCAGCTGAGATTCTATGCAATCATGCCTTTCATTTGAGTCTATCAGCATTTGAATGTCAAACACCTCTTCCAATGATTTACAATCCTTAATCAGCAGATATTGGACACTCTGAAATCTTCTCAATAATTTGGATGGAATAACTTTTAGCAGTTGTTCCCCGTGTTCCACTTTTACAATTTTCAATTTACAAAAAGAATCCATCCTAACTTCATCACTCCATATCATCTTCGTATTATGCATGTACCTTATATGAATTTCCTCCAAATTAGGAAACCAGACCTGAAATATAAAATTCTATTTGGATTAATAAATAGTAATGTCATCCATATTCTCAAATCTAAAACCAACCAGACTTTGAATATGTGAAACCAACCAGACTTTTGGTAAACTTCTTTGAAAATAATTGAATTGTTACTTTAAAGAAAATATATTCAAAGAGAAGTGTAAAGTTGAAGAAAATATATAGAAAGAGAAAGTCAAAAAATCGCCATTTGATTATACGTATGTATGGATTATTATCAATTTATACAAATTAGATATTAGTGTGTATAAAGGAGAAGGAAAAGCAATATTTACCTTATCATCAAATAGAATGGAGTTTGCATGTGCTCCACCTGTGCTTACAGAAGCAGACATAAATGTGTGGAGATTCGGGCAATTCTCTATCTGTAGGTCTTTCAATAAAGGGCATTCAATGAATTCCCCGCCACAAAATCTTACGAGGTTTGGAAGATTTTTGAGCATTAGAAAGTCTAATTTATGGAATAGAAAGCTGCCTCCCATTTCTCCTTTTATTATTTCTTCCATCGAACTGCAATTGCTCACCTCAAGCGCTTTAAGCTGTGATAGACTTTTAACCATACAACTCGTAAATAAATACCCTAAGTTTCCACAATCCTCCACCTGCAAGCTTGTCAAGTTCTGAAATTGCTTTGTAAGACTGCTGATCCAAATCTTCTTCACCTTGACGGAGCACAATTTCAGATCATTCAAACATGGGAACTGAATCTGCACTCAAATATTTAGTTTTTGAACACGAAAATTAACAAGGATAAGTTAATGATTTTAGTGGTAAAAATTAGCAAGTTAGGAAAATCAAACTGAATCTTCTAGACTATGAAAATAAGCAATGATAAATGATTTTACAGGCGAAATTTTTTTTGAAATAGATGCTCAAATTTGAGATCTCACACTATATCTTTTCAAAACAGACTTTGTTGCTAAAAATTTTAATCAAATCATTAGACTTGTTGGTAAAAATTTTAATCAAATAATTAAAGAAGCATCGAATTTTTTTAATCAATCCATTAGCATTGATTTTTTAAAATTATTAATTATTAATTAAAAATTATTAATTATTAATTAATCCATCAGATTAGGTTAACATACCTTTTCACTGAAAAGTAGCGAGGAAGCTTCGGGCTGTTCTTTAGAAACAATTTCTGTACAGCTTGTACTAGCAGCTGCTGCAGAGGACTCCTTCGCTTCGGAGGAAAAACATGAAAATCTAGGTAGATGTTCCAGTCTCAATGTGTGCATTTCTGTGAATTCAATTGCTTCTTCTTCATCTTCCACGTCGGCAACAATCTCTTCCATAATTTTGCAACTATTCACGTCAATTTCTTCTAGCTTCACAAGTCCTCTGAACGTAGACAATGAAAACAGATTCTTCAATTGATTACAATACCCCACCTTCAACTTTCTTATATTACTTAAAGACCCCTTCATCAATGAACCATTGCAGATCTTCCCCAATCTATTCAAATTTTCCAAACAAAACGACTCCAGGTTTGGAAAAGCTGTAGCAACACACATATATTTACTGCCTATGATATATTGAATATCATGACTGTTTTGGACGTGGAGATGCTTCAACTGAACAAAGCCTTGCTTATCTATATCTAATTCATCCACCACATTTTCTATTCCCTTCATATCATCTAAATGCAAGTCCTCAGCTCTCCTCAACAGGACTTTGACCTTTTCCAGCCGGAACTCATCATCAGGACCTATATCGAGCTTGAGTTTCAACGTTCTGGTAGTGATAGGATTACCATAACAGTTCCATCCTTCTCCAATTAATATTCTAAATCTCTCCAGATCTTTACTAAATAAGTCTTCAGGTATTATCTTCGCATCCACGATATGCATGTCGAGGGTTGCTAGATTTGACAACTTCTTCAACTCACCCAGGTTAGCATTGTTCCCTATAAGATAATCTCCTTCACCCTCCCAGTTTACAAAGCTGTTTCTCATACCTAACTCCTCTAATTTTGACAAGCACGATAAAACATCTGGTGGAATTTCTTCAAGTCTTTGACATTCATTCAATGCCAAAATCTGCAAACAGGTCAAGTTCCCTATTTCTTTTGGAAGTCGATCAATGGTGGAAAGAGACAAGCTGAGAACTTTCAACTTCTTTAGTTCTCCAATTGCAGCTATATCTCCCAAAATACAATCATTCAAGCACAACGTTTGAAGGTTCGCCAGGTACTTAAGTGATAAAGGAAATGGAGATAAATGCATACCCGTTAAATCCATGAGTTTCAGTCTTTTCATTCTCCTAAAAAAATTCCGAGGAATTTTGAAAGAGGAATCTTGTCTAGTGAACATCAAAAATGACTCCAGTTGTGGACATTCAAACTCTTCATCAGGAAGCATTGGAATTTTGACATATAGTAAAGATATGCTCATATAATGTTGAAGTACTTCCTTCTTAGGCCAATTTTCCAATATAGTGTCATTAGCTACGGTGAAAATACGATGCTCCTTGGAAGCAAGAGAGACTGCAAATCTATGGACAACTTCATGCATTTGAAAATACCCATCGATGTTGCCTTTTAGTAAAAAGCATGACCTTGTAAGGTCATTAGCCAATTTAACTAGTTTATGTGATGTTTCTTCTACCGTGTTACATTTAAATAACCCCAATCCAATGCTATATTTCAACAAGTTATGTATGCCTATATTGTCGCTTCCGAGCCGAGCATAAAGCAGGAACAAAGACTTCTGTTCTTTATTCAGAAAGTTGTAACTCAACTCTAAGGCCTTATAAGCTTTTTTTTCTTCACCTTCGTTGTCAAATAGTTTCAATGCTCTCAATGCATCCTTCCATTCACATAGTTCTCTTCTTTTCAATGCCACTGCAACTGGAGCAATTAAAATAGGTAAACCACCGCATCTCTTGACTATTTCTGTGGCTACGCTTCGCAAGTCAGAATTTTTGAGGTCTCCAACCTTTGTCTCAAATAGATTCCACGCCTCCTCGTGCTGTAACACTTGAAGATGAAAATCCCTCTGAACTTCCATATCCAACAATACACTTTGATCTCTGGATGTTACTAGTATTTTGCAGCCCTTGTGCTCACTGCGAAAGGGAATCCCTATGTCATCCAATTTGATTGCCGTCCAAACATCATCCAGAATAATGAGAGCTTTTTCCTCTTGTGAGAGTCGAGCACGTAACCTACATGCCCTTACTTCAGTGGAGTCAACATCAAATTGAAGTCCCAACCAGTCAGCAATTTCTTGTTGAATTTTTTTAAGATCAGGTGTGTGGGTTACAGTTGCTTTAGCCACCACTTTGAATATTTCGTTTTGCTTCACTTGTGCTGCGACTTGTTTCATCAGTGTGGTTTTACCTACACCTGCCAATCCGTACACCCCAACCAAATCCACACCAACATCTTTCAAGGCTCCCACAATTTTATTCACGAGTTCGGTTCTCGATTCGAAGACTTCAAAATCTCTGGAAACTGGTAACTCCTGCGCAGGGACACAATGAGAAACAATATTAAAATTATTTTCCTGTCTGAGTTCATCAATAGGTAGCTTCTTTGCTTTTCTAGCGAGTTCGTAGCGCGTCTTCAAATTAGGAGAGCATCCCATGAATATGCTAGAGCTGCTTTTCTTAGCATCTTCATGCTCTTGGAGAACCTTATCGGCTGCTCCAATAGCTTCGTCCGCCCTTTCCAGCCACTTGTTAACGTTTTGCTCAATTGTTTCCCCTTTTTCTTTAGCCTTTTCCACTTGGTTCTTCAAACTCTCTCTATCACCTTTCAGCTTCTCAACTTCATATCGAAGGTCCTCGATGTTGCTATTGAAATTCCATATGTACGCAATTTGGCACCCAATAGAATCAAATAACTTATCCATAACTTTGGATCGAAGGGCCACCACTGCTTCCATTTCTTGTTTTTCTCTCTAAATTGAAAAAGGGGAGTAACTATAAGCAATTAACTTAATCCAATAAATGCTAAGACAAACCTTATAGCATCAAGATGATATAAGAAAAACCAAATAATTTTTGTTTTTCAAATTTATACCAACAAACCAGAAATAAAAATTGATAACTCTAATAACAGTAACATCATAAGCAAATAAAATTTCATCCCTGCATGTGATTTAGCCCTTAATAGAAGGTACCAATTTATTAGCATTTTTTTTTTCACTTTAAGCTAAAAAAATTTCAACCATTGATTACGAAGATATGTTAGGTTCTGGAGGGTTGTAGTTTTTGATAACATTTATGAATTTGGGTATAGATAGAATAGAATATTAGGGCTAGGGCTGTGCAGAACCAAACCGGAACCGAAAATCGAATAAATTTTGATATATTTGGTTCGGTTTTTTTGTTTTGGTTCCGAACATAAATTAAATTTCGAAAGTTTGGTTCTTAAAATTGGAAAACCGAATTAACTGAAACTGACCGAATTATCCAAAACTCACCGTTTTGCTCTTTATATATATATATGTTAGGAACGGAGATGTGCGAAAAAATATAATAACGACAAAATAATGAGAAATAAATTAGACACAAATATTTACGTGGTTCGGCGATTATGCCTACGTCCACGGGCAAAGGCTAGAGAAGCAATTTACTAACAAAATGATGGAGAATACAAAGTAGTCGGTGTTTAACTTTCAACCCAAATCCCAATTACACCCAAAAATCTCACAAATATAACACAAGAGTATTACAAAATTCCTAAAGAAATTTCTTAAAGGTAGGAATTCTCAAGTGTTGTATAACACACACAAAATGAGAGATATCTTGAAACAAAATATGCCTTGGTATTTATAGGCATATTGGTGATAGAAAAATCAACAAAAACAACTTCAATTCACATTGTAGCCCAACTATTCCTTTTCAACAATTTTTCAATTCATATTGTAGCCCAACTATTCATTTTGTATGCTACTCATAATTCTTCAATTTATATTGGGTCAATTCTAATAATTTTGTAGCCATATTTTCAACAATTTCCACCTTGGCTCAAAATTAATTAAGCTTTTAATACTTCTCCATCTTTTCCACGATACCCTGAAAGAATTTTCAATTTTGACAGACACCAATTAAATCCAAGTAGTGCTTGAACTTAGCAGTAGGGAGAGTTTTTGTCAGCATATCAGCGGCATTATTTGTAGTACCAATTTTTTTTATAGAAATAGTACCCTGACAAAAAATATCACGAACAAAATGATACTTTATATCAATATGTTTCGTCCTTTCATGAAACATTTGATCTTTAGTCAAGTGAATAGCACTTTGGCTATCAAAATGGATGAAAATCACCTTATTGTCCAAACTGAGCTCTCCAAACAGACCTCTTAACCAGATGGCTTCTTTTATAGCCTCGGTAACTGCCATGTATTCTGCTTCTGTAGTGGACAGAGCTACAGTAGACTGCAAAATAGCTTTCCAACTAATAGCAGTATCACCAAGAGTAAATACATAGCCTGTGATGGATCTTCTTCTGTCAAGATCACCTGCATAATTTGAATCAACATAACCAACCATAATACCCATACCCCTTCCAAATTGTAAACAAGAATTAGTGGTTCCTTGCAAATATTTCAAAACCCATTTCATTGCCTACAAGTGATCTTTACCAGGATTAGACATATATCTACTAACTACACTGACTGCATGTGAAATATCAGGACGAGTGCACACCATAGCATACATAAGACTTCCAACAGCATTAGAGTATGGAAGATGCGATTTATATTTAACTTCATCATCTGACTGTGGTGACATAGCAGCAGATAGTATAAAATGAGCAGCAAGTGGAGTACTTACAGGTTTAGCATTTTTCATGCCGAAACGCTCTAAAACCTTTTCAATAAAAACCTTTTGAAAAAAGTAAAGTTTTCCAGCAGCTCTATCTCTTCGAATCTCCATGCCTAGAATTTTCTTCGCTGCTCCTAAATCTTTCATCTCAAATTCACCACTCAATTCTAACTGCAATTTCTTGATTTCAGACATATTCTTAGCAGCAAAAATAAACATATCATCAACATAAAGCAACAAGTACACAAATGAGTCATCTTTAAGTTTTCTAAAATAAACACAGCTATCATACTAGCTCCTGGAATAGCCATGAGTAATCATGAAAGAATCAAACCGCTTGTACCACTGTCGAGGAGACTGTTTTAAACCATATAATGATTTCTTCAACAAACAAACAAACATGGTCTTCCTTGCCTTCAATTTCGAAACCCTCAGGTTGTTGCATGTAAATTGTCTCCTCAAGTTCTCCATGTAAGAAGGCAGTCTTAACATCCAATTGTTTCAATTCCAAATTTTGCATAGCAACCAAAGCAAGTAAAACACGAATAGAGCTATGTTTAACAACAGGTGAAAATACATTATTAAAATCAACTCCATATACCTGACTATAGCCTTTAGCAACCAACCGTGCCTTATACTTTGCATCTTCAACACCGGGAATGCCATCTTTGTTCTTGAAGACCCATTTGCAACCAACTATCTTCTTATCTTTTGGCGGCTTGACTAAATTCCAAGTTTTATTCTTATGGAGAGACTCCACCTCTTCCTGCATAGCGATTATCCATTTAACTGAATCATCACAAGAAATAGCTTCTAAATATGAGGAAGGTTCACCAACAACATCAATCTCTTGTGCCACTACCAAAACGTATGCGCAACATAATCGGTATCAACCAATCTTTGAGGTACTTTTCTCTCCCTTCTTGGCCTATGTGTAGCAATAGAATACTCCTCTTATGGGATCTCCATATGAACTGGCAACTGAACTTGGTCATGCTGAGGAGCATCATCTAAAGGAAAATTCTCCACCTCAACTTCTATAGGCTTTTCAATATTCTTCACACCAGTGTCAAAAGAGCTTGACTTTTTATCTCTTGAGTGAACCATAACAGACTTATCAAATACAACATCTCTACTAATTACAACTTTAGATGCTTTGGGACCATAAAACCAAACCTTATATCCCTTTATGCCATGAGGATAGCCAATGAAAATGCCCTTTTTAGATCTGGGCTCCAATTTACCATCATTAACATGAACATAAACTGGACAACCAAATATCCTCAAATTAGAGTAATCAGCAAGTTTTCCAGACCATAATTCTTCAGGAGTCTTACAATCAATAGTTGTAGATGGAGAACGATTTACCAAGTAACATGCTGCAGAAGCTGCCTCTGCCCAAAAATCTTTTGATAGGCCTGAATTAGATAGCATACAACGAACTTTTTCCAACAGAGTTCTATTCATACGCTCAGCAACACCATTCTGTTGAGGGGTCCCACGAACTGTGAGATGTCTAACGATACCTTCATCTTTACAGAAATTATTGAATTCACTGTCGCAGAACTCCAGCCCATTATCAGTGCGAAGACATTTTATTTTCTTATTTATTTGCTTTTCAACCAAAGCCTTCCACGGCTGGAAGGTAGGGAACACATCATTTTTGTGCTTCAGAAAATACACCCACACCTTTCTGGAGTAGTCATCAATGAAAGTAAGCATATAACGAGCGCCACCTTTAGAAAAAATACGAGCAGGCCCCCAGAGATCTGAATGAGCATAATCCAAAGTACCTTTAGTCTTGTGGATTGCAGTGCTGAAACTGACTCTTTTCTGCTTGCCAAAAATGCAGTGCTCACAGAGATCTAATTTTGTTGTACTCTGACCACTTAAAAGACCTCTCTTGCTCAAAAGATCCAGACCTCTTTGACTCATGTGACCGAGCCTCATATGCCACAATTTAGTGACATTAGAATCTGACATAGAAGATGAAGTGACGGCAGTTGAACCTGTGACAACAGATCCTTGCAAAACATATAATCTATCGGTTTGTCTCAAACCCTTCATCACAACAAGAGCACCTTTTAGAACTTTCAAAACGTTATTTTTGCCAGTAAATTCACAACCAGAATCTTCTAACGCACTTAAAGAAATAAAATTTTTCTTTAAGTCAGGAACATGTCGAACTTCTGTCAACGTTCTCACCACGCCATCATGCATTCTAATTTTGAATGTGCCAATTCCAGCAATCTCACAAGTGTAGTCATTGGCCATCAAAACAACTCCACCTTGAAGAGGTTCATAGGTAGAGAACCAATTTTTATTTTGGCATATGTAAAAAGTGCAAGCAGAATCCAAAATCCACCTTTGTGTGGATTGGGCACTATCTCTAGTTACTGAGAGAACATCACAAGCTCCTTATTCAACAACACTGGCTTCAATAGGCTTTTCTTCATTTTTCTGATCTTTTGTCTGATGCTTATTTTTCAATTTATAGCAGTCTGACTTTATGTGCCCTTTCTTCTTGCAATAATTACAGATAAGATTCCTGTATCTAGATTTGGATCTAGATCTTGATTTTTGACTGCTCGAATAACCTCTATCTGTAGACCTTCCTCTAACAAGTAGACCTTCTGCCGGACTATCATTATGTGTTCCGAGCTCTTTATCAATGAGCTCCTTTGAGAATAAAGCTGCTTTCACATCCTCTAACTTTAGAATTTGTCGACTATAAATCAGAGTATCTCTAAAGTGCTTGTAGGATGGAGGAAGTGAGCAAAGCAACATAAGAGCTTGATCTTCATCTTCATAAGATATCTCCATATTTTTTAAATCCATCAGAATAGTGGAGAATTCATCAATATGAGTATTGATAGGCGTACTTTCGGCCATACTGAGTGTGTATAGTCGGTGCTTAGCTACCAGTTTGGTGGTCAAATTTCTTGTAACATACAAAGACTCAAACTTGTTCCATAAGTCTTTAGCAGTCTTCTCCTGCACAACTTCTCGCAAGACTTCATTTGACAAGCATAACTGAATGGCAGCAAGGGCTTTATCATCCATCTCCTGCTTCTTCGCATCATCCATAGTAGTGGGTAATTTATCTGTACCCAATAATACATGATGCAGACCGTTTTGAATCAAGATTGCACGCATCTTGGCTTGCCACATAGTGAAACTCATAGTACGATCGAATTTCTCAATATCAAATTTTGTCGTTGCCATGAGGAATCCCAGACTTCTTTGATCAAAATCAGCAAGTTGCCGTATATGTGAACAATGCCGAAGGAAAAATCTTTTCTGATGTGAAAGATCAGTCTATGCTGCAACCACAGAGCATACTAAGAAATAACCTCGGCTCTGATACCACTTGTTAGGAACTGAGATGTGCGGAAGAATATAATAACGACAAAATAATGAGAAATAAATGAGACACAAATATTTACGTGGTTCGGCGATTATGCCTACGTCCACGGGCAAAGGCTAGAGAAGCAATTTACTAACAAAATGATGGAGAATACAAAGTAGTTAGTGTTTAACTCTCAACTCAAATCCCAATTACACCCAAAAATCTCACCAATATACAACACAAGAGTATTACAAAATTCCTAAAGAAAATTTAGTGGGTAATTTATCTCATCCATCTCCTGCTTCTTCGCATCATCCATAGTAATGGGTAATTTATCTGTACCCAATAATACATGATGCAGACCGTTTTGAATCAAGATTGCACGCATCTTGGCTTGCCACATAGTGAAACTCATAGTACGATCGAATTTCTCAATATCAAATTTTGTCGTTGCCATGAGGAATCCCAGACTTCTTTGATCAAAATCAGCAAGTTGCCGTATATGTGAACAATGCCGAAGGAAAAATCTTTTCTGATGTGGAAGATCAGTCTATGCTGCAACCACAGAGCATACTAAGAAATAACCTCGGCTCTGATACCACTTGTTAGGAACTAAGATGTGCGGAAGAATATAATAACGACAAAATAATGAGAAATAAATGAGACACAAATATTTACGTGGTTCGGCGATTATGCCTACGTCCACGGGCAAAGGCTAGAGAAGCAATTTACTAACAAAATGATGGAGAATACAAAGTAGTTAGTGTTTAACTCTCAACTCAAATCCCAATTACACCCAAAAATCTCACCAATATACAACACAAGAGTATTACAAAATTCCTAAAGAAAATTTTTAAAGATAGGAATTCTCAAGTGTTGTATAACACACACAAAATGAGAGATATCTTGAGACAAAATATACCTTGGTATTTATAGGCATATTGGTGATAGAAAAATCAACAAAAACAACTTCAATTCACATTATAGCCCAACTATTTTTTTTCAACAATTCTTCAATTCATATTGTAACCCAACTATTCATTTTCAACAATTCTTCAATTCATATTGTAGCCCAACTATTCATTTTGTATGCTACTCATAATTCTTCAATTCATATTGGGTCAATTCTAATAATTTTATAGCCATATTTTCAACAATATATATATATATACACGCATCAGGATTCCATCACCTCTTATGCTACAGAACTTAAACCCAACAAACACTTTACAAACTCTCAAAAGTAAATACAAAATACTCAAATCCTAATATAAAATCCTCAAATCTTTCATTGCAGCCAAATTTGATATGGCATTCATAATCCTAATATCAAAACATATAATCCCTATGGCTGTAGAAGTAACATTTTCACGTTAACTGGAATATATAGGAAAAACAAAGAAAACATTTGATGATTTCAGATTAAATTCAACAAAAGAACAATTGAATATCACCATAATAGCAAAACAGAACCGGATTAATTCGTTCTCCCATTAAAAAAATTTTTTTTTTCTTTTTATTTGTTGAAAGTGAAAAAAGAACATGTACACTAATGTTATCTTTGCTGCCCCGAGCAATGGCAAGATCAACTAGCACCGCGGCTACCTCCGCCGCACGACCTTCGCTTACAACTTCTTGGGATTTTCTTCGCATCCTGCCTCTTAGACTCCGATTGGAACAAATGAATTCAATTTGTAAAATTCATTTACAAATGAATTTCATATGAAATTTATTTGCAAATGAATTCTTATGTTTGAAATAAAATTATTAAAATATAAAATTGAAAATGAATTTCTTATTTTTATACTTGGAATAAATAAATAAATTCATTTCTGTTTTATTTACTAAAATATCCTTAATGTCAATTTTGATGTCTTCTTTTAATTACTCCCAATAAAAAAAATTAACCATTAATCATCATTTTAAAATTTATTATTAATTTAATTACTCTCAATTTTGATGTCTTCTTTCAATTTCAATTAATCCCAATAAAAAAAAACCGTACATACCGAATAAAAATAGTCAGTAAAAATCCAACGGAAACGAGTCAAAATCCCGTGATGGTGGATTTGGGTGACAGAAAAATAGTGACAGGAGAGGGGGAAGAACAGTGACGGAGGAAAAAAATAATAGATTACGCTAGCTGTATAAAAGTAATTTATTATAACAAATGATCAAGAGAGTATTATAGTCTTTTCAACTTTATCTCTTAAAAATATGAAATTCATTTACAAATCCCACCTATTTTGATGGAATTTGGTGAAACCATAATGAATTCCATGAAATTAAATTATATGAATTCAATTCCTATTTTTTTTGCATTCCAAGTATGAAAAATGAGAATTACAAATGAATTCCATAAAATTTTATGAAATTCATTTATTCCAAACACTAGTTTAAACATCTCCTCCCAATCTGGCATGCAACTTCATTGGAAATTTCATCCCATAAGCCATCGCTAGCTAGTATCATTGGAACCGCGCCAGCCACCGGCCCCTCCACCAGATCTAGCCGTCGCTGACCTCGCCGCAGAGGCTCTGATCAGAGAGGCGGAGCAATCACAAATCTGAACAGATGCTCACGAGGTTTTCTTTTAGCACCATCCCCTGTAGACCGTCCTTCGCCGCCGCTGGAGAGGCTCCGGTGTTGTTTCTTGGTCGGCGACGCAGAGGCTCCAATCGGAGAAAGAGGGGAGAGAATAGAGAGAGAACGAGAACAGGGAGAAAGATGTGGGGAGAACAGAGTCATAGAGAGGGGGACCTTTAATTTATTGTGAAAAACTTATTAGACCAAACCTAACCTACCGAGTCTACTCAGTTTCAGTTCTAAATAATTTAGTTTGTAGTTTGATTGTTTTTTAAAGGCTAAAGATGCATTTTTGCCCCCAACGTTTTTCCAAATGTGCAAATTTGTTTCTAACGTTTATTTTGAGATAAATTTACCCCTAACGTTTATAAAATGAGAGATTTTTATCCTGCCGTCAGTGGTCAACTAACATGTTTACGGTCAAAGTTACCCGTAATTGACGTCAGGGGCAAAAATCTCTCATTTTTCAAACATTAGAGGCAAATTTGAATGTTTCGAAAAACGTTAGGGGCAAAAATGCATATTTGACACCTAAACATTTGATTCACATGTCTAATAGATGTTTGACACGTGTCCCACTAGCGGTCAACTAACGTATTAACGGTCAAAATTAGCGGCAATTAAATGTATGAGCAAAAATTTTTTATTTTACAAACGTTCAGGACAAATTTGCCCCAAAATAAACATTAAGGGCAAATTTACACATTTGAGAAAACGTTAGGAGCAAAAATGTGTTTTTAACTTTTTTTAAATTTTGATTTTCGTTATATTTGGTTCGGTGGTCAAAAATCGAAATGACCGTTGTCACAGCCCTCAACAGATTGATAGAAATGAATAGATGAAACAAGAATGAGCGGAGAGGAAAATATAATTAACTTTTAAGTACAATTTTATTATAATATGCTCCATTCTTCCATTGCCGTATACATATTACATAGTATTGATAGATAACCATTTAATTTAACTCATAACTCATACTAATGAATAATAATAACTCACACATTTTCCTAATCATCTAAATATATATAGGTTTCCATAAAATCTTGCATGCACCATTTCCAAAAGGTTTATAATTTACAAAAATCTACATCAATTTTCAGCAAGATAACATATCTTTTCTCCGTTCCAAGTAACTGTTTGTCTTTCTAAAAATGGCTATTAACAAATAAATGTACACTTTATCAAAAAAAAAAAAAAAACAAATAAATGTACACTTTCTAAAAATAGAATATATTTTAGTTTTTTCAAATCCGATCCAAATTTAAAAACCGAAAAATCTGCCCAGAAATTCATGAAACCTAATCCGATTACTCGATTTTTTAAATTAAATTTTATTTTACGTCATATTTATTTATAAATTATAATATATATACACACACCATTTTATTAATACTCACATCCCAATTTTTACATAAAAATTAGATTTAATTGAAAAAAATATCTGATTGTTTAAATTTTGATCCGTAAAAGATTAAGAAAAAGTAAAATAAAAAATAATAATTAAATAGCGTATAGTGCATACTATATTTTACAATTTCTATTATTTGCATATTCATTTTTTCAATTTTTTTTATCCATGCCCTAATTTGCCGCCATTTTGTTGCTTATTATTCATCTACCATCTTGTATCACCACTATTATTCAGTCATGCTCTTCTATTTTTTATCTCATTAAATCAATTGATATCAAACCTGGAAGAGAGGGATCTCCCTCCTTAAAACTTTCTATTCTAATTACTATTCTACAGTTTAGTTTAATTCATTCTTCATATTATTGATTAAGAGGGAGAAGCAATACACAAATAGAAACAAAAAAAAAAACACATGATAGGGTTAATGATTTTCATATAAATAAATATATAAAAGGGTAAAAAAAATATGATTTTAGTAATAGTTCGGTTTTAGCAGTTTTTTGATACTAAAAATTGATATAACAGAATTTCTATTTCAAAATGAATCAATTAAATTGAAAACTGAACCAAATATATTGAATTGCTTACAATTCTATTCGGTTTTTTATTTCTGTTTATTTTTTAATTCTAAATGTGATTCGAGACTTGACCCAAATTCATTTGAAAAAAAAGGTGACTCAACCCAAAAATGACCTGAAAAATCCAAAACCGAAAAATCTAACCTGAACCCAACTAACCAAACCTGTAATTCTACTTAAAAGTTTAAATTAAGCCCTGAACAGTTTATTTCATCAAGTTTAATTCAAAGTTCTCACTTAAAGTTTTAAAATGATCTGTTTTACTCAATCTTGTTCTAAATCTGTTTTACTTCTGATAGAGCTTCCGTTTCCAAGTTTTGAAGGAAAATTTTATATATTCAATTCACTTTCTTTTGTGTATATTTGGAACTAAACAGATAATAGAGAGATAATAAATAAACTAAATAGCAAAGAATATTGAAGGGATTTTGGACATAAAGTAATTAACAAAAAGAGGAAACCCTTATTTGCAAACTTACCTTTTTCTTTTTTTATAAGGGAATTGGGTTTCAGTTGCTTCGACTTTCCTCAAACAAGTTCACCAGAGAGTGAGTAGGTTGATTGTTACCGAATCTTAATACAAACTTGGGCAATGCTGAGAATTATTGACAGAAATGTTAGAAGTGTGGCCGGATTAAAAGTCTATTTGGCCTATACTTCTATTTACATTTAAACCCATATTAAGTTAGGTTTAGGATTATCCTTTTATTTAATAGTATATTAATTTTTAACCGTTAAATTAGTATTTGATGGACGTACTAGATCTAAAGTTAATAGGGTATATAAACTAGTCCTCTCTCCACCCTAATTAAGTTTAGCAAACAAAACAAAATACATAACGATCGTATTTTCGCTTTCCATCAAGCATTTGCTGCATAAAGAGGGTTAAGGGAGAGAAACTAGTTTACGACCTGACATAATAAGTTCTTAGTGTAGTGGTATATGGAAGAGAGTATGCGACTATACTGTGTATGACCGCCATAACCCGCATTATGTAATTTGTTATGTTGAGGTGTTTATGATGTTAACGGTTTATAAGATTTAATCTTTGCTAGCCTTATGTTATACTATTAAATATGATGATGGAACATCCGGCCAAGTGGGAGAATGTTAGAAGTGTGGCCGGATTAAAAGTCTATTTGGCCTATACTTCTATTTACATTTAAACCCATATTAAGTTAGGTTTAGGATTATCCTTTTATTTAATAGTATATTAATTCTTAACCGTTAAATTAGTATTTGATGGACGTACTAGATCTAAAGTTAATAGGGTATATAAACTAGTCCTCTCTCCACCCTAATTAAGTTTAGCAAACAAAACAAAATACATAACGATCGTATTTTCGCTTTCCATCAAGCATTTGCTGCATAAAGAGGGTTAAGGGAGAGAAACTAGTTTACGACGTTCGTGATTGTCAAACTTCTCTTCATCATGTCGAATTCCGCTCAAGGTAAGTGATCTATTCACTTTTGTATGTGATTATTATTATATTCAAGATCCGAATGGGGCATGAATGTTTATGATGATGTCAGTATGAAATTAATGATCGAAATCTTACATGTGGTATCAGAGCCTGTGATTTTGAATAAATAATAATCCTTAGATTTATGATTTGATGATTGTTTTAATTATCATATTGATCATGAATATTATGATGTTCGAAAAATTTAGAATTTTGTATTAAATTAATTTTTCATTATTATTATATATATATATATATATAATTGATGATGGTGCCGCCGTATTGATATGATGGAACAAATAATGCTATTTTTTAGATTTGTTTTAGGGCAACACATATGAAGGAATAATAATAATAGTTATAATTTAAAGTTGCCGCCGTTTGCACATATCCAATATGTGCAAATCATGTTTTAGGGTTATGGAAAGTAGTATAATGGGCCATATATTGCCATAATAAAATATAAATAAAAGGAAGAAGAAATTGTTGCTGCCACCGAAATAAATTTATGAGGTTGCCGTCTTAATGAAATTTATGAAGTTTGGTTGTTGCCAAAGAAGTTTGCTGCCGCCTAATGATATTGAAAGTGGTGGCCGAAAGAATTTATTTGATGAATGATGTTATTGTTTCCGTAATTGATGATGCTGCCGTAATAAAGAAGAATATTGCCACCTTATGTGTTTAGGATAATAGCTAAGTTTTGTTATTGTATCAAATTATGTTTGTATTATTTGGATCAAATTATAATTATTTACTACATGGAATTATTAATTATGGCAAATTATCTTTTGATCCATAAAGTTTAATAATATTGTATAAATTGATTTTAAAGTTTTGATTTTTATGTTTGGTCATATTAATGTTATTTTGACCTATAATCAAAACTTCAATCTTAATTTATCTCATGGGTATATTATTATTATTTTATGATAGTATGATCAAAATTAATTTATTTGTCACCAAAGTGGCTAAATTAATTTTGAGAAAATGTGTGGTAATATATATTGTATGACATTAAGATTAAAATTAATTTGTTAGTCACCAAAGTGGCCAAATTAATTTGAATGTGTAGTCATATAATTTATGTATTTTATCAAATGCTATTATAAAGAATTTATTGGTTGATGGAAAATTAAGGAATTTACCCAAAGGTAAATCAATGTTCTATAACTAATAAATATAAAGGAGAAAATTAATATACTATTGTCACATATATATAGTTATCCAAAGATGCTATATGTATTTGGTAAAATTTATTTAATTTTCTCATAAAGTTAAAATGGCATTCTAATGATAATAATGATATGTATTGTTGTGTTTACCCAAAGGAAACCTGCAATATATATTTAATGTATGTGCTTCCTGTATGAATCTGTTAATAAGTGAGCGTTTTTATACTTGCAGCTATTAATCTTCACTCTCAAGCTTCTTCTGTTACCTTGTTCACTGATGTGAATTTTTCTGAATGGAGCGAACAAGTCACTTTCCATTTAGGTGCTTTGGATCTTGACTTGGCGCTATTAGAGGATAAGCCTGCTGACATTAATGACACTAGTACAGAGGCTGAAAAGGCACACCATAAGGCATGGATAAGGTCTAATAGATTATGCTTGAATTTTATGCGAATGACAATTGCCAACAACATTAAGTCTACACTTCCTAGCACTGAAAATCAGAATGCCAAAGATTTTCTTAAGCTAGTGGAAGATAAGTTTCGTTCTGCTGATAAGGCACTTGCAGGGACACTTATGGCTGAACTCACGACCATGAAGTTTGATGGGTCAAAGAGTATGCAGCAACATGTCCTTGAAATGACTAATATTGCAGCAAGACTTAAGACACTAGGTATGACTGTGGAAGACTCCTTCTTAGTGCAGTTTATCATGAACTCACTTCCTACTGAATATGGACCGTTCCACATAAATTATAATGCATTAAAGGATAAGTGGAACATTGATGAATTGTCCAGTAAGCTTATTCAGGAGGAAGCGAGATTAAAGAAACAAGGAGTTCATTCTATTAACCTAGTGGGTCAAGGAGCTGGAAAAAGACTCAAACCAAAGGCCAAGAATTTCAAGAAAAAGGAACCTGCTAAAGTTTCACAGGTTGCTAACGATGAAAAGAAGGGACAAAAATTCGATAAATGTCACTTCTGCAAGAAGCAAGGACATTATCAGAAAGATTGCTTAAAACGTAAGGCTTGGTTCGAAAAGAAAGGTATACATTATGTTTCTGTATGCTTTGAATCAAACTTATCTGAAGTTCCTTCTAATACTTGGTGGTTTGATTCTGGTGCCACTACTCATGTTTCTAATATTATGCAGGGATTCCTTTCAATCCAAACCATAAGCCCAACTAGCAACTTTTTATTTATGGGGAACCGAATGAAGGCCCCAATTGAAGGTGTAGGGACTTATCGATTGACATTAGATACAGGGCATCACTTGGATCTAATGAACACTCTCTATGTACCTTCGATTTCTAGAAATTTGATTTCTGTTTCTAGACTTGATGCTAGTGGATATACCTTTAAGGGTGGACATGGTTATTTCAATTTGTATAAGAATAATTCCTTTATCGGTTCTGGAATTCTTATGGATGGTTTATATAAATTGAAACTTGATGATGTTTTTTCTGAATCCCTATTTAATGTTAATCATAATATTGGAATAAAACGTAGTTTGGTGAATGAATATTCTGCTTATTTGTGGCATAAACGTTTGGGTCATATATCCAAAGAAAGATTAGAAAGATTAGTAAAGAATGAGATTTTACCAAATCTAGATTTTACTGATCTTGGCTTATGTGTGGAATGCATTAAAGGCAAGCAAACCAAACATAGCAAGAAAGGAGCCACAAGAAGCAGTCAGCTTCTTGAAATAATACACACTGATATTTGTGGACCTTTTGACACTCCGTCCTTTAATGGAGAAAAATACTCCATCACCTTTATAGATGATTTTTCACGGTATGGTTATATCTATTTGCTGCATGAAAAATCTCAAGCTGTAAATGCCCTTGAGGTGTTTGTAAAGGAGGTTGAAAGGCAACTAGATAGAAAAGTGAAAATTATAAGATCAGATAGAGGTGGTGAGTATTATGGAAAGTATGATGAATCTGGACAATGTCCTGGTCCATTTGCCAAGTTCCTTGAAAGTCATGGCATATGTGCACAGTATACTATGCCAGGCACACCACAACAAAATGGTGTGGCAGAAAGGCGAAATAGAACATTAATGGATATGGTTAGGAGTATGATAAGTAATACCTCATTACCCAAAAGTTTGTGGATGTATGCATTAAGAACTGCTGTATATTTGTTAAATAGGGTTCCTAGTAAAGCAGTTCCTAAAACTCCTTTTGAGTTATGGACTGGAAGGAAACCTAGTTTAAGACACCTGCATGTTTGGGGTTGTCCAGCAGAAGCAAGAATTTATAATTCACATGAAAGAAAATTGGATTCTCGAACAGTTAGTGGTTACTTTATAGGTTACCCAGAGAAATCCAAAGGGTACAGGTTTTACTGTCCAAACCACAGTTCTAGAATTGTTGAAACAGCTAATGCCAAATTTTTAGAGAATGGTGAGGTTAGTGGGAGTGCTGAAAATCAAGTTGTGGATATTAATGAAATAAGGGTTGATGTTCCATTGCCCATAAATGTTCTTAGATCCACAACTACAACAAATGTCGTTCCTGATTTGGAAGAACAAAATAATCAAGAACAACATTTGGATAACGAAGAAGTACCCCATGAAGAACCTAACTTACCACCAACTCATACAAATGAACCGGTTGGTATAGCCTTAAATAAACCTGTAAGGGTTAGAAGGTCAGCTATTCCTAATGATTATGTGGTTTATTTGCAAGAGTCAGATTTTGATTGTGGCATTGATAATGATCCTGTTTCATTTTCACAAGCCATAGGTAGTGATAAGTCTGAAAACTGGATTGATGCTATGAAAGAAGAGTTAGAATCAATGGTTCAAAATAATGTCTGGGATCTTGTAGACTTGCCAGAAGGTTCTAAAAGAGTTGGTTGTAAATGGGTCTTTAAGACCAAACGCCACTCAAATGGCAATGTTGAAAGATATAAAGCTAGACTTGTTGCCAAAGGTTATACTCAGAAAGATGGCATTGATTATAAGGAGACTTTTTCACCCGTCTCAAAGAAAGATTCTTTGAGAATAATTTTGGCATTAGTAGCTCATTTTGATTTAGAGTTACATCAAATGGATGTGAAAACAGCCTTTCTGAATGGGGATCTTGAGGAGGAAGTTTATATGGATCAACCTGAAGGTTTTTCCATTAAAGGTAAAGAAAGTATGGTGTGTAAATTGAAGAAGTCAATATATGGACTTAAACAAGCTTCCAGGCAATGGTATATTAAGTTCAATAATACCATTACTTCTTTTGGTTTTGAGGAAATCACTGTTGATCGGTGTATTTACCGAAAGATCAGTGGGAGTAAGTTTATATTTCTAGTTCTGTATGTTGATGACATTTTGCTTGCTGCTAATGACTTGGGTATATTGCATAAGACTAAAAAATTTCTTTCTAAGAGTTTTGAAATGAAAGATATGGGAGAGGCATCCTATGTGATTGGAATTTCAATATTCCGTAAGAGATCAGAAGGTTTATTAGGACTGTCTCAGAAAGCCTATATTGAGAAAATTCTTGAGAAATTTAACATGAGCAAATGCTCAGCAAGTGTAGTCCCTATTCAAAAGGGAGATAAATTTAGTCTTATTCAATGTCCAAAGAATGATGTAGAACGTAAGGAAATGGAAGCAATTCCATATGCTTCTGTTGTGGGCAGTTTGATGTACCTTCAAACTTGCACTAGACCCGACATCAGTTTTGCAGTAGGGATGCTGGGTAGATATCAAAGTAATCCTGGTATTGATCATTGGAAAGCTGCAAAGAAAGTGTTGAGATACCTTCAAGGAACAAAGGATTACATGCTCACTTATAAGAGGTCTGATCATTTAGATGTGATTGGATATTCAGATTCAGATTTTGCTGGGTGTGTTGATAGCAGAAAGTCAACATTTGGCTATTTGTTCCTATTAGCTGAAGGAGCAATTTCATGGAAAAGTGCCAAACAGTCTATTATTGCTTCATCCACTATGGAAGCAGAATTTGTAGCTTGTTATGAGGCTACAATTCATGCATTATGGCTGCGAAACTTTATTTCAGGGCTTAGAATTGTCGACACCATAAGCAAGCCGCTGAAAATTTATTGTGATAATTCTGCAGCAGTTTTCTTCTCTAAAAATGACAAATATTCCAGAGGCGCAAAACACATGGAATTAAAGTATTTTGTTGTTAAAGAGGAGATTCAGAAACAAAGAGTGTGTATAGAACATATTAGGACGGATCTTATGATTGCAGATCCTCTAACTAAAGGTTTACAACCAAAGACATTTAAAGAACATGTGCTTAGGATGGGTCTTGGTTGTATTGATGATTGATAATAATGTTTAACAAGAAAAGCATACAGTAAGGCGTCAATGTGGCATTTCTTAAATTATAAAAACATGACAACCATTACTCTTTTTTTTTTTCAAATAACAATTATTATTTTTTTATATAGAAGACAAAAAAATGCAGACTCAAACTTAAAAAATCTCTCCTTGTAATCAATTTTACCTCCGGAATATCTCTGGGATTTTCCAAATAGCAATTTAATATGCAATATGTTATTAGCTAAAAATAGTTGTGAAATTTGTTTGGTTGTTAAACTGTGAAAGTAAAGAAGGATAAATGGATATAAAATTATTGTCCTAGTTTACTCTATATTTTCCAAAAGAAAAAACAGGATGATAAATAAAGTTGAGAGGCGGATAGATAAAATGAAAAGACTATAATACCCTGGGTAGATAGATAATATCATATTCTGTTGTTTTCTTTCTATTTCACTTTATTTCTCTGCAAAACCCAGCTATCTACGAGGCAGGAGCAGATCACCAGCTACCTCTTTCCAAGTAAGTAAAAAACCCACAAGTTTTGTGTAATTATGAAAAATTCATCTTGTATGAAATGGATTGCATACTTTATTTTTTTTATTTTCTCATTTTCGGATCTGTTTCCCATTTTCTCATACACGAAATCGTGGTTTTGATGCCCGCCACAATAATCAACATATTAATTTTTTATTTTTTAGCCTGCTATTGGATGTGTGAATTCTCCTCAATTTCTATTCGTTGCATATGTAGGTGTTCAATGTTGTGAGCTGTATTTTCAGGACTTCTTTTCTATTGTTTAAGAATGCAAGAGCAATTTGATTCACCATGAGAGGGGCCTCCCATGATACCGTAATTTCACTTCTTTCCTAATTTCTAAGTATATTATTATTTCCTAATTATGGCAGAAAATGTTAGGTTTAATGCATAAATTTTGATGAAAATAATTTCTTCTACTGCATTTTTTAATTTAAAGTTTAAACAATGAAAAAATTTAAACTAGAAAACAAAACCTGAGCCGACTAGCAAAATATTATATTAATCAAGTAATTTGCAAATCTAAATAAAATTAAAGCAAAAGCCTACCTCTTTCTTTTACAAATCAAAAAATCAGAGTCCACGGGGAACAGCAAGCAATCTGCGATCACTACTGAGAGTCGTTGCTCATACACCGCTGTGACTAGCTGAGTGAAAATGCTACAGGCAGATAAAGCTTTATTCATATAATTTTTCCACTGAAACCACTCTATTAAAAGAAAATAAAAACTACAATAATAAAAAACAGTGAATAAAAATCGAATTATAGATTTAGATAGATCTAGGCTGGATATGTTTGATCTTAGTTTCTTTTTATTTGATCAGAATAAAGGTGAGACCTGAAATTTCTTCATTTGAAAAAGGTTTTAGTTATGGGGTTTATGGCTTTGTTTCCTTTTTTATACTCTGTTTATGGCTAAATTAAAAAAAAAAAATCAAAACAGATATTTCGTGCCTGATTTGGATTAAGATGGTGGGTTTGGACAGGTGGAGGAGTGTGCTTCCATGTTCGCTGCAGCTGAAGAAATCTGAAAAATGTGAGAAGAGTATGTATTAGGATGATGGGTTTGAACAGGGCGAGGAGTCAGTCTGCTTTCATGCTTTTGCTGAAGAAAATATAGAAAAATATGAGAAGTTGAAGTTGACCGGCACAATTTTTTAAACAATGTTTTTCGAAAATTATTTATAAATTAACGTGTGTTGAAAAATATTTGTGCATTTAACATGAATCAGAAATGTCAATTTAGTTTCTTATTAGCCGTGGCTTTTAATTAAAATTTAAATTTTATTTATCTGTTATTTTTAAATTTTTAATATAATTTAATTTTTTTAATAAAAATTAATCAATTATATTTAAATTTTTAAATTAAATAATTCAATTTTATCTTAAATTTAAATCTAATTAATATTTTTTAATTCTAATGAAAATAATAAAAATTACAAATAATAAAAAATAGAGGGAGAAAAATTTACAAATTTTCAAAATTAATTTACACTTATTGCGATTTTAATATGTCTAAAATGGTATTCCCCCGTTTTGTTGTTTTTATTAGAATTAAAAAATATTAATTAATTTTAAATTTAAGATAAAATTAAGTGATTTAATGTATAAAATTAAATTTATTTGATCAAATTTTATTAAAAAAGTTAAATAAAAAATTTAAATTAAATTATATTAAAAATTTAAAAATAGTAAATAAATAAAATTTAAATTTTATTCGAAAATGATAGACATTATTAGGGGTGAGCAAAAAAACCGATGAACTTGATTAACCGAAAAAAAATCAGAAACCGAACCGATGAACTGGTTAACCGATTGTAATGGACTGGTTAATGGTTAGTGTTTTGAAAAAATCGATATTAATGGACTGGTTAATGGTTTTTGACTCATGTGACCGGTTAATCGAACCGAAACTGAATTTTTAGTTAATTTATTAATTTTTTAATAATTTATAACAATTTATCCTAATTAAAGGTGATCATGTACATTTTTTTCATTATACTAATTATTTTAAAGTTTTAAAATTTTTTTAATTGGTTATTAGTAAGTATAACAATTTATCTAATTAAAAATGATTATGGACCGGTTAATATATTTACTTATTAAATATTAATTTTTAAAAATAAATTTGCTTATATCTACCAAATATTTTTATTTTAACAACAATAATGTTATATTATAGTGAAAAAAATTTAATTTTTAAGTATTTTGAATATTTTAATTTTATTTATGAATATATTTATAATTATAGTGGTTAACCGAAAATTATTGGGTAACCGATCCGAAAATTCGAAACCGATGGACTAGTTAACCGATAGTAATGGACTGATTAATGGACTGAAATTTCAAAAAATCGATATTAATGGACTGGAGCTTATGAACTGGTTAACCGAACATGCTCACCTCTAGACATTATAAAATTAATGGAGTAATAGACTGATGCTATTTTAGACTATGTGTCAATATTAGTAAAAAAAAAAAAAAAAACAAATGCCTTCTTGGGTAGAAAATAAAAATTAAATGTAGCTGTCTTATCCCTTCTTTGACTTGGCTTGCTAGCCTTCGGTTCGGTTCGGACACATGTAAATGGATTTTTATATAAAAAATAAAAAATCAGGGCAGACAGAGACAAACAAGATTTTTCCTATTTTCATTTTAGTCCGCTACTCCCTTTCTCTGCAGGCCCGTTTTCTATTTTATTTTCTGCTTTCTTTAAATTTATTACTTTTTTATTTTTCCTAACTTAGTCGGTGCTCAAATAAATTTCTCATTTGTTACGTTTAGGGGTGAGCATGGTCGGTTAATCGGTTCATGAGTTTCAGTCCATTAATATCGGTTTTTTGAAATTTCAGTCCATTAACCAGTCCATTACCATCGATTAACCAGTCCATCGGTTTCGAATTTTCGGATCGGTTACCCAATATTTTTCGGTTAACCACTATAATTATAAATATATTCATAAATAAAATTAAAATGTTCAAGATACTTAAAAATTAAAATTTTTTCACTATAATATAACATTATTGTTGATAAAATAAAAATATTTGGTAGATATAAGCAAATTTGTTTTTAAAAATTAATATTTAATAAGTAAATATATTAACTGGTCCATAATAACTTTTAATTAGATAAATTGTTATACTTACAGTTAGCCAATTAAAAAAACTTAAAAATAATTAATATAATGAAAAAAAGTACATGATCACCTTTAATGAGGATAAATTGTTATAAATTATTAATAAATTAATAAATTAACTAAAAATTCGGTTTCGGTTCGGTTAACCAGTCACATGAGTCAAAAACCATTAACCAGTTCATTAATATTGGTTTTTTCAAAACACTAACCATTAACCAGTCCATCGGTTCGGTTTCGAATTTTTTTTTATTTTAACCAAGTCTATCGGTTTTTTTGCTCGCCCCTAATTACGTTTATTTTATTGTCTTCTTTACTAATTCCTTTTTAGTGTTTTTAATTAATAATTTAAAAAATATATCATCTAATGATTGTAGTAGTCATAAAATTCAAATAATAGTCTATACCAATGTTGATTAAAGAAAAAAAAATTATGAAACGAAAAAATGAGAAAAAAAAAATTAAATAATTTACCACAAAAATAAGCTTGTTGTTAATTTTTGCAAGAAAAATAATAACAAAAGCTTATTGTTAATTCTATATAGATTATTATAAATCTTTCCTATATTTCTACACTTGGTTACGAGCAAAACTAAAAATTAAAAAATATTTATATATCTATCATTAGTTTTCCATATTCAATAAAATTGTGACAAGTTAAAAAAAAAACTGATATTTCAAAAAAATAAATATATGTTATAAGTCAAATGTACATACCTATTATTTATATGGGTGGAAAATGGATTTGGTGGATTTTGTTTGGGAGAATGGCGGAAATGAATCAAAATTTTATGAATTGGATTATAATTTAAATGAGCCATGTTAAACGAATTATAACTAATATCTTCACTAAAAATATGCAATAATCTAATTCATTAAGTTTTAAATTTTTACCCTTTCCTATAAAATTTTGTATCCTTATTTTTTTTTTTTTTAAATCTAATATTGGAACCTCTAATTTGCTTAAATTTAGGATCGTTCGGTAATGTTGCCATTTTCAAAATTTTCGTGTTTTTTTTAAAAAAAAATAAAAAACGTGTTTGACAAACACTATTCAATTTTAATTTTTGTTAAAGTTTTGAAGAAGTGTTTTTTTAAACTTAAACGGAAAAGAAAAATTACAAAATATAAATTTTAGGTTAAGTTATTAATTTGTCAATCACTTTTTCAAAAATACGATAATATCTTTCTTCATCAAGTTACCGCTGGACCGATCCCATGATTTTCACCATCAATCACTGTCGATTTTCTTTGGCTCAGGTAAAGTAGTTTATTTTTTTTCTTTTCTGGATTATGCTTTAGTCGACCTCCACGCTAGTCTAGACCTTTTTCGATACTGCAATGCCTGTGTTTCTCGATAACATGCAATTTATTTATTTTCTTGAATTCACTTAGAAAACGCCAATTGATTATAGCATGAGGTTTTAATAAAGATTTTGGAATTGTATCCAAATCATTGCATTCAAAAAGATATTCAGTTAACATTTTCTTCATCGCTGTTCTTAAAGATGCATTTGGGATCCAGACATTTGGGTCTAAGAGAAGCTGCAAGTTTTTCAGCTCCGAAAATCTATTGCTTTAACTTTGGGCAACCATATTGCTTTACCTAGCTCATTCTGCAGTGCTTTTATTTACTGTGAGAATTGGTTAAAGTCTATTCAAAAAGAATTTGGATAGTCTGGTGAGAGTTTTTGTGTTTTATTTTTTTGGTTCTTGAATTCGAAGCATATATATTTAGGAAAAGGAGAATCAAACCAGTTATGCTTCACTAAATATTCAAGTCTCTCAATGATTATGAGAAAAGATTGCTAAAAACAGGGGCTGTTAGAAATAAAATATTGACTTAAAACTTTTATCAAATAGGTGGTGGGCAGAAAAAGTGAACCAAAGAATTGTGTGCCTGTATAAAACCCATATTACTGAATTCACAAAAAAGCATAGATGAAAGGAGGAACGGTACCATGAGGCACCATAGTTGATGACAGCATGCAAACATGATTATATATTTATATATATATATATGTAATGATAAAATGATGAAGAGGAAATTAATTAATAAAAGAAAAGAAATAGGTGTGAATTTTGGGTTAAAACTTCTGAATATGAAGGAGATAAATGGAATTATTAGTGAACAACGGTCAGTTCGGTTCAATAACCGAACCGAAATAACAAAAAATCGATTTATTAGTATTTAGACAAACCGAACCGAAATTATATAATAACCGAATTTAAACCGAACCGATATTTTCGGTCGATTTGGTTTGATTAACCGATAAAACCGAAATTTCAAAATTATAATTAAAAAAAATTGTCTAAAAATTATACAAAATTACAAATTATAAAACTAAAATAAAAATATTCAAATTAAAAAATGTACATATGTTTAATTTGATTTCAAGTCCCTTAGATTTAATTAAAAATACAAAAATAAAGTTATTTTTTGTAAAAAAATGAAAAAAAAAATAACACATGTTAATCACTATTTGGTAGGTTATTTTTTGGTTTTTTCCTTTCAAAACCGAATCGAACCGAAATAACCGATATTAATATATTTTCAAAACCGAACCGAAAAATTGAAAAACCAAACTAAATTAAAAAAATCGATCGGTTTAGTTCGATTTTTCGGTTTGAACCGAAATTTGCCCACCCCTAAATGGGATTATACTTGGGGACCTCATCTATTTGGTTGGGCTCATCTGAGCTTGTCATTGTCATCATCCTTGGTCTTTTCTTCCTATATATTTTTCTTTTTCTTTTTTTCATTTTCTTATTGTTATGCGGTCCTTATTGTTATTTATTTTCTTCAACTACCATTAAATTAATTCTTTATTTTCACTTCCCTTATTATTCTCTTTTGGATTTTTCCTGCATTATATTTATTTGTTTAAAGCTTACCTCATATATTGGCATGGGAATTTATCATACTACATAATGGTGTAATTGGAGATGAAATGAACCAAGTGGCTACAAGTAATTAATTGTTAGTTAATTTTTTTTTATATGATATTAACTTTATCTTATTTAGATGGAAAATTTAGATCAATAATTGAATGCAAATGGTGACAATGTTATTGAGATTTCTACAAATTGAAACTTATTTTATAACATTAATGGTCGATTAAGTAAATAATGAAAATCGAAAAACAACCACTATAACTTAAAGTGCATGGGCATGAATTAGAGATCTTACAGAAAAAAAAAAAAGACCAGCTGAAAATATAGTCTGATTCAATTCAATAACAAGTTTAATAGTTTCAGAAGTCGATGCAAGCATTTCAAAAATTTATTGAAAGAGACATGAATCGGATATAATTCAATGACTGGTAGTTATTGCAAGTGACGATGTGTAGCAAAAATTGTACAAGGTATATTTCTATATTAATAAATTTATTTATTAATTATTATAAGTAGTGTATAATGAATATTAGGATCCATTTTTAGAATAATATATATGTATATTTTTGTAAATAAGTAAATAAGATGGTAAGAAAATTTAGAAAATAAAGTTGCAAGGAATAGGGGAAGTTGTGCATTATTTATTGTGATACAACTGCTACCGGATCTCATTCTCATCCTTTTACTAAAAGCATTTCTGTTAGCAAAGATGAACAAAACCATAAAAAAATTGATAGTTCTGATGAAAATGGTGAATATACAAATAAAAATAAAAAGTTAAAGAAAACAAGTGATAAAAAATCTAATAGTGGAAATAAAATAGAACTATTTTAAAATGCAATGGTTCAAGCATTGATCAGCATTGGAGAAAGTTCAAAGAAAAAGGTATAATTTTTTTTGAAAATAAAATGAATTCAGGAACAACATTTATCTCAATTGGTAATTCAATAGTAATTTTGGAATACAATTTAGTAGTGATAAAAATAATAATTTTTAAATGCCTTGAAACATTGTAAAACCTTGACGGAATAAATAGATTTGTCGTTTGCAAAAACTATTAAACTTATCCATGATGATTTACTACGGAGAGAGATGTTTTTTGTCATATCCGAAGAAAGAAAGAAATATTGGAGTTTGAATATCAAAATTTGATTTTTTATTATTACTTTTTTGTATTTCTTTGATTTATTATCTATTGCGTTATACATTTGATATTTAGATTTTTTTAATTGACCTACAAGATTTGATTATTATTAGATAGGGATGTGGATTTAGATTATTTTTTTTTCTATTTCGATGAGGAAATCGAACAATTTTTTACGATTTTTGTGAACTATAAGTATAATTTTATGTGCAATGATAAACCTAGATTTCAAAGAATTTCAAAACTGACAGGTTATTAATGGATTGTTGAGATATTAAATGGTCATCCAATGACATGGCATGATTTATTTTGGATGGACAAAAATATTTTTATTAGTTCATGTGAGGAAATAAAAGGGAGAAAAACATTGAAAAATTCCAAGTTTTTAATAATGCAAGAACAAGTGGCAATTTTTCTTCCCATCATCTGTTGAAATGACCGATAGAGAGTTGTAGCATATCATTTTCAACATTTAACAGACACGATTTCTAGATATTTTCGAAATATTATGTATGCATTTTTAAATCTTTGTTTATATATAATTACAGTACTATCCATTTTTCAAGGTAATAAAAAATTTTAAATCTTTGTTTATATATAATTACAGTCAATATTGCTTATTAATTGTTATTTTTATAACATAATTGTATTGGAACTATAGATGGTATTCACATTTCTGTACGAATTATAGTCAATCAACAAATTTCATATCGCGGGAAGAAAACAGTCCCTACACAGAATATCATGTATGTTTGCTCATTTGATATGCGATTCATATTTGTCCTCACTAGTTGGGAAGAAACAACACATGATTCAAGAATTTTCTTATAATGTATTTCTAATCCAGCAAATAAATTTCCTATGCGTACAATAAATAAATATTATTTAGTTGATTCAATATATGCTAATATGCTTGGATTTTTTAGTCGGTTTTTTTTTTGGAAAAATTTAGGATTATGGTGCTATAGAAAAAAAAAATTAGAAAAATAGAGTGTCAAAAAAAGGCAACTTAGTTGCCTTTTTTGTCAGGCGGGACCCACATTGCATAGTAAAAAATTTGCATTAAAAACGGTGGATGAACCTGCCATTTTCTGCCATGAATGATGAGTTATTACAGTTGTCAATTATGTTTTCTTGTGATTCCTGATCCTCCGTTGGATTGGAGAAGCAAGTCATGTGATATGTATGTCTCCATCAATCCTTGTCTTATTGTTGTTTGGTGAAGAATCCTTTAATGGAGGCAATAAATATGATGTGTTTAGCCTTATCAAACCTAAAATATGTGTTTTCTTTCCACCATAAATCTTTTGAAAAACTATGCAAATCACCCATTCAGGGGCGTAGCTGCCCTAGTTGAGTGGGTCAATTGACCCACTCAACTAAAAAAATTTAAAAAAAATAATTTAATTTTAACTTTTTTTTTTATAAAATTGACCCCACTAAAATATTTAAATAATTTATTTTTATTTTTTTAACTCCACTGTACTAATGTTCTGGCTACGTCGCTGCACCCATTCATTATGCCAAAAGAAACATCAATAAAAACAATAGCAAATTTAAAAACACGGTAAAAAAAATGGAAAAAACAGAGGAAAAATTGTACCTTTGCAGTTTTGGGGAGATTATAGGCAGAGTATTTTCCTTCTAATCTATATTCATCCATAACCCAATTGGTTTTTGATCCATTAGGAGCTCTCCCTTTAAAAAAAAACCAAAGTCTTCTTCATTCCAACAAGGGTTTTAGACTTATAATTTTCGTTTTCTTTTTCGGTAGCTTTCCAATAACCAGCATCAATGGCTCCATTTGTTCTCAATTAAGGCAGCCTTTAATTATTAAAAAAAAAAGAAAACGGCAGGTGTACCTGCCGTGTTCAGTCAGACCGGGGCCCACTCACCCTATCTGAGATCCTAGCTAAAACGGCAGGTTCACCTACCGTTTTAAATGCAAAATTTTCACTATGCAATGTGGATCCCGCCTGACAGAAAATGGCAATTAAGTTGCTGTTTTTTAATACTCCATTTTCCTAATTTCTTTCCCTTAGCACCTTAATCCTAATTTTTTCTAAAAAACACCGAAAAATAAAAAACCCCCTTCATAGTCCGTATTGCGGATAACGATATCATTTACGTGATTATAGAAAATAATCAAATCCACAAGGTCTGAAAGAATTATTTAATTATATGCATTTTTCATTACGCAATATCATAGAACGTTGTTTTGAAGACACGTTTTTCCAACCTTAGAAATATGCGTTCATATGACATAAAGCGGCAAAAATATATACCTCTTGCATATTGTGTGATTCATAACTTTATTATAATACACTGAAGTGTGAACTCTTTATTTGTAGAATATGCAAATGAAAATATTGTGCTTGAACATGATTAACAAAATAGTGAAGCCAGCATTTTAGTGTCACGAAAAACTGTTGATATAAATACAAGTTAACTTTATTAAATAAACAGTATTTGAGATGTAGTAGTGTAGAATTGTGGTTGATTATAATAATTGACATTTATATTATTATTTTTTCTTAAAAAATCATTGATTTTCTTGTTATTATGAATTTTTTACTGAAATTTTGAATTTTAATAAATATTTATTATTCAATATTAATAATTAGATAATATATATGCATAATATCTATTACTAGATATTAGAAACATTACAATTAAAAATTGTAATGCCGTTTTTAAATTTACAAAACAATTTGTAGAAAATAAATAACAAAAATTAAAAATAATTTATGAATTTGAAAAAATTAAAAACAAAAAATATACAATCTTACATAACACAAAATTTTCAATTTATCTCAGGGTTAATTACGTATGTGGTCATCGAATTTTGGTACTTATAACCAAATGGTTATAATAAAATAATTTGTAACATAAAAATCATCAAACTTTTATTTTTTTTCAATTAATGTAAAAATGACCGAAAAATTAATTTTTCGTCACCGAAAGGTTACACAAATATGCCAATATGGCCCGCCTATATGGAGGAATTGACACGTTAGTAAGTAAACATCAGTAAATTTTTTTTTTATTTTTTTGTACAGGTTGACATAACACGTGTATTTGCTGACGTGTCAATTTCTCCATGTAAACGGGTCATATCGCATGCTGACTGGAAGCGTTCTAGAAGATTACTGATAACGTGGCATATTTGCGTGATTTTCCGGTGACGAAAAATTAATTTTTCTGTCATTTTTACCTTAATCGAAAAAAAATAAAAGTTTGATGATTTTTGTATTATAAATTATTTTATTATGACCATTTGGTTATAAGCACCAAAATTCGATGACCACAGATAGGGGTGAGCAAAAAAACCGATAGACTTGGTTAACCGGAAAAAAAATCCAAAACTGAACCAATGGACTGGTTAACCGATTGTAATGGACTGGTTAATGGTTAGTGTTTTGGAAAAACCGATATTAATGGACTGGTTAATGGTTTTTGACTCATGTGACTGGTTAACCGAACCGAAACCGAATTTTTAGTTAATTTATTAATAATTTATAACAATTTATCCTAATTAAAGGTGATTATGTACTTTTTTTTCATTATACTAATTATTTTAAAGTTTTTAAGTTTTTTTAATTGGCTATTAGTAAGTATAACAATTTATCTAATTAAAAGTGATTATTGACCGGTTAATATATTTACTTATTAAATATTCATTTTTAAAAACAAATTTGCTTATATCCACCAAATATTTTTATTTTAACAACAATAATGTTATATTATAGTGAAAAAATTTTAATTTTTAAGTATTTTGAACATTTTAATTTTATTTATGAATATATTTATAATTATAGTGGTTAACCGAAAAATATCGGGTAACCGATCCGAAAATCCGAAACCGATGAACTGGTTAACCGATGGTAATGGACTGAAATTTTAAAAAACCGATATTAATGGACTGGGACTCATGAACCGGTTAACCGACCATACTCACCCACAGACGTAATTAACCCTTTATCCCACAAACATGTTTATTATAGTTAGGTATGACATTAATGATATTTCAATATAATATTATGCATGTTAAATTATTTAATTAATACATTCACTAATTATTATTAAAAAACAAATTATCCGCAAACAATACATTTATAAATTATGACTGCTAATTAATAATTAATTAATTAAGTCATTATTATTATTGTTATTAATACATTGATTAATTAATACTAAAATATTAATTAATAATTATAATAATTATTATTAATATTGATAAATCAATATTTACAAAAGTAAGGGTAATTCAATAAATTGTTCATTAATAATACATTCAAAACAATTAAATTGAATAAAATATCATACAAAATAATGATAAGCAATACAGTTTTTCAAACAATATATAGTGTTATTTTATTAAAAATACAAGATATTATGACGCTGAATGGCAATCCAAACCCGATCTTCATAGACGCGCTTCCTATTCTTAGAAATTGAGGCCTATTCTTAGAGATTGAGGCTAGACTTATAGACATACTTATATGATGCTTTGATGAACAAATGATTAATGATACTTATTTGTTCTCTTCTTTAATATTATATCACTTATGCTGCTGCTGCTCTTATTATTATTATTATTACTTTGGTCGTTGTTACTTTATGCTAGGGGTGAGCAAAAAAACCGATGAACTTGGTTAACCGGAAAAAAAATTCGAAACCGAACCGATGGACTGGTTAACCGATTGTAATGGACTGGTTAATAGTTAGTGCTTTGAAAAAACCGATATTAATGGACTGGTTAATGGTTTTTGACTCTTGTAACTGGTTAACCGAACCGAAACCGAATTTTTAGTTAATTTATTAATTTTTAATAATTTTTAACAATTTATATAATAATTTATCCTGATTAAATGTGTGATATACTTTTTTTTCATTATACTAATTATTTTAAAGTTTTTAAGTTTTTTTAATTGGCTATTAGTAAGTATAATAATTTATCTAATTAAAAGTAATTATGGACGGGTTAATATATTTACTTATTAAATATTAATTTTCAAAAATAAATTTGCTTATATTCACCAAAAAATTTTATTTTAACAACAATAATGTTATATTATAGTGAAAAAACTTTAATTTTTAAGTACCTTAAACATTTTAATTTTATTTATGAATATATTTATAATTATAGTGGTTAACCGAAAAATATTGGGTAACCGAACCGAAAATCCGAAACCGATGGACTGGTTAACCGATGGTAATGGACTGATTAATGGACTGAAATTTCAAAAAACCGACATTAATGGACTGGTTAATGGACTGGGGCTAATGGACCGGTTAACCGACCATGCTCACCCCTACTTTATGCACACCATAATTCATAACATTTTTTCTTTGAGGTCATAATTCGTTGTTATTTTATTATTATTATTATTAATGATACATATAAATAAGAATAAATATTTTTTAAAAAAAATTAAAAACAATTTTTTTAAAAATAAAAAAATAAGAAACTTTTTTTTTTGTTTTTGAAAATAAAAAACAGAGCAAACAGACCTAAAGCACGTTACCTTCTCTGCGCGCCTTCGAAACGGATAAAGTCTCTCTCGGCTAAGCTACTGAACTGAGCACAAAAATGCTGGCAAACCCTATTAGTCTCCATACTCTGCCTTATGATCCACGAACCTCTCCGCTTTCTCATTTTACTCATCGCTGTAGGTTCTTTCTCTCCCCTAATTGCCCTCGCTTTGGCAGTAGACGACAATCCAAGTTTCGTTCTCTCTCTCTGCTTTTTCACGGTAACAGATGCGAAAAGCTTAGTGCAAGAGCTTTCGAAGACCCGGTAGTTTCGGATTCGGTTTTAATCGATGGCCCCCATTCTTTTTCTCAACCTTTCTCTGTCAAAATCCCCTTTGGAGATAGACATGTAAGCGTGGAAATGCTTACTTTTTTTAATGAATTTGGATTATAATTGTTGAATGTCGTCTTAGGTTTTTCCGGTCTTTTTGTTTTCTTTGGTCGCGGAATGGAATTTGCTAAATGTGACTTTGATCTTGTTTTAGTTTGGTTGCTCCAATTTCGCCTTAGTGCATACTTGAACTTGAAGAAAATGATTACATATTATAATTTCTAATTTTGTGTGTAATGCGCTGAAGAGTTAAGCCCTCTCCAGCTAAAGAAAGGCACCTTCAAGAGTGCTGGAGTCTCATTTAGGTATAACCTTCACATCTACATGCTCAAGGAGACAGGGGAGGGAGGGTTGGGAGAGAATGCCTTGACTTTTTGGTCCTTTCTATTGGATTCTTTAAAAAATATTCATTAACAATGGATTTTAAAATATTGTCAAGAGCAAGGCTGCTGCCGCGTCTATTTGCAACATTTCAAAAACCCTTTTCCTTCTGATTGGAGAAAAAGGATGAACAAGGGATGCAGGAAGTATGTCTTCAATAAAACATGCTAGACTAAAGTTATCATGGTGCTTGAAGTATGCTGGATCGCACTTTACTATGTTTGTTATCTTCTTTGAGAGGATTTTCCTCTATAACCCTGATTGCTACAAGTTATAAATCCTTGTATGAGAATTGTGCCCTTTGAGCTTCTAGTTCAAGAAATCTGCTTTGTGAACTATTTATATTTATAATTATAATTGATGCATAATTGCCTGCAACGGACTATATAGTTTTTTATTTTTCTCTTTTATTTTCCAGATTTTGGTTGAGACAGGTAATATTGGGAGACAAGCTAGTGGTTCTGTCATGGTCACTGATGGAGAAACTGTAAGTTCTGACTTGTGTTTTTGGTTCTTTCTGTTTTGATTTTCTTGAGTTGACTGTTGTTTGATTCTTTGCAGTAGAAAATCCTTAAAATTTATCAATGTGCCAATGTTCAAATGTATTACCATTTCTTTTGGAGGTGAATCTGTTTCCAGCTTTTATTTATAACTGAAAGGACAGTCATACATACCTATATATGCAGAATGGTATGTAAAAGAATAATATGCTGCATATTATGGGGGTTCATTTAATAGTGCTTACTTTTTTTTAGAGGGGTATTGGCTACTTTGGTTGCTAAAGCCACTTGGCAGTGTCACAGAGAGGGGAGGGCCAAGCTTTCTTTCTCTTTTAATCTAATAATGAAGAAACTGATAATTTCAGTATAAATTGCTTATACGCAATAATGGAGATTTGTTTGCTGAGCTAAAAGTTATAGGAAAGTGAATGAAAGTTGCTAGGTCTAAGTTTAAAGCCTTCGACATAGTTTGCCAGTGGAGCACTCTATTGTTCATATTTTTATATTTTATCATTATAAATCTTCTGCATAAGTTTCACAATTGTTGTGTTGAACTTTTTTAATGGTGATTTCAAAGATTTTCTTCACTTTCTTGCTCATTTAAATCAATTCATTGATGCTTCTTTTTTGTAGATCATCTATACGTCTGTTTGTTTGGATGATGTTCCAAGTGAGCCATCTGATTTTTTCCCTCTTTCTGTAAATTATCAAGAGCGTTTTTCAGCAGCAGGTCGGACAAGGTAAGTCTTGACATTGTTTCCAAGTTTTTACTTTGTTCATGGATAACCTGAAGAAGGCTGATGTTTTCTTTTCTACATTTGAAATCTCTAGTGGGGGATTTTTCAAGCGAGAAGGCAGGGCAAAAGATCACGAGGTATTAGCCACCCCAGACCAAGGATAAGAAATGTTTAACCGAACTGATAGCTGAAGTAATTGCCTTTAAGTAGATCTACTCGGCCTGATGACTAAAATTTAGCCAAGGGCAGAAGTTTTTCTGCTCAGCACTGACCTGGCTGAAGCCTGATGGAGACCTGCTATTAATGTGGGATAGGTTTGGAGTTTTTACTCCCCTAAGATCTAACCGCACAGACAAACTTTTTACCTGTATTTTTCTATGTTTGGTTCCTCTGGGCCTTGTTTGGTAAAAATGTCAGTCCCAACCATCCAGGTTTGAGCAGGCTTAGGTATATGCATAAAAACCCCAAGCTGGGTTGGGCCCAGCCTGAACCCACCCTTGCATGAATGAGCTTACTTTTCACTATTGAATCTATAAGAAATGTCCTATTTAATTCTCTTACTCTGCTTTCTACCTCTTTCTTATTGTTTGTTTTCCTTAGAATCAGTTCCTTTTGCTGAATTCTTTTCAAATTTCTCTGTGTTCTAAGAGACTAAATTCTATTTTCCTTCGTTCTTTCTCCCTTCAAAATGACTGTTGTTTGTTCACCTGCATTGTTCTGATACCCTGACTAATTTGTGGATCAATAAACAACTCAATTTATTAGTGTCTCAAAACACTGTTTGTTTTGGATAACGTGGGTGTACATGTATTTTTCTAGCTTTGATACTAAATGTGTGGCAGTTACCTTTTACAATCTAATTTTATTTAATTCTATCTATTTATATGCATATGTGTTTCCCTTTTTGCTTCTAGGTTCTCATATGCAGATTGATTGATAGGCCTTTGCGCCCCACTATGCCCAAGGGTTTCTACCATGAGACTCAGATACTATCTTGGGTAAGTTCCATGTCAGTAATTGAAGAGTTTAATTTGTTTTAATGTAAGTTTTTGTTTATCTTTCTGAGTTACCAAAATTAGCTTGAAGGAGTAAAGACTGTTTGGCACATTTCCTGATCTTTGCCAAAATAGAAGATATCATTTAATTTCAGATAATGAAATCTGATTATATTATCAAACAATTTTAAGCTGGAGACATCTTGGCATATATAAGAATGAGATCTGAGGCCATTGATAAATTATGGCCCCAGGAAAGCAAGTTCCTAAGAAGGAAGATATGCAGATAGTTTTGCTCTTAAACTTGTTTGTATGAGATAGCCTTTTTCAAGTTAAAATCAGATGCAAACTTGGGTTGCCCTTATAAGTAGTTAATTTCAAGGACAGAAGATGATGGCAAGTGTGAAAAATGGCAGAAGAGAATAATTTGAAAGAATATCTGTATGCAAATGAAATGGTCAGCATCCTTTTTTTTTTCGAACATTTTCAGTTTATTGGATTGCCCTTGTAAGTATCAAATTCAATGGCAGGGCATATCGAGTATAGAAAAAGGTAGAAGGGAAGAATTTCGAAAAAAAAGATATCTCTATGAAAATGAGAGCTGAGCCTTCATTCATGTCTTTTTCTTTTCCTAATATTTTCTTTTTTTTTTTTTTTTACTTTTGATTCAATCTTGACTTTATAATATGAACTATTGTATTTACAGGTAAAGAAAATAGCAAGTATGACAAAGATGGAGGAATTGTAACTATTCTAGAATTTTTGACATTCAAACAATTAGTTTCAGGGTGGTATACTTCGAAAAATGATCAATTTAGTAAATTTGTTCATACTTGTTCAACTTACATGGATCCTTGTGTTGGCAATTACTACTTCTAGACAATTGGTTGGGAACTGATTAGCCTTACAAGATGGAAAATAAAATAACTACACTGAAATCACATAAGCATAACTCTTTAGTAGTTCCAAATAATGTGTATGGGTTGATAATCCTGTAAACCATTAGATTCACAATATGGAATTTATAAAAATTCATTTTAATTGACAATTAATACATTGGATGAAAGCCCTTGGTCTCCATTTGTTTGTAAACCTCTCTTGAGACTTGAGTCACTTTTCAATGCTGTTATTTTTGAGTGTTTTCTTTGGACTTCTCGCTGCTTATTGGAAGAAATTCCTTAGTTCTGATCCTGCCGAAGTAGATGAGTTGAAAATTGTCTTTGCTTGCGCAAAAATTGTGTAGGTCGGTTGTGCCCATATCTTACTTGATTCTTTTTTTTTTTTGAATTTAGTACTTATTAGTTTTGACATCAAATTTATGTTCTGGTAATCATTGCCTTGATTACCAAACTTTTGAAATTTGATGTGCTTGTATTTTTATTTGATGGGTCATACTCTTTGCCAAATTTTTATTTTAAATTCCGAGAATAACTGTTATCTTTTTTCTCTTAACCAGGTTTTGAGCTATGATGGTCTGCATTCCCCTGATGCCTTGGCAATTACAGCAGCTGGAATAGCAGTGTGAGTTTTACTGTAAATGCAATTATTTTCCTTCCTCAATGCCTCATCAGATGCACATATTTTAGTTCTCACACTTAAATCACCACAGAGCTCTTTCAGAAGTGCCAACTGCAAAAGCAATTGCAGGAGTTCGAGTTGGCCTTGTTAGTGATAAGTTTATTGTGAACCCAACAACTGAGGAGATGGAAGAGTCAGAGTTGGATTTGGTGTTGGCTGGTACACACGATGCAATATTGATGATAGAGGTCAGCTCTTTTTCTACTATTGCTTGAACTTCATGTACTGGCCCAGAGTATATATTTCGTTTGGACAAAAGAATAAGTTGTTACAAAAATAATGCGACATGTGGAAGGGATTGAGGCCAGTTAGATCTCAACAGTTAAGGCTAGAATATAGTGATTGTCTTAGAAACAATAGAAACTAATTAGAGCATAACAAATAGCTCTAAATTGAAATTTTGTATAAAAATACAACTAGACTCTGTCTAATGATAGATTGGTTACAGCAGATCATAATCCCTGAAAAGAAGGGTGTCTTAATGAAAGAAAAGGACTAATTAAAAAGACTCCCAAAAGATGGGAAGAAAATCCTGTTTAAAATTAAGTAGGAAAATTGTAAACCCAAACAAAATAGGGAAATCAGTTTAGAATTGGATGCTCTTACACTATCCTTCCTAGTAAGAAAGGAACTTGGCTTCGATGAGTCAGGATAGCTACAATTCAGGAAATTCCGGTTGCGGTTGCATGAAAGCTAAAATCTTCATTTAATGAACCAATGATTTTGGTTTGGTTCCAATTTAAATTTTAAACCACAATTCAACCTTCTGTTTTTTAAAAAAAAGGACAAAAAGGTGAAGAAAAAATTGAAAAGAAAAAGAGTACTTGTACTCTTTTGAATCTTACTTATGAAAGATATTGAGCAAATTTTTTAATTTCAATGCAATTCTCATTTAAGATTTTTTTTTTAAATTTTTTATTTATTTTAGTAAGGTGATATAAGATCATATATTTGTTATTTTTGTCACAAATTTTCTTTTAGGATTGGAACTATTTTGAAAACTTGAATGTATATGATTTTATCATTTTTGTTTAGTTTCAAATCATTAAATTTGAATTTAATATGAATAGTTAAAATTTATTATGCAAAATAACAAAAAAATTGGACCAACATTGGTTGGTTTGGCACTTGTTCTCTTTAAGTAAAGTTTTGGGTTCAAGTCTTGCGAATGAAGAAAACCAGTACTAGGAGAGCTCTACCTCCATTATGGTCGATCTAGCTCGAACTGGATTAGTTGGGCCCATGGGCTTTCGGATACCGGTGGCTAGAAAAAAATGGGAATGTGATTTTAATGTTATTTTCTTTAGCTTAGGCTTTGTATTTGTATTGGCTTGGGGAAAACTTTAGAAAATTCATTGAATTTGCCTGCTATGTAAATTTTAAATTGGATAGATCTAGAACTTAGATTTTATTCTTTTCTAAAATGAGGTTTGGAACCCTCGGTTTTGGTTCATCAAATGGGAGACCTAAAATTGAACTGGTTTCCCCCCGGTTTTGGTCTGATTCTGACCAAAATCAGCCCATGGCAAACTTATCAAGGAATACTCAACTCTTTTCAAAAGTCAGCTTTGGCTCTTCTGTGAATAAACTTTCTTCATGTTAAAAATGTCTTGAATCTCTAGCTTGATCTTCTCTGTTGTCTGTCCAGCACATTCTTTTGTGGTGTTATGGATGTGATGCATCTTCAAGGTCTCATCTTCTTTTGTTTATACGAAATTGGCACGATATCAGGTCTTTCACCTACTCTTGAATTTGAAAAAGATAACTGTCCTTGCTTGCAATTTTGATGGGTTTCTTTCTCAAAGGTTGAAACTTGAGCCTTTTATTGTCCTCCTTTATAAGCAGCACCCATGTTTAGCTGAACATAACACTTGAAAATACAAGAAATTTCTTCATGCTTTTAATCCATAATACTTTATTAGGATTGGGATGGTTTCAATTGCCAAATCCAGATCCCCATTGCTTTTTATGATTATTTTTCATCGCTATTCCCGTTATCCATTATGTTGTGTGCCTAATGATTTTTCTGATCCTCTTGTTCTTTCACTAAAGTTGTAAGAACTCGTGAAAAAATCCCAAGATCGTTTTATTGGACATGAAATAAGTCAGTCTTCATTATCAAAATACTTGTGATAATTGGTTCTTGAAGGTTGCATGCATTAGTTTCAGCATCCATTAATCCAACTTGTAGATTGGAGCATGAATATCAAGCATGTTGTAGCTCATGGTACCTTAAACAATGAATGTCAGTTTTCTTGCATCTGCTACCTGAAACAATGAATGACAGATTTGATGCAATTGCTACTACAATTTTAAATGCTTTAAAATGATCGACTTCTGTTCCTATATCAAGAGTCTGTCAGACTTTTAGGTGTTATTTCCTCCCAAATACTGCCTATGCTGATATCGAAGAAGTTGACTCCTCTGCATGCATGTACCTATGAAATTCGACTATTTAAATCTTGGCTCCACCATTCAAATGATGATGGTAAAGTGATCAATCTTCAAACCCACCTTGTCTTGCTTGGTCTGTGGTTCCTGTTTCATGAGAGAGGTTCATGTGCTCAACTGCCTTTTCAACCTCAAGATCTTCCATAAACTTTAGATTGTGGTCATATTCTGGATTTCTTTTGGGTTTCCATAACTTCCTAACATTGGAAGGCTTGCACAGCTCTAGTTGAGTTATCAGTCATTCGTCACTTTTCAGCCATTTATTGTTGCTGGTTGCCATTACGTAAAGCCTTGCCTCAGCCATCCATCCATTGTCTTTAAGCAAAAACATTCAGTTTCTTAGTCTGACTGTCATGGATATTAACTTCAATTGGTCAATTCACTATTTAGTTGCTCTTTAGGTGTGTTTTCTTTCATTTTACCAATCATTTATGGATGTGTCATCCCCCCGCCTCATCATATATGCAGTAAAAGTGATTAGAGTCCTGGAATATCCTTACAGTAAGGTATACCTTATGTTGACTAGTTGATTAAGATACAAAGCAACTTGTCATTAAAAATCTCACATCACATTTGTTGTCGATTGCCTTTTCTTTTTGCTGGATATTCATGATGTTGCCTTCTCTGATGCAGGGTTATTGCAATTTCCTCCCAGAAGAAAAGTTGCTTGAAGCAGTGACAATTGGGTAGGTTGTTTGTTTCATTTAAGAATGTTGCTTATCTGCTGTTTCATTTAAGTGTGCAATATGGATCAACCTGTAGATGCTTGGACATCTTTTTTCTTTTTCCTCTCTTAAAAAAGAAAAAAGAAAAAAAGAAGATATAGTAAGGAGGCGCCACCTATCAGAGTGTGCATGAAAATTTCTCGAGTAGTGAGGATAACCCGATAAACCTGCTACTGATTTACAGGGAATCCATTAAGGAATTAGGTACAGTGGAGATTCTAAACACTGATAGATTTTACTTCTTGTCAATTGTTGCATGATGGGTTACTTGACATGGAACTAGGGCAAGGGACGTGTGACAATAATAGTTATCATTGTTGGTGATCTATGTTAAAAGTGATTATATTTCTGATAGTACAACTTGTGACCAAACAACAGGATCCATCTTTTCTCATCTTTATCCTTTTTCTATATTTTCTTTCTTAAATTTTTATTATTGTCTTTGAAGAAATTCAGAGTAGGATTTCTTATTTTTGTATTAACATTAAACCTGAATTTATACAAGAAGGATTGGAAATTAAGTCAAAAAATACAACTCCTAAATCAGCTCCTAAATCACCTCCTAACTACTATGATCAATTATTCAACCTTACAGCTATTCAACACAGCTATATTCAACACTCCCTCTCAAGTTGGTGCAAAAATATTACACATGCCCAACTTGCAAACTATGGTGTGAAAGGTTCGACTATTGAGTCCTTTTGTAAAAATATCTGCTAGCTGTCTGTCTGATTTCACATGAAATAAACTCAAGATGCCTTCAGTTAGCTTTTCCTTGATGAAATGTCGATCGATTTCAATGTGCTTCGTCCGATCATGTTGAACAGGATTATGAGCTATACTGATGGCGGCTTTGTTGTCACAGTATAAGGATAGTCTTCTTCTTTCAAATAGTCTCAATTCTTCTAGTAGCTTTCTCAGCCAAAGAAGTTCACAAACACCTTGAGCCATAGCCCTGTATTCTGTCTCAGCACTTGATCTTGCAACCACACTTTGCTTCTTACTTCTCCAAGTAACTAAGTTCCCTCCTACAAGAGTACAATATCCTGATGTAGATCGTCGGTCATTTAAAGATCCAGCCCAATCTGCATCTGTAAAAGCTTCTATGTGGAGGTGACCATGTTTGGAGAAAAGAAGACCCTTTCCTGGGGCAGACTTCAAATACCGCAAAATTCGAAAGACAGCTTGCATGTGAGAGTCTCGTGGATCATGCATGAATTGACTCACCAAGCTCACTGAGTAGGCTATGTCTGGCCTAGTATGTGAGAGATAAATGAGTCTCCCAACTAACCTTTGGTATCTCTCTTTATCCACTGGCTTTCCAACTTCTGATTGTAGCTTGTGATTGCTCTCAATAGGCGAGTCTGCCGGTTTGCATCCTAGCATACCAGTCTCATCCAAGAGATCTAAGATATATTTTCTCTGAGAAATGAAGATTCCTTTAGTTGATCTGGCAACTTCAATTCCCAAGAAATATCGTAACTCTCCAAGATCCTTTATCTCAAATTCCTGAGCTAAAAGCTTTTTCAGGCGAGCCATTTCTTCTTTATCATCCCCTGTCATCACTATATCATCAACATAAACTATAAGAAGAGTGATTTTACCCTTGGAGTGTCTCATAAAGAGGGTATGATCAGCATTACTCTGTTGATAACCAAAAGAAATCATGGCTTTGCTGAATCTGTCAAACCAAGCTCTTGGAGACTGTTTCAATCCATACAAGGCTTTCTTCAGTCTGCACACCTTTCCTTTAGTTCTTTCATCATCAAAACCAGGAGGTATCTCCATGTAAACTTCTTCTTCCAGGTCTCCATGGAGGAATGCATTATTCACATCAAATTGCTGCAAATCCCAATCTAAATTAGCTGCACAAGATAGCAAGATTCTGATTGTATTCATTTTTGCAACAGGTGCAAATGTCTCCTGGTAATCAACTCCGTAAGTCTGAGTGAATCCCTTTGCCACTAGTCTGGCTTTAAATCTTTCAACTGAACCATCGGCTTTGTGTTTTATTGTGAACACCCATTTACAACCAACTAACTTCTTGTTTGGAGAGTCAACAAGTTTCCAGGTGTCATTTTTTGAGAGAGCCTTCATTTCTTTTACCATAGTTTCTTGCCACTTTGGATCCATGATAGCTTCCCTCTAATCCTGTGGAATATACATAGAGGAAAGAGACAAGGCAAAGGCTCTATAGGAGGGAGACAGATGATCATAAGAGACAAAGTTAGAAATGGAATGTTTTGTACAAGACCTGACTCATTTTCTTTGAGCAATAGGCAAATTTAAATCAAAATCAGAAAATAACTCACTTGAAGATTCTGGCAGTGTAGAGTGCATGATAGCTTCTTCAGGCCTATTTTTTCTCAAGTATCTCAACAAATCAGGTCTATCTAAACGACCAACAACATTTTGCTCATCCTGAACATCAACATTCTGCTCCCCCTGAACATTTTTCTCCCCCTGAACATCAACAATATTATCCTCCTGAACAAGATCACGAGTTACCACAGGTTCATTTATCACCATCACCACTTCTTCACTACTCTTCCCCTGAAGAGGTGATTGAGTAATACCAAAATAAGATTCAGACTCCCGAAAGGTAACATCCATACTGACATAAAATTTCCTAGATGGGGGGTGGTAACACTTATATCCCTTTTGAGTTGATGAATACCCAATGAACACACATTTTAGTGCTCTTGGATCTAATTTCCCAACATTCCTAGTATGGACAAAGCAAACACACCCAAATATTTTTGGTGGAACAATATAGTGAGTTTTCCCGGTTAAAATCTCTAAAGGAGTCCTAAAATTAAGAGCTTTGAGAGGCATTCTATTAATAAGATAGGCAGCTACTAGAATTGCATCCCCCCAATATGGCTTTGGAACATTCATAGTAAACATAAGAGATCTAGCAACTTCCAACAAATGCCTATGTTTTCTTTCAGTCACTCCATTTTGAGCACTAGTATAAGGACAACTAGTTTGGTGAATGATTTCTTGAGATTCTAAATAAGTTCCAAATCTACTATCCATATATTCTGTCCCATTATCAGTTCTTAAAACCTTTATTTTAGCATCAAACTGAGTGTCGACCATTTTATGAAAAGATTGAAAACAAGAGAAAACCTCACTTTTTGTCTTAATCAAATATACCCAAGTCATTCTGGTGCAACAATCAATAAAGGTAACAAACCATCGATTTTCAGTTAAAGAGGGTGTCTGTGTGGGACCCCAAACATCAGAATGGACAAGCATAAAAGGGACAGTTGTTTTATTATCACTTAAAGGATAAGAATTTTTTGTATGTTTCGCATACTCACAAGCATCACAAGATAAAAACTCAAACCTAATTTTAGAAAATAAATTGGGATATAGTTTTTCTAAAACAAAAAAGGATGGATGTCCTAATCTCCTATGCCATTGTATTATTTTCTGATTGACATCCTTATGCCCTCCAAACAAAGCTAGGCCTTGACAGTGGTCCATCATGTATAAGCTATCATGCTCTCTGCCACTACCAATCATCTTCCCTATTTGAAGGTCCTGAAAAATACAATAATCAGGAAAAAATTCAATTTTACAGTTTAGAGATTTAGTGATAGCACTGACAGATAAAAGATTGACAGGAAATTGAGGAACATGAAAAACAGAAGACAACTTAATGTTTGGAGTACAGACAATAGAACCTGTCCCAGAAATAGGAGTAAATGACCCATCAGCTACCCTGACATTATCCCTTTTTAGACAGGGAGAATAGTTAATAAAGCCTTTAGAAGTGCCTGTCATATGTCTATTCGCACCAGAATCAATAATCCAAGAGTCAAGATGAGCAAGTGTGTTACCTGTTTGAACGGAGTTCGAGGTAGCACTGGATGAAAGATTCAGCTGTGACATAAGGCGTCTGAAATTTTGAACTTCTTCACATGAGAGACTTTCGACTGGAGCTATCTCCTTAGATGATTCGGCTGCTTCTGACATATTCGCTTGAGCTCTAGTTGTATTGATTCTTCTTCCCCCACGACCTCTAGTAGGTCTTCCATGCAGCTTCCAGCAAGTTTCTTTAGTATGCCTTGGTTTACCACAGTAATCACAGTGTAAATGATCTTTATCAGAAAGAGTACCTTTTGGTTGATCAAGAGAGATATGGGCAGTTAAGCCTGACTTCTCAATAGGTGCAGTATAAAGCATAGCACTTCTTCTGGTCTCTTCTTGCTGGATTAAAGAATGTGCCTCCTCAAGAGAAGGAAATGGAGTCTTGCCAATAACTTGAACTCGCACTTGATCAAATTCAGGATTTAGACCAGCCAAAAAATCATAAACCCTTTCCTTTTCAATCATATTTTGAATCAGTACCGCATCATCAACACATTTTGCTTGAAAATCCTGATAATAATCCAGTTCCTGCCATAAACTACCCAGCTCAGAAAAATAATCTGAAACAGTAAGATCACCTTGTTTTGTACCATGAACTTTATTCCTAAGTTCAAAGATCCGAGCATCATTTCCCATTCGAGAATAGGTGGTTTTTGCAGCCTTCCATATTTTTTCTGCAGTATCAAGCAGTAAATACTGTCTAGAAATTTTAGGATGCATAGAATTTAGGAGCCAAGACATAACTAGTGAATTATCTGAATCCCATTGACTAAAAATAGGATCGGTGGTAGACGGTGATTTTTTACTTCCATCAATATAAGCCTGCAATCTTCTAGCCTTGATCGACAATAAACATGACCTAGACCAGGCTAAATAAGTACTACTCCCGTCCAATTTAACTGGGCTAATTTGAAAATGTGGACTATCATTAATTGGATAATATTTCTCTACTTCATCCTTAGTATTTGACATAATGGAGGCCAAAAAATAATACCAAGAACAAACAGCAATCCAACAAATTGAAGCACAGAACCTGTCACTTTGGACTCAGAGACCAAGGAAGTCGGAAGTCGCCGGAGATCAGTGGGTCAGAGGATGAACAGGCCGGCGAGTCGATCGGAGCAAAAAACGGCGACAAAAGGTGGCCGGAGGACTGTTCACGCGCTTCACGCGCCTGCGAGTGAACAGTACTCAGAATAGAACAATCGGCGCGTGTACTCACGCGCGGGGTCTGACGTCGCCGGAGATCAGTGTACCGGCCGAACTTGTCCTCGCGCTTCTTCCGGTAAGGGCGGTGTCGTCTGAAGAGGGCCGGAACAGTGTCCGTTTTGCAGCTACCAAGGAACGCCAAGAACAGTGGTCTTCAGCAGCGCGTGTACTCACGTGCGTGGTCGGAGGGCGCCGGAAATCACGTGACCTCCCTTCTGGTGTGACTGTGTCGCTTATAGAGGGAGATAACTCACCTCTTTGATTTGTCCAGTTTACTGAGATTCCGAAAAAAATGAAAAAACACGTACTGCAGGGAGATAACTCAACCTTCAAGGGCAGTATGGCTCTGATACCATGAAGAAATTCAGAGTAGGATTTCTTATTTTTGTATTAACATTAAACCTGAATTTATACAAGAAGGATTGGAAATTAAGTCAAAAAATACAGCTCCTAAATCAGCTCCTAAATCACCTCCTAACTACTATGATCAATTATTCAACCTTACAGCTATTCAACACAGCTATATTCAACAGTCTTATTTTTGAGGAACTTTTTCTGTCTCAAATTGTGGTTGATATGTGTATGATGCCTTTTTTGGGGAATTTGTTAAATCTGTTGGTTGATGAGCTTTTATGGGAAATCTGTTCTGCTAATTTTCTTTAAAAAGTTCTACAACAGCAACTAAATGCTTTTAGATACTTAAATTTGTGCCTGTTCATTAAAGGCAGGATGCAGTACGGGCTATTTGCAATGAGATGGACAAATTGGTGGAGGAGTGTGGGAAGCCAAAAATGTTTGATGCAATAAAACTACCTCCCCCTGAGCTATATGGTTATGTGAAGGTATTGTTTATCATTCTTGTTTTAAAGCTTTGAATTACCCTGCATCTGTGATTAACAAAAGCTATATTCCAAATTATGATTATGCTTTTTCTATTTTCTGAAGATTTGGTATAAGGTTTCGTCTTGAGATGTTTATCTTAGTTACTTAGTGTTGCAAGAGATTGCAAATGATGGCATTGCCCAGTTTCTCATTTTCATTGTACTTTGTTGCACTGCATGTCACTGTTATATGTGAGAGAATGCAATAAGCAGAGTTTGTACTTTCACATTTATAATGTATAATTGACATGACTTTTCTGATCAAAAGAGCCCGTTTTTTGACTTGGAGGCTTTAGTTGTGTCAAGTGTGCTTTTTTGGCAGTTCATGCTTTACCTTGAAATTGTGGCTAACAAGAATCTGTGGTTTCTCCCTCTCTCCCTCTCTTTTTTTGCTATTTCAAATTTTTTTATCAATTCGTTCAAGTACCGACTAATATCATTGGAGCATATATCTTGCAACAACTATTCAATTACAAATGGTAATATTTGTAATTCGTCTTTGATAGGAGATTGCTGGTGATGAGTTGGTGAAAGTGCTACAGATTAGGAGTAAAATACCTAGAAGAAAGGCCCTTGCATCATTAGAAGAAAAGGTTATTAGTATACTTACAGAAAAGGGCTATGTAAGTAAGGATTTGTCTTTTGGACCCACTGAAACTGTTGCAGACTTGCTTGAGGTTGAAGATGAGGATGAGGAAGTCATTGTGGATGGTGAAGTAGATGAAGGTGATATTCATATAAAGCCAATTTCACGTAAATCCTCTCCATTGGTTAGTCTCAGCTCATTCTAGTACTTCCACTTGTTTTCATGCTTCATATAGTTCTATATGTGTATATTTATAGCCAATTTCTTGTAAATCTTCTCCATTTGGTCAATCTCAACTCAGTATTAGTACTTGTCTTCTTTGCATCCTCAATAGAGTTTTCATGTATGTAATTTCTACTCATTGTCTGTTGCATCAAAGTTTCTAACACAATATTTTGATTCTCATCTTCTAGTTGTTCTTGGAGGTAGATGTGAAACTGGTATTTAAAGAAGTTTCTTCGAAATTCTTGCGGAGACGTATTGTGGAGGTGAGGACCATGATTAGTTTTACTTATTTTTTGTATCCTATGTTTCATTGAGACCCTTTTTTTTTTAAGAGAGAAGGCATTAGAAATTAATGAAAAATTAAAGAATTTGTTCAAGTAGGGAAAGAAAGAGAGATAATTAAAGGGGAAAATATCCTAGTTTTACTTGGGGGATTGTACCTCATGCTGCAATTATAGACTAAAGTATAACCCGGGAGAATAAGCAGCACACGCACACAGAATTTGTTTCTTATTTAATCTCTTGTGTTGCCATTTTTTTATTATCATTTTTTGAATGAGAGTGTTGTTAAGTTTCTTACCTACTGTATTATCTTCTATTTGAGGTTCCTATGGGTAGATATAATTGAAGGAATATGAAAATATACACTCCTCTGTACTGTGATAAGAGTGTCAATTTTGCAATTATGTAGAATTTTTCTTTTGTTAGCCAAATATGAATGACACTGAGATGTTCAAGTCTTACGTTTATTTTGCAATTGTTGCAGGGAGGAAAAAGAAGTGATGGACGAACTCCAGATGGCATACGCCCAATCAACTCAAGATGTGGATTGCTCCCTAGGGCCCATGGAAGTGTTCTTTTCACTCGTGGAGAAACACAGGTTTTAATGCGTGTAAACTTTGTAATAAATATGTATGTATGTGTATGGGTGTCCTAAATTCTCAATCAATTGTCTTTGTATATGTGGATATCATTGTTAGTAAATTGCTCTCACCACTGTGTTATCTTCCAGTTCCTTCCCAGGAAATGGCATGATTGACCACCACATAGTTTGTTGGTGACAAAAATTGTGTCAAATCTCTGAATTGAAAGGGGTCACTTTTTCATGCATTTATTCCTTAATTTGTCTAGGCCAAACTTTCTTATTTGCCTAGTTATTTGTGCACTGTTAGCCTGGTTACCCCTTATATATTTTGTTGATGATACAGCACATTTGATCATTGATTTACAAATGCGTCTCCTCTAGATTTGCTAATAATGTTCTGGAACATCAAAGATGGCTTCCAGCTTATAGGCAATTAATTTCATATCCTGACTTTTTGCTTATTTTTTATCTAATGCATCCTTCTTGATGTTTTGTTGGTTTGTCCCCGTTCCCCCTTTTTCTTCTACATTATACTTTGGCATTCTTTTTGAAATTGGATGTACGCATACTTTGTCACTTTAAAACATATTCACAGTTGGTCTGTTCCATCCAAATACATTTAGTTACCTATATTTAGATGATTGATTATTCCACTAATGTCAACAAATGTTGCAATTTCTTCACATTTTGATATGTTTGGTTTGGTTAGCAATAGGATATCAAAAACTGATCAAGGTTTGTATGCTTGTTTGTGTCAATCAGTATCTTCAGATATTGTCATATTTTTGTCATTTTGCTTCTGCATGTCAGTCTACAACTAATCCTTTTTCCTTTTACAGTCACTAGCAGTGGTCACACTTGGTGACAAACAAATGGCACAAAGAGTGGATAATCTCGTGGACGTGGATGAGTTCAAGAGGTTCTATCTCCAGGTATCTTTGACGCTTTTCTTCTCTGAATGGTAATTTAGTTACTTGATATATGATTCATGCTGTTAATAATTGTGAGCTTTTTGCTTACAAGGATATTTTGGATAACTTCAGTATCCTATGTGTCTAAACTTGCAACTTTTTATCTTTTTGGTTATTTTGCTTTGTTTTTCTTCATTGTATGTGATTTGTGAAATTGCTGTGTTCAGATTTCAGTGACATATTTGTTTTTTGCTCTCTTCGTAGATGAGGAAGTATAAAAACAAATGGAAATAACTTTAATAATTGTATAGATTAATTAATATGCATTTGGTTTTTTCTTTTCCACAATCTATAAAAATCAATGGAAGTATCAAATGGCATCACTGGTTCATGAGTATAGGGAAATGGTCATCCATAGTACTTACCGCTTGCTTTTTTCCTTTTTCTTTTTTTTATAATTTTTTTTTGGAGAGGTTGTTTCATGCTTGAACCTGTAACTTTCTGATTGCCAAGTGTCATCCTGAAGAAAATTAAAAAAAAAAAAACAACTTCAGGTGAGTTGTTGGTTTAGTTATTCTGCGGAAAATGAAAATTAAGATAAGAATAAAAGAGATGCATGTTGTCTTACAAACAATATTTTAACATTTTTATGTTGATTTTAACATTGATAAGTCTGTTCATGGTTGAGTATAATTTACTGTGACTCATATCTGAGATATTCTTATTTTTATCTGCATAAATGGAAGGCCGAGAATTCTGTTGATCATTTTCTGAACACAAGTTCAGTGCTTAACAGAATATTCCTTGCAATTTTTCTGCTGATGTATATCCCTTACCTACAGAATTTTAAATCCCTCTAATCTTATACTCTGTTGTTGAGAAATATCTGTGTTTTCTAATACAATACCTTTCTATAAAAAACTTGCTAACTCTTGAGTATCTCATGTTGTACTGGTATTAGTACTCATTTCCCCCATCTTGTGTTGGGGAAGTTGGGCGAATGGGAGCACCTAGTAGAAGAGAAATAGGACATGGAATGCTTGCAGAAAGAGCTCTTGAACCCATATTGCCTTATGAAGATGATTTTCCCTACACCATTCGAGTTGAGAGCACCATCACTGAGAGCAATGGATCCTCCAGGTCAGAAGCCAAATAAAGGATATTTTATGATTTGGCAATAGATTTTCCAAATCATCTTCAGATTCTTTCTTTTGAATTTTATGCTTAAAAATTATTTTCCAATCTAAAGATTACATGCATTATATGCATCCATTAACAAACAGCATGGCCTCTGTTTGTGGGGGTTGTTTGGCACTACAAGATGCTGGGGTTCCAGTAAAATGCTCGATTGCTGGGATAGCAATGGGTATGGTCTTTGATACTAAAGAATTTGGGGGTGATGGAACACCACTTATTTTATCTGACATTACTGGATCTGAAGATGCATCTGGAGATATGGATTTCAAGGTAACATTTACTGCTATTTCATTATCATGCTTTATCAAGATATTAAAATGCTTGTTGAGTTTTTTTTTTTTTTGTTTCAGTCAAAGCTTAAAAAATGCATCCTTTAAAAATGTTGATCACAGGTTGCTGGAAATGAGGACGGAGTAACAGCATTTCAGATGGACATAAAGGTCATAATCATGTACAGACATATATATGTTCTTCCCATATGAATGTCCATTTTGTGTCCAGGGATGCTTCTTTTCCTCTAAAAACTTCCATAACTATAAATTATGATAATTCCTCTTTTCTGCATTATAGGTTGGAGGAATCACTTTACCTGTTATGAGGTCGGCATTGCTACAGGCAAAAGAAGGCCGAAAGCATATTCTTGGTATAGTTGCCAAGCTTGTTCTGTTAACTTGTGGAAATACATTTTGAAAATTGTTTGGAGGCACTGTTATGTCTAACCAGAGCACAAATTATTTTGGTATTAGTCTCACAAGGCTTTTAACTCTTGGTAAGATTAGAAGTGTTGTTGCTTGTCCTTCACATCATGAGGATTCTCCTCATTGATGAGAATGGTTTTGGAAGGAATGTTTCAGAATTTGTTGATCATATTTTTCCAGGCTATTTGAAATGTAATTCTTTTTTTCTCCCCCCATCTCTCAGTTGAAATGTTGAAATGCTGTCCTCCTCCTTCTAAAAGGCTGTCCAAGTATGCTCCATTGATTCATGTTATGAAGGTATCTTCCTTGTCTTTTTCCATTGTTTGATCAGTTGAAACTTAAATCTTAAAACTGATTCTGTACTGTTTTTCCCTGTAATCTGTTACAGGTCCACCCAGAGAAAGTTAATATTATCATTGGCTCTGGTGGGAAGAAGGTGAGGAGTATCATAGAAGAAACAGGAGTCGAGTCTATTGACACAGATGATGATGGAATCGTAAGATCAACTAGCCAGCTTACCCTTTGATTGTTTTATTTTGACAATGATCACTGATGCAATTACTTTTTCAGGTAAAAATTACTGCTAAGGATTTGTCAAGTCTAGAGAAATCTAAGTCAATCATCAGTAATCTTACGATGGTTCCTACTCTTGGTGATATCTATAGGCATGTCTTCTTAGTTGGCTACTTTTTTCTCTTTATTTGGTTTTTTTTTTTTCCTTTTTTTCACTTGTGTTCAAATCTTGAGAGAAATAGGTTGTTTAGGATGGATGAAGTGTGATCCTCATTTAGCCATTGGCATTTATTTTGGGAAATATTGTTTTTCTTGAGACTAAATTTTTTCTTAATCAGGAACTGTGAAATCAAATTAGTAGCTCCTTATGGAGTTTTTGTTGAGATAGCTCGAGGCCGTGAGGTATGTGTTCTTTCCTGCACAAGCAAATGCCTATTGATATTTTCAATACTTTCTTTTGCTCGATGGTCCTCATGATCACCGCGTGAACAGTGAAGTATTTGAATAATGGGAACACATATCATCGAATCCCTAATTTACATCTACAGATCTTTTTCTTATTGTGATTTATAAAACTTTTCGTCAAATGTCATAAATCACCATCTTTCTTCTGCTTCGTCTTCATCTTTTCATGTTGATATACTATCGTTCCCAATTTGTAATGTGATCATGGCGAAAAGGCTAGGACTTGGTATTTTGTGGTAAATGAAATATATATTTGCTACTTTTGAATCTAATGCAGGGACTTTGCCATATAAGTGAACTGACTTCCAGCTGGCTGCCAAAGGCTGAAGATGTAAGTGAAATTTCCTTTGCTTTCCTTAGCAGTTACAGGAGGTATTTTCTTCCACCTTGTGAAGCATCTACAACTTTTGTTACAGGCTTTCAAAGTTGGAGACCGTATTGATGTTAAACTTATTGAGGTAATGATCTTCCAATTTCAATTCAAGTAATAAAGGTTATAGTTAAGACTGAATATCTGAAACTGCTATGATCATGTTTATCACGTATTGTCACATGTCGCATTTTCACAAGGCACTGGCAAATGAACAATAAGAAGTTCTCTCAAAAATCTCTTGATGGAAGAGATGGAATGAGGGACAGCCATGTTTGCAAGGGCAACAAAAGCATCAGCTAATACAAATTTCATGGCGGCATACATTGTGCAAGCTCTTCTTTCATGCAATCTCAAAATGAATAGAGCAACCATTATCTGATTAAAAATTGTTAGGATTAAATCCTAACAATTGATGAGTGAGATTTCTGGAATTAAATCCAGAAGAAAAAAAGAAAGATTCACGAAGAAGAAGAGAAGAATAGAGAGAATTAGAATAAGACAAGAGAGATTTGGAGAGAGAAGAGAGAAGAGGATAATTCAGAATTGTGTGTAATTATTAGTGGTCCCAAAAGGGTGGTTACATGGGTATAAAAAGTAGAGGAGGACAGCTGTGTAAAAGGGTAAAGCAACATGCAGCCCTTACATCACAGAATCTGTTCCCAAAAACTAACTAATTCTTTTAGCTAGAAATAACAGAATTAACTACCTATCACTAATTGACATTTTTACCCTTGCGTTGATACTTAACAATACCCCCCCTTGAGAGACTTCTTGTCCCCAAGAAGTGAAAAAATCTGGAAACTGATGCTGAATGTAGGCAGCATCTTCCCATGTGGAATCAATGGAGGGTAACCCTTGCCACTTGATTAAGAGCTGTTGGATGTGGTTGTCACCAGTGAGAACAGTTCTGGAATTCAGGACTCTGTCAGGAGCAAGGGAGAATTCGCCAGCAATGATGGGAGGTAGAGATGTTAAAGGGGTATGGTGGTCTCCAATCTTTTTCTTGAGGAGGGAGACATGAAAAACTGGATGGATTCTGCAGGAAGGGGGAAGGTCCAGCTTGTAAGCAACAGTTCCAATCTTTTCTAGCACTGGAAAGGGCCCATAGTACTTGGCTGTCAGTTTAAGTGACTTCCTGACAGCTAAAGTAAGTTGTCTGTAGGGTTGGATTTTTAGATACACCAAGTCTCCTACTTGAAATTCCCTGTCTGTTCTCTTTTTGTCTGCATATTGCTTCATCCTGTTTCTGGAAGCTGCTAGCTGCTCCTTGAGGTAGGAATTCATGGCTTCCCTAGACTGCATATATTCCTCTACTGCTGCAACTGAGGCTGGAAGGGAAGGAACAGCAGGTAGAGGGGGAGCTTGGCCATAGACTGCCTGGTATGGACTCATCTTGATAGCTGAATGAAAACTGGTGTTGTACCAGTATTCAGCTAAGCTGAGCCATCGAAGCCAGTTGCTTGGCTTGTGGAAGGTCATGCATCTGAGGTAGCACTCCAGGCAACGGTTGAGCCTCTCTGTCTGTCCATCGGATTGGGGGTGGTAAGCTGTGGTGAACTGCAGCTTGGTGCCAAGGAGCTTCATCAATTCTTGCCAAAACCCTCCAGTGAACACTCTGTCTCTATCAGAGACAATTGTGGATGGCATCCCATGCAATTTGAAGACATTATCCAGGAAGGCTTGTGCTACAGTTGCTGCATTGAAAGGGTGTGCCAAGGGAATAAAGTGACCCATTTTAGAAAACCTGTCAATCACAACCAGGATAGTGTCATACCCCTTTGACCTAGGCAATTTCTCAATGAAATCCATAGAAATATCAGCCCAAGGTTGGTTAGGTATAGGCAAGGGTTGAAGCAGCCCAGGTGATGCCACTGATTCAGCCTTGCATTTTTGGCAAATGTCGCACTTGGTAACCCAATCAATAACCCGTTTGTGCATTGCAGGCCAATAGAAAATCTGCTGAAGCCTGTTCAAGGTGCCTCTTATGCCAGAGTGGCCTCCAAAAGGAGAATCATGGCAAACAGTGAGCAGTAGTTGTCTAAGTTTAGTGCTGGAACCAATGTACAGCTTACCCTTATATCTGAGGAGGCCACCGTGTAAGGTGTGGTTGGGGAGGCTTGCAGGAGAAATAGCCAGCTGCTGGATGAGTGATTGTGCCTTGTCATCAGCAGTATAGGAGTGGAGAACATCCTCTATCCAACTAGGTGAAATTACAGAAATGGCAGTGAGATGTGAGCTGGAGTCTCCTTCAAATTGCCTTGAGAGAGCATCTGCAACTGTGTTGTGGATGCCCTTTTTGTAGTGGATTGTGTAATCAAGACCCAATAGCTTGGTAATGCCCTTCATTTGGATGTAAGTATGCAGCCGTTGCTCTAACAGGTGCTTAATACTTTCATGATCTGTGTGGATGATGAAGGGGCCCTGTTCTAGGTAATGTCTCCACTTGGTGACTGCAAAAATGATGGCTAGGAGTTCCCTTTCATAAGCAGAGAGCTGCTGATTCTTAGGGCTGAGAGGTTTAGAAATAAATGCAATAGGTCTGTTGTGTTGTAAGAGAACAGCACCTATTCCAGAACTACTAGCATCACATTCCAAGGTGAAAGGGTCATGAAAATTAGGTAAGGCCAGGATAGGGGCTTGAGTCATGAGTTGTTTTAATTGGTCAAAGGATGTTTGGGCTGTTGGTCCCCATTGGAAGCTGTCCTTCTTCAGTAGGGCAGTTAAGGGCTGACTCACTGCTCCATACCCTTGGATAAACCTCCTATAATAGCCTGTGAGGCCTAAAAACCCTCGAAGCCCTTTCAAGTTCTTAGGAATTGGCCAATTGAGCATGGCTTCAATCTTACTAGGGTCAGTAGAGACCCCTGCTACTGAAATAATATGCCCCAAGTAAGAAACCTGCCCTTGCCCTATCTCACACTTGGACTGTTTGGCATACAGCTGATGTGCCCTAAACAAATCAAAGACAAGCCGAAGATGTTGTAAATGGTGTTCCTCAGTGGGGCTGTATATGAGGATGTCATCAAAAAAATACCAAAACAAACTTCCTGAGATAGGGTTTAAAAATGGTATTCATGAGGGATTGGAAGGTAGCCGGGGCGTTGGTGAGCCCAAAGGGCATAACCAGAAACTCATAATGCCCAGAGTGGGTTTTGAATGCTGTCTTGTATACATCAGTATCCCTCATTCTGATTTGATAGTAGCCAGACCTTAAATCCAACTTTGTGAACATTGTGGCTCCATGTAATTCATCCATGAGATCCTCTACTAAAGGTATGGGGTATTTATCCTTGATTGTAACCTTGTTTAATTCTCTGTAATCGATACAAAAGCGCCAGGTTCCATCTTTTTTCTTCACCAACAGCACTGGAGAGGTAAAGGGGCTGGAACTAGGTCTGATCACAGAATTGTTTAGCATCTCCTCCACTAATCTCTCTATTTCATTCTTCTGGTGGTGAGAGTACCGATAGGGCCTAATGTTCACAGGTTGTGTGTTGGTCTTGAGTGGAATGGAATGATCATGGGACCTTGGGGGTGGCAGAGTGGTGGGAATATGAAACACATCTGGATAATGGGTCAGCAATTGTTGAATAGCTATAGGGACAGGTTGTGGTGAGGGTGTATCTGGTTGTGAGGTAGGCTGATGTGTTGAGATGAGGAAAAATTTGGATGTCAACCCTTGCCAACCATTCTGCACAAGTCTATTGAGGGACTTGGCAGAAATCATCTTTAAGGAAGCATGCTCAGTCAATCCTTTTAATTCAAGTGGAGTCCCCCCTTTGAATATGGTCAGTGTTGGTTTATCAAAGTCAAAGGTGACAGGGTTGTAGCCTTTCATCCAATCCACCCCTAATATAACATCATAATCTCCTAATTCAAATACTCGAAAATGGAAAGCAAACTTACTACCTTGCATGCTCCAAGTGCAGTCATTGCATTTATCCTGGACTGTGAGCCTTCTGCCATCGGCCACTGTAACAGTGACAGGGGACACCTTGATGACTGGAAGCTTCAATTCCTTGACCAGCTTGGAGTCCACAAAGCTGTGGGTGCTGCCACTGTCAATGAGCAGCATGATAGGCTTCCCTTGCATCTGTCCTCTGATTTTTAGAGTGTTGTCACTCAATCCCCCATCTACTGCATGAAGGGAGAGTTGGATCTGCTCAATTTCTGTATTGTCTTCAGGTTCAAAATTATTATCCGCCTCTTGCCACTCATCTTCTTCTGGCTCCTCTTCTTCACAAGCCTGTAATGCAAGGAGTTTCTGCTCATTACACTTATGCCCTGGAAAATATTTCTCACCACATCTAAAACAACTGCCAGGGGTCCTTCGAGTGTTTGGTTTGTAGGACTGAGCCCCTTGGTTTGGGGCAGTGGTGCTAGATTGATGGCCATGGGGACTAATGTTTGGTGTGGGGTTGGTGAACTTGGGGCTATACTGATTGTTTGGTAGGTTTGGATTGTTGCAGGGTCTATTGTTGGTGAATGGTTTAGGGTATGATTTGGGTTTGATGGCTTCAAGATGTTTCTCTTGGAGCTTAGCTTGGGTAATGGCTGAATAGAGGTCTCTTGGGCTAAACATCCTCACCACACTCTTGATTTCTCCTTTCAGCCCCCCAATGAAGCTACTGATGTAGTAAGGATCAGTATGATGGGGAAACATCTTCTCCATTTTTAGCTTCAGCTCTTCAAATTGATCTTGATAAGCCTCCACAGTTGATGTTTGCTTCAGTTTTTGAAATTCTTCTACAACATCCACTTCTCCTCCCTCTCTAAACCTAGACATAAGGTGATAGAGAAGCTGCTACTCAAGCAAAGCTCATGGATCCAGATTTACTTGGGCCAAGGCTGCTACTCAAGGAAAAGCAAAAGCAATATGAGGTTGGGGAAATCAGCAGCACCAGCAGGGGCATCGAAGGAATTTAGCTGGACACTACCAAATGGGTTGGAATAATTCGGTCAGGGACAGGAGAGAGAAATGCAGTGCATCTAGTGCCAGGCTGGACACTAGGGAAAAACGGTTTCATTTCTTTTATTTTATTATATAAGCTAGGAACAGAGGGAGGAGGAGAGGATCTTGATAAATCATTTGTTTTAGCTGCTGTTGAGCAGGGCTCCTTTTGGAGAGGGAAGTTGTCTTCCTGGGGATTGTAGTGCTGTGTTGCAATCAATTTATTAATGAAATTGTTCTCTTCCTTCATTTTATTCTCTTCTTAATTCATTGTTTGGTTGATTTATTGATTTCCTTGAAATTGTTCCTTATCAATTGGCGCCGTTTGTGGGAAACATCCCCATCAATCATTCTCACACAAAACAAATCGAAAATGAATGACCCACTCCAAACACACTTGCAGGCTGAGATTGTTTTACAGCAACGGATTGATTATCATGAAGAAACCTTGGCTGCAATGCAAAAGTCCATTGCTGCATTGCAGAAGTCCTTTGCTGCAATCCAAAAATCTGTAGAAGAAAAATTCGAATCTCTGGATGCCAAAATAACCAAACACCGAGAAACCCAACCATTAGATGCTGAGGAAAACGACCAGCAAGCAAACAATGAAAAAGATACCCCAGACCCTTACGAGAAGTTACGAACCTTGTCCCAGATCGGCACAGTGGCTGAATATATTGAGGAATTCAAAGCAATCATTGGGTATATACCGAAGAATTCAAAGACATCCGAGGCTCAATACGTAGGGTATTTCGTGGGAGGATTGCAGGGACAAGTAGGACGATGGGTTAGATTCCTGAAACCTCAAAATTGTGAAGAGGCTATGGCATTAGCTAGGGATGTCGAGCTCGCTTTCAGGCCCCCAGGGAGACGAGCGGCGGTCGCAAGGGAGAGAGGCGGTGGAACCAAGAGTCGGACTGAAGGGGCCAACATTCCCTCTCAGGTGGAACCAGGAGCGATGGCGAAAACAGAGTCTTGCGAAGAAGCTATAGGTGCCGAACTAGCAAGGGATGCCGAACTTACCTTCAGCCCATCAGGGAGTCGAGTGGTGATCGCAAGGGAGAGAGACGGAGGAGGTTGGAGCCGGACTGAAGCAGCATACGCTTCTCCGCCGGTTGCTCGCTCCCTTATTCCCAAGGATATGGGACAGCCCGACCCACAACTCAAGAGTAAAAGCCCAGGCCCATCACCATTAAACCCAGCTGATTCTCCATTACCAAGAACGCTTCCTTCTCCCAACCGAGTTCAGCAAGCTTCACGAGAGAGGGGACCACGTCCTTTGGCGCCGCGGAAGATCGCCGAACGTCGTCGGTTAGGACTTTGTTTCAATCCCCAACAACGTTGCAACATCGGAGAACTTCGGATCTCCATCTTGGAGAACCAATTATCCATGGATGCAGGGCAAAAAACAGGAGAAGAAGAAGATGGGGCGGAAGGAAAATACACTGCTATGGAGTTGTATTTCGGGGCAGGGGAAGAGGATCCGGCACCCCGGACGTTGAAGCTACAGATCGTTTGGCAGATTGACTCAGGGGCTGCTGATGTTAAGCTTAATGAATGGTGTGCTGTGGGGTTGACGAAGATGGCATCACCTGTTAAAAATTGGCTGAAATTTTTGTACCCTAGCTTGATTCGAGTAGGTGTTCGTTTATTGAAGCCTTTTGCCCAAGCAGATGAGTTCAGTAAAAATATAAGGAGACTACCATTGACTACAGAGAGCCTAGATTCTAGAAGCCTTTGTACGTGTGACTATGGTTTCCACTTGGTTTTATGGTTTGGAAGGATGCTCTCGCTTGAAATCGCTATACAGAGACTATTTGGGCCAGTTGTTGCAGCCGAACTATCAAAGGTTACTTTCAGAGAGCATGTTACTGAGATGTCTGGAGAATTAACGGGCTTACTCAAGAAATTAAGAGCGAGTGAACATTCATCTTATCAATTATGCCATCTAGACAGGCAGGTGAGGTCCCTAAACCCTCCTATTGCTTCTATTTCATCTAAGATGATCAAATTATGGGATGGCTACCATGTTACTGTCCATGAGGAGTGTCCAAGTGTTAAATTGCGATTGATTTGGGTCTTGCTGTATATGGATGCATTCTTGCTTGATTTCAGTCCATTGGATGTCGTATGGGGAATTGAATGGCTTAAAACCCTGGGTCTTGTTAGGCATAATTGGGTCCATTCACTGTGTGAATTACATGGAGTAGAACGAAAATCTTTGCTAAAACTGAAAGGGATAACAGCAAGCATGCATCATTTCAAGTTGAAGATAAAGTTTGGTGATTTAGGACGTCTTCAAGTCTTTGCTCAAACTGAAAACGGGGTTGATTTTTTCTCGCTGTTGGACTTGACTTCTGAGTTTCCTAAGACACGTGATGGGTACCATGAATTTCATTTTGCATCTGCTGACCAACTCCCCTATCTTGGGCCCAATCAGTTCGAAGCCAAGGGCAAAGGGCTCCAAACTAGCTCTAACAAGCTGCCACCTAATTCAGAGTTGGAGACAGCGGAAGATCATGTCCTTGAGCAGGAGCTTGCTCCTCGAGAGAACCAACGAGAAAGTGGAAGTGTGACCCAATGGCTGGTGCCATGGCAGTTGAAGAGCATCAACGAGGCAACATGGAAAGACGAATTTGTAATGCGGGATGAGTACCCTCAGCTAAGTCTTGAGGACAAGACTTTATTTCAAGAGGGTAGCATTGATAGAGAAGCTGCTACTCAAGCAAAGCTCATGGATCCAGATTTACTTGGGCCAAGGCTGCTACTCAAGGAACAGCAAAAGCAATATGAGGTTGGGGAAATCAGCAGCACCAGCAGGGGCATCGAAGGAATTTAGCTGGACACTACCAAATGGGTTGGAATAATTCGGTCAGGGACAGGAGAGAGAAATGCAGTGCATCTAGTGCCAGGCTGGACACTAGGGAAAAACGGTTTCATTTCTTTTATTTTATTATATAAGCTAGGAACAGAGGGAGGAGGAGAGGATCTTGATAAATCATTTGTTTTAGCTGCTGTTGAGCAGGGCTCCTTTTGGAGAGGGAAGTTGTCTTCCTGGGGATTGTAGTGCTGTGTTGCAATCAATTTATTAATGAAATTGTTCTCTTCCTTCATTTTATTCTCTTCTTAATTCATTGTTTGGTTGATTTATTGATTTCCTTGAAATTGTTCCTTATCAATAGGGCATCAGAAAAATCCTCCCAAATGATCCCCTCTCTATTTCTGCCCCAGTTCTGGAACCAGGCCTCTGCCTTACCAACCAAAAATAGACTGGCCAAGTCTACTTGTCTTTCTTCCTGTACTTCATAAATCTGGAAATACTTCATGCACTTACCAATCCAGAATCTAGCATCTCCCCCCTCAAATGTGGGTAGATCACACTTGGGTAGAAGTTTGTTGAAGTAAGTCCTTCCTAGCCCTACTGACTCTCCTCCTTCCTTACCTACTGGTCTATCTACAGGTCTGGGTAATATTCCCCTTCCTGTATTGGTTAAATCTGGAAATGGAGTCTGGTCTTGGGTTTCTTTGCCTCTAGCACTACTGCTAGCAGGTGAGGAATGGTTAATAGGGGAGGCAGCAGTAGTATGGGCTGTAGGATTACCTTGTATAAGCTGGGCCAGATAAGCTACAGACCTCTGGTTCTCAAGCCTGAGCTCTTCATACTGGTTTTGGTATTTCTTTTGATCAGCTCTTAGGTTGATCTGCTCCTGTTGCCTCTCCTGGAGCTTGGAATCTAGAGACCCAAACATGGTCCCTTGTTCTTCAAGTTTTGAACTAAAGTACATTCTTCAGTACCTCCTTTAGCCTTTTTTTGTATTGGTGTTTTTGCTCATAATTCCAGGAATTTGTAACCTTGCTCTGATACCAGTTGTTAGGATTAAATCCTAACAATTGATGAGTGAGATTTCTGGAATTAAATCCAGAAGAAAAAAAGAAAGATTCACGAAGAAGAAGAGAAGAATAGAGAGAATTAGAATAAGACAAGAGAGATTTGGAGAGAGAAGAGAGAAGAGGATAATTCAGAATTGTGTGTAATTATTAGTGGTCCCAAAAGGGTGGTTACATGGGTATAAAAAGTAGAGGAGGACAGCTGTGTAAAAGGGTAAAGCAACATGCAGCCCTTACATCACAGAATCTGTTCCCAAAAACTAACTAATTCTTTCAGCTAGAAATAACAGAAATAACAGAATTAACTACCTATCACTAATTGACATTTTTACCCTTGCATTGATACTTAACAAAAATGCACAATCTTTTCTATAGATCACAAACCTCCTTGTGATTCTGAATTCGTATATGAGATTGAGTTTGTTGAGTTTATGCCCTTTATACCTGAGATACGAATTTCAGTTTTATTCCTGATCAATTATCATTGCATGGTGCTCAATTTGGTTATATAATGGTTGAGTGACCCCACCTTGGCCCTTATTATTTTAATAACAAGAACAATATATCTGTTCATTACAATTGCTATAATTATTATTTTTGTGTTGAATCCTTATCATTATGCCAATATATTGTTTATACTGCTCAAATAGTTGCTACTGCATCTCATACGGGATACAGCAATTTTGGTGTTAAAAATTTGAAATAAAACCACCTAAAATAACTGTTCTTCTGATTTTTAATGTCTAATGCAGGTAAATGAAAAGGGACAACTTCGTCTCAGTCGCAAGGCACTACTTCCCGAGCCAACTGCAGAGAAGCCCAGTGCAAAGCAGAATCCTAGTAGCCCTACCAAAAGTACTGTGGCCCCGAAAAAGGAAACTGAGAAGGGTAATCCTAAAGGAACTACAAATTCACCAAAGGTTGGTTTAGCTGAAGGGAAGGTTGAAGAGCACAAGGATGAAACCAGTTCTCCAGAAGTAGTGATTTCTTCAAAAAGTGATACAGAAGAGGATGCTCTATTTTCACAAAAGAAGGTTTATAAGAGATCAGCCAAAGATGGGCCTCCTATCAACAAAGTAAAGCCAAGAAAAGATGGAAACAAAGTCGTCAGTAGCATCGCTACCAAGGATGAGAGTGCTTTGGTTAATGGAGAGGCCAAAATTGGATAATAAGCATGTTCTCTAAATTTATTGACAAGCTACTTATTGGTCCTTGTAAATATGGTAATGATGATGGAAGAACTGCAAACTGAAGGTATGCTGCAGAGACCTCTCAACGCAGCCCCCCACCCCCACCCCCTTTCCCCTCTCTCTCTCTATCCCTCTCTCTCTCTCTGACACCCACACACGCTTGCAGAAAGAGACACCTCATGAATGCTTTCATAAAGACAGATGCAGAATGCACAAGCATGCATATTTGAATACATGTATGAAGAAATTGACTCATTTGTCTGTCCTGTCAGGAATCAGTCGATTGAAACATGCTGCTGTAAAAAATCCTGCAGCTAGAGCTGAAGGATTAACACGCCTAGTAGTTCCCCATGTTTCCTGAGGAAAAGAAAGGGAAGGGAAACATATGAAATCATTAATCATCAACTGATTGGAAAATGGAACTCCAAGTTTTTTTTTTTGCTGCAGAGGAGAATGTCTTACAGGATGTATTTGGAATTTTTGGTGCGTCCTTGATTGGAAGTTCTCGACAACATCCCCTACCCTAGATTCCCATGTATCATATCCTTTCCTATTTTTCTTTTCTACGTCTTGAGAAGGATGTTTTAAATGTGCACCATTCTTGATTTCTTAGTTGGTACTATGTAAAGTTAGTCCATTGATTTTCTGTGAACTATAACTCCTTGTCCTGATATAAAAAGAACTACTCTAGTTGCACTTCTTGGATTTACAAATGATCGCAGATGAAATGTGAGCTTGGCCAATTTTGGATCCATGCTTCAACTTCAACTTGAGAGCTTCTGTTTGGTGATAGAACATGCTTATTGAGGTTGTTAGTGATGTTTCATATTCTTCGAATTCAGATGGAAAAGCTCCTCAGCCTTCAGTTGATTTACAGTGAAGCTTGGACATGTTTGTTATCTGTTATTAGAAAAGCTTAGTTTATATTGCCACAATAATAGGATGGAGATGGAAATGATGTGATCCAGAAATTCCATGTCAAGATTTCTCTGTTATTTTTGAGAATTGAGATGATTATTTCATAGAATTTATTGGTCGTTTAAGAAATCATCCTTTACATTGCACAAAAATATATCATTTACTGAATAAAACAAGAATCAATTCTATCTTAAGATAGTTTTTCAGGCTTAGCTTTCCATTAGAAATGTTTGCTTCAACTTAAACGAAGTCTTGGGTCATCTTCCCTTTTAAGAAAAAAATTAGATAAACTAAATAAAATTAAAAATAAAGAGATAATTGGAATCATTTGTAACTTGAATGATTGAGAGTTTAATTATCTTTTCAATTGATTCCAAACATATATTATAAAAACAAAGAAAGATTTTAATATAATCAAAATAGCCGTCGTTACAACTTAAATGTTTTTTAATAAAACGTAAATTTATTGTAGATTTATGATTAACAATGATTAAAAAAAATCGTGTTTACTGTAATTTTCTCTTTTGCAAGAGAGATTTGACTTTGTACAGGTAATGAAATGAAAACTTATCGTTAAATTATTGGAATAAAAATAGATGGGTTGTAAACCCATGTAACGAGTGTTGTGTACTATTCGATCGAATAGTGTACTAGGCTCAATGCATGGTGATGGTGTATAGTATTCACGTCGCCCAAAACGGATGAAGATGAGGTTATATAAATTCAATTTTATCAAACATGATTTATATTCTACTTTGCTATTGTTCGTTTATGATTTTTTTTTTTTATAATAATGAATTTAATCTAATTTTTGATAACTCAATAAAAATATGAAAGAAGGAACACTGAATTGATAATGCAATTTTAAACTAAGACATCATAATACTTACTCGGGGACGGAGCAAGATTTGATATTGAGGAGTTAATTTAATAATTTATTGTATTTCTGTAAGAAGGAATATATTCTGAATAAGAGGTGTATGTATGTTGATTTTTGTCCTTTTTTTTCAGAAAAAAGAATTATAATATAAACAATCCCTTTAATTTGTTAAAAATCAAGTTAAAACTGCTAAATTGTTCATAAATTCAAAGCAATACTTTTAATTGAAACAAATTTCAATTACAACAAGTTTAAGTGCCAAAAAAGGCACTTAAAATATCTAAATGTTTATAAAATTATTATAATAAAAATTCAATTATCACTTTAAAAATTTCAATATCGAATTTAATTTTTTTTAAGTAGAATCCAAATTTTGTACGTTAAACAAAAAAAAAAAAACAAATATTTAAAAATGAATTATAGGATATACCTAGCTAGTGGGTGTGACTGAAACTAGCTTCCTCCTCGTATAAAACGCTTCCCTGTGTTGCTTTCAGGACTTTCTTTCCCGCCACTTTTCTCTCGTTCTCGCGGGCAGAGATATCTCTTCCTCAAGAATCAGAAGCAGAAGAACAAAATGTTGTGGGTGGACAAATACAGACCCAAAACCCTTGACCAGATTATGGTCCATCAAGACATTGCCCAAAACCTCAAGAAGCTCGTACTCCTCTAATCTTAATTTCTATTTTCTGTCCATTCAATTTCTATTCTTTTTGCTCGCTTGCAAATTTACTTCCCTGTATTATTTTAGGGTTTTACTGTGCTTATTGTTCCTTTTTATGTTTTCTGAATTTAAGGTTACTGAACAAGATTGTCCGCATTTGCTCTTCTATGGCCCCTCTGGTTCCGGCAAGAAAACCCTAATCATGGCCCTTCTTCGTCAAATTTTCGGTGCCAGTGCTGAAAAGGTCTAAACTTTCTCTCTCTATGAAAACATTTTTCCCATTAGAGTATTGTTTTTGGTTATATAAGTAAACGATTTAATTTTGTGAGTACTTTTCTCTTTTCTTTTGTTATCGTAATGTATAGCCTTATTAAAACCACAAATTTACCGTAACTTTAGATGGTTCAATCTGTCTTGGTTTTCCAATAAGTTAACTTGGGACTTTCTTTTGCTTGCAGGTGAAGGTGGAAAATAAGACATGGAAAATTGATGTAAGTTTATCTTTCCTAATTTTGTTTCCCACTTTAATTCTCTTTATCTCTATTTCAACATGAACTTAATTTCTATTATTATTTTTGTTCATCTCTATTATTATTTTTGTTCATCTTACTTGACATGTATCTGTGTATTCTCTCATGTGTTATCTTGGCAAAAGAATTTTCCATCAGAGAGATCAGGGATTCTTTTTCCATGTCAAGGCATTTGACCTTATTTCCTGAATTGGCAAAAATAAAAGTAATAGATCTTGGGCATTGCAAGTTTAATAAAAGTGTTAACTGCAGTTGTGATGATGATTATCGATAATGTACTAAATGTTGAACTCATTTGCTTTTATAATTCTATTTCAGGCTGGAAGTAGAACTATTGATCTTGAGCTTACCATTTTATCTAGCACAAATCACATTGAGTTGAGTCCTGGTGATGTAGGCTTCCAGGACAGATATATAGTACAAGAGGTAATCAAGGACATGGCCAAGAATCGTCCAATTGACACAAAAGGGAGAAAAGGATATAAAGGTAATTCTGATTATCCTCTGTCCCCTACCTTCTATTCTCTTGATGAACTTGCACATCTTGTAGAGTTAAGAATCCAGATGGAGTTTTCTTTTACTTTTGGAATGTTTAATCAATTTATAGATTTTTACTTCACATAGTAGTGCTATGATGATGTCCTACTTGTGCTATGTCAGTGCTCGTGCTAAATGAGGTTGACAAGCTTTCAAGAGAAGCACAGCATTCTCTTCGTAGAACTATGGAGAAGTACAGTTCTTCCTGCAGGCTGATTCTATGCTGCAACAGTTCTTCAAAGGTTACTGAAGCAATTCGGTCTCGTTGTTTGAATGTGCGAATAAATGCACCTTCGGAGGAACAGGTTAGAAAAGGTTTTGTTGTCTTCTTGGATATTATATGAAGTAAAAGGTTGTTTGATTTTGTTATCTGTAGAAGTGAATCGGGGGCCAGGGGTGTTTATTTGGTCGGGTGCTGTGCCTTTGCAGTTATTAGTTGCTTACAAGTTCTATAATACATCAGTTTTATGTACTGGGATGGCATTGAGTTGAATGAAAGTTTTATTTAGTATAACCATTTTTTTCTTGACTGTGGGTTGGTAAATCTCAGAAAATATGCCCCTTTTCCTGGTAGAATAGATTGATTATTTTAAGAGTCTTGCAAAGTGAGATTTTTAAGGTTACTGCTTATTTTATATTACATTTGTTCACACTTTTCCAGATTGTTAAGGTGGTGGAGTCTATTGGGAAGAAAGAAGGGCTGCAACTTCCTCCTGGATTTGCTGCTCGTATAGCTGAAAAATCAAATCGCAGTTTAAGGAGAGCTATACTTTCATTTGAGACTTGCCGTGTTCAACAGTTAAGTAGGAAATCACCTCTTGCTGTGTAGCGGCGTTGTTTCTCCACTTCCTTCTTCTTGAACACATAGCTGGAAAAGTTAGTGTAACCCAGGTTATAATTGTTTTTGGCTATCTGCATTTTGCTTTAGGTATCCTTTTACAAGTAATCAAACAATACCTCCAATGGACTGGGAGGAATATGTTTCTGAAATAGCATCTGACATAATGAAGGAGCAGAGTCCTAAAAGGTCCGGTTCTTATTTTTCCAATAATTTTATAATTTCCGAATGCATAATTTGTCTGGTCAAACTTTCTGATTGAGCAAATTTTGTCTACTTTTTAGGCTTTTTCAAGTTCGAGGAAAGTTGTATGAACTACTTATTAATTGTATTCCTCCTCAGATTATTTTGAAGGTAAATATCCCATTTGATTGAATCTTCTGCACCATCTGTTTTCATTTTTAGTGCTGAACTTTATTATCATTCTTTCCTCAGAGGTTGCTTTATGAATTATTAAAGAAATTGGATGAAGAATTAAAGCATGAGGTTTCCCATTGGGCAGCTTATTATGTAAGTTCACCTAGTTTTATTTGCTTGCTTTTTTTTTAGAATGTTTATTCCGCGATTCTTGAAACCTTATTGGTCTGTACATCTGAAGTAGACTTGCAAGTTGCATATTATAATCATATTGACTTTAGCTTAATATTTTATGCTGCAAAACAACCTCGCCCCATCTATTTCATGGATATTCTTAATCTTGGACATTTTCTGTATTTGGCAATATCACGTAATAAAAATTGTGTGAGAAAGAGACAACAATAAACTTGTTGCAGATAATAATACTCTTGAAGAGACCTATATTATCGCTCGTCTCCTCATTTTGACCAATAGCTTTTGTACTATTTGGATGACCTTAGATAATCGGGCAGTTTTTAGGTGTAGTAGCAGCCAACAGGCTTTGAGTTTGATTCTCAGATGCTGTTTCCTCATGTGCTTCTAGCATTGCAAGTGATGTCATTTGATGGATTAAATTTAGATTTTCTTGTAAGAGGAAAGACAAGTCATTAGTCTATGAATATATGATAAGAAGCATGAAGGGTTATAAAGGTGAAATTAGATTAGTTTGCAAATTTGAGCTGCGGCATAGTTTTGTACAAAATAAGCCTACTAAAAGAGTCTAGCACTTATTGCAATTGCATTTGTACTGGGATGTGTTCATAGCTGTCATTTGAAGAACGTGCTACTGTTTTTTTTTTCCAATTATGTAATTTATTGTATTCCAACAGGAACACAGGATGCGCCTAGGACAGAAAGCCATATTTCACCTCGAAGGTACATAATTGTTTGCTAAAACTATTGTGAGAATATGAACTGCCATGCAGATAAACTCTTAATTTCACCATGCTTTGCTTATGGTATTTTTTAAACTACATGAAGATTATATCATCCTGGTGTCAGACACAGCATGTGGGAAGCATATCAATAATGATTGATTCATGGCATTTGAATATATTTGTTTTCAGATTGCTTAAAAATGGACATTATGATTTTCTCTGGTCCGTATATTTTACTAGATTTATCTGTTCTGGGTAGTGTGAAAAAAAAAATGAATAAGGAAAAGTAGAGTGGGATTATATGTGTGTGTGTTATCACATTTGCTTGGAAACAAGACGTCCTTGTGTATTGCTTACTGAGCTGGTTTATATTATCTTTGATAAACTTTGCAGCTTTCGTGGCCAAGTTCATGAGCATATATAAAGCTTTCCTCATTGCAACATTTGGCTGAAAAAGGAACCAGCACCCATTGCAATTAGCATAATAAATATATATGTTAATGTGGGAGTTGAGAGAATGTTGAGGAACTTGGTTTGGAAATGGATAGCCCAAGTTCGCTGAGATTGTGCGTCTATTTTTGGAATTTTACTTGATATTTAGCTCAGTTTTTGTAGAAAAATGAAAAATAACATTGGATATGGAGTTTGTGGGAATGTGAAGGCTATTTATGGCTTTTGGGTTTCTTTGGCAGTGATCTTTGTTTTCCCTTTTAGAATATATTTAAAAGATACACCAAAATATCATCCATCCATCAAGATCTATTTACATAGTAATGCATCCCAAGATGCCCAGATCAATTAGGACATTGAACTTCATTTTTTTTATGGTCTTCATAATTAAATAATTGCTATTATTTTAATAGTAAATGTCTTATTTTTATTATTGGATGCGATACTGTTACTTGGTAAAATAAAACATATAGAACATCCATCACTTGAAATTTTAACCTATATGCCTACAAACATACACAAATTCAACAAACATCAAAATAATATCATCTATTCTTAGCAGAATAATTTGTTATATTCAAAAATAGCACTGGTTCTCCAAAAGATGGCCAAATGCACAGCAAAGCTGGACCCCTCTTTCTTCAAATTATGAGTGTTAAATGTCAATTAATCAAATTCAAAACTGAAATTTGAAAAATTAAAGTCGGGCCTTATAGGCTCAAATGACAATGGCCCGAATGCCACACATCCTGAGGCCTATAGTAAGACGCATAAGAAAAGTCTCCGCTCTTCTTCTGCGACCCGCGTCATTAACGTCATTAATGGCAGAAGAAGAAGATTCCAAACTCAACTCTCCACAGTCTCCTCCTGTAGTCTTCTTCTTCCTCTCTTTTATTTATGTTTGCTTTCAGTGAAAATCCTCAGCTTTATTGATTATATGATATATTTGGCAGTTTCTGGAGGTCACTTGCAAAAGCCTGGGTAAGAATTCCCGCTTTGCGGCTGGGACCAAGGCGGGATTTGCTGTATCTTTGATAAACAGAAAGTTGGAAATTGGGTCTGCTTTCGTTTCTCATATTGAAGCGATTAAAGATGGTGTGGAGCCCATAAGTTTTGGTCCCGATGCTGTTCTCGTGGATTATGGCAATGACTGGAAATTGCAGACTGTTACTGAATTAGATTTTGGAGGTAATCAGCTTCTCTTAGCTTGGGATGTGCTTTTGCTTTATGGGTTAGGTTAAAGTAGTGGTCTTTAATTATTCATTGTTATTACTTGATGCAGGGGTTGGAAAAGCAGAACGTGCTCGGCTGATTTTAAGACAGGACCCCAATGTGGTATGATTTTGCTTTCTTAGCTGTTTCAGTTTTGAGTTTCCGACAGTTATATCTAACAAGGCAAAAGAAAAACTTAGAATGCAATGATTCATGTCACCGATTGAAAGTTATGTCTCTGTTGCTTCTGGTTGAGCTTTGGTTGTTTGAATCTATATAAAATTTGGGCCTGTGAGATTTTATATATGAAGCAATTTTCTTTTAGTAGATGAATGTATGGAGACCAATTGGTATTTGTAGAGTTATTGTGGCAATAGATTAATCTGGTTGAACTTCTTTCCTTCCTAAATATATTTTCAGCATAAATTAGTATGCTAACAAGTTATTGAACAATGAATATTCATATGTAAAATCTTTGAACTAATGAACTCAATATACGAGATTGGGGTCCTGGTCTGGCAATGTCCTTAGTGTTTCTGAAGAATTGGTACTCATAACTAGCTGCTTGAAAGAATGGACTTTTACTTTGATTTTTGAGCAATGGAATGAGAGAAGTAAAAGTTAGAACTTTTGATTTGGTGTTTGGAAACTATTTTCTAAAAAAAAAAATTCTTATTTCATAAGAGTTTTTGTATCTGTTTGGATTGAATATATCTGAAACTAATATAATAGGGATAACGATTATTTTACCATTTAATAATAATATTATATTAAATTTGTCATTAAAGCGTATAAAAATATCACATCAAATAATAAAAATTTCTCCTAATTATTTTAATCAACAATTTATTTTGATAAAAAGTAAATAAATTGTGCAACACATATCAATTATATTTTTTAAATAAAAAAGAAAATTATTACTACCTTATGAGTGGAAGCAATTGCTGTGTAAAATATATTGATTATTTATTTTGAAAAAAATGAACACAAGTGAAAAAAAAAATGACAAGAAAATAAAAATAAATAATTAAAATGGGACATGAATGGAATTTTGAATTTCTTATATACACATATTAGAATAAAATTAGAATTTTGAAAAATTCATTAAAAGGAAAAATGGCTTCCCTTGTTTTCCAGGAAAGCTCTTCCAAAAGAAACCAGTGGCTTCTTCCAAAAGAGCTTCTAAGAACTAGAAGCCTTTTTGAAAATTTAGCCAAACAGATCAAAAAGTGGCTTATCAACGTTAAAAACCACTTTTGGCTCCCTAGAAGCCGAGCCAAACAGCCCCTAGCGTGCTAACAAGTTATTGAACCTTGAAGATTCATATGTAAAATCTTTGAACTAATGAATTCAATATATTGGATTGGGGTCCTGGCCGGACGATGTCCTTAGTGTTTCTGAAGAATTGAAATTCATAACTAGCTGCTTGAAAGATAGCTAGATCCCTTAAAAGCCTTCATCTTTTTCCATTGTTAGATCACAGTTGCCATCAGTTTTGGTGAATAGTTAAGTTTTGGATTGGATCCGTTGGAGAACTTTGAATGGTTGGTTAAAGTTTGTCAAATGTTAATGTGTTCGTATATGAAAGTTTTCTATCAATCAGTAATGTAGGATCATTAGCTTGCTCAAGTAAAATCTTACGTAGTCTAGCAATACAATGCATTTTTTAGAGTAGTAATTGTATGTTGGATTTATACTTCAAAAGAGCTAAACTTGTATCTTTAAATGATGGATGGTGCTGTAGATTACTGAAATATTGCAGTCAATATATACTACAGAACAGCAGAGAAACCGTTATGGTGATCCTTCATTATTTGTTTTGCTGTTCTGCATGCTGGGTTATCTCCAATGCTGCTATCTGTGTCCAGCATATGCCAATCTTTGCCATGCTAGCCAAAATTTCAAGTCTGTCCTCTAGTTGAGGGGGAAAAATGGATTTCCTATGAGATAAAACGGATATCAGCAGAAATCCTGCTGGAATGGTGTTGACTTTTGTGGAGAAATATATTTTTTTTGTTGCCTTGATTTTCCTCTATGAAAAGCATTTGGGCTTATGCAGCATTTGCTTTTTTAATTTTTTTGCCTCTAGCAGTAAATTTTAATAGCAATTGCAATGTTTATGTGGTTAAACTGAAATGATCTCTAATTGGCCTTTCGTTTTCTGCAGAGCTCTGGCATCTCGCGTCCTGTAAAGGCAGCTTCTAAATCAAACCTCAGTTTGTTGTACATTGCTAAGATATTATTTGCTTTTATACTACTTTTTGTACTTGGAGCAATTTTTACATTGGTCCTTGAAAATCTTCCCAGAGCGATACTATTTATTAACTCATTTGTATAGCATTAAGGACGTAATATCTTGTTGAAATTTCATTCAGAATCCTCTTATTCCTCGTGCATTGGTATCATACCGAGTCTCAGTTTTTTGCACAACCTTTTCAACTCATGATGTGTTCCATCTCTTCAAGAATCAGGATAGAATGGCATCATTGTAAGAAATTTTATGGTGAAATCTATTGGCACAGATGGCATCAATCTGTTGTTCGACAGCTAACCTGCGAAACACAAGCATAGTTGGAAAGAATTTCACCAGCCATCTCATCTGTTATTCTTGCCTCTAATGCTTTGTTTGGATGGAGGTAAATTGAATTTACTTTAATGAGAGGAAATGAAGGGAGATAAGAGTAATGTAAATTATACTTCCTTTGATTGTCTTTTCCGTTGTTTGGAAATTTGAAATAAATACAGAGTAAATTTAATTTCCTTTCTAACAGTATATATTATTTTGACATTTATACCCTTATATATTTAGGTATCAGACTAGTGAAGTTATGCTCTACTCGTGAGGAGGGCAAGAAATTACAATTTTTGAAGATTTACAAAACCTTCACCAGTCGTGAAGCGCTGCACGACTCGTGAAGGTTTGTAAGAATAAATCTTCAAAAATTGTAAGCAGTTGGTAGCAAAACCGTACACCCTACGCATCAACTTCATCAATCTATCCTTCAACCAATTTATCAATACATTAACTTCATCCATCAACTTCTTCAATCTATCCTTCAAATTTGATATTTTCAACTGAATATTAATGATCATGTTCGTCGCAATTTCACATTGATTCTTCAACTCAGCTTGCAACTTCGATAAATCCTCCATTCCGACGGCGTACAGGAGATTGACGGAGGTGCCATGATTGTGAGTGAATTTGGCAGTGGAATGAGAGAAAGATGGATATTGTTGGATTAGAGAGAAGGTATTTCCTGATGATCCATTTTTGTTTAAGGTGAAGAAAGAATATGCAGGAAGGTTAATTTCGACATTTCATGCTATTGAATCCATTTTTCCTCTCATTTTCCCTGCTTTCCTCCAAAATCGGACGGAAATTAAAGGTTGAATATAGAGTAAATTTGAAAATTCCATTTCCCTCACCTTCCACCCAAACTTGCTGCCACTTTACAATCTAAACAATGGAAAGTAGAGTGACTCACACTTACTTTTCCCTCAATTACTCCCACTTCCCTTGATCCAAACAAGGTGTAAATGTGGAGCGTGTTGAATGATTTTCCTGAATGAGGGGGAACAAAAAGAACAGCCAAAAAAAAAAAAAACCTTTATTCATTTTACAAGCAATTTACATTGTTTAATTGGGTCCCTAGGTCACCCCTCTAATGCAAATAATATAGAGGCTACTGTTATCAGCCTCGATATATGTTGCCATATAATACAAACACGGGGAAAGTTAAAAATAATTACAGAGAAAACAAGAGCGGATAGAGGGGTGCTATGGACATGTTATCATACAACAAAGAGATTCTGTTTAAGAATCACATTAATAGTGATTCTGGCCATTGAATCCAGTTTCATCCTATGCTATACTGTCTCCGGAGCTCCGATAAATTTCATCAGCATGAGCTGCAGGCACGTACACTGCATCTTGTAGTGAGCTGTGACTCCGCCCATAAAATGCATAAACAAACACTCCGATTAGGAGCCAAACAGAAACACGTGTCCACGTTGCAGCCCTGAAAGCTCAGACAGTGCAGCAAATGAGTAATGGAGCAAAAATACCAATCAAGGGATACATTTTCCAAGACACCATCCCAAGTACAGCACATAGGCACAGGCGCAAACGTGCAACAATATTTCACCAAATGAATAAACAGTAACTTTTTGAATTAGCAATAAACCACAGATTGATTGACCCAACAGTGTCAAATGAACACCCACCCGAGATTAATCAGCAAATATATGTTGATGAGAATACAGATGATTGGAAGGAGTGAAATAGCACAACAGTAATCAACACTTACCCAAGATTAATCAGCAAATATATGTTGATGAGAATGCAGATGATCGGAAGGAGTGGAACAAATGGACAAATAAAACCTGCAAAAATGTCATTGTTTCACATTACTCTTTCAAAACAGGGAAATTGTGACTAGCATAATATACATGACGTACCAATTCATGAACAAGAGTTTTAGCACTAGTATTAGAGATATGCCTTGAACGGCAAGATATGTACAAAATATAATGTGCGCAAATAGCTGCCGTCAAAATCACATTTTTTGAGCCAAAAATTAATAAACTAAATACCCCATTTTCAGCAAATCCCTATATTGGATTATACAAGAAATCCAATTTATATTAAATAAATTACTACGAGGCTAAAAGATTCAATTGTACTTCAATCTTCATGTTATGAGTAGAGATACTGTTGACAATGTCTTGTTCTTACTATATGAACTGGAATCAATAAAGTAGCATGACATTGACAACTCACTTCAAGTAGTCAATAAGCAAACAAATTCATAGCAAACAATAGACTCTTGCTGACAACCAAGATTGTGTTTTCATAAAATGTATACAATGGCTGCAGATATGAAAATGGCACAGGAACCAACTTTACGAGACATTCGTGTGGTAAACACCTCCAAATGACTAGTACATCATAATAGGCAATTAGTTGCATTTGCTTCAATTGCTATTACAACCGAATGTAAAAGCAATGTCGCTTCTGGGACTGCAGCACAAAGCCCACATAAAGCTTTGCATTGGCTGAGGATCCCACAATTGGGCACATATTAAGGAGTTCTACAACAAATTGAGAAGTTGGAAAAAAGTTGCTAATATGAACTGTGCCAAGTTGTTAGTTATTCCAAGACTAATGCTGGCGTTCAGATGTTTATTATATTTAACCGACTAGACTGTCTCCCAAATAGATGAACCTTATCAAATATACAGAGTACAAGGTTAAAGAGCACATACCTCCAGAATGCCCAAAGCTATGCCTTGCATCATCTTGTTCAATAAAGGTAAGCATAACCAAACCAAACAGAAGAAGAGCACCGCCAAAACCACATATTGTAAAGCGAAAAGGCCTGATGCAAGATCCAAGCAAACATGAATGATTTTGAATGAAAAGCACACCTAAATACTATGGCCAACTTTACTTAGCAAATGAACCGTTACTCTAATATCAGATTCATTCATTCATATTTTATCCTTCACTCTCTTGGTCCTAGAAAATTGCTACTAGTTTTAATTTTCAATTGTAACTATGAACCCATCCTGATTGATTTTCCAGCAATGATCACTTGTCACGCACTAACTTAAATAGAAAACTGTCTCTAGAAAAAAAAATGATAAAAAGAAGTCCTAAACCTACCCAGGAAGATTCAAATCCGTTGCTGCATATGTAAGAAGAAATACCCCGATACATGTAAGTGCTATGGTCCAGCCAGCAGTTTTTCTTCTGTTCACATTCAGGAAAGCTGAACAATTTTTTTTTTTTTTTAAAAAAAAAAAAAAGAAGAAGAATCAGAATAGCAAAATCCAAACTGTGGAAGACAAGAAAAAGTAAGCATGGATAATAGATCAAGTCATCTGGCTAAAGTTATAAATTAGTTTTAGGACAAAGCAAAAAGAGCTGTTTTGATCCACCATCAGCAAGCACTCCACAATAACATAATTTAAAGCTGTGTGAAGCAGCTAAAATTTTTTACCACATTGAACAAGTCAGAAATTTCTCTTCCAAATACCTACAAAATTTTTAATAATGTTCAGACTGCTTATTTCCAAATTGGGATAGCTAAAACCAACACTTTCAATAGATGCAGCATAAATGAAGCATGTTGACCCACAGGGCTGAGGCAGGCCACTAACATTTGTTAAAAAATAATCAAGTATGTCACAAACAAACAACTGCTTTCTTTGCTGGGCATGTGGATCAGAGAAACGAAGGCATCTACATTTGCTGTCAATCTAATATCACAATTTCAGAAAATTCAGACATAAAACATGAAACCTACAATGAACTTACAATTGCCCAAGGCTTCTTGTTTCACAAGTAGAGGATAGTCATCTGCAGCTGTCTTTTTGCCTGATAAAAGCAGAGTGCTTGAAGTACCAGCATTGGTCTCAGACTTATCATCATTAATATCCTTCACACTTGCACTGTATCGCAATGATACAGAATCAATTGTGTCCTGCAGAGAGGACGGCAATGGCACCTCATCTGGAGGGACATATCTCAATATCAACACAGAAATTGCAACCATGGTGAAAGCAAGAAGCGTACCCACACTAACCTGCACAAAATGCCACATTAATAGCCTGTATCAATTGTGCACTCAGAAATAGGTCAAATTTACAAAGGTGTGCGGAAAGGGAAAAAAAGAAAAAAAGAAAAGAAGAAGGAAAACTGAGAGGCTCATCATAAAAATAGTTTCATTCTCACTTTTTTAAAAATAGGAACCTTGATTTCCTACTTATCAAAATTTCAACATTTTAACCCAACACAGACTGGTAAAGAACCAAAGAACGTTGTATTTGAAACCACCATATCATTCTGGACTGTTAAATATGTAAGTACCTGCTCTTAGAACGGGACATAAAAAAGTATCTGATGCTAACAGAAACCACAGAAAATATATCCAAGTAAATGGTAGGCTGTGACTAGCATTTTCATGTCATCTATAAGGCTACTTGAAAGCCAGAAAGTTCAATTTACAGAAGCCAGCTTTTGTTGTATTAAATTGATTAGATTCATAATTCTCAGAAAACAGTGGATCCCAGCACATTAAACTTCTGAAAAGCTAATAGCAGTGGCTCACAAGGCACACAAAGCTGGATCACTGACAATTAGCAACCTCACTTAAATCTGGTTCCCTAAAGCAAGGGAATGGCAAGTCAAGATTTCTGGGTAGCACCAGGAAGGAGCACAAACAAATAAAAAGTGGATATCCACTCTATCATTTTATTCGTGTGTGATACAAGTGTCTTTCTTATTATGCATAAGCTGGTTAGGCAATTATAAATCATTTATTCACTTCCATATATATAGCAGGTCAGCAAATACTGCCACTCCAATCAGACCTCCCACATACCATAGCCCTGGTGCTGCTTCACTAATTTCAATGCAAAAACCTATCTTGAAAGCAACAGTAAAACTTGAATATTTAGTTTGTTCTTATTCAGGATTTTCTTGGTTTGATGGTAGTATGAGAAGGCAATGCGATGCTTAGTGCAGAGGATTATTGCAACTATTCCTGGAGGATATGACAAGTAAACTGAATTTTTGAGGCTTCCAAGCTTACTAGAGAATGCATAGAACAAATTGTGTTCTTTTCTTTTTGAGGTTATTCGATTATTATAAGAGCACTAGGCTCAGGAGAATGGCTGAAGAATCTTGAAAAAGGAAGAAAAAAGATTAGTGTTGGGAACACAGCAGGGTCAGGGGAATACCTCCTGGCGAGGAGGATTGGGTAGCCTTTACCAACTATCATAATCTTTACCATTCAGGCTTTGAAATACGTTCATATGACCTCCTGACACGGAGAACATGCAAGGCAAACTGTACTTATTCAAACTTCAAGTAAATATCACTAAGAGATTCAGATCAACATTACCCTAAGTGTATGGAAAGAAAAATAAACCAGACTGTAAGAGATGAAAGATTTTAAAAAAAATAAATAAATAGAGAGAAAGAAAATTCTCCACTTACCATTCCAGCCAACTGGTCAACATCCATACAGAAAGCCAATAATGCAGCACCGATACCTGTTGCCAATGTGCTCTTTATAGGAATTTGAGTACTTTTATTAACTTCCGAAAAGAATGATGGAAGCAATCCATCTCTAGCCATCGCCATCAATATCCGAGGCTGTGAAGAACAAGGAAACGAGTAACATCTAGAAGTCATTACCCACAAATGACATATCCCAGTAAATGGTAATCCCGGAAAAATCAACAATTCTTGCAGAACACAAAATGTAATAACGCTCATATTTGGTCCATGTTGCAAATTAAATTTTGACAGAAATGCGATTTTATTCTCCCTCCCTATAAAAGTTTTAATGGTATCCAAGAATAAGTATGTTTTTATGTTAATATTTATGTTAATAAAATTATCTACTAAACAATAACATTCTAGAACCATCACAAATCTTGAGAGCCCAATCAGGACAGTTTTACCATCATGTTTTCCTCATTGTGTGAAGCCAAAAGTGGCAGTTTTCATCTTTCACTCAATTCATAAAAACTGCATTAAATGAGATGTCATTTTTACTTTCTGTTGCATTCCAAAGCTCAGAAGAGCTACAAAGATTCATAATAGAAGGAAAAAGATATGCTCATATTGGGATAATTAAATGGAAAAAAATATATATATAATGTAATGCATAGAAATGTGACTCAGATCCCTCACTGAAAATCAATGTGAATATTAAAGGAAGAAAGTGTACAAAGTACAATAGTAGAATAGAATATCTGAAATGTAAAACTACATAATATGATAAAAATATTCAATGAAGCAAGCAAAACCTTGCAATTTAAAGATCTACCAGTTTATAAGAAATATGAATCATGAACATTAAAAATGATTGTAAATGAAGCTGCGATCAGAAAACATGCAATGTGATTGAAACCAAAAATACTGATCCTAAATACAGGATCAGTTAAGATATAGTGCAACAAAATCAGACGCTTAATTACGATATAGCAACAGCAAAGGTTACTTCACTACCTGAGGAAGAAGCGAGCCCATCAGTGTTGAACAAAGAGCCATAATAGCTCCAGCAGTTATAATGTACCTGAAACCAAAAGCAGTAATATAACCTTTAAATGAAAAGGTTCAACTTATATTCATAATGTTTTAGGAAAAAAATTAATGCATCCTATATTTTGAGAAAAACTAAATACTTACGCAGCCCAATGCATGCCATGATCAGCAAATGCAGAAGAGATGGGAGTATCAGGATTCATTGAATAATATGGTACCAGGCCAACAATGACAACCGAAACCAACATATATAAAGAACAGCAAATAGAAAGCGCAAGCCCTATGCCCAGAGGCAAATCTCGTTGAGGATTCTTCACCTGGCAGAGAACCGACACAAACATAAAGCTTGATACTAAGAGTCAAGTTCCAGCAAAACTATAGTTATAAAATAATTGCCATGAATAGGGAAAATAAAAGATTTAAAAATAAATAGAAAGTGTGTACCTCCTCTGCAGTACTAGCAACTGAATCGAAACCAATGTAAGCAAAAAAGACTGTTGCAGAGCCTGCAAGCATCCCATCCACTCCAAAGGCAAAATACCTATCAATTGAACAAATATATCAGCCTTCACAGCTTAAAAATCATAATTGAAGTTAATTTATATCACTGGATGCTCATTACCCAGTAGGAAGTCCATATCCTGCCCAACCAGTCTTGAAGCCCAGATAACTACCAGCAATTATGACAAAAAGCATGGCACACACATTCACAGTGGTCACCATAGCTTGTACAGCAGTACTCTGCACAAGTGATTTTATTTTAAGAAGACAATATGCACATAAACAACATTTTAACTATGAGAAAATCCATGAGCGAGAGAGAGAGAGGGAAAAAAATCAACAACTGATAAAAATAATGGAAAGTACCTCCTTGATTCCCACGCACAAGAGTCCAGTAACAATAAATACTAGAAATGCAGCACATGGGTCAACGACAATACCTAGTCCTGGAATATGCTGACGTGCTAGAAAAAAAGGTAGACTATCCTGACCTCCAAAAAGCAATGCCTATTTCAAGGGGAAAAAAAAACCTTAGAAAAAAGAGCACAAATATGAAGAGAAATAGAAGGACAAGTTGAAAACCAAGCAAATAAAAGCAGGCAGAACATCCCCACATGCACATTTCCCAGTGGTAGAACATAACACCTTGATAGACAAAGATGAAAGGAACACAAGAAGGGGAAAAAAGCAGGTTAGGAGGAAAAAACAGAAGAAGAAGCCATTGACCAACTGATGTTGAGTCAGGTAACATATCTTTAAAAAGCCAACCTTTTTCTAGTCCAACAGTTATATCTTAAATAAGAATGTCTGAAGTTTAGATTTTTCCTGTTTCTCTTCTCTTCTTTTATGGTTATTGAGGATATAACTCAACCAAAGTCACCGCTTTGTCTCTTAGTTCAATATCCAAAGAAATATACAAAAATGAATTGTGTCATGCGTGTGAAACCATCAGAAATCTTGTATATTGACAATGCCAAACTAGTCAATAGAGGTTTATGATATTCCAACGTAGTTAACAATTCCACCTCAAATGAGAACAACACAAAAGTTCTAACTCGCCTGCAAAGTCTCCAAATTGATAGTTAGCATGGGTTGTTGCAACATTATAGTGCCACAGTCAATTAAACAAAAGCTGAACCTCAAGAAAATAACTCCTCCAACGCCTTTGTAGCTTAAGATTTAGGATTAATTACTTAAATATTCATTTGTACTTGGTAGTTAATACTAGAAATGATAGAATTAGAAATCTTATCAATTATTATCCTTGAGACAATTTAAATCAACATAAGGATGTGTTCACTATTTAATCATTAAATGCTAAAACAAAACATAAAAATAGTCAAACTAAAATACAAAAGGGAAAAATTCAAAAAGAAAGAGAAAGGAGAAGTTCAGGGTATAGGATATCACTGAACCAGATTTGGGGATATGCCACGAGCAACTGCTGATCCACCAATTGTGTATTCTAATATTAAAGCCCAGCCAATCAACCATGCAACACTGCACATTGGTATTGCTAAAGTAATTAAAGAAGGGATTACAAATTCCAACAAAGACATGCCAAGATCAAATTTGAACATAATTACCCACAACTCACAGCCATAACTGTATCACTAGCAAAGCGCCTACAGTTAATTAAATTATTAAATTATTCTAAATTAAACATGACACTAGCTCTGCCATTACCATGTGGTGCTTAGGAGGAAAACAAAGGATAAACAATCAATTAATTGTTTCTTTTCAATAAAAAGATACTATGGTGTTGAAAAAATTAATAGAATCAAAGAGAATACACCATTCAGCTTCCAATATTTTGTTTAGGAGACAGCTTACCCTTCTCCAACACATATGTAGGAATAGTGATAGGCACTGCCAGCAGATGGACAGCGACTTGCAAGTTCTGCATAGCAAAAGGCAGAAAGAGCAGCAGCAATTCCAGCTATTAGAAAAGAAATCATGAGAGCTGGACCAGAATGCTCTCTAGCAACTGTTCCAACAAGAATATAAACTCCTGCTCCAATTGTTGAGCCAACTCCTGATAAAAGGAAGAAGCAAGATTCCAGTGGTAATTAATAGAGGGAAAATGTACAGAAATAACCAGTTCAAAAGAAACAGAAATTTAAAGTGAAGACTGCATACAGATGAAGAAATACGAGAAATCGCAAATAAGAATTTTGCAGGATAAATATAAAATTGAAAAAGAGAGAGAGTCCTGTGGAAAGATCATAGATGCTTTAATCGAAAGATAATACAAAAGGCAAAGATTTTCAAATCCAAAAAAAATGTAAACCTCTAAGCCAGGTGAAAGACAAATAGGAAACAAAATGCAAAAACTCCATCTTTTCAAAAAGGGAAAAATAAAAAAGGAACACACCAAGTTTTAAGCGCAATCTTCAGTGATCATTATGCACAAGCCTGAGTCTTTTTGAAGTCCAGAAAATAATCAGAGAACACGAAAATAAAATTAACAGACACGTAAGACACACAGAAAAGACAAAACCTATACAGACTTTCTTCACATAAAAAGAAGTAGAAAAGGAAGTACCAATTGCAATAAGATGAAGAACAGACAACTCCTTGGCTAACTGATGATGGGAATTAGCTTTGGCATGTGCAGAATCAACCTGTTTTCTCCTTACCAGACTCCTAAGACAACCTCCCAACACACCAAACCCACCTTCCTTTTGCGATTCAACAAGAAACCCCATCAAAAGTTATAATAACTCCCTTTAAATCCAAAAAATAAACAAACTATAACACCAATTCAACAATTTACAAATTGGGTATTTTTCCAAAAGAAGAAAAAAAAATGAAATCAACAAGAAAAAAAAAAGGAAAAGAAACAAAGTCCTGGACTTTATATACAGAAACAATAAAATCTAGAGTAAATCTGCCCGCATTCCTGAAAGGTAAAAGCGATAAAACCCAAAGTTGCTTGCGGGTTGAGTTGTTAAAAGATTCCAAAGAAGAAGGAAGCGGGCAGAATCTAATTACAGAGAAAATTCTTCTCTGCAATCGATAAAACGTTAAAGGGAACAATGATGTAACGAAAGGCTGGGATTCAGCAATGGTGTTATTTTTCTTTATAAAGTCAATAAGAAAAGATGGCCCGCTGCCCGGACGTGTGGCAAACTTGAATATGGATTAATCCACTATAATTAAAAATTAATTTAATAAAAGGCGTTCCATTATTGATTGCCATTTCGGTAAGCAAAATACTATAGCACTATTTGGTCCCTGTGCTTTTGCAATTTTTTCAATTTGGTCCCTGAAATTTTTATTTTACGTATGCCCTAAGCTTTTGTTTTCAGCGATATGTAACTTTATAAGTATAATGATTAAGTAACTTTATAAGTATAATGATTAACAAAATATTTCATTTGAATTGTTTTTTTAAGTATTTATTGTGATAAATAAGATTATGAAAGGAAATTTTTTGATGAAATAGTCACAATATATATAATATTTTTTAAAAAAAGAAAAGATTTTCTTTTAATATTGTTTTTTCATAATATTTTTATTATTTAAGTAATAATTTATTATACGCATTCATTTAATCTAACGGTTTGAGTATACGGAATATATTTCACCCCTAATTATTTGGATATAAGTTGGATATAAGCAGTTAGGAAGATTACACCTTTTTGGCTTCAAATTATTTTCAGTTTCTTTCAAAATCATTTCTATTCAAGATATTTTGTTATCGTCGTGGCATCATTTTCTTCAATCAATTTTCTTCCTTGCCACCTTTCTCTCTCAATTCAAAAGCTTTCATTGTTTTTAATCTAAATTACAGCAGCCCCTGTCCCATCTGTTTTTTCTCTTTCACTTTGTTTTTTTTCTTAAGTTTTTATTTGTGTTTTTCAATTTTTGTGTATTTTTTCATTTTTTTTCAATTCTCTCTATAATTTTTTTCAAATCATTATAAAACTGAAAATTTAATTTTATCCATTATTTTTTATTTATATTTGAATTTTTATATTTTTTATTTCAATAAACTCATATATGAAATTTTTATTTAAATATCCGTTATTTTTTTACTTGTATTTAGATCTTTGTGTTTTTTATTTCAATAAACTCATATCTGAAATTTTTATTTTATATTTGATTTCATGTTTGTCCAATTTTTTTTTTTGTGTTTTTACATATTTAATTTATTTAGCTAATATTAAATGCAATTTATATTTTTGTTTTTGCAAGTTTGTCCTCCAAATTTGGAGGTTGCTGTCTTCATTTATGGAAATTTTGTTATTTTTTTTTATGAAAATTTTTTTTTTTTTTGAAATGAGCTTTCTTATAAATAACAGATGTACTGAGCTTTATCTGAAAGTCAAATTATCAGTAGTATAATTATCTACTATTTTCGTCGAAAAAATTCAGACATATACTTCAACAATTACATTAGTTTTCCTACATTTTATGTATTTTTAAATTTTATAAATTTATTTGTACTTTTTAAATATATTTTTTATCCTATCAAATGAAAGTTTAATTTGCATTAAAAAAAAATCTTAAATTAGTCTCAAAAAAAGTAGGCGTTAATTGAAATATTTTTCAGTTTAACTCATCATAATTTCAATAAATATTTTGACATGACATAATTGATAATCCCGTTATCTAGTAGTAAAATATACTCTAGGTTCATTGCATTAAAATCAAATTCTAATTTAGAATACAATAAAGATGGATCGAGCTTCTATGATTTTAATTATAAATTCAATTGTGTTTAGCCAGTTGAGTCTAATCCATAATTTAGAATCTTTAGTGATAACTGCATAAATGACATTTGCAAAAAAACTCATTCAGTCAGCTCAATCTACCTGGTAATACCCAAAATCTATCAGCAAAAAGCACAAAATTTGAGTATGAAAGCAGCGCCACGTCCGATCGGACTGATGTGACAACACGTCCAATCAGCCCACTGATACAAGACAACTCCATGCCCTTCACCTGCTCTCTGTCGTTTCGCCGCTCACCTACTCTGACTGCCAGTTATCACTCATCAGGCACTCAAGTGTACCTCTTTTATCTCTTATAAATAGCTCCACAAACAGTGGCACCAGGTATCAAATTTCTGAGACTCTCTCTCTAGGCATTTTCTCTCTAGAAAGCTACTAACTTAAGATTCGGAGTGATTACGCCTGATCCGACCGGGCATTTTTTTTTGCAGGTCTCAATTATCCGACTGGCTCTTCCTCTGAATCACTTGAAATTTCCGATCGGTTCTATCTCTCTTATAGATAAATACATTTTTTGTCTTATCATTTGGTGCTTTAATTGAAAGTTATGGGAAGTTCAAGATCAAACGAGAATTCTAGACAGCATAATCGCAGTGGCAATAGTCAGGGCAGATCTAGGCCCTCAAGGAGAAGAGAGAGATCTCCTAGGTCCCCAGCCAGGGAGAACCTTCTTCCAGAATTTAATTATGCCATTTTACGGCAATCAGAGAACACTCCCATCACAGTCAGGACATGCGTGCAACATGCTATTATTATATGTTTTACCAAAAAAACAAAACCATACTATTATTATTATTTTCATTGAAATGATCACAAAAAAATTGCATATGTGAAAATATATTAATTCATTTTTTTTAATGTATCATACATCAATTTTAAATTATTTAGGTAAATGATTAGAATCTAAGATGAGTGTCAAATTTTATATTCAAAATTAAATTGACAAATATTATGAGAAGATTGGCCACACAAGACAATCCAAATCTAAGAGACAAACAAGACCCACAGATCCACAGTAATACTCTGAAATTGCAAACAATGCATACAGAATTGTATCATTACAGTATATGCAATATACATAGTATTAATTTTTCTACAAATGACGTGCAAATTAACTAATATAATAACCATTATTTCTGAATTTTGGACTCACCACACCAATAATAACGTTTTTGAGCTTCAATCGAGCACTAAAATCCTTACAATGGTGGTTTTTCTATCCAATCAATATCGTCATCTTAATTATATGACATGTTTGACTAATAACAACAACAATAATAATAAAATTGACTAATAACTACCAAAATAAAATAATAAAGAATTAAATATAAGATCCCATTAGGGAATCCACAGCAAGGAGGCTTCAAAACGCGTGGACGGCGTTTTGGGAGGCCACTTTCGTGATGTGGCAGTTGAAGAAGGATAGGATATAAAAATTATATGTATTTTATTCAAATTATTCAAAGTTGTCGTTTGTCAATCACTATATATTCAAAATTGTCATAATATAATTGTGTCTTAATTAATAAATAAATTTGTCCTGTCAATATAATGAAGGTTACTATACTCTCATTTTCCTTTTGATTAATATGTGACAAGTAAATGCAACATGCTACTATTATTATATGTTTTACCAAAAAAAACAAAACCATACTATTATTATGTATTGACTTTGTCGGTTAAAAACTTGTACCAAGTTGTTGCCATGAATTACAAAACTTTCACGTTTTAAACTCTTTGAATTGAATTAAATAAGACCAGTTTGATTCACGCTAAGCCTGGTAATTTTTGACCTTTTCTTATTTGAAATCAAATTAGAAAAAATTTGAATGACTCAACGAATTTAAAATTTTTCCTCTTCCTATCGCTCATCCCCTCATTTTGCTATCTTTTTTGTCTTACTTTAGTTTCTGTATCAAAATAACATAATTTTACTAATAAATAGATAGTTTCAATTTTAGGAGTTTTTGGATATTAAAAAATGAATCGATATAACTGAATTTTTATTTTAAAACAAAAAAAATATTAAATTATTTTTTGTCCGATTTTCAATCCAATATGGTATGGTTTGGTTCAGTTTTTTATTCAATTTTTTAACCTTAATTATAATCGGAGATTTGATCCAAATCCGTTTAAAAAAAAAGTACGAGCCAATTCAAAAGATTCAAACTTGAAAAGAACTTATTTGGATTCAAATTCGCACGTTCCGACCCAAGTGTCTGTCTATTCACAGCGGACCATTCAAATCATTTTTTTAGCTAGATAAATATCAATTCTCACCTAAAACAGCCCATAACTTGTTAACACCATTAGCTGTTTAGTTCATAAATTGTGAAGGGTTCCATAACTCAAGGATGGAAATGAATTAATTTTATCGATTTACAGTATTTATAAAGGGAATCCAAACTTTTGTAATATATAATTAAAACTTGGAAAAGTGACAAATATATGTAAAAGAGAGTATCTATCTACGTCATTCTTGATCGATGATAATAACAAATAACAGCCATCAAGCTAAATTGGAAATATATTCCCTCAATGGGAGTTGGATTCCACCTTCCCCCATAACAAATATAGTAGAAATATGACAATGAAAATTGCCCAAATTCAAAGACGCGTTCATGTGGAGAGATGGGAGAAAAAACCGAAAAACCATCAAATTGATAGTTGAAATCGGGCACAAATCAGTATATATAGTTAATTAATTTGATTGGACACGAATTTTAATTTTTAAGAACTATGTTAATGAATTTAGACTTGAACTTAAGACTTAATGTCTTATTAACCGATGATTAATCGAATTTAAAATGTAATTTCCATACATATATATAGTCTATAGGAATAATTTTTATATTTTTATTGAAATTACTATTCTACCATAAATAAAATATAATTATATTTCATGCTCTAATTTTAAACTCAATATTGATGAATGATAAATTAAATTGTTTATGTAATTTTTTTTCATTCCATTGATATTATGCTTTGCAGGATAATTGTATTATTAATTTTGTTAATGGTTAACCGGCTAGATGTAGTGATAAATGGACTGAATTTAAATCCTAATGGACTGAATGCACTGCATTAGATGCTTAAATATTTATTTTAATATATACTGGGTTTAAATAAAAATTTAATAAAATAAAAAATGAGAGTTCATAGACCCGATGATATATACTAAAATAATACAATCATTTAATCCAAATTTGGTAAAATTGGATCTAGTGTATACTTAAATAAGAATTTAAGAACTCAATACAACAGAACAAAAATTAAAGGACTTAATAGAAAAAAAATTATACAAGTTCATTGACCTGAAAATAATTTTTGCATTAATTGATACAATTTTTTATCTCCCATAAATTTCAATTGCAATCACACAATGAATGGAAAAAGAAAAATGAAAAATAAGATCTAATGGAATGATCAACCAATTAAAAATCTTATCAAAAGCAAGTTGTGGGTTTTGCATGCAAACAACAAAAGTAAATGACCATGACATCAAGATCAAGGAGTCCTTTTCAATTAAAGCAGTAACAGTAACAGTAACAGATATGAAAATAAATAAAAGCTACACAGATGATGAGTTCAGTGCACCCTATTTAGCAGAAAAAAAACAAGTATTGCCTGCTTATCATTACACAACCACTTATTCACACATGAGATGTAGGTCTTACAATTTTCAGTTTTCATGTGACTAACCTATTGAACCATGAAAACACGAGATTGAAGTATTATTCTCTAACGTTTTCTGAGTTTCTGTTCAGATATTCTTCAATGTAATGTAACTATGTTCCTAAAATAACCTATTTACAGATTTTCAGTAAGAACAAATGAAACACCCCGTCTGCTATCCCGACTGCAATGCTATAATGCAGTCTATCAGATTAATCGCCATCCATTGATCAGAGAATTATGTGTGAAAAAGAGATAGCAGCAATGATGCACACAAGAATCACTTCGTGCACAATGGAAGTTAGTTGTTTGGAATGCATTCTTAAATAAAATCTAGACCAGACGGCTGGACGAAGTACGATAAAACTCATCAGCATAAGCAGTAGAAACGTAAACAGCATTCATCAGTGAACTATGGTTCCAGCCATAACATAAATAAACTACTTCTCCTACTAGAAGCCATATCGAAACACGGATCCATGTCCCAGCCCTGTGCATTCATGTATAAAAAGATACAGCATCAGACATCCAATGTCGGCAGAAACTGAAATTCAGCTTCGTTCATGTGCCCATAAGAGAAGGATACTCACCCCAGATTAACTAACAAGTAGGTATTGACGAGAACGCAGGCAACAGGTAAGAATGGAACACAAGGGCAAAGAAAACCTGAAAACATATTAAATGGGTCATCTGGTAGATCATTATGTAAACGTATGAAAAGATCTAAGCTTACTGGGTGGCACATAAAATGACGGTCAAATCATTTATATGCTAACTGCTTTCCTTTTCCCTAAAACTAGTATGAAGTGAACTTGTTAGGTTAACTAATTTTACATGTTTTATAAGTTAAATCTCTCTTTTTCTGTTACTCAAACCAATACCAGCCGCTTTCAGAATTCAAAATATTATCCCACAGGTTAGTTTGAAAAAATGCAGCTACTAAATATTTAACTTGGCTATCGTGATTCGAGAACTTATAGATGGTACACAATAAGATGGTATTTTTCATTGATCTCTTCAACGTTTTACAACCTGAATTTGAACATACCTCCCATGTGTCCAAAGCTGTGTCTTGCATTATCCTGAGCTATACAGGCTAGAACAATCAAACCACACAACAGAAGAGCTCCACCCACAGTACACAATGTGAAGCGCAGAAGGCTGGTAGAATAAGAAATATACATGGTTATGAACTGAAAGAGACAAATTAAGACACGGAGGTGAATCACCTCATGGACTAATTGCAGTCCTCAGAAAACATAATAACCTATTCTCTTTCCTCTCTCTCTTTTTTCTTTTTCCCAGTAATAGACTATCCTGTGTTCACTATATTTGTTCATTTGTTTTAGCACTTACAAAATGCTGCTTCACGTTAAATACAGTGGCAAAATCAGATAAGCCTGCTGTGCACACCAATACAAAGTGGTTCTAATTGATTGTTTTCTCTTAAAATCAGATATATCAGACTTATAGAAGACTTACGGATGCACCGGATTGAAATAACAAGTGGATTCCAGTGGAAGCATGGGAAAGAAGAGGTCTAGTAAAGATAGGACTTCATGAAGTACTTAAATAACACGATAGCTCATCCAGTGCTTGGCCCTAAACAAAGTATAATGCATAAAGAAGATCCACGTGATCAAATGGACTAACCTGGGAAGCATTTCAACTGAAGCTGCAGATGTAAGGACAAAAACCCCTATGCATACAATGGTTATACTCCAAGCTGCTATTTTTCGTCTCTTTTGTTGATTTTGCTCATCTATGTAGTTGACATGAAGCCAAGAAAAGATATCAATTTACAACTCCTATAAAGTTGGTGCAGATAAGCCTAAATGCTAAAAAAGTTGAAGTCCTGGCATCCATTAGCTGAAAGCCTAAACACCATAACCAAAACCAAAAAAGAAAAAAAGCAAACCTCAGAAATAAAAATGACAAGGTAGGATGTATTCTTAACAAGGATTCCTGTTCAAGGGCTTATCCTTTTGGTCTCTCTTTTCCTTATCATTTGCATAAATACAAATGTCTCTCTCCCTGCTTCTGGGCACTAGTTCCAAGGTTTAACAAGGTACCATTGGTGTAACTCTGTTTAGAGAGGGGAGCCAGTGAGGCAGAATTTGAGTTTTGCTAAACATTTAACAGGAAATCTTTAAAGCTAAGTTTACTGCAACTTTGAAATCACAACAGTGGAAAGCCAACTCTAGTCGAATGAAAGCTTTGAAATTTTGCTTTTCCCAAGTTAGTACCCCAAAATTCTGGAGTTCAGAAGATAGGATTCCTACAAAGGATGGAAAGAAGGTAATGCAATCCTTGGACTATAGTTTCCCCTACAAGTGGTTGCTCACCATCAAGTATGAGTCACCTCAGAGTTGGCAAAGGAAAGCATAGAAGCGGTAGTATAGGTCAAATAACAATAAGTCATATGAAAGTTGCATAATACATCACTCTTTGTTCCATGGACTCGGTCTCCAAACCAGCTAGAATCTCAGCATCTGATTTTTGAAAACTTCAGACCTACATCACCTTTGAGATGCACGCACATATACTAATCTGAAGTAAATCCACGGTTGCATCACTTATCCGTATAAACAAAAATCAGCAATCTTTACTCTTCAGTAGTATACTTACATCTCCAAAAATGAAATAGAGAACGGTATAAAATAACTGAGCTTTTTTAATTAACTTCCAGAATAGGTTTTATTGACAATGAGAAATAGAAATTTGACACAGTAATAGGTGCAAATGCCAAGGATCAGTTAAGAACCCAACATGGCACTTCCATATGGCTTACAGTAGTAAAAACTCGAGCCTGATGTTACCACAACTTCTCTAACCCCAAAATTTTCGGCCAAATTCCCCAGATTCTTTGTCTGCAATCAATTACCAACCGATTTTACATTATCACTGTTGTATTTTTAAATCACATGAATCCCTTGAGGAAATTGGCCAGGATCATGTGTAATAGACAATGCTCTTCATTATTGTGGCCTATTCAGTTGGTTTTCAGTGTCTAAGATTCTTATTTATGCATCTTATTCTGTTGCCAATGAGCCTTTATTGTTCATACCTTTGCACTTTATGCTCCTTTTTGCACTTAAATGAGTTCTCAAGGTCATGCTTAAACACAATGACACAAGAATAGGGGGAAAATAATAAGTGATGAATCAAGCATCTAAGAAGACATCCATTAGTACCTTGAGCTATGTGTTTCTGTAAAAGAGGATGTGTGATTGATGGCACACGATGACTACTTTCACAGCAATTGACAGAGTCCTCAGATTTTTGACTGATAACCTCCTGAATATTACCACTTGATCCCAGTGACACCGAATCAATAGACTCCTGAAGTGAAGATGGGAGTGGCACCTCATCTGGTGGAACATATCTGAGTATTAAGACTGAAACTGCAACAGCATTGAATGCAAGAAGGGTACCCACACTAACCTGTACCAGAAAAGTGAAAAAAGAAAGTCCACCTTAGCAAATTTCAATGTCCATGAGATCATGAGTAATACAAGGGGATGTATTTTTCCCATAACACATCTCTAGTTTAAATCATGACTCACCATCCCCGCTAACTGTGAAACATCCATAAAGAAAGCCAGGGCAGCAGCAAGAACACCAATTGCTAATGTGCTCTTAACTGGAACATGAGTGTGTTCATTAATGTCTGAGAAAAATGATGGTAACAATCCATCCCTAGCCATAGCCATAAACATCCGGGGCTGAATAAAATGGATGAGTAAAAGTCACAAAAATGACCTTTTAACCCCTTTCACAGAATAAATGGACTATGAAGTACAAATTTGTTTCTCAAAAGAAACAAAATGAAAGTATAAAGCCTTGCATATAGGTGATTTATTAAGTCGCAGTGAAACAAGTCCCTAATCCTTTAGAATTCATGACCTTCTGTAACAGTTTGAAAAAAAAAAAAGACAGAGAGAGAGAGAGAGAGAGAGGGGGTGAGGTGGAAGTGGTGGAATTTTTCTGCAGTTAGTTTCAGAAATTTCAAAGATCAAAACAAAATTGATATTATCTCACTGTCAACTGAAGAGTGGGATTCCAAAATAAAGGAAAAACAAGCATATTGCTTACTTGTGGAAGAAGTGAACCCATTAAACTAGCACAAAGAGCAGTTACAGCCCCAGTTGTTATAATATACCTGCAATAAGAGAAGTTAAAAGTAGAATAGCAAACAGCAGAGAAGAAAATCCCTCAAAATTGAAAAACAGATTTTTATATGTAACTAAAAGGAAAATGTCTAGCTTACACTGCCCATTGCATCCCATGGGAAGCAAATGCTGAAGAGATAGGAGTGTCTGGATCTAGTGCAAAGTATGGAACCAAGCCAACAATAACAACAGACACAAGCATGTATAACACGCAACATATAGACAATGAAATCCCTATGCCTAGGGGCAAATCTCGTTTAGAATTTTTGACCTGTAATGAACATTAAAAAGAACGATGGTAAGGTTTAGAAGTTAAAAGTAACATCCAAAGTCTTAGTTTTATGGATGTGCATGATATGCAGCCCTGACAAAACTACAACTCCCATATGCACGTGGAGACGAAGAGAAAGCTTAAGATAGCCAAATTTTTATGCTAATAAAATATGAAAAATATATCATATGGATGCTTGTCATATTGCGTCACTGTTGTAGGAGGACCCCATGCCATATAAGTAGAGAATTGATCATGAAGTAACCAAATAGCTATGATAGCTACACTTCTTTCCTTGAGACAGAAACAAACACTAAATTGGGCAAATAACACTCCCCTCTTCATCCATCAAGCTGCCCTCAACACGACACAGTAAGTCATGATTCAACTATCATGAAAGATACAGCCAAAAATAATCATACACAAGAATGAAATTTAAAAAAAAAAAGCAGATTCTTTGATTAGTATTTCAATCCAAGTTTCTTGAATTCTTGTCCCATGCTACCCAAATTTTAAATACCAGTCCAGTATTGTCATGATAGGGGAAAGACAACAAAATTTACCCACTCCCCTATGCAATAAAGCATACTGGAGTGTACGTGTTATTTGTTTGATGGTACTACTATGCATGATATATAAAGATAGCTCCAAATAAAATCCTTGTGGAAGGCAGATGTAGACATGCACATGAAAAAACTAAAGAATGGATTTCTGAGCAAATTATCTCAGAAGTATAATGCAGGTATCTGACATACTGAATTGTCATAGTGTTGAGTTTTTGTACCTTCAAATACAAATAAGCAAATGAAAAGTTAATTCATTCTGAATAATTTCTTCTTATTTCTTTTTCCACTTTTTACAACAGATTAACAACTAATCTCCATCCAGATCCCAATTTACCTCTTCTGCAGTGCTAGCTACAATATCAAAGCCAATGAATGAAAAAAACACCACTCCTGATCCTGCTAGCATCCCATTTAAACCAAGAGGGAAATACCTATAAAGTGAAAGAATCGGGAGTGAACTAAACCACTGGTGGCTATATGTAGAAAGCTAAAAGAACAATATATTGAATGATTACCCGCTAGGAAGTTCATATCCAACCCATCCAGTCTTGAAAGCCAAATATGCACCAGCTATTATGATGAAAAGCATTCCAAATATGTTTGTCGTTGTAACAATGGCTTGGGCCAATGAACTCTATAAAATAAAGAACCAAAAAATTTCAAGGAGACATAAATATGAATGGAAATGAATTACATCAAAAATAGTTTAAAAGAAAGAGCCTAGCACCTCTTTGATTCCCATGCACAATAGAACAGTGACAATAAGAACCAAAACTGCTGCAGAGGGGTCTACAACAATATCAAGCCTAGGGATAGTATGGCGGGCCAAATAAGAAGGCAAGTTATCCAGACCCCCAAAAAAAAGGGCCTGGCACAAACAAAAAACATAGTGATCAATATATCGAAATGAAATGGACTAAATACTAAAAAAAAATAGAGATAAGACTGGAAGCCAGCTATGTGCATGCACAAGTGTGTCCAGTTGAGCAAGATATAGAAAAATTTTTGTTTATGAAGAATAAAATAAGTATAAGATGGAAGCCATCATATCCATTACAATATGTAAAGCAGCAAGTACTTGAATGCTGAAGCTAGAGAAGATCTACTTCACCAGATTAGGGGTTAGGCCACGTGCAATAGCTGAACCACCAATTGTGTATTCCAGAATCAATGCCCAACCAACCAACCATGCAGCACTACAAGAGATAATAACACTTAAGCCACTAACAAAGGCATAACAATAAACAAATAAAACGCAGTCATCTGGTGACTTTTACTTTTTGCAAGTTATTAATTACAAGTTATAATCTATCCACTAATAGAAAACTCATTAACAAAGCCATGCAATACTAGATCCCTAGAATGAAAATTAGTGTTTTTTATATCTCTTAAGTGCTGATGTCATAAGAATTAGTTGCCATCTAAAATGAAGGTTCCTAATGTTACTATTTTTTTTTCAGGTACTGTGTTTTCACATTATCAATCTGATAATTAGATGGAAGTCACTTCCATCATTTAAATGATGGTTATTAATTAAGGCTTGTTTACAAAGTAACCATAAAAGTACCAAGCATGAAAGCTTGAAGCAAAGAATCATCTATTAAGGCTGGTTTACAAAGTAGCCATAAAAGTACCAAGCATGAAAGCTTGAATCAAAGAATTTCAAGTTTACCCTTCTCCAATGCAAATGTATGCATAGTGGTAGGCACTTCCAGCAGATGGGCACCGGCTTGCAAGGTCTGCATAACAAAATGCTGAGAGTGCAGCTGCTATTCCAGCAATGAGAAATGAAATGGTAAGAGCTGGTCCTGTTTGCTCCCTAGCAACAGTACCAATAAGAATATATACTCCAGCTCCAATCGTTGCTCCAACTCCTGTTACCAAGAAATATGAAAAAACCATCAATATGCATGAACCCCCCAGTATGGTTAAATGAAGAGGTTTGAAATGAATGCATGAACATATAAGAAGAAAAACCTCAATTTGATTTTACAAATTAATACCCTATTCTCTTCCTATACTAAGAATTCGTTGATCTTTGAATCCTTGTATTCATGCTTGTAGGCTTGTCATGCTCATTTCTTTATATCTTGCATAGTTCGAGTGGAGTATTTCCTGCATAAAATTCTTTAGACTAAAATTCACAATAGATTACCTAAAGTTTGATTATCATCAAAATTAAAATGTGCCCTTGAGCCAACAAATGGAATTATGGCCATAAAATGTATGTTTGCATATGGTAACTTGCTAACATCTGACCAGTGGACAAGAATGATTAAAATGTATGTTTGCGTATGGTAACTTGCTAACATCTGACCAGTAAACAAGAATGGTTAACCAATTGGCCTTAGACACGGCTAGTTGCCCTGCTATAAGTAAAGGGCACATTCCCCAATTTAACAGATGCGGATTCATGATATAGTTTTTAAATCTATACTTGATTCATTTTGAAAGTTGCAGCAGAGAATTGTATATTTGGGATGGAGATCTGCTATATTGGGTCAAATACAGGTACTAGTGATTAACAAGGAAATCAATCAATCCTGGTATGATATTACACCAACTAGAGTATATACCGGGGTGAGCAGTATCAGCTCCATTACATTTGAGTATATACCAAATATGGATTATCAAAAACTACCACTTGATAGAATCCAATAACAAAAAGCAAATAGGAGTTGATAAGTAAATAGTTAATTACCAATGGCAATAAGGTCAATAACAGAGAGTTTCTTAGCCAACTGTTGGCCACCCTCTCTCCTTACAAGAACTGAATCAACGTGCTTTCTCCTAATAAAACTCCTCCATCCACATGAAACCTTTGCAGAACCATTGTTATGCATATCAATAACCATGCCCATCAACTAAAGTACTAAAATTTGCCCCTTTTTTCTACCTCTCAGCTCTTAAAATTTGCCCTCCTTTTCTTTTAATCCTTTATCTGACCCAATTGAGATGGAAGTACAAAAAGCAAAAAAGAGTTGATCTTTGATCAACTATCGATCATAAAACCAATATGCTTAATTTCCTAGAAATTTCAAAGAAAAATCCAAGCTTTAAGTCAGTGAACCAGAGACGAAGAAGACAACGTTCAAGAAATTAAAATTCCGGCTAGTCTTGGCATGGCCTGTATTTGTATGGGCAAGGAAATGTCCTTTGACACACAATTAACGAATATTTAAACAAACTGAATTATCCGCAAAATGTGAGCAATGTTCATTGATTGCCTGCTACCATCCTTATCTGTCCTACTTTTTGTTTTTTATATCGTTTTTAGGACGTGGATATATATAGGATAGGGAGGAAAAGAAAATGATTAAAAAAACGGTTTATTGGAAAATACCAGATCTGAAAACCAATGGATTTTTTTTTCACCAATTGATTTTAGTTTCACTTTGTAATTCTCTAGCTTTTGATTTTTGATTTCCATTTTGATTTTTGATATATGAATTTTTTTTAAATGACTGATTTCTTTATGCATGCATGTAATATAATATGTATATATTTAAACCGTATATAAGAAAAATACACATAATAAACTGTTAAAATTCGCTTATGAACTTATATTAATAATTATTATTAAAAAGCATAAAAACCTAACATGCAAAATTAAAAATAAATTAATAAAAAAGTTATTTTTACATAATTATATTTAAACTTTTTTTATATTGATAATATTGACAAAAAATAGTTTTACTAAAAAATACAACTAAATTTTATAAAATAAAATAAAATTAAAAAATATAACAATATACTGATTTTGGTACTAAATTTCATATTAAAATAATAATATTATAACTTATAATAGTATTTGGAATATATGCTAAAGAAAAAGTTAATAAGATTAGAAATATAATTAATTTTGTGTAGAGAAGTCTCAAATATTATTATTTATGTTTTATTTTATAACTCTTTAACAGTCTTAGAAAAATATATAATTATAATTTTTACCGAAAATAATTTATCCCTTACAAAATATAGACAAATGTAACTAGTTTCATGAAACTGTCTCAAACGAAGAACAATCTGGATACCATGAAAGCTTTAAATGAACCAGCAGGCAAAGATTTTGAGAACTAACATTAATAAATGCTTCTACCATTAAACCATTTCTCACTCACTAAGGTGTCTAATCTATACTTCATTCACTCAATTTGACAATTTTAAACTTATTACACAAATTATTTGATATCACATATATACTTTATTCACTCAATTTGACAATTTTAAATTTATTACACAAATTAAAAAAAAATCATTAATTAACATAAATTCTATAAAATTTTAAAAAATATGTAATTAATATCTCTTAAAATTTAAAAATTATCAAATCAAGTGGAATAAAAAAAAAATCAGTTATATACTTAAATGAAAAGGCCAACTGCTAATAACAGTTAAAATGTCCAACCATCGTGGATCCAGAAGCAGTTAAAGGGTCTGTTCTGAGACAAAAATAACTGCACCTTTCTATTCCGGTTAATTAATTTTTCTAGATTGGTTACAAGTTCTTTTCTTTTTCTTCCCCTTCTCCCGCCCTTTAAAATACAACTATCAAATGGCTTAAGACTTCCGGACTGGACATGGCTACTTGCTACATCATTGTGCCATCAAAATCATCAACACATTTGCGAAAAAGAAAAGCAAAACTAAGCCAATGAGCTAATATTTCCATAATTGTTCCTTCTTTCCATCAGCCTGCCAAAATCCAGTGTTATGTTAATTCCATCTTCAATCGGCTTGTCCAGGACTCCTGTCACCATCACCATCGTCAATCTGGACCCACATTCCTTGGCTTCTATCCCCTCCATTTTCCCACGGTTGTTGCCTTACGCTCCTGTCATTCGTATCATCACCGTCTGAAAACTGTGCCCATACACTTCGGCTCTTTCCCCCTCCACTGAAATCCTCCTCGCATCCTGCCACTGTCTTTAGAAGTTCTGACTGCAGCGATGGGCAGTTCTCTTTTAGATACTCAAAACCATCAGACCGCATAACAGCTGCAAGAAATGTAATTATAAGAAAAAGCATGTGAATGTGAGTTATTCACCCAAAATAAAGAAGGGAAATGGGGAAGACCAGAGGCAGAAAAACTAAAACCCTCGTACTGGTTAAATATGGAACCTCTTGAACAGCAAATAAGTTAAAAAACACAGTGATACTAGCATCTTCAATTCCATTTACACAGCAGAGATTAATAACAAAATGGCAATGGTCTACAGTGGTCTTCTATAGTTGGCATATTGCTATATCCAAACCATACACAGTAGGTGCAACAAACTTCGGCAATGAAATCATTGACAATTAATGCTGGTTAACATGTAGACAGTACAGAGAAAGCAAAGCTATAGATATTTTCCGTAAAACCAAAATGCAGTTGTTCACACAAGCTGCATATTGCCGTAAGGTTGAAAGTTATTAAGCATTTTCTCCTCCATCACGATATTTAATGCTTCAAAAATTCAGATTATAAAGTACTATGTAAATGTAAATGTATTTGCATTTCTACAGTGTTTGGTTTGATTTTCTGTCTTCAAAGAACGGAAGGTCACAGGCTTTCATTGTGCATAGAGAACTGCTGTATGAAGTAATGTGTCTAATGACTGTCAAGAGAACATGTCCTAAGGAAGAGCTTCAATAAATTGTTATACAAGTTAAGTTCCATATATTCCTGAGGACCACAAACATGGTAATAGAAACCAGCCTACCAGGCCTGGTGTACAAATGTAGTCTTCCTGTTTCAATAAATTGTTATACAAGTTAAGTTTTATATATTCCTGAGGACCACAAACATGGTAATAGAAACCAGTCTACAGTGTACAAATGCAGTCATCTTGTTTAGGATTACGTAGAAACGACCATGCACTACAAAAATGCCAAAGCCAGTTGAGCTGATGTACAGAATAGCCAATCAACCCTAATAAAGACTCAATCTCACACTCAATGGATTGATCCATATATTTTCATGACATCTCATTTTTATTTCCCTCTTTTCTTTGTTAATAATTTCGAAAGCATAAAGCCAAAGAGTCATCATCAATTTGGACCCAAAAGAAAAAGGTAGCTAACTGTACTAAACTCAACTCAACTGGCTGACTCCAATACTATCTTGGGTAAAAATCACTTCCCCTGAAATTCCGCTACATAAGAACAGTTTCTGCAAGAAGTTGAAAATTCAAATCAGCATTTACTCGAATCAATTTCAGACTACATCTCTTTGTTCCTCTCCCTATTACTTGAACTTTAGGATGGCAAAACCATTTTGATTGTGCTACTAAAACTTCTCCTCAATGAATGCATGTTTATATCATCTAATCAATGCCTGTAAGGAAGTCCATGAAAAGATTTATTCAACAATAGCATCAAAATCAAGATTGTATTATTCATATGTAATAGTTGACGAGAGCATGTAAGATTATCAACTGTTGATCCTTAATTGCTAATCTAACCATTAAGGATACCAACTTAAGACCCATAGCATAAGCTCACTTGGTAATTTTGATTTAAAAGAGGCAAAGAATTAAAACAGGTTAATACATCAATATCCCGTATTTATTTCCAAATAGCAAAAACAGGAAACAGTTGGATCAGAGAAAGATATTCAGAACATTCAAAGTTAATGTATCAAAAGCCACCAATAAGTTGCCGACCTAACCATTTAGTAAACCAACTGAAGACCCAAAGCATTAACAAATTTGGTAATATTGATCTAAAAGAAGGGGGGTAAAAAAGGGATTAAAACAAAATAAAAAATTAGAAAAAAAAAGGGACTTAAGCCTTTGGTAAGGAAAAAATGGATTATTGATTTTCCCGTGATGTTAATGAAGAATGTATACAGGTTAGTATATCAATATCTATATTCATTTCCAAATGGCAAAAATAGGAAACTATCATATCAAAGAAAGATATTTTGTAATTTTGCAGTTAATTTGGGATAAGAATCATCTAGGTTATAGATTAACGAATCAAATCCTTTTCTTCGTTTACTATATTCCATCAATTGTGAGATACATAAATCAAAGTATATCAGCATATCCGCAAGCTATTGGGAAGTTTAATCCTTCAATTTTTTCCCACTTACAGTCCAAACAAAGAATAGTTATCAAGTTACCTCTCTTTTCCTTGTCCATAAAAAAAGTGCCATATATTTATATCGAACACCAATCTGTAACTATATTTATCATGATCAGCAAAATTAAGTATTTCACACATATATAACTACGATTTCAATACAGCTTTGGCAGATAATTAGGATGTATAATTGGCTTTGGTATCTTATTAATTCAGCAGGCCGTCTGTTCAGAAAATGAAACTATATATTTACCAAGTTCTTAAAATGAGACTGGCCAAGTTCTTAAAATAGTTAATTTGGTGTTGGTCCTCATTGTCATCATATGGTTCTCTATAATAATTAGGTGAGCTAGCAAGTAATCCATACTTAAGGCAGCCCTTCTCTCTCCTCCAATTTCTTCACCAATTTCAACATAAGTACTACCATATATACTCTATCAACAATATGTAAATGTGCATGTGAAAACAGGTTTTGGAAACAGCTAGGAAAAAATGGCACGTCACATAAATGAAATGGAAAAGCAAAAGAAACATTTGTCAGGTACAAGAGATGAGGGCACTCGAATGAAGGTTGAGATGAAGAAAGTGGCCACAGCAGAGGATACAAGAACTGGACAAATGACTCAAATGACTCAACTGCACTATCTCGCCAGAAACTTCATACAAATCTAGAGCCACTAAGACATAAAGTTACTTCAATTAATCACATGACAGATCTAACTTGAAGTTTTACCACTTTCATTTGAAAAGCAACTGTATGATGTTATACAGATTTACATAAATAAAAAAGATAACTTACTACGCTACAAAAATGAGATTTTATAATTTGCACAACAGACAGCAGTGTCTAAATTGCTCTGCAGGTATCAAATACAAGGGAAAACAAAGCAAGCAAAAAACATACCTATAAGATTTTCTGCAGCAAATTTTAGGCAAACAGATTTCAAATCCATAGCATGATAACGATCAGCCAGCGCGAGAATCTTAGCAACAGTATTCACGGAAATATCCTTGCAGAGTACCGATTCACACATTAGTCTGAGTCTAGGTAAGCCATATTTGTCCGCTACAGCCAACAACTTTGCTACCAGAGTATCAGATACTGATGACATGCTAGATGAACCTGACACAGAAAGCTCCTCATCTCCGACAAGGGTATCTTTGTATATAAAGTGCAGCAAAGCCTTCATAACAAACATGAAAGAGAATAAAAGAAAAAAAAAAGAGTTAACTGATAAGCATTTGCCCTTCGAATCCAAATTGAAGAAGTAAATACCTCTTAACTAGTCAGCTAAACATCGATCCAATCATTTCCATATTAGCATATTACCATAATGAGTAACCTACTTTCTTTCATGGCTCACAGTTCATGCCCCCTAGTACTTGCAAACTAATGACTGTCTGAGGTTCTGTTTACACTATGAATTAAAGTGTTGTAAAGAGGTCAAATTTATATAGACTTGCTTAGTGTTAACCTGCATTTGTTTTATCACATTCATTTCCACAATACTAGATTCTCTAATTAGGAACATATGCCCACCATGGATATGAATCGTAAGCGTCCAACTACATATACAATGATGTATGGTTGAAAATTACACTTCATTATCCGAAAGTAAAGGAAAGTTACAGGATCAAGAATTACCTTAAAAACCCTAGGTTCTGTATCTGTTACGACAACTTCGCTATTATCTTCCTCCAGAGCATCAAGAAATTCACTTTCAAAAACAGGTGACCGAGCAGCTAATACCAATTTGTGGGCATGAAACTTTTCCCCATTCACATTAAAAGTGATATCAGAGCATTCCTGATTCTCCAACAACAAACCAAAATGGGCTCCGATGTCGGATTCAGGAACTTTAATAGAGTGCAGTCTTGAGCAGTCTATTGCAGAAACTACAACCCCAACTGTACAATGAATTTTCAAGCAATCATCTTTAAGAAAATTCGACGTTTCAAGCATTGCCCGTCTAAAGAAACGTTTATATCCCCTAAAGAATCGTAAAAAGAAACATATAAATTTTCTGATAACCAATCAATCGACCCCAAGAATCAGTAAAAATCAAAATTGAAGTAAATTATTCAAAAAGATGAGATACCACATGCTGCCGCGATATTTGAGGGTGTAAGGACCACTCTCAAGGGAGCGATCGAAGTGGCTGTGAACTTTATGTTTGCCTTCGCCGCTCTGATCGATCAAGGTGAGCTCAAACAAGGCTCGGACATCGGTGCCCTCGCTGGCCAGGGCGATAAACACGGAAACATAGGAAGAATGATCCTCAGGATTTTTGCCGTCGGGGTAAAAGTAAATAGCCCACTGGTAACCGCCAACGGTGAAATTCTCGCTGGCTATGTGTTTACCGACGCCGATTCCCTTGGCCAAGGAATAGCCTTGAATGGTGAATCGGTGAGAGCCGTTTACGGTTTCGGTAATGGAGAGGGAGGTGGTCGGAGTGCATGGCGGAGAAGTAGTCGGGGGCATGGGAGGAGAGAGAAAAGGAGTGTTTGGGCGGTGGGAAAAGAAGATAGAAAATGGAATTATAGAATGCTAACAGTGGATGGGTTTTGGAGGAAAGGGGGAGAAGGGTAGCAAAGTGGTGGGTCCTGTTGTACGTTTCTCTACTTTTTCATTATTATTGTTATTTTATTATCATACCACCACTAACTATTGTTATTTATTTATGCTTAATTAAGGGTGATGGTGTCTTAATTAAAGGGCAAAACAGTAATTTAATTCCCAGTTTTCAACTGTAGCCCTCTGATTTTTGAATGAAATTATGTGGTAACGTTTTGAATTTTCTATTATATATTCCATGCTAAGATTTACCATAGAATTAAATTTCAAATTACTGCTTCCCGGGAAAATTTTCCAATCTTTTCTTTCACACGACATAATCCTTGTTTTTTTTTTTCCAATTTATTAAAAAAATTATAATATTCTCTTTCAAATTTAATGAAAATAAAAAAAAATATTAATATCAATGAAAGAAAAAAAATAAAATTTACCTGATAAATGTTGTCTTGATTTAATTTTATAAATTAACAATTTAGATGGGATAATTTTTTTTCTTCAAAAATGTGATAATTCACCTTAGATGAGGGAGTAATTAAGTATTTTGGATTGTGAAGTATTATGAGGCCAGCAAGGAAATAAATAATTACCTGCACCATTATCAAAATCAAAAGGGCACAATGAATTTGTAATCTGTGTTTCTACACTGTCTAAATCTTACAAATCCAAAAAATTTCAGAAAATACAATTGCCAAAACAAATAATTTTGACCCATATACCCCATCATTGTTTTTCCTCTTCCTCATTCCAGAAGCAAATCTGAAAGCCGTTACTATCTGGCTGTTGTTGTGCCCAACTGCCCCTAGATTGAATCAAATATTCCATTTAATGTTCTTCCTAACAAGAATTTCTAGTCCCTACCCAAGTTTGTACAAAAGTGCTGCTCTATCATGAAGACAAGACATCAGCTTGTATTGAAATAAGCTGTTCTCTACTCAGGAGATAATGACCAAACAAAAAGGTTAGATGATGTAAAAATTGCCACATGGCTCAATTTTTTGTTGCTTGATGATGCAGGCGAACTATGGTTTTCGTTCCCAATTTTTTCCTACCCCTACCGTACTCTAGAAGAGTTACAAACTATCTTTCAACTCCAATTAAACCAGCTCAATCGTTTGCCACTCCCGCCAACAGCCTCATCCGAGGAGTCTGATTCGCTTCCCACTGTCTCATCTGAACTGCAATCACTTGGAAGTAGTTGAATTCTGTCAGCATTCTCGATGAGCCAAGAAGTAACTTCTGGTGATGATGCCCATTCAGCTACGGCTTGCTGGGTTGATTCTCTTGTAAAATCCTCCCATTCTTTCTTTGTGAACTTCTTCCGCTTTGGTGTCTTGTGGAAGGTTGAAAAGTGATCCTGCTGAGCTATTGTCCCCATACGTGTAGATGGTGATACCAAACCTGTTAAAGCCACAATCAGACAATCACAACCTGGAAGGTTGATATGAGCCAAGGTCTTGATATATGTGCAAAACAAATTCCAAAGTATATGATGCAGAAGATAAGGCAGGACAACAGCACAATATTGGAACTTTATGAGAAATAAATTGCAAGGGAAGCATCCAGATGCTGCATCTATCTTGCAATAACATATTTCAATGGTTCAATTGCTTTGAAAAATTAGAGAGCACCAATTTATGTTTTTGGCTTGACTGTTGCAATGTTAATAGAAATCGATCAACTTCACTGAAGTCTAGCTTATTTGTTCCCCTAAAGGAATCAGCTAAAAGCAACACTTAGCAAGAACAATTTCCCATCAAGGAACAGCCGGTTTCCTCAGTAAAACTTGCAGGACAAGTAACCAGTGAATACCAAGTACAGGCTGTTCTTTATGCAAAATCAACACAACTGTCTTTCGGAAAAGCAAAAAGAACTGCCTCAATTTACTTAACAGAAAAATTAAGGAAGAACCAGAATTTAAGAGGAAGAAACAGGTAATTAATACCAAAGACAAAAAAAAGAGTCAAACAAGAGAGTTATATACCTTTGACAGGAGAGTTGGACCAAGCAGACGAGATCTTTGGACTATTCCACATCTTACCTGTGGGGCTAATGTTTGCCGACCTGCTAAGGAATTCAGCACGATTTTGTTTTGCCATAAACTGCTTTCCCTGTTTTTGCCAAGGACTCCCACCCGAATGATGTGATTCATGCCTATATGAAATAAAAATGAATGCAGAAATAAAATATTAAATTGCCACTACATTTAATGAAATTTTTGGCATTCGGAAAAGCTTGTCTTTAATACTTGACAACTGTGCCTAGCATATGCTTTTCATAAAGCAAAACCTAATTGCTTCACCATTTTTTCTTAATCCCATTCCATTTCTCTACAAAAGAAGGATCTCAATCAAATGCCATCTAAAAAGATGTTCTTGAGCCATCCCAATGCAGGCTTACGTAAATCACTAGAATAATGTGTATATTTGGTTTTATTAATGAATGAAGCATACCTAAAAACTGATTTGAAATGAAATCATGAATGCATCAGCAAACAGTACTTACCCTTCACCCTCACCACCCAAAAAAAAAAAAAATTGTAGGCAGGGAGCTTGAGGGAACTTACTCTGGATGAATCCACTTCATTGCATTGAAAAGATAGCAGATAGCATATGAAGAAACCAAGGTGGCAATTGCAAAGAGCTTATCAAAAGTGCTCTGTAAAAGAATAAAAACAGAGGAAAATACAAGGTTAGAACATCACTTTCAAACTAGTGAGAAAACTTTATATGAAGAAATCCTAAAAATAAACAGAAAAAAAGCAAATGATGCACCAACCTGCAGAATAAAGGTAGTTGCAACAATCCGCATCGACCATTTGACAAACTGAGCTACACCAACATCCACCGTTCCATCTTTTGATATTACAAACTTTCTCACAATCCAGTACCCTAAAGCAGCTCCCGCAAGAACAATGCCCACTAATACAATTACATAAACCTGTCCCAAAAAAGTATAAAAAGGAAAAGTCAGACTATTTGTCACAATGACAAATACCATTGGATATAGCTGTAATTAAATAAATGAGCTGGGAGTGCACAAAACAAATGGGCACTAGAATTGTGGTTCAGTTTCACAGAACAGCACAAAGAAAGGCCAGAAGGATAATTTATTTCAATTGACCAAATACCATATACCCCATGTTTATCAAAGAATAAACTACATTAATAAAATTTATAAGAGGATAGTAAAACTACATAAAGTTCATGTTATCCAGATATGCCGAAAACAAGAAGACGAAGAAGAAAAAAATAAATATATAACTTACTGGATTGTGCATATCTTCGCTCAGCCCAAAGTTGATGAGAATGGAATTTACCAGCACTGAGATGTGATGTAAAATGAAAGTTCCAGCTCCAAGCTGCAATTATTAATGAATAGTTAGCTTTTAATGCATAGATCACATAAAACATAAATCCTTATTACTAAGAAGAAAAAGAAACTCACCACGGATCCATATATAGAAAGATAGAAGAAATTCTTCCTTCCAGTTGGCAATAATTTCATTCCCTGCCATTATATCCAAAATAAAAATAAGTCCATTTCCACAATTAAAAGTATATACAAAGCAGGGGTGAAATATATAAGTGTGTGTGTGTGAACCTACAATTGAAACGAAAATCGCAAAAGCCACAAGCATATAGTCATTCATTCATGTTCATTACATGCAGTAAGAAAACTAGAATCAGCCAACTCCATGCATGAAATGTAACAAATAAACCTAATTGATCTTGGAATCCTTCAAGTGTCACCCAAAAAGATTTTTTGACTTCCAACTTTTTTGGAACAAAAAACTGAGACATGGGGTCAAAATCAGCTAAAGAGCCTCTTCGGAAATAATCCTACTACTTAATCGTAACTTCTTGAGATTCTTGAGTATTGAAGTTCAGCATCATATAATTACTAGATTCATAATGAAAAAATACAATATTTATATCCTATAACAGATTTAAATGATCTCAGACGAAAAAGTAGTCTGTTAACGGCAGCATGTAGGAACTAGGCTTCGTGATGTATTTTATATCTTTTCTTGTTAGCAGAGTTTATAGCAGTCAGTTAAGACCGGATTTCAATTACTCAGCTTCACCTACAAAGTAAATTGAAGCCACCTTCTTCGCTATAAGCTCTATTGATAAAAAATTTCATCAAGTTAACCAAGAACAAAATGAGAGAGAGTGAATTGTCTCTCAAGTCTCAATTTCCCACCTCAGAAACAAGAAACTAGACTTGGCTTTAGAGCATAAACTTTAACACATCCTAATACTAGTAAGTTGGCTTTAGAGCATAAACTTCAACACATTCTAGCAGTATTAACAAACCAATCATTATCCAAGTTGTAGCACGTCATACAAGAATTTAACACAATAAATCTTTACATTAGCACTGTCCATACTAAGAACATGATATTGCTTCTTAAAACTGTCGTGGTAGATCCCAATTGCCAACAAAGCAACATAAGAATAATAGAGGTAAATAGCTTACATGTTGAGCGCAATATAGAAGAGAAGAAGAGGAAGAAAATAGAGGTAAATAGCTTACATACCTGGAAAAGAATAATTATAACAACAAGGAAAACACCAATAGCCATTGAGGTGCTGTAGTAGAAAGGAACCCAACTGCTGACAATTGGTGCCAACAATAGTAACACAAATCCAACACCTAGACACAAGAGTCGCCATTGCTGCATATCTGCAAACACATTTATAAACCGATATCAATCAGACAAACATAAACATGATGTGAAAAATGAATGCGGTAAATAAGGGTGGAAAGAAGGGGAACCCAACATTCTTCAACAGAAACTGTGACAGAGCCAGAAATGTGGCCAATAAACTTCACATCAACATATCTCTCTTCATATGGAGACATGACAGAGCTCCACATGCCCCTTTGAACAGCTTTCCACTCATCCTTTTCACAATGACATAATCCAAGCGAAGCATTCCTGTTCGATTCAGCTCAAGGTGCTTAACTCAGTTGAAACACACAAACATAGAAATGGCAATAAAGAAAATTCAAGAAGTTAAACTTACCTATGGAAGCAAACTTGAATTTTGCTATGTAATCTCTCTGGGATAACAACAGATGGAGCTAAAGTGACTCGAAATACATTAGCGTAATTCCTGAGCTCTAATCTCGAGTGACCAGACACTTTAACTCGTTCACAGTAAGCACCAGCTTTAGAGCCCTGGTTAGGCAAATGTCCATCACGCAAGGATAATGGAGTAACATCAATAGATGGATTTCCAATGTAAACACCTGCACTTCCAAAATCAAGCCCAAAAAAAAAAAGAGTAAAAAACAGCAAGCAAATATAAACATATAAATCGAATAAACAAATAAGACGACCATTACAAAACTGCTTAAGCATATAAACCAGGATCAATACAGGTTTTCAACATACTAAGTGAATAAAATTCCAGAAAGTGTTCCCAGAAGATGACCGGAAGGATCTCATTGGCTTATCAAAACTGTCATAAAACCTACTACCCATATTTCGTAAAATGAAACAGTCTCCCACTTATACTCCTTTCTAGCAGACCAACAACTACCCATTTAGACCCAAAAAATAATCTAAAAAAAAAAAGCATGGCTTTCTCAAACCCCAATAATTCCAAACAAAATATCCATCACATAAATGTCAGATATCTTCACCTTTCCCGGGTTTCTCAGCAGCCAAAAAGAATCAAATGTTTATGTGCATGCAATTGAACCAGAGATATTACAATATGGTATATTTTTCCGGATCCCCAAAATGGAAGTAAAAAAGAAAAAGGTTAAATAAACCTTCAAGAGAATGAGCAGAAACGCGAGCAAGGTATGGAATGAGAGAAGTACCTTTGAGAGTAGTGGCGTGAGTAGAAAGAGATAGATTCAGAAAGAAGAACGTAAGGGAGAAAAGAAGAAAAGAAGGAGAGGAGAAGCCCATTACTAGAACTGCTCCCTCGCTTGACCTCTGAATTTCTCTCCCTCTGCTGTTGTATTTCAATTTTGTTGTGCTCTGCCTCCGCTCGTTAAGAAAAGTGGGAATTTTTTTTTTTTCAATTTTTACTTTTTTAGACAGAGAGACCACGCTGTAGCTGTTTATATATCAGGACTCGGGAGGCACTATACGCGGCGCTTTGCCTTCTCTTAGCGTTTTCACTAAGCAATGCCTGTTTTTTCCTCCTCTCTTTTAATTGAAAATAATTTAGAATTTACAAAGAAGCCTCGTAGCTTTTGCCAAATCAATTATATGAACATGAAATCCTTGGTATAATTCAAAGTATAACATAAACATTATGTGTGTGTATATATATATATATTTAAAATACATTTTAATAACAAAAGGTTTGGATTTGGGCCGGTTTGGCATTTTAAGCCCAATTGGGCCTAGCCTAAATGGTGTTTTTCTTTTGGCAAAACAATTCCTCCGCTACTAAGCTTGAATACTGAAAGAAATTAAATTAGTCCTTCCATTTTTTTATAATGGTCACTTTTGTTGTTTTTGTTAGGATTAAAAAATATTAATTAGTCTTAAATTTAGAAAAAAAATTGAGTGATTCAATGCATATTGAATAATTTAATGTAAAAAAATAAATTTAATTGGTCAATTTTTATTGAAAATTAAAATTAAATTGAAAAGAGAAAATTAAATTGTATTGAAAATCTAAAAGTGACAGATAAATAGAATTTAGATTTTATTCAAAAGTGACAGATAATAAAAAACGGAATGACTAATAAATAATATGTAGAAGATGCCGTTAGTTAATGCAACATTTAGAAGGCAAAAAAAGAGTATATAATCTAAGCAAACTAAAACTTCATATCAAAAAAAGCTCCGAAAAGCAAATAAACAAATAAAAAGATAGGAAAATTTTAGTAATTTTAGTTTTATTCCTTCATGAATATTTGTTTTATTTTAAAATTTAACTATCATAGTTCTTACGATCCAAGATATTTTCTGGTGAATGTACCGGTAGCACCATTATAAATGTCATAATATCTTAGTGGTTTAGAATTGTCTTGAGGTTGCGGAGGCCCAAGTTGTAACCATGTTCTATCAACTTCATTAATTCCTTGTTGCGGTGGATTGTTGCGGCCTTGTTGCTGCTGCTGTTGCGGAGGCCCAAGTTGTAACCATGTTCTATCAACTTCATTAATTCCTTGTTGCGGTGGATTGTTGCCGCCTTGTTGCTGTTGCTGTTGCTGTGGCAATGACGCCGAACCTTGGCCTAAGTTTTGATTTGAATTTGGATGGTTCATTATTGTTGGTTGGGATGGTTGTTTGGCTGTTTTTGGAATCAGATTAAAAAAGATGAATGCTTAGATTGTGATGTGCAATTCAATTAATAAAAGCCTTCTCATCCCCCCATAAGAACATATCTCACATAGGAAAATGCTCATTAATTATTATTTCTTAGTTTTTACTTCTTTAGGAATATATATATATATATATATATTTAGGAATATATATAGTTTTTGCTTCTTTAATTATTATTTCTTTAGGAAGATTTAACTTTTTATTTTCTTCCCTTATTAGGATTGGTTAATGAAATTTTCATGTTATATTAAAATTGAATAAGATATAGTAAATTATAATACTTTCCATTATGTAAAAATCTAATAACCACGTTATTTTGTTTTCTAAAATTGTTACACATTTAACTATTATTATTAAAAACAAATAAAACTATAAATTTATCTTGTTATATCTACCTCGACTTTCATTCTTTGTTTGTGGAACTCTATACATTCTCCCTTAGGTTTCAAAAAAGCTCAAAAAGAAACAATTCCATTAATTTAATTATCATTTAATATGTGATTATTCGGATTAAGTATTTAAGAAAAAAAAAATACTCTACTGCTACGTAATTATTTTAAATGAAATTAAAGAAATTATATTTTCTATTAATTACGTTTGATGATTAGGATACAGATTTGAAGTTATTTTTTATATTTAAAATGTATATAGTTAATTATTTATTAACTTTTTTCTTATTTTAAATTATTGGAAACTCCACCAATTAGACTAGGGGTGAGCAAAAAAACCGATGGACTCGGTTAACCGAAAAAAAATCCGAAACCGAACCGATGGACTGGTTAACCGATTGTAATGGACTGGTTAATAGTTAATGTTTTGAAAAAACCGATATTAATGGACTGGTTAATGGTTTTTACTCATGTGACTGGTTAACCGAACCGAAACCGAATTTTTAGTTAATTTATTAATTTTTTAATAATTTATAACAATTTATCCTAATTAAAGGTGATCATGTACTTTTTTTTCATTATACTAATTATTTTAAAGTTTTTAAATTTTTTTAATTGGCTATTAGTAAGTATAATAATTTATCTAATTAAAAGTGATTATGGACTGGTTAATATATTTACTTATTAAATATTAATTTTTAAAAACAAATTTACTTATATCCACCAAATATTTTTATTTTAACAACAATAATGTTATATTATAGTGAAAAAATTTTAATTTTTAAGTATCTTGAACATTTTAATTTTATTTATGAATATATTTATAATTATAATGGTTAACCGAAAAATATTGGGTAACCGATCCGAAAATCCGAAACCGATGGACTGATTAACCGATGGTAATGTACTGGTTAATGGACTGCAATTTCAAAAAACCGATATTCATGGACTGGTTAATGGACTGGGGCTCATGGACCGGTTAACCGACCATGCTCACCCCTAAATTAGACCTCATATATTTTGAATTTGAGTTCGATTGCTTAAGAATTCGGATCAGTTAAAATTATAAATTACACGAAAAACAAACTGCTGCACACCTTTACTCGAAGGAATACATGAAAATTGACTGGACATGCAAATTGGTGAAAGCTATCACGAAACGATTTAACTCACAAATAACTGACCAAGACATTCTCTTGCTATAACTTGATCATCATTTTACTTTGTCAAAATTGGCTTTGTGCTATATATATAATTCATCAAAATGTGGTTACAAGACCTATGCCTAGCTCCTCAGCAAGCTCATCACCTACTGGAAGCAGTGTCAACACAACAAGAAAAATAGCCGTTGTAACAGCTGCTTTCCTCCATGTTCCAACCTCTGTCACGTCATTCAAGCATGGCTTTTCCGGAGCCCTCTAAACGCATATATATGATTACCAAACAAATATGTGAGACAATCTATACCGAGTGGTAATGTCTATAGTTTAACCTTTTGCTTTCTTTCATATGTCATTTACATACCTGGCATATCAAGACATACAGTCCCCATGGAAGCGATAACGGTCCACCAAGCTGAAAATAGACGAATAAAGGTGCATCATCGTGTATTGCTGATACCAAATATTTTCTCTGAGGTTTAATACAGAATGACAAGTAGAGATTAGGCATACCACTCCCAAACCAAGCAATGTGTAAGTTATCAGGCCAAGCCCAGTCAGTGCATTTTTCCCAAAAGCACCCTGTAAGAGTATTCATCATCAATCATTTCAGAGAATTTTCAACAAAATTGCAGCATAATGGTGGGCCTGGAAACAACTGCTTCCAAGAATCATAACAAAATTTTCTGAGGAAATTATGGGTTACAATTTAGTATTGTTGAAAAGAACGGAACCACTCCAGCAGAGAATAGGTAAAGTTCCTGCCAGCAAAACAAAGGAGACAACAAGGTCCGATAATCGCCTGCATCAAGAAAATAAGAATACCTGTACTGCTCTTCCGCCATCAAGGCACCCCACTGGAAGCATATTAAAAGCTGTTGTTGTTAAACCACACCTACCATAGTTATTTATTTGGTAAGCACGCCTGGAAATGGATAGATCGAATTAAAGAAACTATGAAGCAAAGTAACTTTACCAGCCTGCAATGACTAGAGGATGAATGGAAACTGTTGCAGCATGCATTGCTCTGCAAATTACAACGGCAATTTGTCATTGAAATTCTGCAGACAGGATATTCTAGACAATAATGGCAGAAATAAAGGGCACTGAAAAGTCTCTTCTTATTAGCATACTGACACTTCTTTTAATCAAAATTATTTATGTACAAGAGGGACATACGCATAACCAAGAGTGGCTCTACTAATAAGTCCAAGAAGCAAGGAACCTTGAAACAGCATGCTAGGAACCTGTACTAATTCCCCTGCAGCAGTGGGATCTGATGAGAGCAACAGGCCAACAACAAACATTGAGAAGGAGAGTGCAGCCCCAGCAAAAGGACCAGCAACTGAAATGTCAACTTTTGTTGTCCGATCAGGAAGAATGGATTTGAACTACATATTACAATTTGGTAACCAGTACTATGTTAATTCATCTTCCTCATTTTGCATCAGAATGACATAGATCCTATTCAATTCTGAAGTTTTCACATAACTAACTAACCTGAGTGATTGCACCAAAGCTGCCCAGTGTAATGTTAGGAATGAAGAAGGGGATGCTTAACTTTACTTTCTTTGGAAAAGCAGCCAGAAAGTGCCCTACTTCCTGCATGCATACCAGATTCATCACATCCAAATTGGCATATTTGTTGGGAGAAGACTAATCTACAACTAGTTGAGAAAAATGCTGAACGACAAGCAGATTTATGATTAATCTCAAAACATGTGAACTCATTATAATCTTACTAAATATTTGCTGGGATTACTAGTATACAGCAAATGATGCAATTCCAAGAATCCAGAACTTTACTTCCAATGCCAATTAGACCAAAGAAGGAAATTTTTGTATATTACCTATTTAGATTCAACGTGTTAAATCCATAACTCAGGATCTAACTATGAATGATCTAGGGGTGAAAGGTGCAACAAATATGGCATTGTGGATGACATAGTGCCATTATTCCGTTATTCAACTATGACCATGATTTCTTTTCTGTTTATAAACTTACACATACAAGTGGAATATGACGTTTATTGTCCTGTTTATAGATTTACATATGCAACTGGAACATGACGCCTCTTTGGCTACATATGTTATCACTTTTTAGCCATGTCACTTAGAAAAATGAAAAGGCAAAAAAGTAGATTTGTCCTCATACAGCAACTGCAACAGAATGAAGCTTTCTCAAGAGGTAAATGTATACCACATATAGAGAATGGCTTACATGAAATAAAAGAATTCCCAAAATACCATAGGCTAAGGGCAAAGCTGAGTCCACAAATGGGAATAGGAGCTCCATATCTGGTGGATCGACAGCATTTGGATCTGTAAAGTACTTGACCACTTCAGGAGGAAGACGATTGATCTGCTCAGACACATACGATTACTTAACAATAGTGTTTAAGTAGTGATGAACCATAAAAAACAGGCAAATGACACCACGGATATGTACAGGTATAGCCATTCTACATATCACGGCCAAGATAAGATACCATATTGGCAATCAGCTCACCTGAGATGCAATTCCTAATTCCACAGATGAACCGATGGTTAAAAGGAAAAGCAAAAGCGCAATCACATACTGCCAAAGTGTTGTAGGCCCTGGTTCGGACACCTCTTTTCGTAGCAAACCAAAGCTAACACGTGGCCCTCCAAAGGGGTCTGGTCCTTCTGAATTGGGTTCCTCCACCATAAAAAGATTGTATTTGTTACCTGTGACTTCAGCCAGCAGATTTTGGAGCTTGGCAAAAACATTTTCTCTTTTTCCCCTTAAATTACCAAGGAAAAGGATGCCCTCACCAAAGTCTCCAAATGGCTCTTCTTTAGTTACCCAGAATGTGGTATAGCCAAAAAGCTTTTCCTTGATAAGCTTTACATCAGCTGGATCAACCTTCTCAGGTCCAAGAAGCTCCATCAATTTAAAAGAGTCAACCTGGAAGTTGTTGTAAGCTGGTCCAATTGGAGATATAGTTGATGGCTGAAGAAGGAAAATACTGATATATTAAAATCAGTTATCATATACTGTATGTAGCATAAGTGCATATGGCTTTATGTTTATAAGTTTGCATTTTCAGGTAAATTTTGGGCACCCAGACGACAATTAGATCCAGACTCAGAGTTCAGTCAAATTTACAAGCCCACTGGCCTACTGACATGTAGAGTTTCCCAGAACATCTCTGAGCAAGCGAATAAAATCTAAACTGATAACACCTATTATTTTTCTATAAAAAGCAAATGAACTGCGCCCTCACTGATGAGAATTTAAAATTTTCATTATACAGAAACACAAAATAAAATATTGTTTCTGATAAATGCCTTAACAGGAATCTCAGTGGCAAACACAGAGGGTATCAATTTCCAGCAGGTATAAAGAGAAACCAAAACATGACCCTCTATCAAGCATTAGAATTACAAGATCACCATACAAACTAGCCTCAGAGTTATTTATATCCATTTTATCTGGTATCTGAAAAACGAACCTAGTTCCTTTTATAAGTATCTACACATTACAAATATGAATGTAAATTTGGCCATAGCTACATAAGATGCAACAATGAGTCTTACTTCAGCAAACACAGCGTTACATTTTCATTTTAACCAGAGAAACTTCGGAATCTCATCGGCATATCCTTCATATAAAATGACGAGAAAAAGGAAAACGATATACCTCTGAAGAAACAGAAGAAGAAGAAGAAGAAGAAGAAGAAGCCTTATCGGACCCAACGTCATTGCCGCCACTGTCCTCGTTCTCCTCAAGCGATGCCGTTTTGACATTCGAATCTTTAATTAAATTCTCATTCTCGTTACTTTTATTATTGTTCTCTACATTGCCACGATTATCATCATTCGAATTGAAACATTTAATTCTGTCAAAACACCTAAAAGAAACCTCACGCCTTGAAGTTCCTCTGCACAAAAAGCAAGAACTCGTAATCTTCCTTTTCTTCTTGAGATTCAGCGACGGAATTCTTTCCCTGAAATTGTCGCCAATGGTGGCTGAACGGAGTCTCGAGTTCACGGTGCTAAAACCAATGCCGGTAAGAGTTCCCATCCAATAAAAAGAATTTTAAAATACCGTTTGCTTCCAATAAGTGAATAGTAAGCTGCTGACAAGCATAGAAATGCAGCGATGAGCTTGAGCTTCTGCTACGCGGGCGCGAGTGTGGCAGTAATATCTTCGCCGGATTTTTCTAAAATATCTTTGTTTTTTCTTCTTTTCTTTCGATCTTTCTTTTTCTTGTTTCTCGATAAAGATATGTTTTTCGTTTTCCACCGCGGAATTACTTCAAATTTAGGTGAAGCGGGCTTTTGGGCTTCACCTTGTTGTTTAGTTTGGGCCTCCGGTCCCTTTTGCGGACAACCCATTCATAAAGCGACTTGTCGTATTTCCAAATGCTCAATGGCATAGACACAATCGTATTGTGTGAAAAACATTTTGAATCATCCATAAGTAAATTAAATGTCTGCAAGCGTCTCAAAATAAAAGACAGGTGGGCATCACCATGCATTTAATTCAAAAAGCCCCTCTTCTCACTTTATCAGTATCACCATCTTGATTCTTGACAACTAAAGTCGGAAGTTGCTGCAAGCCCTTGAAGTCATGCTTTTAATGCAGACCCTTTAAAGTTGTTTCAAGCTAATATCAAAGAGCACCGGTGTGCAGCTTGTATAATGATGGAATTCGAGTTTTTATTGGAAGATAATAATGATACTGATATCAAGACATCAAATAAAATCTTATTTTTTATCAATTCCAGAAAATTTTCAGTTTCACATCTGGTGCTTGACACCTTAACCCGATCAACATTCAATCAATGAATACTAGAAATGAAAAGAAAAAGGCAAGGGCGAAATGATATATCCTCAGCCAAAATCAAGTAATAATAAATTATCTGGTTAACCGCGGAAAACAATCTTTAAAATCCTCAGAACCTGCTGCCTACAGCCTACTCCACTTCCTCCCCCCTGTTCCCAGCCACAATTGAATCAGAGTTGTTCATGGCGTTTTCTGTGTCCAATTTCTCCCTGGCTTCCCCCGCTTCTGCCTTCTCTGCCTGCAAAATTGGCTCATAATAATCAGCATGCGCTTCCATACACTTCTTCAAGGCCCCTGTAACCTCAAAGCACTTCTCTACAATATCTTCATTGTTGTTCTCTACCTTTTCAATGCAATTCTCCCACGCTATAAAGGCATCTCTGCACCCACCAGCCTTCATGAACAAACAAAATGCACACTCTCCTACCTCTTCCCCTTCCTCTTCTCTCTCCTCCTTTTCCCAATCCTCCTCTCCATTCGCTTTAGTGAGTTCCCTTGATTGATCTAAACCTTGTGGGGTTACAGGATCTGAAGACATGGGAAGGGTTGATGAATTTGTCGCCGACTTGATTTATGTGAAAAGGAAGATTTGTCTGTCGACGGTAATGCACCTACCCAGCAGTCAAAGGCAACAGCTCAGTACATCTCCAAGCCAAGCCAATCAGATTCACCCATCTCCAAACTGTAGCAGAAAAGAAAGGCGCACAGATGAAAAAAAAGATCAACAATGATATAGAAGCTTCTAGCAATGCAAATCCAAATACAATTATAAGAACAACACACCGTCCTGCTTAGCAAGACCATATAAAACTGCCCCCTACAGATATGGAAACATTATAGCCTTTTAGACTAAAAGTCAAATGATTTTCCAAACAAACTATGAACAATATCTAAGGAAAAAGTTGGTATAATGAAAATTCAGGGCTGAATCAAGCAAATCTATTGCCAATCTGGCTACTCCTACGAAAACTGAAAAGGCTTTAGACTGTCCAAAGGGAAATAACCTGAATAGACAAAAAATGTTAAATGAACAGGAAGGACAAAGAAATTAGCTCACAATATCGTTTTGATATATAAAATAAACCTCCCCATCCTGCTTTCAATTTCTCTGTTTTTTTTTTCAGCAGTGAGTTTATTAGTCAAACAGTTGATTGAGCAAGTTAAAACAAGCAGAATAAAAGAAAGTATGACGACTGTGGTAGTCTTTACCATCACATATCCAAGCGACAAAACTTCAGCTCAAAAGAAGAAATGGATATATACGGTGGCAATATTATTTCCATAAGTATCATTGATGGTATATGGTTTTTAAAAATGCAACCAAACAGCACAATGGAATTCAAGCAAACAGATAACAAGAAGGAATTGAAGGCGACAGGAAACTTAAAATATCACTTGACATCATTCTTTTTCTGTTTTTATGTCTATTTTCTCTCTTTTACTTAGGTAATTGAGTGAAAATTTTCACTAAATACATCACAAACCTAAACAATATCCACCCTTGGTGTTTTTTTTTTTTAAAAAAAAAGAAGCAATTAACTAGCATTTACGATTAAATCAAATTTAAGCAGGCTCAAAATCTAATTACACATATACCTCCGCAACCAAACAACAAAGCATGTCACCAGGTGCATCAGAAGTGGCATGATCGGTACAAAAACAGAAACCACAGCCTTACTAAAAATATCAGTCAGAAAAAAATAAGAAGGAGAAGAAGAAGAAACGTTGCTCGAGAAATCAGTATTAATTACTATGTGGACTACGGAGAGAGAGAGAGAGAGTAAAATTATCTGTCATGTTCTAGTAAGGATTTGAGAAATCTATTAAGTGAGAGAGAGCAAAATTATCTGTTATGTTCTAGCCAGGAATTGAGAAATATATTTACATTAATTGGGAGAAAAAAAGAGTCTAGGGTCATATTTCCTTGGGAGTTGACAGCCAAAGAGTGCAAGGGGCAGAATCCATTAGTTTAAATGACTCTCACAGGCATCTCTAGACAAGAAAAATAAGTAAGGAAAAACCCAAGTACATTTCTGCTCCAAATAAGAGATAAGGCAACTTTTTCTGAATGCAAATGTCAGAAAGAAGGAAATCTCAGTTTCTGTTGCATGCCGAGGATGTATTATTGACTTAGTCAAACTGTTAAATAAAAAGTAATCAGGTCATTTTGTCATTTGAAACAAAACTTGAGCTATAAAAATCAAGTACATATGCCAACAGCTACTGGAATTAAATGCCCAGGCTGCCATCAGAATATAGATACTTGCATTTGGACTTCCAGCATTTTGGCTAAAGTAGGTTTGCCGAATTCATTAACCTGTGTGACTTCAAGACTGAATATATTAGTATTTGGGAACCAAGCATGCATTTGATGATCTCAAATGGCCCCAAATTGTTGTTAATGTCAGAATTCAATTTTGATGCTCAAATGACCTTGTTACTAACAGTAAATCTCTAAAGCCAAGAGAGCATGCAGGAGGTCCACATCTCTGATGGGGCCATAGAACTTTAGCCATGAATCACCTACAATTTAAAAATAAAAAATAAAAAAAGAAAAGGAAAAAAGAATCAAATTAGCCTCATATAATGAAAGTGTACTAAAATTATGAACATGTGTTCTTTTAATATAACTAGGATATCCAGTAATCTTTCATGTGAGGCCAAAATAATCATCACCCACTTGTCACCAGTTTCAACATCTCTGGTAAGTCCTATCAAAGCAACTTCCATTTACTACTACGCTGCTGAATCACGTTTAAGCTAGGTTTAATATCAAAATCTTCAAAGTTCACTCCACCTGTTCAGCCTATGTCATATTCTCATTCCAGTTATAATAAACTTTTAGTGCATTGTTCATACGAGTATCTAGAATGCATTCTAGAATTCCATACATCAATTAGTGCATTTTAAAGCTTATATATAGACTGAGGCATAAATTATAATTTGCAAGCACATGCATTTTGCATTTACACATGTTTGCAGTTAAAATTGAAAATAAACTATTGAAATATTACAAGCATATTAAAGCCTCTGTAAATAACTGCTTTTCAAGTATAGTCGGTGCAGAAATGGACCAAGACACCTTTGAAAAAGCCAGTTACTGATTCACACAACTTGCACCAAAAACACCCCATTTCCAATTTTCCATCAATAGTGATTGTGAAAATGGATGGTACGCACAGTTTAATCCCAAATTGACATAGTATTTCAGGCAGTGAAGTGAAGATATAAACCACTAAAGCTACAATAAAACAGAAAACATGCCCAAAAATCAAGATCAATATAGACAATTGAACACCAAAATCAGAGCTTAAACTTTAAAAAATAATTTTAAAAGGCAAGTTTGGGAACGGTGATTCTAGCGATAGATGTAGGCATCACTCACTTCATAAACATTAAGCGACAATTATACTGTCGTCCACAAAGATGTGGTGACAATGATCGAGTTGCCGGAGGCGGATAACGGTTGGAATTTGACCAAGCAGACCTCAACGGAGTTTGTCAGCTGGTGGTAGCGATAAAGAAATGTAGACATTCTACCGCAGGTAAACTTGATAACGACACGTCAAGCACGGTAGCATGCAAGGATAGCAGTGATCCTATGAGGGCTAAGTATGATTCTCAATCAATTGTTAATCTAGCAAGTCTGTTTCCATCCCAGTCAAACTAAAGGCTTTCTCCAGCGAGAGCACGTAGTAGTGTTTAGGGTGTTTAAAGTTCGAATCTAACATAATTACCGGCCACAAAAACAAGACAAGGTGGCGTTTACGAGGGCGAAGCATACCTTTAAGAGACTCCGAAGACGGAGCGCGGTGGAGAAGCTTGAAGGGGCGCGCGGCTGCGCCAACACTGGAGGAGAGAACAGAGTATGTTTAGACTGCTTTTATAGAAACTACTAATGGTAAGGGTAGGCCGCTAACCTTTATTGTAGTTTATGTAAGTTTTAAACGGAAGCATATAAATAATAAAATATTTATTTGGCATACTCATTTTTACTTCATTTCTCTATACTAGTATTTTTTATACTTGAAAGTAGTGCTAAAAACAGATTTATGTTAAGATACATGGCAAAAGTACTTCATCAAAATCAAGATATGGAGATCTACGTGGAAATTATGTGTTTATTTTAATAATTTTGTTGTAAATCTCCCGTTAAACGTTATTTCTAATTTTTGAAACGGTGATCTCTAAATTCAATAATATATTGAATTTAGTTTCATTAATTGATCTGTAAATATTTATTTATTGGGCTACATCAACTTTTAGTCATAAATTTCATAATGTGTTTTTCAAATAAATCCAAAAACACATTACATTATCATACATATAAACTTTTAGTCTTAAACGTACAGTACATTTTTCAAAGAAATTCAAAAATACATTACATAAAATTTATTTGAGTAATTTTATATAATTAGTATTATATATTGCTTTAATTTTAGACATCAAGTACATCTACGTTTAAGTTAGTTCTTAAATATGGGGAGATATTATTTCGCATTTAAAATGATTTTTTTTGTACACAGCATTTTTGCTAAATAATTCATCGGCTTCATTTTTAATTACAAATACTTTTGTCATTTTTATTAAATAGTATAGTCTATAGAAAAAGAAAAATGGAAATGTATTTAAAGAAAATAAATGATATTTTGAGAATAAAATGGATTTAAAGAGGAAATAAATTTATTTCCTCTTTAAATCCATTTTATTCAGTTTATTCTCAAAATACCATTTATTTTCTTTAAATCCATTTATGAGTTTATTCTTAAAATATTATTTATTTCCTTTAAATTCATTTATACTTTTTTTTTGTCAGTCCGTACTTGTTACTAACGGTAAATCTCTAAAGCGAAGAGAGCATGTAGGAGGTCCACATCTTTGATGGGGCCACAGATCTTTAGCCATGAATCACCTAAAGTTTAATAATAATAATAATAATAATAATAATAATAATAATAATAAGCTTGAATTAAGGGCATTTTAAAAAGTTGATGTGGCAATATTTTAAGTAATATTATTTTCACTAAATGGATGACATGATAAAATTTCAAGGCTCTCTCACATTTACATAAAAAAAAATGATATCCATAACTCAATAGTTATTTATTGAATTAAAGGCATTTTTAACTATTGAATTTATTAATTAAAGGTCTTAGTGTGGAACTCCAAAACTTATAACTTTCTCCATAACTCTTTAACACTTTCAAGTCCCTTCACCTTATTATTTTGTGACTCAATATTAATTTCTCTTTATTATAGTTTATGTAACTTTTAAATGGAAGCATATAAATATAGATTTCATATGCAAAACAATACTATAGAAAAAATCTATTTCAAGATGGAAAGTTTCAAATTCGATATGGATTATGAGTGATAATTTGTTCCAAGATCTTGAACTCCCAATTCAAAAGCAACTTCAAAGGATGAAGATGGAGCTAAAGTCGCATCATATCTAAAATACAAACCGAAATAATATTGTCTTGTTTGAGTTATAACCAGATTTATTGTATGTTTCAATAATAGATGGAATTTGGTTTCTTTAAGTCCTAAACTTCATAATACATTTTTCAAAGAAATCCAAAAATACGTTACATAAAATTTATTTGAGTAATAGTTTTAATTTTATACATCAAATACATCTGGGTTTAAGTTAGGTCTTAGACATGGGGAGATATTATTTCGTGTTTAAAATGATTCTTTTTTACTCAACATTTTTGGTAAATAATTTATCAGTTATTCTCGATTCACTTTTAGTTACAAGCACTTTTATTATTTTCATCAAATAGTATCGTCTGTGACACAAAAGAGCAGAAATGGATTTAAAGGAAATAAACGATATTTTGAGAATAAAATGGATGTGAAAATGATGATATTCTCAAAATATAGTTCATTTCCTTTAAACTCATTTTATTCAGTTTACTCTCAAAACATCATTTATTTCCTTTAAATTCATTTTATTAAGTTTATTTTCAAAATACCATTTATCCTTTAAATCCATTTATGCTTTTTTGTGTCAGTCTGCACTCGTGCTTTATTAATTGTCATTGCAAAGTAAAAGCGCTGGCCGCTGGGAATTGTTTTAGTTTAATTTCTATATAAACCGTTCAGGTGAATTTAAATTCCTTATAAACATTATTGGATATATAGTTAATTTTCAATTTTGCAAGCCATTCGAATATAGTGTGTTCAATAGCTCATCCTCGTAGTAATTATTCATATAATCATAAAAGTTGCTTTATGTCTTATTTCTTTCGAGAAACATGTCAAAAGGGCGCAAGGATGAATCTGTACATCGAGTCCAATGTTGAGGTGAATTCTACCGTTTCATCATTTAGGTATTGATCTATTCTAACAGATGCTCAGCTATTTTCTTGACGTCGTCACTTGAAATCCTTAACTTGAATTTTTTTTTTTTTTTTGAAAAGCTATTTAATAATAGTGAAATATGTCCAAAATGTCATGTAAATAATTTTTTTTTTAAATGGAAAAATGGCCATAATTTATATAGAGGGATCAGTCAAATGATATTATTAGTCAATCATTACACATAATAATTTCTCTTCCTTCATTTTTGGCTTTCATGATGTTAGAAAATAGAACTCAATTGCTATAATTTAGATATTATCCTTGAATAATTTGACACATACTTGTGTGAATAAGAATTTCAGGTTCAGTTGGAGAATTTTCAGGTGATCCACTCCTAGCATAGATGATTGTGCTCTTTAAATACCAATCTCCTTTTACATTGTCTCAAATTGTTCTTAACATCAATTTTCTATTGAAAAGAAAATGGCCGATAACAATGAGGCAGAAAAGCCAGAAGTGGTAGCTGATCTTAACGAGGAAGAGCGTGAGAGGATATTCAAAAAATTCGACTCTGATGGAGATGGGAATATCTCCCTAGAGGAGCTCAGAAATTGCTTGAAGGAGCTCACCTCGAACGATGAAGAAGTTAAATTGATGATGAAAGAGATTGACAAAAATAAAGATGGGTTTATATCCTACCAGGAGTTCAATGACTTTGCTATTGCCAATGCTGGCATAATGAAAGATGTTGCCAAGATCTTTTGAAATTCTTAATTCTTATTTCATGTTTTTCAAAATGAACTTTGATTTTGACACGTTCTATTTTTTTTTTTTTTAGTTAAACTGTGACTACTTATATCATATTTCAATGTTATCATTTTTTATCAATTGATTTTGTTGTTGTAACTAAAAAAACACATAACCCATTCTAGCAAAAGTTTACAATACTTCAATACAGAAAATCAACACTGCTATATGAATTGTTATCTCTCATCTAATCTTAAAGAATTTTTTTTTTATTACTTTTCACTTTTTAACTGTCAAATAAGTAAACAGTGTCATCTATAATACGATCTGACGGTCAAAAAATAAAAAGTGAAAAGCAAAAAGTACACTGAAAAAAATAAAAAGTACAGTTAAGATTTATGAAATGATAAAACATGAAATATATTTGAGAAGAATGATGAAAACATTAAAAATTCTGACTTGCAAATCATAACCATTGAATTTGCCAAGAGATTCGGAAGCTTGCTTATTTTAATTGTTGTCATAACGTTGAATAAAGGAGAGCTACGTGATGGAAGAATGTGTTGGCAACATTGAAACAATTTGACAACGAAAGTATAGAAACAAATGCTTATAAGGCCTTAGAGCTGATTACAACATTCTGAATAAAGAACAAGATTCTATGTTACTGCTTTGTGCTCGATTCAGAAGTCTATATAGACATGATTAACTTATTTAAATATTGCATTGGATTGGGGTTATTTAACTGCGAGAAGGTAGAAGAACAAGAGATAAACTACATACATGGGTTCCTGAGCTTAAGGGATCTCATGCTTTTTACCAAAAAGCGACACCAATGAGTAATATTCAGATGTATTAAGCTGTGCATAGATTTGCAATCTCTGTTCCCTCCAAAGAGCATCATCTCTTCACCATAGCTAATGATACTTTATTGAAAAATTGGACTGAAAAGGATGCACTTGAACATTATAATAATATCTCTTTTCCATATGCAAAATTCCCATGCTTCCTAAAGAGTTTGAATGTCCACAATTGCAGTAATTTTTTACGTACACTAACTGAGATTCATTGCTCAAAATTTCTGAGAATTAAAAAGCGTATGCATTTGTCCCTATTGCCATTATCACTTCAGTATCTGGAGAATCGTTAAACAATATTGTGCTTGGACTATTGTGTCGCGGAAAACATAGCTGCTACTGGAGATCTAAAGAAGTTGCAAGTGCTCAGCTTGGTTTGTTCCACCATTTTTCGACTTCCAAGGAAATAGGGAACTTGACTGTTGTTATGGTTAAATTTGTGTGTGTCTGTTGTTTTAATTTAATTTGGATTTTGATTAGTTTTTAAATTTTAATTTTTTTAACTAACCCTGATTTTTTTTTATTCTATTAAACTATTTCGAATTTTTCAAACTAAATTAGATACTAAAATTGTATATATTTTCTTGGGTCACTATTACTAATAATAATAAAAAAAATTGTGAATAGCCCAAAATTTACAAATGCACGAGTATTTTATGAAAATTTTAGTCAAATTAAAATGGTATATTTAAATTAAAAATTAATGAGCAGAAAACAATCCACTTCAAATTATTAAATGTGCTTTAAATCTCTTTATGTTGACAATTTCCAATAAAAAGCATTTTCGAAAATTTCTTTGTTACTGTCAAATTACAAATATTATATAAAAATATTTAGCGAATGTCCGTCTACCTTCTAAAAGATGACTAATAATAAATATTAAATTTTATATTTTTTTTCACATACCCCCTCTAAGTATGGTTTTTTTTTTAAATGTACTTTTTTTTCTATACATAATAAACTAAATTTCATTTAGATTTATTTAATTACTTGATGTGGGTCATATGTGGTTGGGGTTAGCCATGCTTAATTTCAATTAATTGTTTGTTTATTTTAATTTTTTCTCAACAAAATGTACAACAATTATGGATTGCTTGATCTGAGCACACCGTTGATATACTATAGAAATTTAATCATGATAGAGTCCATTTTCATGTTGGACTAATATACGTATATAGCTAAGCAAAAGAAATTATACATGGTTTTTATAAAATAAAAATAAATGATTATTTTTTGTCAATGATATAAAAATATAAGGTTACTAGTTTTTATTTTAATTGTATTTTCTAATAATAAAGTATTCATTTAGTCTAATAATAATAAGTTTAATCTCTCCTCTCAAAAGAATAATAAGATTAATCTCTTGGCCATCTGCCTATTGTTGTGTTTGTGGTGGGGATAGTTAGGATGTTGCTCATTTCATGGACAACAAAGAACCCAAGCCCACAATAAAGCTCTCATCAAACATAGCCCAGGCCTTTTGCTTCTCCATCTACCTCAGCTATTCTATCAAAATACGAGATGTCGTTTAATGATAAAAACTGCTTGACACGACATCCTATCGTTACTGGTTCTTCAACACGCGCTCTTTTGCTGGTAAATCAATTTTCAAGATGTGGCTACAACCCAGGAAACAGAACAAGAACGAAGAAGACGACCAATGTCAGTGCCCAAATAAGCATAACACTTTAATTCAATGCGCAGACCTGATCCTTCCATGGCTAACTCCAAAAGAACTTGCCTTCATAGCCTTCACCTGCAAAACTCTATCTCAAATCTCCAAAACCGTCCATCTCCAACGATCTCGTGACGCTTCCAGATCCTTCGAGAATCTTCCTATCCCATTTCACAACCCATTTCATCATCCACCTTATGCCTATTTTCACTACACTCAATCTCAGCTGCCCCCTTCTCAGTCTCCCAATCGCCAGCCTTGGGACTCGTCTCGCTTCGCCAACTTGCCGAGTTCACTCGGGAAGAACTTGTCGAGTAGGGTTTGTGGTTGTGGTTGTGAGGGGTGCGAGCAGGAAGGGGATTATGGAATTGAATTTTTAGGGTTGGAGGAGATGGAGATGGGTATAATGAGTGAGTGCGGACCGAGTTGTGGGTGTGGGTTGGAGTGTAGGAATCGGTTGACTCAGAGAGGGGTTTCGGTTAAATTAAAGATTCTTAGAGATGAGAAGAAAGGTTGGTGCTTGTTTGCTGATCAGCTGATTCGGCAAGGCCAATTTGTCTGCGAGTACTCTGGTATATGTTTTCTATCCCCCAATTGATTTGATTTTTGAAACCAAACTTTAAATTTCATTTCTTTTTTATAGAAGGTATAATTGCCTGTAGCATAGGATTAAGAGTTACTGGCCAACAACTAATGAACCATATATATATATGTGTGCACAAACAGGGAGAGAGATTAATTTCCTTATTGAAACAAAGGATATCATTTGAAACTTGAAAATGCTAGCATAAATTAGGAACTACTGAATTTACGCAATTTTTGTTAATGATCTGATAAACAGTGAACTTTCCACCTTCATGGTGCCAATTGCCCTTATATATGGTTCTTGTGCTGAAGTTGTGCATCTCTTATGCCCTATGTGTAGTGTACAACTGTGGCATTTTCAAGCTGTGCAAGTTTCATACATTTTGAAATAAGATCCATTCATTGATTGCTACTTTGCCCTTCTTCAAGCTGTACAAGTTTCATGCTTATCAATTTGCTATGTTTGTTCGAATTTTCCTCATGGTTTTTTCTTAAATAAACGACTTCATTTTGCTAAATGGAATCTCATCCCCTAAGCTATCTGGTTAAAAATTGATGCTCGAGATTATAGATATCTGATTTTTGACTTGATTCTGGTTTAATTACAACTGAATAGGTGAACTCTTGACAACCAAGGAAGCTAGAAGGCGGCAACAAATCTATGATGATCTCACATCTCATGGTCAATTTTCGTCTGCCCTTTTGGTTGTGAGAGAGCATCTTCCATCAGGAAAGGCTTGTTTGAGGGTGAACATTGATGCCACAAGAACAGGGAATGTCGCTCGATTCATTAACCATTCTTGTGATGGTGGTAATCTGTCAACAGTACTAGTGAGATGCACAGGAGCTTTACTCCCTCGTCTTTGTTTTTTTGCTTCTAAAGACATAAAAGAAGGTGAAGAGCTTACCTTTAGCTATGGAGAAACAAGGGTGAGGTCCAAGGGCTTGCAATGTTTTTGCGGCAGCTCCTGCTGCTTTGGGACATTGCCCTCAGAACATACATAACCCTAGACTGATATATGAGATAGTTCTTGTGATGCTATCCTGCAAGGTATGCTGTTTTCGGATGAGATCAGTTGTGTATACACCCCCTTGACTATTGACGAAAACAAATAGCTGGCGATGATAAATTTCGGTGTGCAAACCTAATGACCTTTAAGTCAAATATAGATTACAATTTGATTATCATGATTATGATTGTTACAAATCAATTGCAGCATATATATGTTAGTTCTTTCTAAATTGTTCTATCAAAGAGGAGGAGAGTGAAAGGAGGATTGCTATGAACTTGTAATTCCATTGATTGAGGTTTGAGGGGGGGGGGGGGGGGAAGAGAGAAGAAATAAAAAAGGAAAAAGAAGTAACATCCTTTAAATGACAAAAGATTAACGTCGGTGGCCGAACCATCGCCCACACCCGTGGCTGCATCAGCTGCTCCATGCGGTGCATGTAAGTTCTTGAGGAGGAAATGCATAAGTGGGTGCCGAACCAAAAAAGAAAAGAAAAATGAAAAGAGAGAACAAAGCAAAATGAAAAGAAAAATGAGAAAATAAATAGGATGGGACGGAGACAAGAAAGGAAACGGAAAAGCAAATGAAAAAAAAAGGCAAAAAGTAAAAGAAAAGAAGAAAGGGAAAATAAAAGGAATCAAAGACAAATAGAAAGAAGGAAAATGAAAACAAGAGGGAAGAGGACCAAATAAACGGGAAATGCTGGGACACCCGACGCCGGAAAAGAAGAGAAGGGAGGAGAAAACGCGGGGCGCCGCCGGCCATCTACGGCTTCGGACCACCGCACGCGCCCCACCGGAGGAACCAGCGAACCCGGACGATCCAGGTGGTGGCCGCCGTTCTCCTCCACTCGCCGGCAGCAAGGAGATCGGAAGGGGTAGCGGCGTGAGCTTCCGAGGCATTTTCCGGTCAAACGGCGCCGTCCTCCGGCGGGTGACCACCGGCGGCTCCGGCGAGGTAAGTCCTATTTTATATTAATTTATTTTAATATATTATTATTATTATTATTATTAATTAATTAATATTATTATTTTTTATTTATTTATTATTAGTAGTATTCTGTTTTTTATTATTAGTATTATTATTATTATTATTATTATTTTATTTATTTATTATTATCATTATTGTATTATATTACCATTATTGATATTATTATTATTAATATTATTATTGTTCTTATTATTATTGTATTTATTTATTATTATTTATTGTTCTGTTTTATTATTATTATTATTATTTAATTCATTTATTATTAGTATAATTGTGTTATATTAGCATTATTGTTATTAGTATTATGTAATTTATGTTTATTTTACATTACTTGATATTATTATGTTTATTGTTATTATTATTGTGTTTATTATTATTATTATTATTATTATTATTGTATATATTTATTTATTATTATTTATTATTGTGTTTTGCTATTATCATTATAATATCATTATTATTATTATTATTATGGTTATTATTGTTATTTCATGTTATTATTGTTGATGTTATTTAGTATTATGTTATTTTTATTATTATTATTATTATTATTATTATTATTATTATTATGATCATTTTATGTTGTTATTATTGTGGGTGTAATTTATTTTAGGTTTATATTACCATTATTATTGCTATTATCATTTTATTTATTTATTTATGTATTATTATTATTATTATTATTATTATTGTTATTGTCATATTTAATTATTATTATTATTACTATTATTATTATCATTATTATCTTTATTATTATTATTTTGTTAATGTTATTGTTATGATTATTGTTGGTATTATTATTATTGTGTTGTTTTATTATTGTTATTATGGTTATTATTAATATTATTATTTTATATTTATTTTATATTATAATTAGTATTGTTATTATTATTAGTAATTTAGCATTATCATTATTGTGCAATTATTGTTGTTGTTGTTATTATTATTATTATTATTATTATTATTATTATTATCATTATCATTGTGTTGTTATTGTTATTGTCATGGTTGTTATTATTATGTTTTATTATTATTATAGTTATCATCATTATTATTATTGTTTATATTATTATTATTATGTTGTATTGTTGCTATTATTTTTTTTATTATTATTATTGCTACTATTGTCGTATGCTAATATTATATTATTATTGTTATCATCATTATTATACTGCATTATTACTATCACGGTTAATTATTGTCATTAATATTGCAATTTGTTCTATTATTATTATTTTATTTTATTTATTTATCGTTTAATTTAATTTAATCCATTATTAACTAATATTAATTTTTGTCCCTCGCCCATGGAGTTAGGCGAAGAATGGTCGAGATGAATAGTTTAGGCTTCATTTATTATTCGGAGATATGTAATTATTATTTTATTTTCTTTTCTTTTATTCGCTCGAGGATTGTAATAATAAAAGATTTTCGACCGCGTTTAAAAAAAATCACCACACAAATATTTTATACCAAATTAAAAATCTGTTAATAAAATTAGACCAATGTCCTCGTTTTTATCCTAAAAGTAAAAGGTTTATGTTTTCATTAAAGCAACATCACTTCGTCCTTTTTTCATAAAATCGATTCGAGAATTCTATATTTTTTTTTGTAAAATAAGTAGTTGGAAATCAATGTTCTTGTTTAAAATGAATAGCCCCTATGTATTTTCATTCTATTACTATTATGGATTTTGCATTTATTTTTTATAATTATAATTATATTTTATTTATCGTTTTATTTATTGTTTTTTATGTGCTTATAATGCGTTTTATATTTATTGCATAAATCGTGTGAGAAAAGATATAAAATAATGGATTCTAAAATTCATTTACATAAGGATAACAAAAAATATGAATAAGTGTGAAGTCCCGAACTTTTTCTGGTTTTGAGCTCATAAAGTTAAAATTTATTTTTCAATATTTTATTTGGTGGCGACTCCATGATTGTAAGTTGATTGCCAACAATAGAATGTGGGTGAATCCCCGTTCATTACGCAACGATCAGTTTTCACGAGTTTTAGCGAGCTTTCATCCGGTCTCGGGTCCTAAAAGCGGACTCTCGAGAGCAATCCGAATGTCGAGCGGGGTTCGGGCGCGTTACACAGCAACATGAACTTTTAGTCATAAATTTCATAATGCGTTTTTCAAATAAATCCAAAAACACATTACATTATCATAATTATACATATATGAACTTTTAGTCCTAAACGTACAATACATTTTTCAAAGAAATCCAAAAATATATTATTTGAGTAATTTTATATAATTAGTATTATATATTGTTTTAATTTTAGACATCAAATACATCTGTGTTTAGGTTAGTTATTAGATACAGGGAGACATTATTTCGTGTTTAAAATAATGTTTTTTTTACACAACATTTTTGGTAAATAATTCATTGGCTATTCTCAATTCATTTTTAGTGACAAGCACTTTTGTTATTTTCATCAAATAGTGTCGTCTGTGACACAAAAGAGCAGAAATGGATTTAAAGAAAATAAACGATATTTTGAGAATAAAATGGATGTGAAAATAATGATATTCTCAAAATATAGTTCATTTCCTTTAAATCCATTTTATTCAGTTTACTCTCAAAATATCATTCATTTCCTTTAAATTCATTTTAATAAGTTTATTTTCAAAATATCATTTATTTTCTTTAAATCCATTTATGGTTTTTTGTGTCAATCTATTTAATAATAGTGACATATAACCAAAATGTCATGTAAATATATTTTCTTTAAATGGAAAAATGGCCATAATTTATATAGAGGGATCAGTCAAATGATATTATTAGTAAATAGAACTCAATTGCTACAATTTAGATATTATCCTTGTATAATTTGACACATACTTGTGTGAATAAGAAATTCAGGTTCAGTTGGAGAAATTTCACTCCTAGCATATATGACTGTGCTCTTTAAATACCAATCTCCTTTTACATTATCTCAAATTGTTCTTAACGTCAATTTTCTATTGAAAAGAAAATGGCTGATAACAATGAGGCAGAAAAGCCAGAAGTGAAGGCTGATCTTAATGAGGAAGAGCGTAAAAGGATATTCAAAAAATTCGACTCTGATGGAGATGGGAAGATCTCCCAAGAGGAGCTCAGAAATTGCTTGAAGGAGTTCACCTCGAACGATGAAGAAGTTAAATTGATGATGAAAGAGATCGACCAAAATAAAGATGGGTTTATATTATACCAGGAGTTCAATGACTTCGCTGCTGCCAATGCTGGCATAATGAAGTATGTTGCCAAGATCTTTTGACATCCTTAATTCTTTAGGAAGGTGTGACTTATTTCATGTTTTTCAAAATGAACTTTGATTCTAACACGTTCTATTTGTATAGTTAAACTGTGACTACTTATATCATATTTCAATGATATCTTTCTTTATCAATTGATTTCGTTGTTGTAACTAAAAAAAAACACATAACCCACGTTCTAGCAAAAGTTTATAATACTTCAATACAGAAAATCGATACTTCTATATCAAGTGTTATCTCTCATCTAATTTTAAAGAAAATATTTTTTTAATACTTTTCACTTTTTAACTATCAAATAAATAAATATAATATGATCGAACGGTGAAAAAGCAAAAAGTGAAAAGCAAAAAATACACTAAATGGAAAAATGAAAATTAATATTGTCAATTCTCTTTTACACTTGTAACAAAGTTTACAAATTAATCCTAAACCACAAAAATTACAACATATAACTTCAATAGGCCTTAATTCATAAAAATAATAATACATAAATAAATAAATAACTTTTTTTCTTATTTAAAGGAAAACATTATTCCTACCATCCACTCCAAAAATTTTAATCCAAATAAACTCCACTGCCATATATGATTAGAAAATTAGTTATAAAAAAAATTCCAATTCGTCAAAAATTAATTTTCCTTCAACACTATTATTATATTTACACATCCCTTTTTTTTTGTGCTGTCACCCGCACTCGATAAAAAATATGACAGGTTTCGAATTCGATTATTTTAAATAATATTTTTATAATTAGATAATATATGGCAGTGGACTCAAAGTTCAAATTAAAATATTGAATTCTATTTTTAACTGATTTTAGATTGATAGATTCAAAGTTGTCAAAACCTAATAAAGACAATAATTCTCTTAAAAAAAAAAAAAAGCAGTATATATTTTTTGGCATAAAAGGAAAAACATAGAAATTGCTATAGAAATAAAGTATGCATGCTTGGGGTTTGGAGTGGGTGAAGTTTCGGGTAAGACCAAAAAGAAGAGAGGAGGGCACATATAACCAAAATGTCATGTAAATATATTTTCTTTAAATGGAAAAATGGCCATAATTTATATAAAGGGATCAGTCAAATGATATTATTAGTAAATACAACTCAATTGCTACAATTTAGATATTATCCTTGTATAATTTGACACATACTTGTGTGAATAAGAAATTCAGGTTCAGTTGGAGAAATTTCACTCCTAGCATATATGACTGTGCTCTTTAAATACCAATCTCCTTTTACATTATCTCAAATTGTTCTTAACGTCAATTTTCTATTGAAAAGAAAATGGCTGATAACAATGAGGCAGAAAAGCCAGAAGTGAAGGCTGATCTTAATGAGGAAGAGCGTAAGAGGATATTCAAAAAATTCGACTCTAACGGAGATGGGAAGATCTCCCTAGAGGAGCTCAGAAATTGCTTGAAGGAGTTCACCTAGAACGATGAAGAAGTTAAATTGATGATGAAAGAGATCGACCAAAATAAAGATGGGTTTATATCATACCAGGAGTTCAATGACTTCGCTACTGCCAATGCTGACATAATGAAGGATGTTGCCAAGATCTTTTGACATCCTTAATTCTTTAGGAAGGTGTGACTTATTTCATGTTTTTCAAAATGAACTTTGATTCTAACACGTTCTATTTGTATAGTTAAACTGTGACTACTTATATCATATTTCAATGATATCTTTCTTTATCAATTGATTTCGTTGTTGTAACTAAAAAAAACACATAACTCACGTTCTAGCAAAAGTTTATAATACTTCAATACAGAAAATCGATACTTTTATATCAAGTGTTATCTCTCATCTAATTTTAAAGAAAATATATTTTTTTAATACTTTTCACTTTTTAACTATCAAATAAATAAATATAATATGATCGGACGGTCAAAAAGCAAAAAGTGAAAAGCAAAAAATACACTAAATGGAAAAATGAAAATTAATATTGTCAATTCTCTTTTACACTTGTAACAAAGTTTACAAATTAATCCTAAACCACCAAAATTACAACATATAACTTCAATAGGCCTTAATTCATAAAAATAATAATACATAAATAAATAAATAACTTTTTTTTTATTTAAAGGAAAACATTATTCCTACCATCCACTCCAAAAATTTTAATCCAAATAAACTCCACTGCCATATATGATTAGAAAATTAGTTATAAAAAAAATCCCAATTCGTCAAAAATTAATTTTCCTTCAACACTATTATTATATTTACACATCCCTTTTTTTTTGTGCTGTCACCCGCACTCGATAAAAAATATGACAGGTTTCGAATTCGATTATTTTAAATAATATTTTTATAATTAGATAATATATGGCAGTGGATTCAAAGTTCAAATTAAAATATTGAATTCTATTTTTAACTGATTTTAGATTGGTATATTCAAAGTTGTCAAAACCTAATAAAGATAATAATTCTCTTAAAAAAAAAAAAAAGAGCAGTATATATTTTTTGGCATAAAAGGAAAAACATAGAAATTGCTATAGAAATAAAGTATGCATGCTTGGGGTTTGGAGTGGGTGAAGTTTCGGGTAAGACCAAAAAGAAGAGAGGAGGGCACATATAACCAAAATGTCATGTAAATATATTTTCTTTAAATGGAAAAATGGCCATAATTTATATAGAGGGATCAGTCAAATCAATACTTCTATATCAAGTGTTATCTCTCATCTAAGTTTAAAGAAAGTATTTTTTTAATACTTTTCACTTTTTAACTATCAAATAAATAAATATAATATGATCGGCCGGCCAAAAAGCAAAAAGTGAAAAGCAAGAAAAACACAAAAAACAGAAATTTCTGTTAAAATTTACAAAATGGTGGGATATAAATCTATTTGAGGAAAATGACGAAAACAATAAAAATTCTGACTTGCAAATCATAACCATTGCATTTGCCAAAACTTGGTTATTTTAATTGTTGCCATAACGTTGAATAAGGGAGAGCTATGTGACGGAAGAATACATTGGCAACATTGAAATAATTTGACAACAAATACTTATAAGACCTTAGAGCTGATTACAACACTGTGAATAAAAATTTTCAACCCGATAGAAATTTTCGATCCGAATGAAAAATATTTTATAAAGAGGGAGATAGAGAGAGTTGAAGAAAAATTAGATTTTTCTTCATAAAAGCAGTCCCACGATTTTTTCGTTTTCTGGAGATTCAGCCGTTGGACCGAGCTGAAATTTGAAGACAAGCTTACTCACACTTCGATCTTAATTCTCAACGGTGAAAATAGGATTCTGAGGTCCAGAAGTTATTTCATGGTGGAGACAGCAGAACTTTCTTCTACAACAGACCAGTCTGACGAATCATTCATTTGCCGGAGATTGCACCGTTAGATTGAGCTGTATTTTTGACAGCTTCTTACTCACATCTTGATCTTCATTATCAACGGTGCAGATCGGATTCAAACATCTGGAGGTTAGTTCGTGGCTGGGACAGAATAGAAATTTCTGGGTATTAGCTCTCTTGCTTTTGTTTTTGATTTATTCCATATATCTTGATGTTCATTCCAAGATTATGATGATGATGATGATGATGATGATATGCCTCTAGTTCAGTATAGAGAAGATTTGCTGTAATAAAAAGAATATATGTTGTATTTGCCCATTAATTGATAGTGGAAGATTTAAGCGGGCTAAGGGTCCCGTGGTTTTTACTCCTTACATCGAGGAGGTTTTCCACGTAAAAATCTTGCGTGTTCTTGTGTTGATTGTGGGTGTAGAGTTCAGATTTTGTTGCTGGATTATTTGTGACTTGGATATTGCTTTATTTGTTAGTTTACCTAAAAGGTTCATTCAAGTATGGAAAGATAAACAACGAAAATTCATTCCGCAAATTAAGTGTTTCTGTTGTTGGTCATTTTTCCCATCAGGCATAATGAAGGTTGTTGCCAATATCTTTTGACATCCTTAATTCTTTAGGAAGGTGTGACTTATTTTCCTTCAACACTATTATTATATTTACACATCCCTTTTTTTTTTGTGCTGTCACCCGCACTCGATAAAAAATATGACAGGTTTCGAATTCGATTATTTTAAATAATATTTTTATAATTAGATAATATATGACAGTGGATTCAAAGTACAAATTAAAATATTAAATTCTATTTTTAACTGATTTTAGATTGGTAGATTCAAAGTTGTCAAAACCTAATAAAGACAATAATTCTCTTAAAAAAAAGAGCAGTATATATTTTTTGGCATAAAAGGAAAAATATAGAAATTGCTATAGAAATAAAGTATGCAATCTTGGGGTTTGGAGTGGGTGAAGTTTCGGGTAAAACCAAAAAGAAGAGAGGAGGGCACATATAACCAAAATGTCATGTAAATATATTTTCTTTAAATGGAAAAATGGCCATAATTTATATACAGGGATCAATCAAATCAATACTTCTATATCAAGTGTTATCTCTCATCTAAGTTTAAAGAAAGTATTTTTTTTAATACTTTTCACTTTTTAACTATCAAATAAATAAATATAATATGATCGGCCGGCCAAAAAGCAAAAAGTGAAAAGCAAGAAAAACACTACTCCCTCAATTCCTAAATAATAGTCGCTTTTGCTATTTTTACAAAGATTAAAGAGTATTAATTAGACATAAATTCAAGATAAAATTGAGTATTTCAATATACAAACTTAAATTTAATTGGCTAATTTGTATTGGAAAAGAAAATTAAATTAAAAAAATTAAATTAAATTGTATTGGAAATCTAAAAGTGACAGATAAATGGAATTTGAATTTTTGTAAAAAGTGACAGATATTAAGGAACGGATGGAGTAAAAAACAGAAATTTCTGTTAAAATTTACAAAATGGTGGGATATAAATCTATTTGATGAAAATGACGAAAACATTAAAAATTCTGACTTGCAAATCATAACCATTACATTTGCCAAAACTTGGTTATTTTAGTTGTTGCCATAACGTTGAATAAGGGAGAGCTATGTGACGGAAGAATACATTGGCAACATTGAAACAATTTCACAACAAATACTTATAAGGCCTTAGAGCTGATTACAACATTGTGAATAAAGATTTTCAACCCAATAGAAATTTTCGATCCGAATGAAAAATATTTTATAAAGAGGGAGATAGAGAGAGTTAAAGAAAGAGCGAGAAGAAAAATCTGATTTTTCTTCATAAAAGCAGTCCCATAATTTTTCCGTTTCTGGAGATTCAGCCGTTGGATCGGGCTAAAATTTGAATACAAGCTTACTCACACTTCGATCTTAATTCTCAACGGTGAAGATCGGATTCTGAGATCCAGAAGTTATTTCGTGGTGGAGACAGCAGAACTTTCTTCTACAACAGACCAGTCTGACGAATCATTCATTTTCCGAAGATTGCACCGTTAGATTGAGCTGTATTTTGACAGCTTCTTAATCACATCTTGATATTCATTATCAACGGTGGAGATCGGATTAAAACATCCGGAGGTCAGTTCGTGGCTGGGACAGAATAGAAATTTCTGGGTATTAGCTCTCTTGCTTTTGTTTTTGATTTATTCCATATATCTTGATGTTCATTCCAAGATTATGATGATGATGATGATGATGATATGCCTCTAGTTCAGTATAGAGAAGATTTGCTGTAATAAACAGAATATATGTTGTATTTGCCCATTAATTGATAGTGGAAGATTTAAGCGGCCTAAGGGTCCCGTGGTTTTTACTCCTTACATCGAGGAGGTTTTCCACGTAAAAATCTTGCGTGTTCTTGTGTTGATTGTGGGTGTAGAGTTCAGATTTTGTTGCTGGATTATTTGTGACTTGGATATTGCTATATTTGTTAGTTTACCTAAAAAGTTCATTCAAGTAGGGAAAGATAAACAACGAAGATTCATTCCGCAAATGAAGTGTTTCCGTTGTTTGTCATTTTTCCCATCAGGCATAATGAAAGATGTTGCCAAGATCTTTTGACATCCTTAATTCTTTAGGAAGGTGTGACTTATTTTCCTTCAACACTATTATTATATTTACACATCCTTTTTTTTTTTTGTGCTGTCACCCGCACTCGATAAAAAATATGACAGGTTTCGAATTCGATTATTTTAAATAATATTTTTATAATTAGATAATATATGGCAGTGGATTCAAAGTTCAAATTAAAATATTGAATTCTATTTTTAACTGATTTTAGATTGGTAGATTCAAAGTTGTCAAAACCTAATAAATACAATAATTCTCTTAAAAAAAAAAAGAGCAGTATATATTTTTTGGCATAAAAGGAAAAACATAAAAATTGCTATAGAAATAAAGTATGCATGCTTGGGGTTTGGAGTGGGTGAAGTTTCGGGTAAGACCAAAAAGAAGAGAGGAGGGCACATATAACCAAAATGTCATGTAAATATATTTTCTTTAAATGGAAAAATGGCCATAATTTATATAGAGGGATCAGTCAAATCAATACTTCTATATCAAGTGTTATCTCTCATCTAAGTTTAAGGAAAGTATTTTTTTAATACTTTTCACTTTTTAACTATCAAATAAATAAATATAATATGATCGGCCAGCCAAAAAGCAAAAAGTGAAAAGTAAGAAAAACACTACTCCCTCCATTCCTAAATAATAATCGCTTTTGCTATTTTCACAAAAATTAAAGAGTATTAATTAGACATAAATTCAAGATAAAATTGAGTATTTCAATGTACAAATTTAAATTTAATTGGTTAATTTGTATTGGAAAAGAAAATTAAATTAAAAAAATAAAATTAAATTGTATTGGAAATCTAAAAGTGACAGATAAATGGAATTTGAATTTTTGTAAAAAGTGACAGATATTAAAAAACGGAGGGAGTAAAAAACAGAAATTTCTGTTAAAATTTACAAAATGGTGGGATATAAATCTATTTGAGGAAAATGACGAAAACATTAAAAATTCTGACTTGCAAATCATAACCATTGCATTTGCCAAAACTTGGTTATTTTAGTTGTTGTCATAACGTTAAATAAGGGAGAGCTATGTGACGGAAGAATGCATTGGCAACATTGAAACAATTTGACAACAAATACTTATAAGACCTTAGAGCTGATTACAACATTGTGAATAAAGATTTTCAACCCGATAGAAATTTTCGATCCGAATGAAAAATATTTTATAAAGAGGGAGATAGAGAGAGTTGAAGAAAGATGGAGAAGAAAAATCTGATTTTTCTTCATAAAAAAAGTCCCACGATTTTTCCTTTTTCTGGAGATTCAGCCGTTGGATCGGGCTGAAAATTGAAGACAAGCTTAATCGCACTTCGATCTTAATTCTCAACGGTGAAGATCGGATTCTGAGATCCAGAAGTTATTTCGTGGTGGAGACAGCAGAACTTTCTTCTACAACAGACCAGTCTGACGAATCATTCATTTTTCGAAGATTACACCGTTAGATTGAGCTGTATTTTTTACAGCTTCTTACTCACATCTTGATCTTCATTATCAACGGTGGAGATCGAATTCAAACATCTGGAGGTCAGTTCGTGGCTGGGACAGAATAGAAATTTCTGGGTATTAGCTCTCTTGCTTTTGTTTTTTATTTATTCCATATATCTTGATGTTCATTCCAAGATTATGATGATGATGATGATGATGATATGCCTCTAGTTCAGTATAGAGAAGATTTGCTGTAATAAACAGAATATATGTTGTATTTGCCCATTAATTGATAGTGGTGGAGACAGCAGAACTTTCTTCTACAACAGACAAGTCTGATGAATCATTCATTTTCCAAAGATTGCACCATTAGATTGAGCTGTATTTTTTACAGCTTCTTACTCACATCTTGATCTTCATTATCAACGGTGGAGATCGAATTCAAACATCCAGAGGTCAGTTCGTGGCTGGGACAGAATAGAAATTTCTGGGTATTAGCTCTCTTGCTTTTGTTTTTGATTTATTCCATATATCTTGATGTTCATTCCAAGATTATGATGATGATGATGATGATGATATGCCTCTAGTTCAGTATAGAAAAGATTTGCTGTAATAAACAGAATATATGTTGTATTTTCCCGTTAATTGATAGTGGAAGATTTAAGCGGCCTAATGGTCCCGTGGTTTTTACTCCTTACATCGAGGAGGTTTTCCACGTAAAAATCTTGCGTGTTCTTGTGTTGATTGTGGGTGTAGAGTTCAGATTTTGTTGCTGGATTATTTGTGACTTGGATATTGCTCTATTTGTTAGTTTACCTAAAAGGTTCATTCAAGTAGGGAAAGATAAACAACGAAGATTCATTCCGCAAATTAAGTGTTTCCATTGTTGGTCATTTTTCCCATCAGATTGGTATCAGAGTATTTGGTTGTTATTGTTGTTGTTAAACTTGTTTGAATAATGGAAGCTAATACGAGTAGAATGGTTAATTTAAATGGTTCAAATTACCATGTATGGAAAGGCAAAATGGAGGATCTTCTTTATGTGAAGGATTATTATCTACCGGTGTTTATGGAAAATATGCCTGATGATAAGAAAGAGGCAGAATGGACTATTTTGCATCGACAAGTTTGTGGGTATATACGGCAATGGGTGGATGATAATATTTTGAATCATATTAGTGGTGAGATAGATGCACGCAAGTTATGGAATAAACTTGAGCAGTTGTATGCTCGAAAGACAGAAAATAACAAGTTGTTCTTGATTAAGCAAATGATGAATTTGAAGTATCGAGATGGAACTCCTATGGGAGATCACTTGAATGCCTTCCAAGGAATTATAAATCAGCTTGAAGGAATGAGAATCAAGTTTGAGGATGAGATACAGGCTTTGTGGGTTCTTGGTACTTTACCGGACTCTTGGGAGACGTTTAGAACGTCATTATCTAACTCTGCACCAGATGGGGTTATTACTATGGAATTGGCTAAGGGCAGTGTCTTGAATGAAGAGATTAGAAGAAAGTCACAAGGTTCCTCCTCACATTCAGAAGTTTTAGTCACAGAAAGGCGGGGGAGAAGTAAGAGTAGAGGTCCGAATAGAGGAAATCAGCGCAGCAGTTCTAAGGGTAAGCTTGCTGATGTTGAGTGTTTTCATTGTGGTAAGAAGGGGCACACTAAAAGGTTCTGCAGAAAGCTAAAGAGAGAGAACAAACAGAATGCTGATAACAGACAATGGGCTGACAACAATCAGAAGAATACTGACAGTGGTAATGAAAATGCTATGGTTAATGCTACTACGGATAACTATCTTGTTTGTTGTGATTGTGATATTGTTAACCTTGCACATGATCAGTCGAGTTGGGTAATTGACAGTGGTGCTACGTGTCATGTTGCATCACGAAGGGATTATTTTTCATCTTACACTCCAGGTGACTTTGGTGATGTACAGATGGGTAATGATGGAATATCAAAGGCTATTGGTATTGGAGAAGTTTGTTTGAAATTTGACACTGGGATGGAGTTGGTTTTGTATAACGTGAAACATGTCCCAAATATGAGATTGAATTTGATTTCTACAGGCTTGCTTGATGATGATGGCTATTACAACGGCCTTGGTAATGGACAATGGAAGCTCACTCGAGGTTCTTTGATTGTGGCAAGAGGTAGAAAACATTCAAAGTTGTACACAATTCATCCAAAGATCTCCAAAAGCTTTGTTAATGTAGTGGAGAATACTGATGTGATTGATTTATGGCATGAGAGACTTGCCCATATGAGTGAAAATGGCATGTCTATGTTGTCAAAGAAGAAATTGCTATCTGGTGTGCAGGATATTCACTTGAAGAAATGTTCTGAATGCTTGACAGGTAAACAGACAAGAGTCTCTTTTAAAAGTCACCCTCCTTTCAGGAAGGAGAAAATACTTGATTTGGTGCATTCCGATGTTTGTGGTCCTATGTCTATAAGGACACTTGGTGGTTCTCTTTATTTTGTTACATTCATCGATGATTATTCAAGGAAGATTTGGGTTTATACCTTGAAGTCTAAAGATCAAGTATTAGATGCATTCAAGCAGTTTCAAGCTCTAGTTGAGAGACAGATTGGGAAGAAGCTCAAGTGTATCCGGACAGACAATGGAGGGGAATACATAGGCCCTTTTGATGCATATTGTAGACAACAAGGTATTCGGCACCAAAAGACTCCTCCAAAGACCCCGCAGCTGAATGGTTTAGCAGAGAGGACAAACAGACATTGGTTGAGCGAGTCAGATGTGTGCTATCACATGCAGGATTGCCTATATCATTTTGGGGTGAGGCTTCGAGTACTGTGGTACATGTCTTAAATCTAACACCCTGTGTTCCTTTGCATTTTGATATTCCTGACAGGGTTTGGAGCGGCAAAGATATTTCTTATGATCACTTGTGCGTCATTGGATGTAAGGCTTTTGTGTATATTCCAAAAGATGAGAGATCTAAGCTTGATGGGAAGACTAGGCAATGTGTGTTCATTGGCTATGGACAAGATGAGATGGGTTACAAGTTGTATGATCCAATTATGAAGAAAATTGTGAGAAGCCTAGATGTTATCTTTATGGAAGATCAGACTTTGAAAGATATTGAGAAGCCAGAGACAATTCCTCAGCGTACTGATGATCTTATTGATTTGGATCCAGTTTCTCCTCAGTATGCTGATACCCAGATTGGAGATGATGATCAGAATGCTGACCAGCAGGTTACTGATGATGTTGATGCTCCACAACAAGTTGATATGGATGAGATTATCCATGAGGAGTTACCAGTACCAGATGCACCACCATTTGTTCCACTTAGGCGGTCTGTTAGAGATCGTCATTCTTCTACACGGTATTCTGCTGATGAGTATGTGTTGTTGACTGATGGGGGAGAACCTGAAAGTTATGCAGAAGCTATGGAAGATGAGCACAAGAAGAAGTGGATTGATGCCATGCAAGATGAAATGAAGTCCTTGTATGAGAATAACACCTTTGAGTTGGTGGAGTTACCTAAAGGAAAAAGAGCTTTGAAGAACAAGTGGGTGTACAAAGTGAAGCAAGATGAGAACTCTTCACAGCCACGGTATAAAGCTAGATTGGTGGTTAAAGGATTTAGCCAGAAGAAAGGTATTGATTTTCATGAGATTTTTTCTCCAGTTGTGAAAATGGCATATATTCTTGTTGTTCTCGGTTTAGCAGCTAGCCTTGATTTAGAGGTTGAGCAGATGGATGTCAAGACTGCTTTTCTTCATGGTGACTTGGATAAGGAGATTTACATGGAGCAGCCTAAAGGGTTTCAGATGAAAGGCAAAGAGAGGTATGTGTGTAGACTTCAGAAAAGTCTATATGGTTTGAAGAAAGCACCAAGGCAGTGGTACAAAAAGTTTGAGTCTGTTATAGGGGAGCAAGGCTACCGGAAGATTACTTCAGATCACTGTGTATTTGTTCAAAGGTTTGGTAGTGATGATTTTATCATTTTATTGTTGTATGTTGATGACATGTTAATTGTTGGAAAGAATGCTGGAAGGATTGCCCAGTTGAAGCAACAGTTGAGTAAGTCTTTTGCTATGAAAGACTTAGGGCCAGCAAAACAAATTCTTGGCATTAAAATTACTCGAGATAGGGCTGCCAAGAAATTGCATATGTCACAGGAAAAGTATATTGAAAATGTGCTTTGCAGGTTCAACATGGATAAAGCTAAAGTGGTTAGTTCTCCTCTTACAACTAACTTTAAGCTAATTGAAAAAGATTGCCCTTCTACTAAGGAAGAGAAGGAAGAGATGAATAGAGTTCCATATGCCTCAGCTGTAGGAAATTTGATGTATGCTATGGTGTGCACACGGCCTGACATAGCTCATGCAGTAGGTGTTGTTAGTCGTTTTCTGCCAAATCCTGGTAGGAAGCATTGGGAAGCAGTTAAGTGGATATTTAGATATCTTCGAGGTACTTCCAAATTGGGTTTTACATTTGGAAATGGAAAGCCAGTGCTAGTTGGGTATACAGATTCTGATATGGCAGGAGACAATGATAGTCACAAATCAACTTCTGGGTATTTGATGACTTTTGCAGGGGGAGCTGTGTCATGGCAATCAAGACTGCAAAAATGTGTTGCACTTTCTACTACAGAGGCCGAGTATATAGCAGCAACAGAAGCAGGTAAGGAGATGTTATGGTTGAAGAGGTTTGTGTAAGAGTTAGGCTTCAAGCAACAACGCTTTGTAGTGCTTTGTGATAATCAAAGCGCGATTCATCTTGCTAAAAACTCGACTTACCACAAGAAAACAAAACATATTGATGTGAGATATCATTGGATTAGAGATGCTCTTGAAGAGAAACTGTTTGAACTTGATAAGGTTCATACCGATGATAATGGTTCCGATATGTTGACAAAAGCTTTAGCTAGGGAGAAGGTAAAGGTGTGTTGTTTTATCGCTGGGATGGCAAACTCTTCCTCATAGTCAGAAGGGGGAGATTTGTTAGACTTTTCTCCCATATGAGGAAAGAGTCTAAAATTTGACAATTTGTACTAGGTAGTATATTACAGATTTGTAGTGTGAAAATGCATGTGTGAAACAAATAAAGAAAAAAAAAAGGTGGTTGGCAGATAGAGAGAGTTGAAGAAAGAGGGAGAAGAAAAATCTGATTTTTCTTCATAAAAGCAGTCCCACAATTTTTACGTTTTCTGGAGATTCAGCCGTTGGATCGGGCTGAAATTTGAAGACAAACTTACTCACACATCGATCTTAATTCTCAACGATAAAGATCGGATTCTGAGATCCAGAAGTTATTTCGTGGTGGAGACAGCAGAACTTTCTTTTACAACAGACCAGTCTGACGAATCATTCATTTGCCGGAGATTGGACCGTTAGATTGAGCTTTATTTTTGACAGATTCTTATTCACATCTTGATCTTCATTATCAACGGTGAAGATCGGATTCAAACATCCGGAGGTCAGTTCGTGGCTGGGACAGAATAGAAATTTCTGGGTATTAGCTCTCTTGCTTTTGTTTTTGATTTATTCCATATATCTTGATGTTCATTCCAAGATTATGATGATGATGATATGCCTCTAGTTCAGTATAGAGAAGATTTGCTGTAATAAACAGAATATATGTTGTATTTGCCTATTAATTGATAGTGGAAGATTTAAGCGGCCTAAGGGTCCCGTGGTTTTTACTCCTTACATCGAGAAGGTTTTTCACGTAAAAATCCTGCGTGTTCTTGTGTTGATTGTGGGTGTAGAGTTCAGATTTTGTTGCTGGATTATTTGTGACTTGGATATTGCTCTATTTGTTAGTTTACCTAAAAGGTTCATTCAAGTATGGAAAGATAAACAACGAAAATTCATTCCGCAAATTAAGTGTTTTCGTTGTTGGTCATTTTTCTCATCAGGCATAATGAAGGATGTTGCCAAGATCTTTTGACATCCTTAATTTTTTAGGAAGGTGTGACTTATTTTCCTTCAACACTATTATTATATTTACACATCCCTTATTTTTTTTGTGCTGTCACCCGCACTCGATAAAAAATATGACAGGTTTCGAATTCGATTATTTTAAATAATATTTTTATAATTAGATAATATATGGCAGTGGATTCAAAGTTCAAATTAAAATATTGAATTCTATTTTTAACTGATTTTAGATTGGTAGATTCAAAGTTGTCAAAACCTAATAAAGACAATAATTCTCTTAAAAAAAAGAGCAGTATATATTTTTTGGCATAAAAGGAAAAATATAGAAATTGCTATAGAAATAAAGTATGCATGCTTGGGGTTTGGAGTGGGTGAAGTTTTGGGTAAAACCAAAAAGAAGAGAGGAGGGCACATATAACCAAAATGTCATGTAAATATATTTTATTTAAATGGAAAAATGGTCATAATTTATATAGAGGGATCAGTTAAATCAATACTTCTATATCAAGTGTTATCTCTCATCTAAGTTTAAAGAAAGTATTTTTTTAATACTTTTCACTTTTTAACTATCAAATAAATAAATATAATATGATCGGCCGGCCAAAAAGCAAAAAGTGAAAAGCAAGAAAAACACTACTCCCTCTATTCCTAAATAATAGTCGCTTTTGCTATTTTTACAAAGATTAAAGAGTATTAATTAGACATAAATTCAAGATAAAATTGAGTATTTCAATGTACAAATTTAAATTTAATTGGTTAATTTGTATTGAAAAAGAAAATTAAATTAAAAAAATTAAATTAAATTGTATTGGAAATCTAAAAGTGACAGATAAATGGAATTTGAATTTTTGTAAAAAGTGACAGATATTAAAAAACGGAGAGAGTAAAAAACAGAAATTTCTGTTAAAATTTACAAAATGGTGGGATATAAATCTATTTGAGGAAAAGGACGAAAACATTAAAAATTCTGACTTGCAAATTATAACCATTGCATTTGCCAAAACTTGGTTATTTTAGTTATTGCCATAACGTTGAATAAGGGAGAGCTATGTGACGGAAGAATGCATTGGCAACATTGAAACAATTTGACAACAAATACTTATAAGGCCTTAGAGCTGATTACAACATTGTGAATAAAGATTTTCAACCTGATAGAAATTTTTGATCCGAAAGAAAAATATTTTATAAAGAGAGAGATAGAGAGAGTTGAAGAAAGAGGGAGAAGAAAAATCTGATTTTTCTTCATAAAAAAAGTCCCACGATTTTTCCGTTTTCTGGAGATTCAGCCGTTGGATCGGGCTGAAAATTGAAGACAAGCTTAATCACACTTCGATCTTAATTCTCAACGGTGAAGATCGGATTCTGAGATCCAAAAGTTATTTCGTGGTGGAGACAACAGAACTTTCTTCTACAACAGACCAGTCTGACGAATCATTCATTTGCCGGAGATTGCACCGTTAGATTGAGCTGTATTTTTGACAGCTATTTAATCACATCTTGATCTTCATTATCAACGGTGAAGATCGGATTTAAACTTCTGGAGGTCAGTTCGTGGCTGGGACAGGATAGAAATTTCTGGGTATTAGCTCTGTTTTTTTGTTTTTGATTTATTCCATATATCTTGATGTTCATTCCAAGATTATGATGATGATGATGATGATGATATACCTCTAGTTCAGTATAGAGAAGATTTGCTGTAATAAACAGAATATATGTTGTATTTACACATTGATTGATAGTGGAAGATTTAAGCGGCCTAAGTGTCCCTTGGTTTTTACTCCTTACATCGAGGAGGTTTTTCACGTAAAAATTTTGCGTGTTCTATTGTTGATTGTGGTTGTAGAGTTCAGATTTTGTTGATGGATTATTTGTGACTTGGATATTGCTCTATTTGTTAGTTTACCTAAAAGATTCATTCAAGTAGGAAAAGATAAACAACGAAAATTCATTCCGCAAATTAAGTGTTTCCGTTGTTGGTCATTTTTCCCATCAGGCATAATGAAGGATGTTGCCAAGATGTTTTGACATCCTTAATTCTTTAGGAAGGTGTGACTTATTTTCCTTCAACACTATTATTATATTTACACATCCATTTTTTTTTTTGGCTGTCACCCGCACTCAATAAAAAATATGACAGGTTTCGAATTCGATTATTTTAAATAATATTTTTATAATTAGATAATATATGGCAGTGGATTCAAAGTTCAAATTAAAATATTGAATTCTATTTTTAACTGATTTTAGATTGGTAGATTCAAAGTTGTCAAAACCTAATAAAGACAATAATTCTCTTAAAAAAAAAAACAGCAGTATATATTTTTTGGCATAAAAGGAAAAACATAGAAATTGCTATAAAAATAAAGTATGCATGCTTGGAGTTTGGAGTGGGTGAAGTTTCGGGTAAGACCAAAAAGAAGAGAGGAGGGCACATATAACCAAAATGTCATGTAAATATATTTTCTTTAAATGGAAAAATGGCCATAATTTATATAGAGGGATCAGTCAAATCAATACTTCTATATCAAGTGTTATCTCTCATCTAAGTTTAAAGAAAGTATTTTTTTAATACTTTTCACTTTTTAACTATCAAATAAATAAATATAATATGATCGGCCGGCCAAAAAGCAAAAAGTGAAAAGCAAGAAAAACACAAAAAACAGAAATTTCTGTTAAAATTTACAAAATGGTGGGATATAAATCTATTTGAGGAAAAGGACGAAAACATTAAAAATTCTGACTTGCAAATCATAACCATTGCATTTGCCAAAACTTGGTTATTTTAGTTGTTGCCATAACGTTGAATAAGGGAGAGCTATGTGACGGAAGAATGCATTGGCAACATTGAAACAATTTCACAACAAATACTTATAAGGCTTTAGAGCTGATTACAACATTGTGAATAAAGATTTTCAACCCGATAGAAATTTTCGATCCGAATGAAAAATATTTTATAAAAAGGGAGATAGAGAGAGTTGAAGAAAGAGGGAGAAGAAAAATCAGATTTTTCTTCATAAAAGCAGTACCACGATTTTTCCGTTTTCTGGAGATTCAGCCGTTGGATCGGGCTGAAATTTGAAGACAAGCTTACTCACACTTCGATCTTAATTCTCAACGGTGAAAATCGGATTCTGAGGTCCAGAAGTTATTTCGTGGTGGAGACAGCAGAACTTTCTTCTACAACAGACCAGTCTGACGAATCATTCATTTACCGGAGATTGCACCGTTAGATTGAGCTGTATTTTTGACAGATTCTTACTCACATCTTGGTCTTCATTATCAACGGTGGAGACCGGATTCAAATATCTGGAGGTCAGTTCGTGGCTGGGACAGGATAGAAATTTCTGGGTATTAGCTCTCTTGTTTTTGTTTTTGATTTATTCCATATATCTTGATGTTTATTCCAAGATTATGATGATGATGATGATGATGATATGCCTCTAGTTCAGTATAGAGAAGATTTGCTGTAATAAACAAAATATATGTTGTATTAGCCCATTAATTGATAGTGGAAGATTTAAGCGGCCTAAGGGTCCCGTGGTTTTTACTCTTTACATCGAGGAGGTTTTCCACGTAAATATCTTGCGTGTTCTTGTATTGATTGTGGGTGTAGAGTTCAGATTTTGTTGCTGGATTATTTGTGACTTGGATATTGCTCTATTTGTTAGTTTACCTAAAAGGTTCATTCAAGTAGGGAAAGATAAACAACGAAAATTCATTCCGCAAATTAAGTGTTTCCGTTGTTGGTCATTTTTCCTATCAGGCATAATGAAGGATGTTGCCAAGATCTTTTGACATCCTTAATTCTTTAGGAAGGTGTGACTTATTTTCCTTCAACACTATTATTATATTTACACATCTCTTATTTTTTTTGTGCTGTCACCCGCACTCGATAAAAAATATGACAGGTTTCGAATTCGATTATTTTAAATAATATTTTTATAATTAGATAATATATGGCAGTGGATTCAAAGTTCAAATTAAAATATTGAATTCTATTTTTAACTTATTTTAGATTGGTAGATTCAAAGTTGTCAAAACCTAATAAAGACAATAATTCTCTTAAAAAAAAAGAGCAGTATATATTTTTTGGCATAAAAGGAAAAATATAGAAATTGCTATAGAAATAAAGTATGCATACTTGGGGTTTGGAGTGGGTGAAGTTTCGGGTAAAACCAAAAAGAAGAGAGGAGGGTACATATAACCAAAATGTCATGTAAATATATTTTCTTTAAATGGAAAAATGGCCATAATTTATATACAGGGATCAGTCAAATCAATACTTCTATATCAAGTGTTATCTCTCATCTAAGTTTAAAGAAAATATTTTTTTAATACTTTTCACTTTTTAACTATCAAATAAATAAATATAATATGATCGGCCGGCCAAAAAGCAAAAAGTGAAAAGTAAGAAAAACACTACTCCCTCAATTCCTAAATAATAGTCGCTTTTGCTATTTTTACAAAGATTAAAGAGTATTAATTAGACATAAATTCAAGATAAAATTGAGTATTTCAATATAAAAACTTAAATTTAATTGGTTAATTTGTATTGGAAAAGAAAATTAAATTAAAAAAATTAAATTAAATTGTATTGAAAATCTAAAAGTGAAAGATAAATGGAATTTGAATTTTTGTAAAAAGTGACAGATATTAAGGAACGGAGGGAGTAAAAAACAGAAATTTCTGTTAAAATTTACAAAATGGTGGGATATAAATCTATTTGAGGAAAAGGACGAAAATATTAAAAATTCTGACTTGCAAATCATAACCATTGCATTTGCCAAAACTTGGTTATTTTAGTTGTTGCCATAACGTTGAATAAGGGAGAGTTATGTGACGGAAGAATGCATTGGCAACATTGAAACAATTTGACAACAAATACTTATAAGGCCTTAGAGCTGATTACAACATTGTGAATAAAGATTTTCAACCCGATAGAAATTTTCGATCCGAATGAAAAATATTTTATAAAGAGAGAGATAGAGAGAGTTGAAGAAAGAGGGAGAAAAAAAATCTGATTTTTCTTCATAAAAGCAGTCCCACGATTTTTCCCTTTTCTGGAGATTCAGCCGTTGGATCGAGTTGAAATTTGAAGACAAGCTTACTCACACTTCGATCTTAATTCTCAACGGTGAAGATCGGATTCTTAGTTCCAGAAGTTATTTCGTGGTGGAGAAAGCAAAACTTTCTTCTACAACAGACCAGTCTGATGAATCATTCATTTGCGGGAGATTGAACCGTTAGATTGAGCTGTATTTTTGACAGCTTCTTACTCACATCTTGATCTTCATTATCAACGGTGAAGATCGGATTCAAACATCTGGAGGTCAGTTCGTGGCTGGGACATGATAGAAATTTCTGGGTATTAGCTCTCTTGCTTTTGTTTTTGATTTATTCCATATATCTTGATGTTCATTCCAAGATTATGATGATGATGATGATGATGATATGCCTCTAGTTCAGTATAGAGAAGATTTGCTCTAATAAACAGAATATATGTTGTATTTGCACATTAATTAATAGTGAAAGATTTAAGCGGCCTAAGGGTCCCGTGTTTTTTACTCCTTATATCGAGGAGATTTTCCACGTAAAAATCTTGCGTGTTCTTGTGTTGATTGTGGGTGTAGAGTTCAGATTTTGTTGCTGGATTATTTGTGACTTGGATATTGATCTATTTGTTAGTTTACCTAAAAAGTTCATTCAAGTAGGGAAAGATAAACAACGAAAATTCATTCCGCAAATTAAGTGTTTCCGTTGTTGGTCATTTTTCCCATCAGGCATAATGAAGGATGTTGCCAAGATCTTTTGACATCCTTAATTCTTTAGGAAGGTGTGACTTATTTTCCTTCAACACTATTATTATATTTACACATCCCTTTTTTTTTTGTGCTGTCACCCGCACGCGATAAAAAATATGACAGGTTTCGAATTCGATTATTTTAAATAATATTTTTATAATTAGATAATATATGGCAGTGGATTCAAAGTTCAAATTAAAATATTGAATTCTATTTTTAACTGATTTTAGATTGGTAGATTCAAAGTTGTCAAAACCTAATAAAGACAATAATTCTCTTAAAAAAAAAGAGCAGTATATATTTTTTGACATAAAAGGTAAAACATAGAAATTGCTATAGAAATAAAGTATGCATGCTTGGGGTTTGGAGTGGGTGAAGTTTCGGGTAAGACCAAAAAGAAGAGAGGAGGGCACATATAACCAAAATGTCATGTAAATATATTTTCTTTAAATGGAGAAATGGCCATAATTTATATAGAGGGATCAGTCAAATCAATACTGTGACGCCCCAATACCCCTTGAAGCTCTCCTTCCTTTCTCTTCTATATCACTTTCTCTTTACCTTTGGCAACTCTACTTGCCTCTTCAACTCACATACACATACAATACATATACAAGTTCATTAGACTATACTCATAGCTAACAATGAAATCATAAATAGAAGGAGATGAAGAGGATAAACCATATGCTAACATACCTTTCCTAGCCAATTACTCAATCTTCTAAACTATCTCTATCCAACTCTTAGAACTTCATGGAAAATGAGAGCAAATGAAAGAGGAACAAAAAGGAGAGTGAGCTTTTGAGAGAAAGGCCGGCTCAAGGAAACAAAATGCAGATTTTTTTTACACACTTTACCACCTCATGCTTGCATGAAAAGAAGGAGGTGTCAAGTTGAGGTAACTTCAAGCTAGGTGTCATGACTCAAGCCATTCCCAAAGCTAGGTGGCAGCTCTAACAATGATACATGAATTTCCACTATCTCTTGATAATCATCACTAACTTTAATTGATCTTAATCCAGCAAATTACACTTTAGTTACTATAATATTTTAATTTTATACAATTAAGTCCCTAGATTTACATTTTCAATTAAGTCCAAATCTGTAAACCCTAATTAACACTCACTAATCCAACTAGGGTACACTTTGGGGTATTACAATTCTACCCTCCTTAAGAAATTTCGTCCTCGAAATTTTCACTGTAATAAACAGAAAATCATGCTAGTCAATGCATAAATGTAAATCTTACCAGATGGACCAGCAGGATCTTCTACTTCTTCTCCAATCATGGCAAAGACTTGCCTCTGTCCACTAGGAGCAGTAGGCCGCTCTACTGTCTCGGACCTTACTTGTGCTCCTCTTCCTCTTCCTCCTCTAGTTCTTGTTGATCCAGATACGTTCGCATTTCCTCTATTCACTTGAGAACCAGAATTCTCTTTAATCTCAGGACAATTAGCAAACATATGATCCATACCTCCGCATTTGAAACATGCTCCTGTAAGTTTTCTATATGTTCCCCAATGGTTCCTTTGACAGTGCTCACATTTAGGTATTGTGCTACCTCTACTCGAAGGAGGCACAACACTACCTATCGATGTAGGCTCTCTAAATGAATCTTACATATGCTGTCCACTTGCAACTCCTCTAGTCTTCTTACTACTAACTTTATCATTTCCAGATACTTTCCTCTTATGCTCTTTCTTTTGCTTTATTAACTCAGCTTCTTCCAATTTGATAGCAGCCAATACCAACTGATAATAATTTACTGATTGCATAACAGCCATGGCAGACAAAGGTCCTCTTATAGATTCTCTTAATCCATCCTCAAACTGTCGACATTTGAATTCATCTGTTAACAATCCTTTTGGCACATATTTACTCAGTCGACTGAATTCCTTGTCATATTCTCCTACTGTCATACCTCTTTGCTTCAAACTCACAAACTCTCTCCACTTTGCTTCTTTATAAGCTTTAGTGATGTACTTCTTTTCAAATTCTTGAGCAAAGAAGTCCCAAGTTAACTCATCTGGTCGCTGGGGATTCCGAAGTACCAATTCCCACCAATCATAAGCTGAACCTTGCAGTAATGATACTGCGCATGTCACCCACTGATCTTGTGGACAATTGATTTCCTTTAATATCCTTTCCGTCCTTTGCAACCAAAACTCAGCCATCTCTGACTGATCCAAGGTAGTCTCACTGAACTCCTCAGCCCCTCTCTTTCTAATCAAATCTGTTGGAGGCTTAGGGGCACTTAACCTTTCCATTACTTGTATCATTCCTTGCCACAACATTGGGTCACCATAATTCGGACCTACACCTTCTGCTCGAGGTCTCTTTTGTGCTGGCTGATTAACTCTCGCAGGATTAGCACTACCCGTCGTCTCTTCTACCTCTTCACTCGGATCCGACTCCATCTACTGCCTACAAAGGGTAACATCTGCATTAGGCCACAACTCTAGACAGACTGACATACATGTAATCATTACTCTAACATCTTATCATCCAGAAACATCTACCTAGGCTCTGATACCACAACTTGTGACGCCCCAATACCCCTTGAAGCTCTCCTTCCTTTCTCTTCTATATCACTTTCTCTTTACCTTTGGCAGCTCTACTTGCCTCTTCAACTCACATACACATACAATACATATACAAGTTCATTAGACTATACTCATAGCTAACAATGAAATCATAAATAGAAGGAGATGAAGAGGATAAACCATATGCTAACATACCTTTCCTAGCCAATTACTCAATCTTCTAAACTATCTCTATCCAACTCTTAGAACTTCATGGAAAATGAGAGCAAATGAAAGAGGAACAAAAAGGAGAGTGAGCTTTTGAGAGAAAGGCCGGCTCAAGGAAACAAAATGCAGATTTTTTTTACACACTTTACCACCTCATGCTTGCATGAAAAGAAGGAGGTGTCAAGTTGAGGTAACTTCAAGCTAGGTGTCATGACTCAAGCCATTCCCAAAGCTAGGTGGCAGCTCTAACAATGATACATGAATTTCCACTATCTCTTGATAATCATCACTAACTTTAATTGATCTTAATCCAGCAAATTACACTTTAGTTACTATAATATTTTAATTTTATACAATTAAGTCCCTAGATTTACATTTTCAATTAAGTCCAAATCTGTAAACCCTAATTAACACTCACTAATCCAACTAGGGTACACTTTGGGGTATTACAAATACTTCTATATCAAGTGTTATCTCTCATCTAAGTTTAAAGAAAGTATTTTTTTAATACTTTTCACTTTTTAACTATCAAATAAATAAATATAATATGATCGGCCGGCCAAAAAAGCAAAAAGTGAAAAGCAAGAAAAACACTACTCCCTCCATTCCTAAATAATAGTCGCTTTTGCTATTTTCACAAAAATTAAAGAGTATTAATTAGACATAAATTCAAGATAAAATTGAGTATTTCAATGTACAAACTTAAATTTAATTGGTTAATTTGTATTGGAAAAGAAAATTAAATTAAAAAAATAAAATTAAATTGTATTGGAAATCTAAAAGTGACAGATAAATAAAATTTGAATTTTTGTAAAAAGTGACAGATATTAAGGAACGGAGGGAGTAAAAAACAGAAATTTCTGTTAAAATTTACAAAATGGTGCGATATAAATCTATTTGAGCAAAAGGACGAAAACATTAAAAATTCTGACTTGCAAATCATAACCATTGCATTTGCCAAAACTTGGTTATTTTAGTTGTTGTCATAACGTTGAATAAGGGAGAGCTATGTGACGGAAGAATGCATTGGCAACATTGAAACAATTTGACAACAAATACTTATAAGGCCTTAGAGCTGATTACAACATTGTGAATAAAGATTTTCAACCCGATAGAAATTTTCGATCCGAATGAAAAATATTTTATAAAGAGGGAGATAGAGAGAGTTGAAGAAAGAGGGAGACGAAAAATCTGATTTTTCTTCATAAAAGAAGTCCCACGATTTTTCCGTTTTCTGGAGATTCAGCCGTTGGATCGAGCTGAAATTTGAAGAAAAACTTACTCACACTTCGGTCTTAATTCTCAACGGTGAAAATCGGATTCTGGGGTCCATAAGTTATTTCGTGGTGGAGACAGAAGAACTTTCTTCTACAACAAACCAGTCTGACGAATCATTCATTTGCCAGAGATTGCACCGTTAGATTGAGCTGTATTTTTGACAGATTCTTACTCACATCTTGATCTTCATTATCAATGGTAGAGATCGGATTCAAACATCTGGAGGTCAGTTCGTGGCTGGGACAGGATAGAAATTTCTGGGTATTATAGCTCTCTTGTTTTTGTTTTTGATTTATTCCATATATCTTGATGTTCATTCCAAGATTATGATGATGATGATATACCTCTAGTTCAGTATAGAAAAGATTTGCTGTAATAAACAGAATATATGTTGTATTTGCCCATTAATTGATAGTAGAAGATTTAAGCGGCCTAAGGGTCCAGTGGTTTTTACTCCTTACATCGAGGAGGTTTTTCACGTAAAAATCTTGCGTGTTCTTGTGTTGATTGTGGGTGTAGAGTTCAGATTTTGTTGCTGGATTATTTGTGACTTGGATATTGCTCTATTTGTTAGTTTATCTAAAAGGTTCATTCAAGTAGGGAAAGATAAACAACGAAAATTCATTCCGCAAATTAAGTATTTCAGTTGTTGGTCATTTTTCCCATCAGGCATAATGAAGGATGTTGCCAATATCTTTTGACATCCTTAATTCTTTAGGAAGGTGTGACTTATTTTCCTTCAACACTATTATTATATTTACACATCCCTTTTTTTTTTTTGTGCTGTCACCCGCACTCGATAAAAAATATGACAGGTTTCGAATTCGATTATTTTAAATAATATTTTTATAATTAGATAATATATGGCAGTGGATTCAAAGTTCAAATTAAAATATTGAATTCTATTTTTAACTGATTTTAGATTGGTAGATTCAAAGTTGTCAAAACCTAATAAAGACAATAATTCTCTTAAAAAAAAAAGAGCAGTATATATTTTTTGGCATAAAAGGAAAAACATAGAAATTGCTATAGAAATAAAGTATGCATGCTTGGGGTTTGGAGTGGGTGAAGTTTCGGGTAAGACCAAAAAGAAGAGAGGAGGGCACATATAACCAAAATGTCATGTAAATATATTTTCTTTAAATGGAAAAATGGCCATAATTTATATAGAGTGATCAGTCAAATCAATACTTCTATATCAAGTGTTATCTCTCATCTAAGTTTAAAGAAAGTATTTTTTTAATACTTTTCACTTTTTAACTATCAAATAAATAAATATAATATGATCGGCCGGCCAAAAAGAAAAAAGTGAAAAGCAAGAAAAACACAAAAAACAGAAATTTCTGTTAAAATTTACAAAATGGTGGGATATAAATCTATTTGAGGAAAATGACGAAAACAATAAAAATTCTGACTTGCAAATCATAACCATTGCATTTGCCAAAACTTGGTTATTTTAGTTATTGCCATAACGTTGAATAAGGGAGAGCTATGTGACGGAAGAATGCATTGGCAACATTGAAACAATTTGACAACAAATACTTATAAGGCTTTAGAGCTGATTACAACACTGTGAATAAAAATTTTCAACCCGATAGAAATTTTCGATCCGAATGAAAAATATTTTATAAAGAGGGTGATAGAGAGAGTTGGAGAAAGAGGGAGAAGAAAAATCAGATTTTTCTTCATAAAAGCAGTCCCACGATTTTTTCGTTTTCTGGAGATTCAGCCGTTGGATCGAGCTGAAATTTGAAGACAAACTTACTCGCACTTCGATCTTAATTCTCAACGGTGAAAATCGGATTCTGAGGTCCAGAAGTTATTTCATGGTGGAGACAGCAGAACTTTCTTCTACAACAGACCAGTCTGACGAATCATTCATTTTCAGGAGATTGAACCGTTAGATTGAGCTGTATTTTTGACAGCTTCTTACTCACATCTTGATCTTCATTATCAACGGTGCAGATCGGATTTAAACATCTGGAGGTCAGTTCGTGGCTGGGACAGAATAGAAATTTCTGGGTATTAGCTCTCTTGCTTTTTTTTTTGATTTATTCCATATATCTTGATGTTCATTCCAAGATTATGATGATGATGATATGCCTCTAGTTCAGTATAGAGAAGATTTGCTGTAATAAAAAGAATATATGTTGTATTTGCCCATTAATTGATAGTGAAAGATTTAAGCGGCCTAAGGGTCCCGTGGTTTTTACTCCTTACATCGAGGAGGTTTTCCACGTAAAAATCTTGCGTGTTCTTGTGTTGATTGTGGGTGTAGAGTTCAGATTTTGTTGCTGGATTATTTGTGATTTGGATATTGCTCTATTTGTTAGTTTACCTAAAAAGTTCATTCAAGTAGGGAAAGATAAACAACGAAAATTCATTCCGCAAATTAAGTGTTTCCGTTGTTGGTCATTTTTCCCATCAGGCATAATGAAGGATGTTGCCAAGATCTTTTGACATCCTTAATTCTTTAGGAAGGTGTGACTTATTTTACTTCAACACTATTATTATATTTACACATCCCTTTTTTTTTGTGCTGTCACCCGCACTCGATAAAAAATATGACAGGTTTCGAATTCGATTATTTTAAATAATATTTTTATAATTAAATAATATATGGCAGTGGATTCAAAGTTCAAATTAAAATATTGAATTCTATTTTTAACTGATTTTAGATTGGTAGATTCAAAGTTGTCAAAACCTAATAAAGACAATAATTCTCTTAAAAAAAAAAGAGCAGTATATATTTTTTGGCATAAAAGGAAAAACATAGAAATTGCTATAAAAATAAAGTATGCATGCTTGGGGTTTGGAGTGGGTGAAGTTTCGGGTAAGACCAAAAAGTAGAGAGGAGGGCACATATAACCAAAATGTCATGTAAATATATTTTCTTTAAATGAAAAAATGGCCATAATTTATATAGAGGGATCAGTCAAATCAATACTTCTATATCAAGTGTTATCTCTCATCTAAATTTAAAGAAAGTATTTTTTTAATACTTTTCACTTTTTAACTATCAAATAAATAAATATAATATGATCGGCCGGCCAAAAAGCAAAAAGTGAAAAGCAAGAAAAACACTACTCCCTCCATTCCTAAATAATTGTCGCTTTTGCTATTTTCACAAATATTAAAAAGTATTAATTAGACATAAATTCAAGATAAAATTGAGTATTTCAATGTACAAACTTAAATTTAATTGGTTAATTTGTATTGGAAAAGAAAATTAAATTAAAAAAATAAAATTAAATTGTATTGGAAATCTAAAAGTGACAGATAAATAGAATTTGAATTTTTGTAAAAAGTGACAGATATTAAGGAACGGAGGGAGTAAAAAACAGAAATTTCTGTTAAAATTTACAAAATGGTGGGATATAAATCTATTTGAGCAAAAGGACGAAAACATTAAAAATTCTGACTTGCAAATCATAACCATTACATTTGCCAAAACTTGGTTATTTTAGTTGTTGCCATAACGTTGAATAAGGGAGAGCTATGTGACGGAAGAATGTATTGGCAACATTGAAACAATTTGACAACAAATACTTATAAGGCCTTAGAGCTGATTACAACATTGTGAATAAAGATTTTCAACCCGATAGAAATTTTCGATCCGAATGAAAAATATTTTATAAAATTTACCTTATAAAATTTAATAATTAATAATTTAAAATTAAAATTTACCTTGCAAAATTTAAGAGCAGGGACTTTTTTCTCCCCACCCCTGGCCCCGCGAAGAAAAAATTCAGGAATTATTCGTTCCGTTCGGGTCAGGTCTCCACCAGGGACGGAGAATCGCCGTCCCATGATCATCCCTATGCCTGTCTGTTGTTTTAATTTAATTTGGATTTTGATTAGTTTTTAAATTTTAATTTTTTTAACTAACCCTGATTTTTTTTTTATTCTATTAAACTATTTCGAATTTTTCAAACTAAATTAGATACTAAAATTGTATATATTTTCTTGGGTCACTATTACTAATAATAATAAAAAAAATTGTGAATAGCCCAAAATTTTACAAATGCACGAGTATTTTATGAAAATTTTAGTCAAATTAAAATGGTATATTTAAATTAAAAATTAATGAGCAGAAAACAATCCACTTCAAATTATTAAATGTGCTTTAAATCTCTTTATGTTGACAATTTCCAATAAAAAGCATTTTCGAAAATTTCTTTATTACTGTCAAATTATAAATATTACATAAAAATATTTAGCGAATGTCCGTCTACCTTCTAAAAGATGACTAATAATAAATATTAAATTTTATATTTTTTTTCACATACCCCCTCTAAGTATGGTTTTTTTTTGAAATGTACTTTTTTTTCTATACATAATAAACTAAATTTCATTTAGATTTATTTAATTACTTGATGTGGGTCATATGTGGTTGGGGTTAGCCATGCTTAATTTCAATTAATTGTTTGTTTATTTTAATTTTTTCTCAACAAAATGTACAACAATTATGGATTGCTTGATCTGAGCACACCGTTGCTATACTATAGAAATTTAATCATGATAGAGTCCATTTTCATGTTGGACTAATATACGTATATAACTAAGCAAAAGAAATTATACATGGTTTTTATAAAATAAAAATAAATGATTATTTTTTGTCAATGATATAAAAATATAAGGTTACTAGTTTTTATTTTAATTGTATTTTCTAATAATAAAGTATTCATTTAGTCTAATAATAATAAGTTTAATCTCTCCTCTCAAAAGAATAATAAGATTAATCTCTTGGCCATAGGGGTGAGCATGGTCGGTTAACCGGTCCATTAGTCTCAGTCCATTAATATCGATTTTTTGAAATTACAGTTCATTACCATCGGTTAACCAGTCCATCGGTTTCGGATTTTCGGATCGGTTACCCAATATTTTTCGGTTAACCACTATAATTATAAATATATTCATAAATAAAATTAAAATGTTCAAGATACTTAAAAATTAAAATTTTTTCACTATAATATAACATTATTGTTGTTAAAATAAAAATATTTGGTGGATATAAGCAAATTTATTTTTAAAAATTAATATTTAATAAGTAAATATATTAATCGGTTCATAATAACTTTTAATTAGATAAATTATTATACTTACTAATAGCCAATTAAAAAAATTTAAAAATTTAAAAATAATTAGTATAATAAAAAAAAGTACATGATCACTTTTAATTAGGATAAATTGTTATAAATTATTAAAAAATTAATAAATTAACTAAAAATTCGGTTTCGGTTCGGTTAACCAGTCACATGAGTCAAAAACCATTAATCAGTCCATTAATATCGGTTTTTTCAAAACACTAACCATTAACCAGTCCATTACAATCGGTTAACCAATCCATCGGTTTGATTTCGGATTTTTTTTCGGTTAACCGAGTCTATCGGTTTTTTTGCTCACCCCTACTTGGCCATCTGCCTATTGTTGTGTTTGTGGTGGGGATAGTTAGGATGTTGCTCATTTCATGGACAACAAAGAACCCAAGACCACAATAAAGCTCTCATCAAACATAGCCCAGGCCTTTTGCTGCTCCATCTACCTCAGCTATTCTATCAAAATACGAGATGTCGTTTAATGATAAAAACTGCTTGACACGACATCCTATCGTTACTGGTTCTTCAACACGCGCTCTTTTGCTGGTAAATCAATTTTCAAGATGTGGCTACAACCCAGGAAACAGAACAAGAACGAAGAAGACGACCAATGTCAGTGCCCAAATAAGCATAACACTTTAATTCAATGCGCAGACCTGATCCTTCCATGGCTAACTCCAAAAGAACTTGCCTTCATAGCCTTCACCTGCAAAACTCTATCTCAAATCTCCAAAACCGTCCATCTCCAACGATCCCGTGACGCTTCCAGATCCTTCGAGAATCTTCCTATCCCATTTCACAACCCATTTCATCATCCACCTTATGCCTATTTTCACTACACTCAATCTCAGCTGCTCCCTTCTCAGTCTCCCAATCGCCAGCCTTGGGGCTCGTCTCGTTTCGCCAACTTTCCGAGTCCACTCGGGAAGAACTTGTCTAGTAGGGTTTGTGGTTGTGATTGTGACGGGTGCGAGCAGGAAGGGGATTATGGGATTGAATTTTTAGGGTTGGAGGAGATGGAGATGGGTATAATGAGTGAGTGCGGACCGAGTTGTGGGTGTGGGTTGGAGTGTAGGAATCGGTTGACTCAGAGAGGGGTTTCGGTTAAATTAAATATTGTTTTGAGATGAGAAGAAAGGTTGGTGCTTGTTTGCTGATCAGCTGATTCTGCAAGGCCAATTTGTCTGCGAGTACTCTGGTATATGTTTTCCATCCCCAATTGATTTGATTTTTGAAACCAAACTTTAAATTTCATTTCTTTTTTATAGAAGGTATAATTGTCTGTAGCATAGGATTAAGAGTTATTGGCCAACAACTAATGTACCATATATATATATATATGTGCACAAACAAAGAGAGAGATTAATTTCCTTATTGAAACAAAGGATATCATTTGAAGCTTGAAAATGCTAGCATGAATTAGGAACTACTGAAATTACGCAATTTTTGTGAATGATCTGATAAACAGTGAACTTTCCACCTTCATGGTGCCAATTGCCCTTATATATGCTTCTTGTGCTGAAGTTGTGCATCTCTTATGCCCTATGTGTAGTGTACAACTGTGCGTTAACTGTGGCATTTTCAAGCTGTGCAAGTTTCATACTTTTTGAAATAAGATTCATTCATTGATTGCTACTTTGCCCCTCTTCAAGCTGTACAAGTTTCATGATTATCAATTTGCTATGTTTGTTCGAATTTTCCTCATGATTTTTTCTTAAATAAAGGACTTCATTTTGCTAAATGGAATCTCGTCCCCGAAGCTGTCTGGTTCAAAATTGATGCTTGAGATTATAGATATCTGATTTTTGACTTGATTCTGGTTTAATTACAACTGAATAGGTGAACTCTTGACAACCAAGGAAGCTAGAAGGCGGCAGCAAATCTATGATGATCTCACATCTCATGGTCAATTTTCGTCTTCCCTTTTGGTTGTGAGAGAGCATCTTCCATCAGGAAAGGCTTGTTTGAGGGTGAACATTGATGCCACAAGAACAGGGAATGTCGCTCGATTCATTAACCATTCTTGTGATGGTGGTAATCTGTCAACAGTACTAGTGAGATGCACAGGAGCTTTACTGCCTCGTCTTTGTTTTTTTGCTTCTAAAGACATAAAAGAAGGGGAAGAGCTTACCTTTAGCTATGGAGAAACAAGGGTGAGGTCCAAGGGCTTGCAATGTTTTTGCGGCAGCTCCTGCTGCTTTGGGACATTGCCCTCGGAAGATACATAACCCTAGACTGATACATGAGAGAGTTCTTGTGATGCTATCCTGCAAGGTATGCTGTTTTTTGATGAGATCAGTTGTGTATACGCCCCCTTGACTATTGACGAAAACAAATAGCTGGCGATGATAAATTTCGGTGTGCAAACCTAATGATCTTTAAGTCAAATATAGATTACAATTTGATTATCATGATTATGATTGTTACAAATCAATTGCAGCATATATATGTTAGTTCTTTCTAAATTGTACTATCAAAAAGGAGGATTGATATGAACTTGTAATTCCATTGATTGAGGTTTGAAGGGGGGGAAAAGAGAGAAGAAATAAAAAAGGAAAAAGAAGTAACATCCTTTAAATGACAAAAGATTAAAATCACACAGAAGGAGCTCTGTTTCCTATCATGGCACATATGCAACGTCTAGCCCCTTGATTTACTATCCCACACGCTACGGGCAGCACAAATCTTGTGCCTTCCCATGCAGACAACCCCTTCTCAGTTCAATACACACCAACATTATTTACCATTATAATATTAAGTCCTCTAAACTAATTCGTATTATTTTTATATAATTAACCTACATTTTCACATGCCACTCGCACCCCACCACAACCATAACTCCTCCATATATATATATATATATTTTGGATTAGTTGAATCAACTTAATAATTGGAATTATCTTACACCCTCCATCAAAACCGAATCGATTGATAATATTGGAAATTAAAATTTCATTTTTTTAAAATTTTTGGTGATTAACTGAATTAATTCAGTTGGATTTTCTGTTAAAGCTCAACCCTATTGATGACCTTATTCTTGAATTAAATCCAATTTTAAATGACACATAAGAAAACTAAAAATAACTTTCCTTACATCACAATCAAATCAAGTTGGAAGTTTTAATTCTGAAAAAAGAAAAATAGAAGTCAAGATGCTTGGATATGACAAATTATAAAAGTTCAAAAAGTATTATTTATTAAAAAATTTATCACCTTCGCTAAATAATTACTACATTACATGAAAATAAATAAATATTAGGTAATATATATATAGGTGCATACATAAGAAAATAAGAAAGAATGAAAGAAAGAAAGCTAGAAATGTTACTAAAACCACCTTGCCAACCCCATCACGAGACTAACGTGCCCTCCTCCATTTTGTTTCACATATATAACACCAATCTCCTTTCTTCTCACTTCAAATTCCTTCATAATGGCAGACCCCACATCCGACACTCGACGGAAGGGTATAGGAAAGAAAGCCGAGTCACAGTCGTCGGTGGCCGAACCATCGCCCACACCCGTGGCTGCATCAGCTGCTCCATGCGGTGCATGTAAGTTCTTGAGGAGGAAATGCATAAGTGGATGCCGAACCAAAAAAGAAAAGAAAAATGAAAAGAGAGAACAAAGCAAAATGAAAAGAAAAATGAGAAAATAGAACTTTAGTCATTTATTTGCAAAAATCACCAAATTAATTAATATAAAATATTTATCCATTTTATTATAAGGAGATAAAAACTATTTACATAAAAATAAAGACACATCAGGGGGAAATCCTTATGATCTTGGTAGCGACCATCATCACAATTCTAACCCATCCAAAAATATTTTTGAATACACACCAATATCAAAAATATTTTTTCAAAAAATACTAAATATATCTTTGTCCCGAATTAAGCGACAAACGCTAATTTTGGGTATAAAAATAAAATGATGGACAAAATACAGAGGGGGGCTTGGCTGGTGAAGAAAACCGAAGTAAAATGAAAGGAAAATAAAAAGAGAAAGGAGGAGCAAGAGTGGGAGAACAAAGCAAAATGAAAAGAAAAATGAGAAAATAAATAGGATGGGACGGAGACAAGAAAGGAAACGGAAAAGCAAATGAAAAAAAAAGGCAAAAAGTAAAAGAAAAGAAGAAAGGGAAAATAAAAGGAATCAAAGACAAATAGAAAGAAGGAAAATGAAAACAAGAGGGAAGAGGACCAAATAAACGGGAAATGCTGGGACACCCGACGCCGGAAAAGAAGAGAAGGGAGGAGAAAACGCGGGGCGCCGCCGGCCATCCACGGCGTCGGACCGCTGCACGCGCCCCCCCGGAGGAACCAACGAGCCCGGACGATCCAGGTGGTGGCCGCCGTTCTCCTCCACTCGCCGGCAACAAGGAGATCGGAAGGGGTAGCGGCGTGAGCTTCCGAGGCATTTTCCGGTCAAACGGCGCCGTCCTCCGGCGGGTGACCACCGGCGGCTCCGGCGGGGTAAGTCCTATTTTATATTAATTTATTTTAATATATTATTATTTTTATTAATTAATTAATATTAATATTAATATTATTAATTTTTTATTTATTTATTATTAGTAGTATTCTGTTTTTTATTATTAGTATTATTATTATTATTTTATTTATTTATTATTATCATTATTGTATTATATTACCATTATTGATATTATTATTGTTTTTATTATTATTGTATTTATTTATTATTATTTATTGTTCTGTTTTATTATTATTATTATTATTTAATTCATTTATTATTAGTATAATTGTGTTATATTAGCATTATTGTTATTAGTATTATGTAATTTATGTTTATTTTACATTACTTGATATTATTATTACATTACTTGATATTATTATGTTTATTGTTATTATTATTGTGTTTATTATTATTATTATTGTATATATTTATTTATTATTATTTATTATTGTGTTTTGCTATTATCATTATAATATCATTATTATTATTATTATTATGGTTATTATTGTTATTTCATGTTATTATTGTTGATGTTATTTAGTATTATGTTATTTTTATTATTATTATTATTATTATCATTATTATCATTATTATCATTATCATTTTATGTTGTTATTATTGTGGGTGTAATTTATTTTAGGTTTATATTACCATTATTATTGCTATTATCATTTTATTTATTTATGTATTATTATTATTATTATTATTATTATTATTATTATTATTGTTTTTGTCATATTTAATTATTATTATTATTACTATTATTATTATCATTGTTATCTTTATTATTATTATTTTGTTAATGTTATTGTTATGATTATTGTTGGTATTATTATTATTGTGTTGTTTTATTATTGTTATTATGGTTATTATTAATATTATTATTTTATATTTATTTTATATTATAATTAGTATTGTTATTATTAGTAGTAATTTAGCATTATCATTATTGTGCAATTATTATTGTTGTTGTTATTATTGTTATTATTATTATTATTATTATTATTATTATTATCATTGTGTTGTTATTGTTATTGTCATGGTTATTATTATTGTGTTTTATTATTATTATAGTTATCATCATTATTATTATTGTTTATATTATTATTATTATGTTGTATTGTTGCTATTATTTTTAGGTATTATTATTGATATTATTATTTGTTTTATTATTATTATTGCTACTATTGTCGTATGCTAATATTATATTATTATTGTTATCATCATTATTATACTGCATTATTACTATCACGGTTAATTATTGTCATTAATATTGCAATTTGTTCTATTATTATTATTTTATTTTATTTATTTATCGTTTAATTTAATTTAATCCATTATTAACTAATATTAATTTTTGTCCCTCGCCCATGGAGTTAGGCGAAGCATGGTCGAGATGAATAGTTTAGGGTTCATTTATTATTCGGAGATATGTAATTATTATTGTCTTTTCTTTTCTTTTATTCGCTTGAGGATTGTAATAGTAAAGGATTTTCGACCGCGTTTAAAAAAAATCACCACACAAATATTTTCTACCAAATTAAAAATCTGTTAATAAAACTAGACCAATGTCCTCGTTTTTATCCTAAAAGTAAAAGGTTTATGTTTTCATTAAAACAACATCACTTCGTCCTTTTTTCGTAAAATCGATTCGAGAATTCTATATTTTTTTTTGTAAAATAAGTAGTTGGGAATCAATGTTCTTGTTTAAAATGAATAGCCCCTATGTATTTTCATTCTATTACTATTATGGATTTTACATTTATTTTTTATAATTATAATTATATTTTATTTATCGTTTTATTTATTATTTTTTATGTGCTTATAATGCGTTTTATATTTATTGCATAAATCGTGTGAGAAAAGATATAAAATAATGGATTCTAAAATTCATTTACATAACGATAACCAAAAATATAAATAAGCGTGAAGTTCCGAACTCTTTTTGGTTTTGAGCTCATAAAGTTAGAATTTATTTTTCAATATTTTATTTGGTGGCGACTCCATGATACCCAACAGACGTTCTTGTAAGTTGATTGCCAACAATAGAATGTGAGTGAATCCCCGTCCATTACGAAACGATCAATTTTCACGAGTTTTAACGAACTTTCATCCGGTCTCGGGTCCTAAAAGCGTACTCTCGAGAGCAACTCGAATGTCGAGCGGGGTTCGGGCGCGTTACACAGCAACATGAACTTTTAGTCATAAATTTCATAATGCGTTTTTCAAATAAATCCAAAAACACATTACATTATCATACATATATAAGCTTTTAGTCCTAAACGTACAGTACATTTTTCAAAGAAATCCAAAAATATATTATTTGAGTAATTTTATATAATTAGTATTATATATTGTTTTAATTTTAGACATCAAATACATCTGTGTTTAGGTTAGTTATTAGATACAGGGAGACATTATTTCGTGTTTAAAATAATGTTTTTTTTACACAACAGTTTTGGTAAATAATTTATTGGCTATTCTCAATTCATTTTTAGTGACAAGCACTTTTGTTATTTTCATCAAATAGTGTCGTCTGTGACACAAAAGAGCAGAAATGGATTTAAAGAAAATAAACGATATTTTGAGAATAAAATGGATGTGAAAATAATGATACTCTCAAAATATAGTTCATTTCCTTTAAACCCATTTTATTCAGTTTACTCTCAAAATATCATTCATTTCCTTTAAATTCATTTTAATAAGTTTATTTTCAAAATATCATTTATTTTCTTTAAATCCATTTATGGTTTTTTGTGTCAATCTATTTAATAATAGTGACATATAACCAAAATGTCATGTAAATATATTTTCTTTAAATGGAAAAATGGCCATAATTTATATAGAGGGATCAGTCAAATGATATTATTAGTAAATAGAACTCAATTGCTACAATTTAGATATTATCGTTGTATAATTTGACACATACTTGTGTGAATAAGAAATTCAGGTTAAGTTGGAGAAATTTCACTCCTAGCATATATGACTGTGCTCTTTAAATACCAATCTCCTTTTACATTATCTCAAATTGTTCTTAACGTCAATTTTCTATTGAAAAGAAAATGGCTGATAACAATGAGGCAGAAAAGCCAGAAGTGAAGGCTGATCTTAATGAGGAAAAGCGTAAGAGGATATTCAAAAAATTCGACTCTGACGGAGATGGGAAGATCTCCCTAGAGGAGCTCAGAAATTGCTTGAAGGAGTTCACCTCGAACTATGAAGAAGTTAAATTGATGATGAAAGAGATCGACAAAAATAAAGATGGGTTTATATCATACCAGGAGTTCAATGACTTCGCTACTGCCAATGCTGGCATAATGAAGGATGTTTCCAAGATCTTTTGACATCCTTAATTCTTTAGGAAGGTGTGACTTATTTCATGTTTTTCAAAATGAACTTTAATTCTAACACGTTCTATTTGTATAGTTAAACTGTGACTACTTATATCATATTTCAATGATATCTTTCTTTATCAATTGATTCGTTGTTGTAACTAAAAAAAAAACACATAACCCACATTCTAGCAAAAGTTTATAATACTTCAATACAGAAAATCGATACTTCTATGTCAAGTGTTATCTCTCATCTAATTTTAAAGAAAATATATTTTTTAATACTTTTCACTTTTTAACTATCAAATAAATAAATATAATATGATTGGACGGTCAAAAAGTAAAAAGTGAAAAGCAAAAAATACACTAAATGGAAAAATGAAAATTAATATTGTCAATTCTCTTTTACACTTGTAACAAAGTTTACAAATTAATCCTAAACCACCAAAATTACAACATATAACTTCAATAGGCCTTAATTCATAAAAATAATAATACATAAATAAATAAATAACTTTTTTTTTTATTTAAAGAAAAACATTATTCCTACCATCCACTCCAAAAATTTTAATCCAAATAAACTCCACTGCCATATATGATTAGAAAATTAGTTATAAAAAAAATCTCAATTCGTCAAAAATTAATTTTCCTTCAACACTATTATTATATTTACACATCCCTTTTTTTTTGTGCTGTCACCCGCACTCGATAAAAAATATGACAGGTTTCGAATTCGATTATTTTAAATAATATTTTTATAATTAGATAATATATGGCAGTGGATTCAAAGTTCAAATTAAAATATTGAATTCTATTTTTAACTGATTTTAGATTGGTAGATTCAAAGTTGTCAAAACCTAATAAAGACAATAATTCTCTTAAAAAAAAAGAGCAGTATATATTTTTTGGCATAAAAGGAAAAACATAGAAATTGCTATAGAAATAAAGTATGCATGCTTGGGGTTTGGAGTGGGTGAAGTTTCGGGTAAGACCAAAAAGAAGAGAGGAGGGCATATATAATCAAAATGTTATGTAAATATATTTTCTTTAAATGGAAAAATGGCCATAATTTATATAAAGGGATCAGTCAAATCAATACTTCTATATCAAGTATTATCTTTCATCTAAGTTTAAAGAAAGTATTTTTTTAATACTTTTCACTTTTTAACTATCAAATAAATAAATATAATATGATCGGCCGGCCAAAAAGAAAAAAGTGAAAAGCAAGAAAAACACTACTCCCTCAATTCCTAAATAATAGTCGCTTTTGCTATTTTCACAAAAATTAAGGAGTATTAATTAGACATAAATTCAAGATAAAATTGAGTATTTTAATGTACAAACTTAAATTTAATTAGTTAATTTGTATTGGAAAAGAAAATTAAATTAAAAAAATAAAATTAAATTGTATTGGAAATCTAAAAGTGACAGATAAATGGAATTTGAATTTTTGTAAAAAGTGACAGATATTAAGGAACGGATGGAGTAAAAAGCAGAAATTTCTGTTAAAATTTACAAAATGGTGGGATATAAATCTATTTGAGGAAAAGGACGAAAACATTAAAAATTCTGACTTGCAAATCATAACCATTGCATTTGCCAAAACTTGATTATTTTAGTTGTTGCCATAACGTTGAATAAGGGAGAGCTATGTGACGGAAGAATGCATTGGCAACATTGAAACAATTTCACAACAAATACTTATAAGGCCTTAGAGCTGATTACAACATTGTGAATAAAGATTTTCAACCCGATAGAAATTTTCGATCCGAATGAAAAATATTTTATAAAGAGGGAGATAGAGAGAGTTGAAGAAAGTGGGAGAAGAAAAATCTGATTTTTCTTCATAAAAGCAGTCCCACGATTTTTCCGTTTTCCGGAGATTCAGCCGTTGGATCGGGCTGAAATTCGAAGACAAGCTTACTCACACTTCGATCTTAATTCTCAACGGTGAATATCGGATTCTGAGATCCAGAAGTTATTTCGTGGTGGAGACAGCAGAACTTTCTTTTACAACAGACCAGTCTGACGAATCATTCATTTTCGGGAGATTGCACCGTTAGATTGGGCTGTATTTTTTACAGCTTCTTACTCACATCTTGATATTCATTATCAACGGTGGAGATCGGATTCAAACATCCGGAGGTCAGTTCGTGGCTGGGACAGAATAGAAATTTCTGGGTATTAGCTCTCTTGCTTTTGTTTTTGATTTATTCCATATATCTTGATGTTCATTCCAAGATTATGATGATGATGATGATGATGATATGCCTCTAGTTCAGTATAGAGAAGATTTGCTGTAATAAATAGAATATATGTTGTATTTGCTCATTAATTGATAGTGGAAGATTTAAGCGGCCTAAGGGTCCCGTGGTTTTTACTCCTTACATCGAGGAGGTTTTCCACGTAAAAATCTTGCGTGTTCTTGTGTTGATTGTGGGTGTAGAGTTCAGATTTTGTTGCTGGATTATTTGTGACTTGGATATTGCTCTATTTGTTAGTTTACCTAAAAGGTTCATTCAAGTAGGGAAAGATAAACAACGAAGATTCATTCCGCAAATTAAGTGTTTCCGTTGTTGGTCATTTTTCCCATCAGATTGGTATCAGAGCATTTGGTTGTTATTGTTGTTGTTAAACTTGTTTGAATAATGGAAGCTAATACAAGTAGAATGGTTAATTTAAATGGTTTAAATTATCATGTCTGGAAAGGCAAAATGGAGGATCTTCTTTATGTGAAGGATTATTATCTACCGGTGTTTATGGAAAATATGCCTGATGATAAGAAAGAGGCAGAATGGACTATTTTGCATCGACAAGTTTGTGGGTATATACGGCAATAGGTGGATGATAATATTTTGAATCATATTAGTGGTGAGATAAATGCACGCAAGTTATGGAACAAACTTGAGCAGTTGTATGCTCGAAAGACAGGAAATAACAAGTTGTTCTTGATTAAGCAAATGATGAATTTGAAGTATCGAGATGGAACTCCTATGGGAGATCACTTGAATGCCTTCCAAGGAATTATAAATCAGCTTGAAGGAATGGGAATCAAGTTTGAGGATGAGATACAGGCTTTGTGGGTTCTTGGTACTTTACCGGACTCTTGGGAGACGTTTAGAACGTCATTATCTAACTCTGCACCAAATGGGGTTATTACTATGGAATTGGCTAAGGGCAGTGTCTTGAATGAAGAGATTAGAAGAAAGTCACAAGGTTCCTCCTCACATTCAGAAGTTTTAGTCACAGAAAGGCGGGGGAGAAGTAAGAGTAGAGGTCCGAATAGAGGAAATCAGCGCAGCAGTTCTAAGGGTAAGCTTGCTGATGTTGAGTGTTTTCATTGTGGTAAGAAGGGGCACACTAAAAGGTTCTGCAGAAAGCTAAAGAGAGAGAACAAACAGAATGCTGATAACAGACAATGGGCTGACAATAATCAGAAGAATACTGACAGTGGTAATGAAAATGCTATGGTTAATGCTACTACGGATAACTATCTTGTTTGTTGTGATTGTGATATTGTTAACCTTGCACATGATCAGTCGAGTTGGGTAATTGACAGTGGTGCTACGTGTCATGTTGTATCACGAAGGGATTATTTTTCATCTTACACTCCAGGTGACTTTGGTGATGTATAGATGGATAATGATGGGATATCAAAGGCTATTGGTATTGGAGAAGTTTGTTTGAAATTTGACACTGGGATGGAGTTGGTTTTGCATAACGTGAAACATGTCCCAGATATGATATTGAATTTGATTTCTATAGGCTTGCTTGATGATGATGGCTATTACAACGCCTTGGTAATGGACAATGGAAGCTCACTCGAGGTTCTTTGATTGTGGCAAGAGGTAGCAAACATTCAAAGTTGTACACAGTTCATCCAAAGATCTCCAAAAGCTTTGTTAATGTAGTGGAGAATACTGATGTGATTGATTTATGGCATAAGAGACTTGCCCATATGAGTGAAAAGGGCATGTCTATGTTGTCAAAGAAGAAATTGCTATCTGGTGTGCAGGATATTCACTTGAAGAAATGTTCTGACTGCTTGACAGGTAAACAGACAAGAGTCTCTTTTAAAAGTCACCCTCCTTTCAGGAAGGAGAAAATACTTGATTTGGTGCATTCCGATGTTTGTGGTCCTATGTCTATAAGGACACTTGGTGGTTCTCTTTATTTTGTTACATTCATCGATGATTATTTAAGGAAGATTTGGGTTATACCTTGAAGTCTAAAGATCAAGTATTAGATGCATTCAAGCAGTTTCAAGCTCTAGTTGAGAGACAGACTGGGAAGAAGCTCAAGTGTATCCGGACAGACAATGGAGGGGAATACATAGGCCCTTTTGATGCATATTATAGGCAACAAGGTATTCGGCACCAAAAGACTCCTCCAAAGATCCCGCAGCTGAATGGTTTAGCAGAGAGGACAAACAGGACATTGGCTGAGCGAGTCAGATGTGTGCTATCACATGCAGGATTGCCTAGATCATTTTGGGGTGAGGCTTTGAGTACTGTGGTACATGTCTTAAATCTAACACCCTGTGTTCCTTTGCATTTTGATATTCCTGACAGGGTTTGGAGCGGCAAAGATATTTCTTATGATCACTTGCGCGTCTTTGGATGTAAGGCTTTTGTGTATATTCCAAAAGATGAGAGATCTAAGCTTGATGTGAAGACTAGGCAATGTGTGTTCATTGGCTATGGACAAGATGAGATGGGTTACAAGTTGTATGATCCAATTATGAAGAAAATTGTGAGAAGCCGAGATGTTATCTTTATGGAAGATCAGACTTTGAAAGATATTGAGAAGCCAAAGACAATTCCTCAGCGTACTGATGATCTTATTGATTTGGATCCAGTTCCTCCTCAGTATGCTGATACCCAGATTGGAGATGATGATCAGAATGCTGACCAGCAGGTTACTGATGATGTTGATGCTCCACAACAAGTTGATATGGATGAGATTATCCATGAGGAGTTACCAGTACCAGATGCACCACCATTTGTTCCACTTAGGCGGTCTGTTAGAGATCGTCATTCTTCTACACGGTATTCTGCTGATGAGTATGTGTTGTTGACTGATGGGGGAGAACCTGAAAGTTATGCAGAAGCTATGGAAGATGAGCACAAGAAGAAGTGGATTGATGCCATGCAAGATGAAATGAAGTCCTTGTATGAGAATAACACCTTTGAGTTGGTGGAGTTACCTAAAGGCAAAAGAGCTTTGAAGAACAAGTGGGTGTACAAAGTGAAGCAAGATGAGAACTCTTCACAGCCACGGTATAAAGCTAGATTGGTGGTTAAAGGATTTAGCCAGAAGAAAGGTATTGATTTTCATGAGATTTTTTCTCCAGTTGTGAAAATGGCATATATTATTGTTGTTCTCGGTTTAGCAGCTAGCCTTGATTTAGAGGTTGAGCAGATGGATGTCAAGACTGCTTTTTTTCATGGTGACTTGGATAAGGAGATTTACATGGAGCAGCCTGAAGGGTTTTAGATGAAAGGCAAAGAGAGGTATGTGTGTAGACTTCAGAAAAGTCTATATGGTTTGAAGCAAGCACCAAGGCAGTGGTACAAAAAGTTTGAGTCTGTTATAGGGGAGCAAGGCTACCGGAAGACTACTTCAGATCACTGTGTATTTGTTCAAAGGTTTGGTAGTGATGATTTTATCATTTTATTGTTGTATGTTGATGACATGTTAATTGTTGGAAAGAATGCTGGAAGGATTGCCCAGTTGAAGCAACAGTTGAGTAAGTCTTTTGCTATGAAAGACTTAGGGCCAGCAAAACAAATTCTTGGCATTAAAATTACTCGAGATAGGGCTGCCAAGAAATTGCATATGTCACAGGAAAAGTATATTGAAAATGTGCTTTGCAGGTTCAACATGGATAAAGCTAAAGTGGTTAGTTCTCATCTTACAACTAACTTTAAGCTAATTGAAAAAGATTGCCCTTCTACTGAGGAAGAGAAGGAAGAGATGGATAGAGTTCCATATGCCTCAGCAGTAGGAAATTTGATGTATGCTATGGTGTGCACACGGCCTGACATAGCTCATGCAGTAGGTGTTGTTAGTCGTTTTCTGCCAAATCCTGGTAGGAAGCATTGGGAAGCAGTTAAGTGGATATTTAGATATCTTCGAGGTACTTCCAAATTGGGTTTTACATTTGGAAATGGAAAGCCAGTGCTAGTTGGGTATACGGATTCTGATATGGCAGGAGACAATGATAGTCACAAATCAACTTCTGGGTATTTGATGACTTTTGCAGGGAGAGCTGTGTCATGGCAATCAAGACTGCAAAAATGTGTTGCACTTTCTACTACAGAGACCGAGTATATAGCAGCAACAGAAGCAGGTAAGGAGATGTTATGGTTGAAGAGGTTTGTGTAAGAGTTAGGCTTCAAGCAACAACGCTATGTAGTGCTTTGTGATAATCAAAGCGCGATTCATTTTGCTAAAAACTCGACTTACCACAAGAAAACAAAACATATTGATGTGAGGTATCATTGGATTAGAGATGCTCTTGAAGAGAAACTGTTTGAACTTGATAAGGTTCATACCGATGATAATGGTTCCGATATGTTCACAAAAGCTTTAGCTAGGGAGAAGGTAAAGGTGTGTTGCTTTATCGCTGGGATGGCAAACTCTTCCTCATAGTCAGAAGGGGGATATTTGTTAGACTTTTCTCCCATATGAGGAAAGAGTCTAAAATTTGACAATTTGTATTAGGTAGTATATTACAGATTTGTAGTGTGAAAATGCATGTGTGAAACAAATAAAGAAAAAAAAAGGGTGGTTGGCAGATAGAGAGAGTTGAAGAAAGAGGGAGAAGAAAAATCTGATTTTTCTTCATAAAAGCAGTCCCACGATTTTTCCGTTTTCTGAAGATTCAGCCGTTGGTTCGGGCTGAAATTTGAAGACAAGCTTACTCACACTTCGATCTTAATTCGCAACGGTGAAGATCGGATTCTGAGGTCCAGAAGTTATTTCGTGGTGGAGAAAGCAGAACTTTCTTCTACAACAGACCAGTCTGACGAATCATTCATTTGCCGGAGATTGCACCGTTAGATTGAGCTGTATTTTTGACAGATTCTTACTCACATATTGATCTTCATTATCAACGGTGAAGATCGGATTCAAACATCTGTAGGTCAGTTCGTAGCTGGGACAGGATAGAAATTTCTGGGTATTAGCTCTCTTATTTTTGTTTTTGATTTATTCCATATATCTTGATGTTCATTCCAAGATTATGATGATGATGATGATGATGATATGCCTCTAGTTCAGTATAGAGAAGATTTGCTGTAATAAACAAAATATATGTTGTATTTGCCCATTAATTGATAGTGGAAGATTTAAGCAGACTAAGAGTCCCGTGGTTTTTACTCCTTATATCGAGGAGGTTTTCCACGTAAAAATCTTGCGTGTTCTTGTGTTGATTGTGGGTGTAGAGTTCAGATTTTGTTGCTGGATTATTTGTGACTTGGATATTGCTCTATTTGTTAGTTTACCCAAAAGGTTCATTCAAGTAGGGAAAGATAAACAACGAAAATTCATTCCGCAAATTAAGTGTTTCCGTTGTTGGTCATTTTTCCCATCAGGCATAATGAAGGATGTTGCCAAGATCTTTTGACATCCTTAATTCTTTAGGAAGGTGTGACTTATTTTCCTTCAACACTATTATTATATTTACACATCCATTTTTTTTTTGTGCTGTCACCCGCACTCGATAAAAAATATGACAGGTTTCGAATTCGATTATTTTAAATAATATTTTTATAATTAGAAAATATATGGCAGTGGATTCAAAGTTTAAATTAAAATATTGAATTCTATTTTTAACTGATTTTAAATTGGTAGATTCAAAGTTGTCAAAACCTAATAAAGACAATAATTCTCTTAAAAAAAAAGAGCAGTATATATTTTTTGGCATAAAAGAAAAAACATAGAAATTGCTATAAAAATAAAGTATGCATGCTTAGGGTTTGGAGTGGGTGAAGTTTCGGGTAAGACCAAAAAGAAGAGAGGAGGGCACATATAACCAAAATGTCATGTAAATATATTTTCTTTAAATGGAAAAATGGCCATAATTTATATAGAGGGATCAGTCAAATCAATACTTCTATATCAAGTGTTATCTCTCATCTAAGTTTAAAGAAAGTATTTTTTTTTAATACTTTTCACTTTTTAACTGATTTTAAACGGATTTTTAACTGATTTTAAATTGGTAGATTCAAAGTTGTCAAAACCTAATAAAGACAATAATTCTCTTAAAAAAAAGAGCAGTATATATTTTTTGGCATAAAAGAAAAAACATAGAAATTGCTATAAAAATAAAGTATGCATGCTTAGGGTTTGGAGTGGGTGAAGTTTCGGGTAAGACCAAAAAGAATAGAGGAGGGCACATATAACCAAAATGTCATGTAAATAGATTTTCTTTAAATGGAAAAATGGCCATAATTTATATAGAGGGATCAGTCAAATCAATACTTCTATATCAAGTGTTATCTCTCATCTAAATTTAAAGAAAGTATTTTTTTTTAATACTTTTCACTTTTTAACTGATTTTAAACTGATTTTTAACTGATTTTAAATTGGTAGATTCAAAGTTGTCAAAACCTAATAAAGACAATAATTCTTTTAAAAAAAAAGAGCAGTATATATTTTTTGGTATAAAAGAAAAAATATAGAAATTGCTATAAAAATAAAGTATGCATGCTTAGGGTTTGGAGTGGGTGAAGTTTCGGCTAAGACCAAAAAGAAGAGAGGAGGGCACATATAACCAAAATGTTATGTAAATATATTTTCTTTAAATGGAAAAATGGCCATAATTTATATAGAGGGATCAGTCAAATCAATACTTCTATATCAAGTGTTATCTCTCATCTAAGTTTAAAGAAAGTATTTTTTTTAATACTTTTCACTTTTTAACTATCAAATAAATAAATATAATATGATCGGCCGGCCAAAAAGCAAAAAGTGAAAAGCAAGAAAAACACAAAAAACAGAAATTTCTGTTAAAATTTACAAAATGGTGGGATAGAAATCTATTTGAGGAAAAGGACGAAAACATTAAAAATTCTGACTTGCAAATCATAACCATTGCATTTGCCAAAACTTGGTTATTTTAGTTGTTGCCATAACGTTGAATAAGGGAGAGCTATGTGACGGAAGAATGCATTGGCAACATTGAAACAATTTGACAACAAATACTTATAAGGCCTTAGAGCTGATTACAACATTGTGAATAAAGATTTTCAATCCGATAGAAATTTTCGATCCGAATGAAAAATATTTTATAAAGAGGGAGATAGAAAGAGTTGAAGAAAGAGGGAGAAGAAAAATCTGAATTTTCTTCATAAAAGCAGTCCCACGATTTTTCCGTTTTCTGAAGATTCAGCCGTTGGATCGGGCTGAAATTTGAAGACAAGCTTACTCACACTTCGATCTTAATTCTCAACGGTGAAGATCGGATTCTGAGGTCCAGAAGTTATTTCGTGGTGGAGACAGCAGAACTTTCTTCTACAACAGACCATTCTGACGAATCATTCATTTACCGGAGATTGCACCGTTAGATTGAGCTGTATTTTTGACAGATTCTTACTCACATATTGATCTTCATTATCAACGGTGGAGAACGGATTCAAACATCTGGAGGTCAGTTTGTGGCTGGGACAGGATAGAAATTTCTGGGTATTAGCTCTCTTGTTTTTGTTTTTGATTTATTCCATATATCTTGATGTTCATTCCAAGATTATGATGATAATGATGATGATGATATGCCTCTAGTTTAGTATAGAGAAGATTTGCTGTAATAAACAGAATATATGTTGTATTTGCCCATTAATTGATAGTGGAAGATTTAAGCGGACTAAGGGTCCCGTGGTTTTTACTCCTTATATCGAGGAGGTTTTCCACGTAAAAATCTTGTGTGTTCTTGTGTTGATTGTGGGTGTAGAGTTCAGATTTTGTTGCTGGATTATTTGTGACTTGGATATTGCTCTATTTGTTAGTTTACCTAAAAAGTTCATTCAAGTAGAGAAAGATAAACAACGAAAATTCATTTCGCAAATTAAGTGTTTCCGTTGTTGGTCATTTTTCCCATCAGGCATAATGAAGGATGTTGCCAAGATCTTTTGACATCCTTAATTCTTTAGGAAGGTGTGACTTATTTTCCTTCAACACTATTATTATATTTACACATCCATTTTTTTTTGTGCTGTCACCCGCACTCGATAAAAAATATGACAGGTTTCGAATTCGATTATTTTAAATAATATTTTTATAATTAGAAAATATATGGCAGTGGATTCAAAGTTCAAATTAAAATATTGAATTCTATTTTTAACTGATTTTAGATTGGTAGATTCAAAGTTGTCAAAACCTAATAAAGACAATAATTCTCTTAAAAAAAAAAAGAGCAGTATATATTTTTTGGCATAAAAGGAAAAACATAGAAATTGCTATGGAAATAAAGTATGCATGCTTGGGGTTTGGAGTGGGTGAAGTTTCGGGTAAGAACAAAAAGAAGAGAGGAGGGCACATATAACAAAAATGTCATGTAAATATATTTTCTTTAAATGGAAAAATGGTCATAATTTATATAGAGGGATCAGTCAAATCAATACTTCTATATCAAGTGTTATCTCTCATCTAAGTTTAAAGAATAAACTTTTCACTTTTTAACTATCAAATAAATAAATATAATATGATCGGCCGGCTAAAAAGCAAAAACTGAAAAACAAGAAAAACACAAAAAACATAAATTTCTGTTAAAATTTACAAAATGGTGGGATATAAATCTATTTGAGGAAAAGGACGAAAACATTAAAAATTCTGACTTGCAAATCATAACCATTGCATTTGCCAAAACTTGGTTATTTTAGTTGTTGCCATAACGTTGAATAAGGGAGAGCTATGTGACGGAAGAATGCATTGGCAACATTGAAACAATTTCACAATAAATACTTATAAGGCCTTAGAGCTGATTACAACATTGTGAATAAAGATTTTCAACCCGATAGAAATTTTCGATCCGAATGAAAAATATTTTATAAAGAGGGAGATAGAAAGAGTTGAAGAAAGAGGGAGAAGAAAAATCTGATTTTTCTTCATAAAAGCAGTCCGACGATTTTTCCGTTTTCTGAATATTCAGCCGTTGGATCGGGCTGAAATTTGAAGACAAGCTTACTCACACTTCGATCTTAATTCTCAACGGTGAAGATCGGATTCTGAGGTCCATAAGTTATTTCGTGGCGGAGACAGCAGAACTTTCTTCTACAACAGACCAGTCTGACGAATCATTCATTTACCGGAGATTGCACCGTTAGATTGAGCTTTATTTTTGACAGATTCTTACTCACATATTGATCTTCATTATGAACGGTGGAGATCGGATTCAAACATCTGGAAGTCAGTTCGTGGCTGGGACATGATAGAAATTTCTGGATATTAGCTCTCTTGTTTTTGTTTTTGATTTATTCCATATATCTTGATGTTCATTCCAAGATTATGATGATGATGATGATGATGATATGCCTCTAGTTCAGTATAGAGAAGATTTGCTGTAATAAAAAGAATATATGTTGTATTTGCCCATTAATTGATAGTGGAAGATTTAAGCGGACTAAGGGTCCCGTGGTTTTTACTCCTTATATCGAGAAGGTTTTCCACGTAAAAATCTTGCGCGTTCTTGTGTTGATTGTGGGTGTAGAGTTCAGATTTTGTTGCTGGATTATTTGTGACTTGGATATTGCTCTATTTGTTAGTTTACCTAAAAGGTTCATTCAAGTAGGGAAAGATAAACAACGAAAATTCATTTCGCAAATTAAGTGTTTCCGTTGTTGGTCATTTTTCCCATCAGGCATAATGAAGGATGTTGCCAAGATCTTTTGACATCCTTAATTCTTTAGGAAGATGTGACTTATTTTCCTTCAACACTATTATTATATTTACACATCCTTTTTTTTTTGTGCTTTCACCCGCACTCGATAAAAAATATGACAGGTTTCGAATTCGATTATTTTAAATAATATTTTTATAATTAGATAATATATGGTAGTGGATTCAAAGTTCAAATTAAAATATTGAATTCTATTTTTAACTGATTTTAGATTGGTAGATTCAAAGTTGTCAAAACCTAATAAAGACAATAATTCTCTTAAAAAAAAAGAGCAGTATATATTTTTTGGCATAAAAGGAAAAACATAGAAATTGGTATAGAAATAAAGTATGCATGTTTGGGGTTTGGAGTGGGTGAAGTTTCGGGTAAGACCAAAAAGAAGAGAGGATGGCACATATAACCAAAATGTCATGTAAATATATTTTCTTTAAATGGAAAAATGACCATAATTTATATAGAGGGATCAGTCAAATCAATACTTCTATATCAAGTGTTATCTCTCATCTAAGTTTAAAGAAAGTATTTTTTTAATACTTTTCACTTTTTAACTATCAAATAAATAAATATAATATGATCGGCCGGCCAAAAAGCAAAAAGTGAAAAGTAAGAAAAACACTACTCCCTCCGTTCCTAAATAATAGTCGCTTTTGCTATCTTCACAAAAATTAAAGAGTATTAATTAGACATAAATTCAAGATAAAATTGAGTATTTCAATGTACAAATTTAAATTTTATTGGTTAATTTGTATTTGAAAAGAAAATTAAATTAAAAAAATAAAATTAAATTGTATTGGAAATCTAAAAGTGACAGATAAATGGAATTTGAATTTTTGTAAAAAGTGACAGATATTAAAAAACGGAGGGAGTAAAAAACAGAAATTTCTGTTAAAATTTACAAAATGGTGGGATATAAATCTATTTGAGGAAAAGGACGAAAACATTAAAAATTCTAACTTGCAAATCATAACCATTGCATTTGCCAAAACTTGGTTATTTTAGTTGTTGCCATAACGTTGAATAAGGGAGAGCTATGTGACGGAAAAATGCATTGGCAATATTGAAACAATTTGACAACAAATACTTATAAGGCCTTAGAGCTGATTACAACATTGTGAATAAAGATTTTCCACCCGATAGAAATTTTCGATCCGAATGAAAAATATTTTATAAATAGAGAGATAGAGAGAGTTGAAGAAAGAGGGAGAAGAAAAATCTGATTTTTCTTCATAAAAAAAGTCCCACGATTTTTCCGTTTTCTGGATATTCAGCCGTTGGATCGGGCTGAAAATTGAAGATAAGCTTAATCACACTTCGATCTTAATTCTCAACGGTGAAGATCGGATTCTGAGATTCAGAAGTTATTTCGTGGTGGAGACAGCAGAACTTTCTTCTACAATAGACCAGTCTGACGAATCATTTATTTGCCGGAGATTGCACCGTTAGATTGAGCTGTATTTTTGACAGTTTCTTACTCACATCTTGATCTTCATTATTGACGGTGAAGATCAGATTAAAACATCTGGAGGTCAGTTCGTGGTTGGGAGAGGATAGAAATTTCTGGGTATTAGCTCTCTTGTTTTTGTTTTTGATTTATTCCATATATCTTGATGTTCATTCCAAGATTATGATGATGATGATGATGATGATATGCCTCTAGTTCAGTATAGAGAAGATTTGCTGTAATAAACAGAATATATGTTGTATTTGCCCATTAATTGATAGTGGAAGATTTAAGCGGCCTAAGGGTCCCGTGGTTTTTACTCCATACATCGAGGAGGTTTTTCACGTAAAAATTTTGCGTGTTCTTGTGTTGATTGTGGTTGTAGAGTTCAGATTTATTTGCTAGATTATTTGTGACTTGGATATTGCTCTATTTGTTAGATTACCTAAAAGGTTCATTCAAGTAGGGAAAGATAAACAACGAAAATTCATTCCGCAAATTAAGTGTTTCCGTTGTTGGTCATTTTTCCCATCAGGCATAATGAACGATGTTGCCAAGATCTTTTGACATCCTTAATTCTTTAGGAAGGTGTGACTTATTTTCCTTCAACACTATTATTATATTTACACATCCATTTTTTTTTTGGCTGTCACCTGCACTCGATAAAAAATATGACAGGTTTCGAATTCGATTATTTTAAATAATATTTTTATAATTAGATAATATATGGCAGTGGATTCAAAGTTCAAATTAAAATATTGAATTCTATTTTTAACTGATTTTAGATTGGTAGATTCAAAGTTGTCAAAACCTAATAAATACAATAATTCTCTTAAAAAAAAAAAGAGCAGCATATATTTTTTGACATAAAAGGAAAAACATAGAAATTGCTATAAAAATAAAGTATGCATGCTTGGGGTTTGGAGTGGGTGAAGTTTCGGGTAAGACCAAAAAGAAGAGAGGAGGGCACATATAACCAAAATGTCATGTAAATATATTTTCTTTAAATGGAAAAATGGCCATAATTTCTATAGAGGGATCAGTCAAATCAATACTTCTATATCAAGTGTTATCTCTCATCTAAGTTTAAAGAAAGTATTTTTTTAATACTTTTCACTTTTTAACTATCAAATAAATAAATATAATATGATCGGCCGGCCAAAAAGCAAAAAGTGAAAAGCAAGAAAAACACAAAAAACAGAAATTTCTGTTAAAATTTACAAAATGGTGGGATATAAATCTATTTGAGGAAAAGGACGAAAACATTAAAAATTCTGACTTGCAAATCATAACCATTGCATTTGCCAAAACTTGGTTATTTTAGTTGTTGCCAAAACGTTGAATAAGGGAGAGCTATGTGACGGAAGAATGCATTGGCAACATTGAAACAATTTGACAACAAATACTTATAAGGCCTTAGAGCTGATTACAACACTGTGAATAAAAATTTTCAACCCGATAGAAATTTTCGATTCGAATGAAAAATATTTTATAAAGAGGGAGATAGAGAGAGTTGAAGAAAGAGGGAGAAGAAAAATCAGATTTTTCTTCATAAAAGCAGTCCCACGATTTTTTCGTTTTCTGGAGATTCAGCCGTTGGATCGAGCTGAAATTTGAAGACAAGCTTACGCACACTTCGATCTTAATTCTCAATGGTGAAAATCGGATTCTGAGGTCCAGAAGTTATTTCATGGGGGAGACAGCAGAACTTTCTTCTACAATAGACCAGTCTGACGAATCATTCATTTGCCGGAGATTGCACCGTTAGATTGAGCTGTATTTTTGACAGCTTCTTACTCACATCTTGATATTCATTATCAACGGTGCAGATCGAATTCAAACATCTGGAGGTCAGTTATTGGCTGGGACAGAATAGAAATTTCTGGGTATTAGCTCTCTTGTTTTTGTTTTTGATTTATTCCATATATCTTGATGGTCATTCCAAGATTATCATGATGATGATGATGATGATGATGATGATATGCCTCTAGTTCAGTATAGAGAAGATTTGCTGTAATAAAAAGAATATATATTGTATTTGCCCATTAATTGATAGTGGAAGATTTAAGCGGCCTAAGGGTCCCGTGGTTTTTACTTCTTACATCGAGGAGGTTTTCCACGTAAAAATCTTGCGTGTTCTTGTGTTGATTGTGGGTGTAGAGTTCAGATTTTGTTGCTGGATTATTTGTGACTTGGATATTGCTTTATTTGTTAGTTTACCTAAAAGGTTAATTCAAGTAGGGAAAGATAAACAACGAAAATTTATTCCGCAAATTAAGTGTTTCCGTTGTTGGTCATTTTTCCCATCAGGCATAATGAAGGATGTTACCAATATCTTTTGACATCCTTAATTCTTTAGGAAGGTGTGACTTATTTTCCTTCAACACTATTATTATATTTACACATCCCTTTTTTTTTTGTGCTGTCACCCGCACTCGATAAAAAATATGACAGGTTTTGAATTCGATTATTTTAAATAATATTTTTATAATTAGATAATATATGGCAGTGGATTCAAAGTTCAAATTAAAATATTGAATTCTATTTTTAACTTATTTTAGATTGGTAGATTCAAAGTTGTCAAAACCTAATAAAGACAATAATTCTCTTAAAAAATAAAAGAGCAGTATATATTTTTTGGCATAAAAGGAAAAACATAGAAATTGCTATAGAAATAAAGTATGCATGCTTGGGGTTTGGAGTGGGTGAAGTTTCGGGTAAGACCAAAAAGAAGAGAGGAGGGCACATATAACCAAAATGTCATGTAAATATATTTTCTTTAAATGGAAAAATGGCCATAATTTATATCGAGGGATCAGTCAAATCAATACTTTTATATCAAGTGTTATCTCTCATCTAAGTTTAAAGAAATTATTTTTTTAATACTTTTCACTTTTTAACTATCAAATAAATAAATATAATATGATCGGCCGGCCAAAAAGCAAAAAGTGAAAAGCAAGAAAAACACAAAAAACAGAAATTTCTGTTAAAATTTACAAAATGGTGGGATATAAATCTATTTGAGGAAAATGACAAAAACAATAAAAATTCTGACTTGCAAATCATAACCATTGCATTTGCCAAAACTTGGTTATTTTAATTGTTGCCATAACGTTGAATAAGGGAGAGCTATGTGACGGAAGAATGCATTGGCAACATTGAAACAATTTGACAACAAATACTTATAAGGCCTTAGAGCTGATTACAACACTGTGAATAAAAATTTTCAATCTGATAGAAATTTTCGATCCGAATGAAAAAGATTTTATGAAGAGGGAGATAGAGAGAGTTGAAGAAAGAGGGAGAAGAAAAATCAGATTTTTCTTCATAAAAGCAGTCCCACGATTTTTTCGTTTTCTGGAGATTCAGCCGTTGGATCGAGCTGAAATTTGAAGACAAGCTTACTCACACTTCGATCTTAATTCTCAACGGTGAAAATCGGATTTTGAGGTCCAGAAGTTATTTCATGGTGGAGACAGTAGAACTTTCTTCTACAACAGACCAGTCTGACGAATCATTCATTTGCCGGAGATTGTACCGTTAGATTGAGCTGTATTTTTGACAGCTTATTACTCACATCTTGATCTTCATTATCAACGGTACAGATTGGATTCAAACATCTGGAGGTCAGTTCGTGGCTGGGACAGAATAGAAATTTCTGGGTATTAGCTCTCTTGCTTTTGTTTTTGATTTATTCCATATATCTTGATGGTCATTCCAAGATTATGATGATGATGATGATGATGATGATATGCCTCTAGTTCAGTATAGAGAAGATTTGCTGTAATAAAAAGAATATATGTTGTATTTGCCCATTAATTGATAGTGGAAGATTTAAGCGGCCTAAGGGTCCCGTGGTTTTTACTCCTTACATCGAGGAGGTTTTCCACGTAAAAATCTTGCGTGTTCTTGTGTTGATTGTGGGTGTAGAGTTCAGATTTTGTTGCTGGATTATTTGTGACTTGGATATTGCTCTATTTGTTAGTTTACCTAAAAGGTTCATTCAAGTAGGGAAAGATAAACAACGAAAATTCATTCCGCAAATTAAGTGTTTCCGTTGTTCGTCATTTTTCCCATCAGGCATAATAAAGGATGTTGCCAATATCTTTTGACATCCTTAATTCTTTAGGAAGGTGTGACTTATTTTCCTTCAACACTATTATTATATTTACACATCCCTTTTTTTTTGTGCTGTCACCCGCACTCGATAAAAAATATGACAGGTTTCGAATTCGATTATTTTAAATAATATTTTTATAATTAGATAATATATGGCAGTGGATTCAAAGTTCAAATTAAAATATTGAATTCTATTTTTAACTGATTTTAGATTGGTAGATTCAAAGTTGTCAAAACCTAATAAAGACAATAATTCTCTTAAAAAAAAGAGCAGTATATATTTTTTGGCATAAAAGGAAAAACATAGAAATTGCTATAGAAATAAAGTATGCATGCTTGGGGTTTGGAGTGGGTGAAGTTTCGGGTAAGACCAAAAAGAAGAGAGGAGGGCACATATAACCAAAATGTCATGTAAATATATTTTCTTTAAATGGAAAAATGGCCATAATTTATATAGAGGGATCAGTCAAATCAATACTTCTATATCAAGTGTTATCTCTCATCTAAGTTTAAAGAAAGTATTTTTTTAATACTTTTCACTTTTTAACTATCAAATAAATAAATATAATATGATCGGCCGGCCAAAAAGCAAAAAGTGAAAAGCAAGAAAAACACTACTACCTCAATTCCTAAATAATAGTCGCTTTTGCTATTTTCACAAAGATTAAAGAGTATTAATTAGACATAAATTCAAGATAAAATTGAGTATTTCAATGTACAAACTTAAATTTAATTGGTTAATTTGTATTGGAAAAGAAAATTAAATTAAAAAAATAAAATTAAATTGTATTGAAAATCTAAAAGTGACAGATAAATAGAATTTGAATTTTTGTAAAAAGTGTCAGATATTAAGGAACGGAGGGAGTAAAAATCAGAAATTTCTGTTAAAATTTACAAAATGGTGGGATATAAATCTATTTGAGGAAAATGACGAAAACATTAAAAATTCTGACTTGCAAATCATAACCATTGCATTTGCCAAAATTTGGTTATTTTAGTTGTTGCCATAACGTTGAATAAGGGAGAGCTATGTGACGGAAGAATGCATTGGCAACATTGAAACAATTTGACAACAAATACTTATAAGGCCTTAGAGCTGATTACAACATTGTGAATAAAGATTTTCAACCCGATAGAAATTTTCGATCCGAATGAAAAATATTTTATAAAATTTACCTTATAAAATTTAATAATTAATAATTTAAAATTAAAATTTACCTTGCAAAATTTAAGAGCAGTGACTTTTTTCTCCCCACCCCTGGCCCCGCGAAGAAAAAATTCAGGAATTTTTCGTTCTATTCGGGTCGGGTCTCCACCAGGGACGGAGAATCGCCGTCCCATGATCATCCCTATGCATGTCTGTTGTTTTAATTCTATTTGGATTTTGATTAGTTTTTAAATTTTAATTTTTTTAACTAACCCTGATTTTTTTTTTTATTCTATTAAACTATTTCAAATTTTTCAAACTAAATTAGATACTAAAATTGTATATATTTTCTTGGGTCACTATTACTAATAATAATAAAAAAAAATTGTGAATAGCCCAAAATTTTACAAATGCACGAGTATTTTATGAAAATTTTAGTCAAATTAAAATGGTATATTTAAATTAAAAATTAATGAGCAGAAAACAATCCACTTCAAATTATTAAATGTGCTTTAAATCTCTTTATGTTGACAATTTCCAATAAAAAGCATTTTCGAAAATTTCTTTGTTACTGTCAAATTACAAATATTACATAAAAATATTTAACGAATGTCCGTCTACCTTCTAAAAGATGACTAATAATAAATATTAAATTTTATATTTTATATTTTTTTTCACATACCCCCTCTAAGTATGGTTTTTTTTTGAAATGTACTTTTTTTTCTATACATAATAAACTAAATTTCATTTAGATTTATTTAATTACTTGATGTGGGTCATATGTGGTTGGGGTTAGCCATGCTTAATTTCAATTAATTGTTTGTTTATTTTAATTTTTTCTCAACAAAATGTACAACAATTATGGATTGCTTGATCTGAGCACACCGTTGCTATACTATAGAAATTTAATCATGATAGAGTCCATTTTCATGTTGGACTAATATACGTATATAGCTAAGCAAAAGAAATTATACATGGTTTTTATAAAATAAAAATAAATGATTATTTTTTGTCAATGATATAAAAATATAAGGTTACTAGTTTTTATTTTAATTGTATTTTCTAATAATAAAGTATTCATTTAGTCTAATAATAATAAGTTTAATCTCTCCTCTCAAAAGAATAATAAGATTAATCTCTTGGCCATCTGCCTATTGTTGTGTTTGTGGTGGGGATAGTTAGGATGTTGCTCATTTCATGGACAACAAAGAACCCAAGCCCACAATAAAGCTCTCATCAAACATAGCCCAGGCCTTTTGCTTCTCCATCTACCTCAGCTATTCTATCAAAATACGAGATGTCGTTTAATGATAAAAACTGCTTGACACGACATCCTATCGTTACTGGTTCTTCAACACGCGCTCTTTTGCTGGTAAATCAATTTTCAAGATGTGGCTACAACCCAGGAAACAGAACAAGAACGAAGAAGACGACCAATGTCAGTGCCCAAATAAGCATAACACTTTAATTCAATGCGCAGACCTGATCCTTCCATGGCTAACTCCAAAAGAACTTGCCTTCATAGCCTTCACCTGCAAAACTCTATCTCAAATCTCCAAAACCGTCCATCTCCAACGATCCCGTGACGCTTCCAGATCCTTTGAGAATCTTCCTATCCCATTTCACAACCCATTTCATCATCCACCTTATGCCTATTTTCACTACACTCAATCTCAGCTGCTCCCTTCTCAGTCTCCCAATCGCCAGCCTTGGGGCTCGTCTCGTTTCGCCAACTTTCCGAGTCCACTCGGGAAGAACTTGTCTAGTAGGGTTTGTGGTTGTGATTGTGACGGGTGCGAGCAGGAAGGGGATTATGGGATTGAATTTTTAGGGTTGGAGGAGATGGAGATGGGTATAATGAGTGAGTGCGGACCGAGTTGTGGGTGTGGGTTGGAGTGTAGGAATCGGTTGACTCAGAGAGGGGTTTCGGTTAAATTAAATATTGTTTTGAGATGAGAAGAAAGGTTGGTGCTTGTTTGCTGATCAGCTGATTCTGCAAGGCCAATTTGTCTGCGAGTACTCTGGTATATGTTTTCCATCCCCAATTGATTTGATTTTTGAAACCAAACTTTAAATTTCATTTCTTTTTTATAGAAGGTATAATTGTCTGTAGCATAGGATTAAGAGTTATTGGCCAACAACTAATGTACCATATATATATATATATGTGCACAAACAAAGAGAGAGATTAATTTCCTTATTGAAACAAAGGATATCATTTGAAGCTTGAAAATGCTAGCATGAATTAGGAACTACTGAAATTACGCAATTTTTGTGAATGATCTGATAAACAGTGAACTTTCCACCTTCATGGTGCCAATTGCCCTTATATATGCTTCTTGTGCTGAAGTTGTGCATCTCTTATGCCCTATGTGTAGTGTACAACTGTGCGTTAACTGTGGCATTTTCAAGCTGTGCAAGTTTCATACTTTTTGAAATAAGATTCATTCATTGATTGCTACTTTGCCCCTCTTCAAGCTGTACAAGTTTCATGATTATCAATTTGCTATGTTTGTTCGAATTTTCCTCATGATTTTTTCTTAAATAAAGGACTTCATTTTGCTAAATGGAATCTCGTCCCCGAAGCTGTCTGGTTCAAAATTGATGCTTGAGATTATAGATATCTGATTTTTGACTTGATTCTGGTTTAATTACAACTGAATAGGTGAACTCTTGACAACCAAGGAAGCTAGAAGGCGGCAGCAAATCTATGATGATCTCACATCTCATGGTCAATTTTCGTCTTCCCTTTTGGTTGTGAGAGAGCATCTTCCATCAGGAAAGGCTTGTTTGAGGGTGAACATTGATGCCACAAGAACAGGGAATGTCGCTCGATTCATTAACCATTCTTGTGATGGTGGTAATCTGTCAACAGTACTAGTGAGATGCACAGGAGCTTTACTGCCTCGTCTTTGTTTTTTTGCTTCTAAAGACATAAAAGAAGGGGAAGAGCTTACCTTTAGCTATGGAGAAACAAGGGTGAGGTCCAAGGGCTTGCAATGTTTTTGCGGCAGCTCCTGCTGCTTTGGGACATTGCCCTCGGAAGATACATAACCCTAGACTGATACATGAGAGAGTTCTTGTGATGCTATCCTGCAAGGTATGCTGTTTTTTGATGAGATCAGTTGTGTATACGCCCCCTTGACTATTGACGAAAACAAATAGCTGGCGATGATAAATTTCGGTGTGCAAACCTAATGATCTTTAAGTCAAATATAGATTACAATTTGATTATCATGATTATGATTGTTACAAATCAATTGCAGCATATATATGTTAGTTCTTTCTAAATTGTACTATCAAAAAGGAGGATTGATATGAACTTGTAATTCCATTGATTGAGGTTTGAAGGGGGGGAAAAGAGAGAAGAAATAAAAAAGGAAAAAGAAGTAACATCCTTTAAATGACAAAAGATTAAAATCACACAGAAGGAGCTCTGTTTCCTATCATGGCACATATGCAACGTCTAGCCCCTTGATTTACTATCCCACACGCTACGGGCAGCACAAATCTTGTGCCTTCCCATGCAGACAACCCCTTCTCAGTTCAATACACACCAACATTATTTACCATTATAATATTAAGTCCTCTAAACTAATTCGTATTATTTTTATATAATTAACCTACATTTTCACATGCCACTCGCACCCCACCACAACCATAACTCCTCCATATATATATATATATATTTTGGATTAGTTGAATCAACTTAATAATTGGAATTATCTTACACCCTCCATCAAAACCGAATCGATTGATAATATTGGAAATTAAAATTTCATTTTTTTAAAATTTTTGGTGATTAACTGAATTAATTCAGTTGGATTTTCTGTTAAAGCTCAACCCTATTGATGACCTTATTCTTGAATTAAATCCAATTTTAAATGACACATAAGAAAACTAAAAATAACTTTCCTTACATCACAATCAAATCAAGTTGGAAGTTTTAATTCTGAAAAAAGAAAAATAGAAGTCAAGATGCTTGGATATGACAAATTATAAAAGTTCAAAAAGTATTATTTATTAAAAAATTTATCACCTTCGCTAAATAATTACTACATTACATGAAAATAAATAAATATTAGGTAATATATATATAGGTGCATACATAAGAAAATAAGAAAGAATGAAAGAAAGAAAGCTAGAAATGTTACTAAAACCACCTTGCCAACCCCATCACGAGACTAACGTGCCCTCCTCCATTTTGTTTCACATATATAACACCAATCTCCTTTCTTCTCACTTCAAATTCCTTCATAATGGCAGACCCCACATCCGACACTCGACGGAAGGGTATAGGAAAGAAAGCCGAGTCACAGTCGTCGGTGGCCGAACCATCGCCCACACCCGTGGCTGCATCAGCTGCTCCATGCGGTGCATGTAAGTTCTTGAGGAGGAAATGCATAAGTGGGTGCATTTTTGCACCCCATTTCGGTTCAGACCAAGGTGCTGCCCGGTTCGCAGCGGTTCATAAAGTATTTGGTGCTAGCAATGTGTCAAAGCTGTTGCTTCACATTCCGGTTAACCGGAGACATGAAGCTGTTGTTACTATTTCTTATGAGGCTCAGGCTAGGCTCTCTGATCCTGTTTATGGTTGTGTCTCTACCATTCTTGCTTTGCAGCAGCAGGTTCTTTTATTCTCTTCTTCGTTTTCTTTGCTTTTTCAGTCCACAATCTTTATTTTTATGTATATATATATATAGTCTAACTATTAATGGGAAATATAAGCTTATTAACTTATCAAAGTGGTGGCCATTAAATCAAATTTATCTGTTAAGGAATTGCTATATGATTAGGCACATGAATTGTGATGGTTGTGGTTGTATGTGATGTTTTGGTCACAATATATACCATTTTGTCGTTGGTGGTTTCTGGAGAGAGAAAGTGTTGGAATTTATTGATCATATTGTAACCACTAAGACTTAAAGTTATATACTGAGTTTTGAGGTCACTTCATCACTTTTGTCATTAGTTTGGTGTAGTTTGAATAATCATTCTCTTTATCAGATGATGACACCACACCTCATACTTTAATAATTCTTTTTTTTTTTTTTAATTATGTTAGACACTAAATTACGGAAGTAGCTAACCTCTTTAAAGTTACAAAATTATTTAAGTTTCATACGTTGGATGCATAGAATGTATTAAATAGGGATAGTTAAATGAAAAATGTTCATATTTACTAGCGTATTTCAATGCAGGTAGCGTCTTTGCAAGCAGAGCTAGCAATGGTGCAAACTCAACTAATAAACAGCAGATATGCAATGGCAAATGTGCTTCAAAACTCACAGCAACAACAAGAGCAGCAAGTAGCAATGATGCAACCATCGTACTCAAACAATTCCTCAGCATCCACTAATCTCATAAACATGAGCAGTTTCACATCCACATTTGATCTTCTCGCTGATACTGCTCCTTCTCATAGCTTTGACCCTCTTCACCTCTCTCGCCCTTCCCATGATGAAGAAGATGACGAAGAAGAGAGCCGGATTCCGGGCATTTTTGCCGACGAAATACTTCACCGGAGATGATTATCTTAATTAGTTTTATTTGTACTTACATATATTCCATAAACTATATTATATATACCTTAGTTAGTTTGATATCTATATTTTTACTGTTTATTTGAAATATATCATATATATAGGTTTCATAGCCAAATGCAAAATGTTATCATCATCCATTAAGATTATTTTCAACTTTATTGATTTTTTTTAATAACCATCCACTTAATTTTCTAAAATCCACTAATCAATCAAAGCGAATTCATTAAATCTAACCTTAATTTAAATTCATACAAGATATCTTTATACACCAAACTCTAATTTGTGACCTAAGCCAAAGAATAAGAGACTCCTACGTAACATTCTATTTCATTGCTTAATGTAAATTTATTGATTTTCTGATTGATTAATAAGAAATTAATTAGTCCCATCGTTCATTTTAGTTCCAAATAAAACAACAGGTTCTTTTACCTTTTTTTTTTCCCGTTTATATACGTCATCTCATCAATTATCTTTATTGTTAATTATATATCGACTTTTATTTTTTTAATGCTTCTTACGTTACTGACTTCTAAATAGAATAGCTTTTCTTTTCTATAACCCATTAAGTAATCTAATAACTTTAGCATTTGGAATTTGAAATGGAATTTAGGTTAATATTTATTTTTCAATTAAACAAATATTATAAAGAAAATACCTCATTGATGCTAATTGTTGATTTTATTATAGTGCTGGATAGAAATTATATCTTCTGTAATGAACTTAACTAATAATAGAGTATAAAAGAATTATTTTATTGAAAATTTATATAAAAATTAAGTATGTAGTTTATAAAATAATTTATAACATATTTAGCTAGTATATATTAATTAAAAAGAGAATATTGCAGTTTAATTAGGGCCTGTGTGTTGGGCCAAGGTTAGGATAGCTAAAGGAGCATTGAGTCAATTATTTGGTATTTTAGGGCTTCAATCATCTTCAAATCTCGCCTATAAATGTAGAATTCAGATGAGAGTTCCGCCATTCAGATTCTCTGCCTCAGTTAAAACTGACCATAATAAATACCCATTTCTCTTCTTCTCTCTGTTATTATGGAGTTTTGATTTGATTTTAATGAGTTGAAGATGATGAAAGTAATGGATGGGTGATGATCTTTTTCACATGATCTAATACTTACATCCTCGCTGCGTTCTTTCTGATTCACATTTTTTTTTAATATCTTTTACTTTTGGTGTTTTTTAAAATGAATATCTTCATCAAGATGATGAGATCAAGAAATCTTAGGACACCTTCTGACACAGTTGTTGTTTCTGTGTGTGAGAAAACAGATTCAAGTTTCTGATGCTTGATGAGTTTTTTTTTTTTTTTTTTTTTTTCATTTGTTTATAAATGTCTTTTGCTATATGATTATTTGTTAATTATTTTATATTTATTTTATCAATTTTTTTCCATTTATTGGATTTTCATAAAAAAAGTATATTTATCATTTCCCCATTTTTTAATTGTTTATTTTGTTTTGTTAATTATAAACAACCAATTATGCCCAATATGGCTATTTTCTGGTTGTTTAAATTACAGAATTATGTGTTTATATATATTTTTTGAAAAAAAGAAGAAGAAGAAAAAAAAGTGCAATGATGATGAGATAATAATCTCGTTAATCTGATATTACATGAGGATAAATTCTGTAATCCATTCTTAACTAGCTGAGCACCTTTCTTTCTGTTTATTAGTTGTTATAATTTTAAAGCTCGATTTAAAACAACAATTATACCTTGAAATGTATGTATAAATGGACAATATGTAATTTTACCTTATACTAAAATTAATTTATATTCATTTTAAAATTGCTAAAATATTACTTTATTCAACCAAAATAAACTTATTTAAGTGTTTAAACCAAAATAGCTTACCAACTTGTGCTGCAAACTCTGTTAGTCCTGAGGTTTTCTTGCCAATTGTGTAGACTTTACAATTTGAAGCTCCAACAAAGCTGACAAGTATGATGGGAAAATATAGGCATTTATTGTTAAAAATTGCAGTCTAAATAGAACAGAAGCATCATATGAGTAATAAGGATGTCAATTTTGAAGGAAAGTTCCATTTTTTCTTTCTTGAAAAATTGGTATGCACACTCTAATTCTCAACTTCAACAAGTTGCTGAGAAAATTTACTACCTTGACAGTCACATAGGAAAAAAAAAAAGAAGATGAAAATTGGAAGGCAGGGAAACTGTTTAGTTGATGCTTCTTGTGGCATGGACTTTGATTCTCAAAGTTGTGTAGGAGTTGTCATTTAAGCTAATCTTTGCTTCTTTAGTTCTTCTAGTTACTGCCATTTCCTGCAATATATGTTTTTCATCATGTAATTTGGATGCCAAGATGCAAGATTTGAATCCTAAAAAGCAGAAGGCTGAAGCGTAAAAACCTGCTAATTGAGGGTGAGGTGTAGCGGTGGAGGATGCAAAGGCGAGATTGGTGAACCTTCGCTGGAGTCTCCGCGCCATCCATCTTGAACTTGAGCAGCAAACTGCAAGTTCCACAGAACATCCTCCACCGAAGGTCTGTCTGCTGGATTCTTAAGCAGACACTTGAAGCAAACCTCCATCATTGTCTTCAAGGATTGATCTGAATATCCCTTGTGAACGCCTGGATCAACCATGCTCCTTCGAGAACCATCGTCGCTAGCAATGCTTGCTTGTAACTGTTGAGTAGATCAAATGAAATTAAGAACATAATCTACAAACTACATCATCATTTTATTTTATCATATCAAATGCGAATATCACATTAGAAAAGCAGTAAATTTCACCTGATCTTTTAGAGCATCCACTTGATTCTTCGAATTCAGCGGTCTCCCCACAATGATTTCGAGTAATATTACTCCAAAGTCATACACGTCATTCTTCTCTTCCACATTTTTCCTATAAATAAAAAAAAAAAAAATAAAAATAAAAATAAGCAATCTTCAATGAAAAGCCATACTATTTAACTGACTGCACTAAAGATTTCCCAGATGTTTGTACTGACCTTTGAGCAATGCTGGGATCTTTGGATCCACTGGCAGCAACTTCGTGGCCAACCTGCATACGTAGTTGAGTTTAACATCAAGTCTCGTCTCAAAGGAAAGACCAGAGAAATGATAAAGAGAAGGGTACCTTTCTGGTATTTTCAGCTAGTAAAGGGAGGTTATAACTGCTAATTTTTGCAACAAGGTTATGATCCAGCAAAACGTCTGTAATTTTTAGATTGTTTGAATATACACCTGGAACTATTCCTGTGTGCAAAAATTGGATTCCCTTTGCTACTCCTATTGCAGCTGCTATTCGTTGCGCCCAATTGAGGGTTTGTCTTGCACGTCCCTCTGCCAGAAAAAAGAAGATTATATTCATTAATTATGTGGGATCCAGGTTCATTTCTTACTGCAGCAATTTGATATCTGCAGAAGAAATACAACAATGATGATAGGAACTTTATGAGTAACCTGAGATCCAGCTCCTTAACGTGCCATTTGGTACATATTCGAATACAAGAAATATTCTGCTGACACTTGAATCATCCAAGTAGCATTCAAAGCAGTGTCCAAGAGCACTGACCAAGTGCCGATGCCTGAGTTTTGAGATTAGCTCTAAATGGTGCATAAACTTTTGGGTGCTGTAGCTTCTTTTCATTTTCAGGCATCTAATGGCAACAAAGGAACCATTCTTAAGCCGACCCCTGTACATCTGAAAGCATGAAGCATATGTTAAGCAAAATTTCAATCCAGAAACTTAATTCATGATCAAAAAGCATATGTAAGCTCATTCCTGGAGGAACATAAAGCACTGTGATTACAAGATAAGCATACCTGCCCTTGAGATCCTTCACCCATGAAAGCAGATGAATCAAAGTTGCTTGTGGCCTCCTCAAGCTCCTCCAATGAAAAGGTCCGGTAAGCTGGAATACCGAGTGCTCCCAGCTTCATTGTTTGAGATATATACCCTTCAGGTTTAGCCAAAAAATTATGCTGTTAGATAATCTCCTCTTTTCAATCACTTCAATTATTGTTCATGTCAATGTTAGTAATGCACATGAAGCACAAAGGAATGAAACCTTACTTGCATCCGAGAGCAACTTTGAGGGGTAACCAGTTGAGGCATTCTCCGAGATTAGTCTTGCTGTAGGTCTCCTGATTGTCTTTCTAGCATTCACCTTTCTAACAACTAAGAATATAAGGCCAACAAGTACGATTCCTCCAACCATCCCTCCAGTTACACCAAATGCAATGATTTTAGAAGCTTCTCTCTTTTTCTTCTGCCGAGGCAATATTCCCACTGCTAATGCTTCATTTCTGCAGAAGGAAAGTGGATTTTGACTTTGATCTCTAGCTTCCAGACAGTTCCCAGCATACTGGACCTTTTCCTTGGTGTCTGACTCAAGGCAATTGGGCAAATGTCCAGTTATAAGATTCGAGGACAGATCAACAAATTTGAGGTCAGCATTGCAAGATTGATTTTCAAAAAGCATTCCAGTGAACTTGTTGTCTGCAATGTTTATGTAAGTAATGGAAGGCAAGGATAACAATGCTGCTGGAAATGGCCCAACAAATTTATTGTGCGAAAGGTCTAGCCTTTGAAGCTGATAGTAAGAGCCCACTTCAGCAGGAAGGCCATCCCTGAACTTGTTCTTGCTAAGTACAAGACTGACCAACTTGTTTCTAAGCCGAGGAAACTCGGGTCCAAAGTCATTATCTTCCAAATCAAGCACTTGAAGGTTTGTCAAACTACTAAAATCAGGAACTTCTCCATACAAGTAGTTGTGCGAAAGCGCAATAACTCTAAGATTCTCCAAATTACTCAATGAATTTGGCAGTGTTCCATTGAACATATTCTTCCTCAAACTCAAAACAGCTAACAAAGGGAACGAACCAACCCAATGCGGTAACTCACCTGAAAACATGTTGTCGTCAAGTATGAGTGTCTGGAGGCTAGTCAGTGATGAAAGATCTTCAGGGATGGCATCATACATGAAATTTGAACTTATGTTCAGTATCTCTAGCGATGACAAACGGGCGATTTTACCAGGCAATGGACCCCATAAACCAAGAGATACCAATGTAAGGACTTTCAAATCTGGAAGACTAACAAGTGTGGTGACAAATGACTCAATTGAAAAGTTCCTAGGCAACATATGGGCTCCTTGGTTTCCAATGATATGAAGCTGTGTTATGCTATCTTCATAGCAAACCACAGTCACAGATGAACTCGGTTCGGAATTGCAGAAATCAGTAGTGCTATTCCAAACATTTAGAATATATGGATAGTTTAAAATCCGCTGAATTCTTAGAAGAGTCTCACCCTTCGAGGATTGTAGTTGCTCCGAATAATCGGGCAAAAGCAAAGCAATGATAAAGGCTAGGATTACACAATACTGAAATGCCTTTGCCATTGACTGTATATGCTATATATGTACAGAACTAGCACACCAGCAGAGTATAGAAGATATTAGCTGCAAGATTCCCATAAAACACAGCACGTTAGTAGCTAATCTATGCCAAGTGAAGCTTAAAGATTCATAAATTGATGCATAACTGAGCTCATCAGGTCGTACAAGTGGAAACTAAATCATAAAATAAATGATAATTGTAAAGTAAATTAAACTTATACTTTTTCAGAAAGCTACACCTGGTTTATCAAAATTGCTTAATTACTTAGCAATTCATAATGAAAATAGCACATTGGAGGGGGAAAAATTACCTCTTCAATTTTGAGCTCATGATCGAACAAAGGACTTGACTACTGCTTGTTCTCTTAATTACTCTAAGAATCAAGAAGAAGACATAGATGGAAAATCCAAAGCCACAAGTTTTAGCTTAATTCCTGTAGGAAAAAAGTCAATGGAAACTTACTAAAAAGATAATTATGACTTCCAAATGAAGATATACGCACCCAATGCTTCTTCTAAAATCCAAAGCAATTAATTTAACCATCTACAAAATGACAAAATCTCCATAAATGCCTCAAACTCAGTTTGATATATGCTTGTTGACTTACACTCCACGCTTTCACCCCAGTCAAAAACCAATCAAAAACACCAATTTCCAATCCTCAAAGAAAACCCAGAACTTAAAATCCCAAGAAAACAAAACCAGAAAACCTCAACAGCCACACATTAAGAAACATGTCAAGGAGGAGCTTCCAAATGCTCCTGACACATAAACAGTTACTTTGTACGCACAAAGACAATTTAGTAACACGGGTTCGAATCAAAATTTGAACTTTGTAATTGTATTGCTAGTCAATAATTTCATACATAAATGAGCAGGAAATTCCAAAATTGAAACATTGCTTTATCTTCCATTTTTTTAAAAACAAATAAAAACCACAAAAGAGAAGAAGGGAAACAGTAACAAAACTTAATGCTGAAAATTATATGTTTTATGTCATGTGCTTCTTCTTCTTCTTTTGAAGGTCTAAAGAGAAGGAGAAGAAGGCCATGAAAAAGAAAAAGAGAAAAAAAAAAAAAAAGATTCTTTTTTGCAGAAGAGAGAGAAGAGAAGGCTTTATTCCGTTTTTACATTAAAATGCGTATTACAGAGGAAAGGTGAGTAAGTTAGAAGTGAATTGAGTTGGAGTGTAATAAGGTTTCACTTTCAGTGTGTGGTGAGGTATGGCTTTTGTGGTTTTGTGGCTTTGAATCATGGACCCCACTTTGCCTATTTGTGCATTTCCTCTGTTATTTTTGGCGCCTTTCTATCTCTTTCTTCAACGAACAGTAATTGCCTCTTTCGTTTGTTTGGAAATCTAAGATTTCTTTAAACTGTTATAACAAAACATACAGTCATCAGATATGAAGAGATGAAAAATAAATAAATAAAAGGAATATTTCTCTAATTGTTAGGAATTGTCCCCAAAATATTAAAATAAAACGTATGAAACATAGCTGTTAACCACGTGACAATTACTCCCTCCGTTCCTTAATATCTGTCACTTTTGGCAAAAATCCAAATTCCATTTATCTGTCACTTTTAGATTTTCAATGCAATTTAATTTCTTTTTTTCAATTTAATTTTCTTTTCCAATACAAATTAACCAATTAGATTTAAATTTATACATTGAAATACTAAATATACATTAAATCACTCAATTTTTTACTAAATTCAAGTCTAATTAATATTTCTTAATCCTAGTGAAAACAACAAAAGTGACACCTATTTAGGAACGGAGGGAGTATTATAATCTCCAATAATTCAGAAGTCCTGAAAACAAAGCAGTTGTAATATTAATTCCACTGGCAATAAGCAAGCCATCCAGCTTATAGCACACAATACAGTTCCATTGATGACTGTACCTTTTTCAATTATTCAAATTATAATTTTAATAAAATCTTGATTATTAATTGATCCATACCCTATCGTATAAAGAGTAGTAATAACTAAAGTAATTGGTTATTCCTCAAATAATAATAATAATAATTGAGAGTACTATCAGTGGACAGCAGCAGACAGAGAATGTCCTCATTCATTTTGCTACCAACAATGTTAATCACGTATTTCTGTAAATTCAAAAATCAAAAAATTCCAAATTCATTCCCAAAAATTTTGCTTATACATCTTCCACAATTTTTAGTCCAAACGCCAAATTTATTGATCGTATTAAGATTCTAACATGGAATATTAGAGATAGCTGTGTGTAAAATACGATATATTTACTTTTATTTAGTCATTACTTAAAAACTAGAAATATTGCGGTTTGTAGTTTGCATTATATTAAATTTGATATTAAACTTAAAGTTTATATTATCCAGTTCCAAAATTATAAAATATTTGAGTACAGATAATAAATGGATAAAGATTTAAATTATATAAAATATGATAACTTTAATCCAATTCAAAAATTATGTCTAAACCAATCAAAAAGTTTGATTCAAAATCAATCTAGTTGAGAAGTATGTTCATTTGGATCAACTCAAAATGTCCTATTAAATTTTGACTAAATGACCATGTTAATTTGATACCAATTACAATCTTTTTTCATACCAAGTATGACAAGTTCGATTCCAACCCATTCAAGCTCAAAAATGACCCGATCCGACCCATTTCAAATCCAATCCACTCCGTCCTGCCCAAATTCGGGCCAATCTAATTCGAACTTAGTCCACTCTGAAGTTGGCCTAAATTTTATTTGCGTACACTTGTGAAAAAAATCTTTAAATTCCAATTAGGTCCAATCCAAATTTGTTCCATCCCAATCCGACTCGAAATCGGCCCATCCCATCACGACCTAAATTTGGCCCAGCCTGAAATGTGTTTGAATTTTATTTATGCAGCCTTGTGCAGAAAACAAAAATTAAATTCTAGTTAGCCCCAGCCTAAACCCAACCTATCTCGGTTCAGCCAGAGCTCAGCTGATCCTGACCCTAACCTTGCCCAGCCTGAAGTAAGTCTAGATTTTATTTATTCAGATAAAATCTTTAAATTTCAATTAGGCCAAGCCCGAATCCAACCCACTCTTGCCTGGCTTAAACCCTATCCATTCTGACCCGGCCTCTTGTTCCATACCAAATTCAATCCAATACAGTCTGAAATAAGTTTATATTTTATTTATGCAGTTTTGTGCAAAAAAGAAAAAAAAATCAAATTCCGATTAAGCTCGACTCATCCCGATTTAGTCCGAACTTGATTGAGCCCGGCCCAAATTTGGCCCAGTCTGAAGTAGGCCAAAATTTTATTTATTTAGGCTTGTGTAGAAAAAATTTTCAAATTTCAATTAGGCTCGGACCGAATTTGACCCATCTCAACTTGAATCCGACCCATCTCGACCTGTACCAACACAAACCTCTATTTTATTTATGCAGGTTTGTATAGAAAAAAAATCTTCAAATTTTGATTGTACCCGATTCATCTCTGCCTAGCCCAAAAGAAATCCAACCCAGCCAAACCCGAAATAGGCATATATTTTATTTATGCAGACTTGTATAGAAAAAAATTTCAAATTTAGGTTAGGCTTGGCTCAGCCCATTCTGGCCCGAATTCGATCGAACCCAACCCAGCCCAAAGTATACCTAAGTGTTATTTATAAAGGCTTGTATAGGAAAAAAAAAATTCCAAATCCTGCTCGATCTTAACTTGACCAATTTTAGCCCGAAATAGGCATGTATTTTATTTATATAGGTTTGTGTTAAAAAAAAAAATCAAATTCTAATTAGACACTACCCGAACTGCAACCTATCCAAGTTCGGTCCAAAATCAACCCATCTCATTTAGTATGCCGCAATTGTATCAAAAATGAGTTAAATGGATTGACGCACAGTTTCATTTATTAAAGCTATCATGCGATCCATTTGAGTCATCATTCTATCTTATTTAGGTGACCATACAATACATCTAGGCCAACATTTAGTAAATCCAAATATTGACTCAAATTCGCCCATCTTTCATCCAATTCAAAACTGTCCAATTTGACCCATCTACCAGCTAAAAAAAAATTGGTAAACAAATTTAGGGAAGAGTAAAGCAATTTTTACGTGCTTATTTGTTAATTACCATTTCTATACAAAGTTTGAACAATACTCTCAACCGGACTTTAAGTGATGAATTTTAATATTTAGTTTTGTCCATTTGAGGTATTTTTAAAAAACAATTGAAAAAATATTAATAAAAGATATATATTTTTATCTATATTTATTACGGAGTAGTACATTTATCTTCATTAAATAATTTTTATTTTTTATAATTTCTCTATTTTTCCTAAAAGTAAATATGTAAAATGGGAAAAGGGAAAGTAGATGTGGAAGTGTCGGTGAGTACAGGAAATGAGAATAGAAGGCCTACTTTTAAAAGTTGAATTCCAAGTAGTAATAACAACATAAACATTTAGATTGTAGCATGAAATTGAGAGGTCTATTATTATGGACCAATTCAAAATATAAAAAGCTAGCCCACAAACCATGTCCTTTTCTTTTTGCCTTTTTACTTTCACTTCATAATTCATAGTTGGAATTAAAAATTATCATATGCCTATCATAAATTCATAATTCAAAGGTAGAGATCAACACATATTATTCTAAGGCCTTGGAATTAAAGGACATTAGATTTGGATTTTCCACTTTTGGGTGGTAAAAAGTCTAGCTTAACCCTGTATTTTGACACAACCCAACCTGCAGGCTGAGGGCAGTTTGGACTTGTAAATTTTCATGTCCTATTTTTTTGTTATTTAATGTAATTAAAGGTTTTTCGCCTTCTTTTGAAAGTATAATGGCCCCAATCAATTAGTAGGGTTTTATTAGGACAAATGTTTATCCTAATCCTCAAATTAAATGTGTAGATCCAAGTCAGAAATTTGTCTTTTTCTTGAAAAAACTTAATCCCTACCACTTCTAAGGATCTAAGAACATAAATGTATATGTAAGCTTTCAAAAAAGAGAAACTATTGGTATTTTAAAAGTACAATTATTGAAAGTTTTAACATTATTGGAATTATTGGGAAAAGCTAATCTCTCATATTAATAATATATGTTACTTTTAAATAAATTTTTTAATATAATTTAATTTTTTTTAATTTAATTTTTTTAATAAAAATTAATTGATTAAATTTAAATTTATGTATTAAATTATTCAATTATATTTTAAATTTAAACCTAATTAAAATTTTTTAATTCTAGTAAAAACAATAAAAATGACAAATAATATGGAACAAAAGAAATATATAGTTTTTTTTTTTTTTTGAATCAAGAAATATATAGTTAATTAAGCATGCAATTTCATTTTGAGAAGAGTATATATTTAATAGGGTATATTTGTCTCATACCTCTATTTTACTTTTCAAACTATTTTTTTAACAAAAAATGTCTCTATAATTATCGAATATAATCGTAAATATGCAAAAATGCTGTTATAGTTATTGAAATTTGTGTTGAAAATAGAATGCTTCCCTTTTAGGGGGAATTTTTTTTAATAATGTTTTTTTAAAAAAATATTAAAAAATTGAGGCGTGTCAGAAAATAATTGAAAATCTGGGGTCTTTTTCGAAAACGCAACGAGTTGTTGCATTTTCAAACGTGGGTCCCACAATCGGTGTCAGACGACAGTCTGAAAACGCAATGAGATGTTGCGTTTTCAGACCTGAAAACGCAACGAGATGTTGCTTTTTCAGACGTCAGCATTTTCAATAAATGCCTTCGATTATCTTCATTCCCCTCCGCTCACATGTATCCGATCACCGACGCAAAAATTATAGCAGCGAGTTATTTTGAAGATCAATAGCATAATTATTTCAGTAATATCAATTGAAAACGGTAAATTTTATATTTATTTGTTTGCAATTTAATGATTATTTATATTGTGTTAATATTTAATTTTGTATATATTTGTTTGGTTGAAATTAGTCAGAAGGCAACGAACTGAGAAAAATACAAGTGAGAAAGGGATTAAATTGAGGTAATTTATCTATTTAAATATATTTTTTTGTTATTGTTTACGGTAAAATAAATATTAATAAATTTGTATGAATATCTATTGTTATTAGTGTAATATAGTTTTACGTAATTGTTATTAGTGATGTGTAGTATAATTTACATAATATATTATTTTATTTAAAAATTGTATTTATTGAAATTTTAAAAAAGAAAATGAGAAAAATTAATATTAGTCTGCGTATAATTTACGTAGTGTAAGTTATATAATAAATTGGAACAGTAAAAATAGTTTAAAGGAAATGCAAAAAAATTCCACAACTACAAAATTTGTATGCATATAAATTTTATTAAACTTACAGTGTAGTTTTTTTTCGTAACGGACATCATTTATAATTTAATATATATTATTGGTTGTGCTATAAGTAATATAATGTATGTATATGCTGTTTTTTTCGTATATAGAAACGAAAACCAGTTGAGAATCATCAAGTTGAGGAAAACGAGGTGAAGCCAGTTATTGAAGTCAGGTATTATATAAATTATAATATTTTTAAATTTCGGCATATATTATTTTATTAGTTTAATTTAAATGAGAAATAAATGTTGAAAATATAATTATTTATTGATTATAGTTTTATTAATTTTAATTTGTATAATACAATTTTAAAAAAATAAGTCTGTTTTTTTTAAAATATAAATAAAATAAATGTACAATTATAAAAAAAGAATTAAATATTATGTTAGCAAATAATATTATGTAATTTACGTATTTGCGGTAATGAAATTAAAAAATAATTTGTAATTGTAGCGTATTTTGTAATAATAATATTTGTATTGAACTACATGAAATAGTTAAATATGAATTTATCGTAAAATTGTTGACAACTAGTTTTGGAAAAATATCCAAATATTGTTTTTGACTGATAGGAACTAGAAAGATGGCATCATATACGGAATTATATTTGCACACTGGAGGAGAAATTAGTTATGGAGCGTTAGGTTTTCAATATGACATATCCGGTCCGAATGCTATTACCAGGAGATTAAAACATAAAAATAAGCCTACTTTTGCTGAATTGATTCATAAAATTCACGTGAAATTGGGTTTAGGTAGGAACGATGTGGTTTCGAGAATTATATATAAGAGACCAATGTTCAATGGAGGATCATTATGTTGGACGTCGGTGGATGTACTAGAAGATGACGACGTAGATGCAATATATGAAAATTTAAGAAGATATGAAGGTTATAATTTGGTGGAATTAATCATTGTAATAGCAAAGGGTGATGCAGGCGGTAATGCAGGGGGCAGTCTATGTCACACCCCGTTTACTCCCTAGTAGTATGAGCCATGTATATATGTACAATTGTATGTATTTTGATATGTAATAAGGGTATTTTGAGTATATTGCATGTTATAAGGGTTATATTAACATGTGGGTGCATATATGTTATTAGGGTGTGAATTAGTTGGGAAATACTTATGGGTGCATGCATATACCATAGTAGGATGTGAGTAAGGGAGTAGTGTTTGTGTGTGGTGAGTGTAGCATAGTAGAGGGAATCTAAGTGAGATATTATTGTGTAGGGATACTCATACCTATGTAAAGTGCATTATTAGGGTGTTTTATTGGATGTTTTACTCACACACTAGTAGGGTGTGTTAAGTGAGAATGTGTTGAGTGTGTGTAAGAGTATAATTGTTGGGTGTGAGTGATTGGTTTGCACCAATGAGGAGTTGACATGTGGGAAAGGGTAGGAAAAGAGAGTGAAGTGGAGAGGGATGTGTATGTATTCCCGTAAACTTAATTCTTCATCCTATTCTTCATTTCCTTCATCTTCTTCTTCACCTTCTTCATCCTTTTCTTCTTCAATTTCTTCACATCTAAAAATCCTAGCTTAAATATAAGAAATTGTGGGTAAAAATCAATAAATCTTGCATTAATTTAGTAAGATCAACTCCTAATTTTATCTTAATTATCCAATTTCTTTTATTTTTGTTGGATTTTAATTTAAGTTATGTGTTTTGTGTATTTTTGGTGAATTGATGATTAGTTGAGCCTCCTCCAAATTCTAAAGGCAAGAAAAATGTTGGATCTAGTGGGATCAAGTGAAAAAAATTCAGGTTTGGGATTTTGTTTGGAAATTATTTGTGATTTGTTTGGGAATTTGATTGTTAAATTATGTGTTTTGATGGTTTGGATTAAATTTGGTGAATTGATGGTGTAAAATGGGTTGATTTGAAGTTGTTGAATTTCAAAGGGTAAATCTGTTTTTGAGGGACAGATTGACCTTTGCTCATTGTTTTTAGCATAAATCGAGTTTTACAACTCTAAATTGCATGATTCCAGTTGGGTTAGAACCATAACATCTGTGGCTAAAGGTTTGTAGAAGAAACCATAATTTATTTCGGACTCTAACCATTTCAAAATCACCCATTACAGTAGCAAAAATTGTCAGGTGTGTCAGTGGAGCAGGGTAGAAACATTTGAGTATATCTCTCTGAATTCAGCTCCAAACGATCTGAAATTTTGTCCATATAAAGTTAATATCTTGAGGATTAATTGTTATGAAGACTACTTAGTTTGAAAATGTCGTTTACTTATCCAAAAATGCATTTAAAGTCAGTAAACGGATTCTGCCCTGTGTCTGGGGACTAGTTAGAAAGCACACAGATTGACCTTTGCTCATTGTTTTTAGCATAAATCGAGTTTTATAACTCCAAATTGCATAATTCTAGTTAGGTTAGAACCATGACATCTGTGGCTAAATGTTTGTAGAAGAAACCATAATTTAATTTGGAAACTATCCATTTTAAAATCGCCCATTACAGTAGCGAAAATTGTCAGGTGTGTCAGTGGAGCAGGTAGAAACATTTGAGTATATCTCTCTGAATTCAGCTCCAAACGATCTGAAAATTTGTCCATATAAAGTTAACATCTTGAGGATTAATTGTTATGAAAACCATTTGGTTTAAAAATGTCGTTTACTTGTTCAAAAATGCATGTAAAGTCAGTAAACGGATTCTGCCCTGTGTCTGGGGACTGGTTGGAAAGAAATGTTACTTATTTTATAATTAGGTAATGAGGTTATGTAATTAAATTAACCGTGAATTAAATAAATTATTATAATGAAGAATTAATAAATATGATAATTAATTTATGCATGTTAAATTCAATAGTTATTCTTATTGAACAAATGTGTAACTAAATGTGAATTGTGTTATACATGACCTGCTAGAGTCAAGTCAGTGGATAGTTAGGCATGTCTAATAGAGTTTTTTAGTTGCAGCCCTTTTGAATGTATTGGATCCTGATCAGATCCCCGTATGGTTCCTCGCGAACCCTATTAAATGTGTTTGAATCCTCGCGATTCTTTTTAATATGTTTGGATCTTATTTAAGGTCCTCCATTTAAATGTTTTGTAAATATTAAAGTAAAATGGTTTTCGATTCATATCCGTAAGGTATCGCTATGCGTCGATTTGTGCCCGTAAGGTATCGCTATGCGTCGATTCGTACCCGTAAGGTATCGCTATGCGTATACTCGTTATCCACTATTATGAGTCAGCAGGATCTTTATGTGATATGTGATTTATTTTGTTCTAAGTTGACTATGGGAAGGTAATATTTGAACCCGTTTACCCCTAGTAGTATGAGCCATGTATATATGTACAATTGTATGTATTTTGATATGTAATAAGGGTATTTTGAGTATATTGCATGTTATAAGGGTTATATTAACATGTGGGTGCATATATGTTATTAGGGTGTGAATTAGTTGGGAAATACTTATGTGTGCATGCATATACCATAGTAGGATGTGAGTAAGAGAGTAGTGTTTGTGTGTGGTGAGTGTAGCATAGTAGAGGGAATCTAAGTGAGATATTATTGTGTGGGGATACTCATACCTATGTAGAGTGCATTATTAGGGTGTTTTATTGGATGTTTTACTCACACACTAGTAGGGTGTGTTAAGTGAGAATGTGTTGAGTGTGTGTAAGAGTATAATTGTTGGGTGTGAGTGATTGGTTTGCACCAATGAGGAGTTGACATGTGGGAAAGGGTAGGAAAAGAGAGTGAAGTGAAGAGGGATGTGTATGTATTCCCGTAAACTTAATTTTTCATCCTATTCTTCATTTCCTTCATCTTCTTCTTCACCTTCTTCATCCTTTTCTTCTTCAATTTCTTCACATCTAAAAATCCTAGCTTAAATCTAAGAAATTGTGGGTAAAAATCAATAAATCTTGCATTAATTTAGTAAGATCAACTCCTAATTTTATCTTAATTATCCAATTTCTTTTATTTTTGTTGGATTTTAATTTAAGTTATGTGTTTTGTGTATTTTTGGTGAATTGATGATTAGTTGAGCCTCCTCCAAATTCTAAAGGCAAGAAAAAGGTTGGATCTAGTGGGATCAAGTGAAAAAAATTCAGGTTTGGGATTTTGTTTGGAAATTATTTGTGATTTGTTTGGGAATTTGATTGTTAAATTATGTGTTTTGATGGTTTGGATTAAATTTGGTGAATTGATGGTGTAAAATGGGTTGATTTGAAGTTGTTGAATTTCAAAGGGTAAATCTGTTTTTGAGGGACGGATTGACCTTTGCTCATTGTTTTTAGCATAAATCGAGTTTTACAACTCTAAATTGCATGATTCCAGTTGGGTTAGAACCATAACATCTGTGGCTAAAGGTTTTTAGAAGAAACCATAATTTAATTCGGACTCTAACCATTTCAAAATCACCCATTACAGTAGCGAAAATTGTCAGGTGTGTCAGTGGAGCAGGGTAGAAACATTTGAGTATATCTCTCTGAATTTAGCTCCAAACGATCTGAAATTTTGTCCATATAAAGTTAATATCTTGAGGATTAATTGTTATGAAGACCACTTGGTTTGAAAATGTCGTTTACTTATCCAAAAATGCATTTAAAGTCAGTAAACGGATTCTGCCCTGTGTCTGGGGACTAGTTAGAAAGCACACAGATTGACCTTTGCTCATTGTTTTTAGCATAAATCGAGTTTTATAACTCCAAATTGCATAATTCTAGTTAGGTTAGAACCATGACATCTGTGGCTAAACGTTTGTAGAAGAAACCATAATTTAATTCGGAAACTATCCATTTTAAAATCGCCCATTACAGTAGCGAAAATTGTCAGGTGTGTCAGTGGAGCAGGTAGAAACATTTGAGTATATCTCTCTGAATTCAGCTCCAAACGATCTGAAAATTTGTCCATATAAAGTTAACATCTTGAGGATTAATTGTTATGAAAACCATTTGGTTTAAAAATATCGTTTACTTATTCAAAAATGCATGTAAAGTCAGTAAACGGATTCTGCCCTGTGTCTGGGGACTGGTTGGAAAGAAATGTTACTTATTTTATAATTAGGTAATGAGGTTATGTAATTAAATTAACCGTGAATTAAATAAATTATTATAATGAAGAATTAATAAATATGATAATTAATTTATGCATGTTAGCAACCGTTTAAAATTTTTTTCCTAACACTAAATAAATAGATAAATAATAAAACAAATAATAAATTCAATATTAAATTAATGGTATTTTATTTAATGCCAAGACTACATTTTTCATTTTACATTATTCTAATTTGTAATATTCAAAAATAATGTATAACAAACTAATAATACAACGATATTACTTACTTTTATATTTTGCGTCTTTGCAACAAATCGTCGTAAATAACCTGCAATTAAAAATATAATAGAGTTAAATATTTTAACAATTACAATAATAAAATACACAAAATTTTATATATTATTCTATCGATATCCTTAATTCTTAAATATAATAATAAAATTTACACTTAAATTTTTTTTCCCGTAAAAAAAACGAATTTTTTATATTAATGTTCAATTTTTTACTGCTAATTTTTTTTTGCCCTCACAAAATAAATACTTTTTTTGTTATAATTAAAGAAATAAAAAATATATTTTTCACCAAACCAATAATATAACATTTAACCTGAAAAAAATAAAATAAAGATAATATAAACTTTGTTAAAATAAATAAAGAAAGTAATTTGGAGCAGTTAACAAACACGAAGTTGAAATTGAAGAAGTTGAAGAAATTTTCTCTTTGAAATGGGAAGGTGAAAATCAAAGGAATGCACAATGTGTGCATTCCTTCGGCTGAATTTGGGGTATAAATACCCCAAATTCCATGGCCAACATTCCGGTCAAATTGATTTGACCGGACCTGACTGAAGACGCAGCACTGTGCTGCGTCTTCAGTGTCTGACGCCCATGTGACCGTTGTCACATGGGCGTCTGTAACAGTCTGAAAACGCAGCCAGTGGCTGTGTTTTCAGACGTCATTCTGACATGATGATGCAGCCACGTGCTGCGTCATCGAAACCGACTCCAAATCCCTAATTATTTTCTGACACGCCCCAATTTTATGATACTTTTTTTAAAAAATATTATTAAAAAAAATTCCCCCCTTTTTAGCACTTTCAATTTCAGAAATAATTTAAAAAATAAAATAGAATCTCAAAAGCAAGATATTAAATTTTCATATTTGACATAGAATTTATATGGATTTTGCACCTACCTTCCTATCCTAATGGTACCATGTATTGTCATTGCATTAATTGGCCGCCTTCCACAGGTAAGGAGATGAATTTAATATTTTCTAGATTTGATATTTATTTAGGTAGTTAGTTGTCAGAGAAGTATCAAAGAAAACAAAAACATCTAAATAATTGACAAAAAAACAAAAGAATATTCATTTTTACCAAAAAAGAGTGAATTGAATTAAGAGTTGTTACAGCCATCATGTATTGATCCTGATTAATAAAGATAAATATTTAATTATCTTTTAAAATTCAAAATACACAACACTATTAATGTTTCTTTAAAAAACACTAGTGATAGAGTATAGATTGTTATGTAATAGCATATATATATATTATACCTGTCAAACCGTCGGGTCACTTTGGGTTAGATTTCAAGTCAAATTCACTTTTATTTTAAAATTATCAAATTAAATTTTAATTTTATATTTTTTAAAATATTAATATATTTGAGCTACTTTTAATAAATTTTAATAATAATAATATATGTAAATTCAAAAAAAAATTATTACAAAAATATTGTGGAAATATATTATAAAGAAAACGCGTATGCATGCATTTATGCACATATGTACATTCACCTACATGCATGTATGTACATGTTACATGCATTTGTGTTAGTAAGTGCTTGCATGCATACATGTCCATGTCCATACATACATACATACATACATATATATGCATGTTCACCTACATGCATTTATATTTGTATGTATTTACATACATACATATCCTATATATATATATATATATAGGATATGTATGTATGGGTGTTCACTTACATGCATTTATACCTACATGCATTTATATTTGTATGTATTTACGTATGCGTGTTCACCTACATGCATTTATACCTACATGCATTTATATTTGTATGTATTTACGTACATACATATCCTATATATATATATATACACACACACCAAAACAACATTATTTTACAAAATTTGATAAATTCAGTTTTGAAGAAAGTAAAAAAGAAAATATTGTAAAATGACACAATATAGGTGAAATTAAGATTTTTTTCAAAAAAGAAAATTCCGATTGATCGCGGAATTTAAAAAAATTAGAAATAAAAATTATATATTTGGTTTTAAATATATGGAACAATTTTGACACTTAATTTTTCAGATCAAATCATGCAATTAGATCAATTTTTTAGATGGATTCAAATCAAATTCCGGATCAAAATAAAAAAATAAAAAATCTAGAGATCTAATGTATATCTAAAAAGAAGACTCATTTGATAGGTGAAAGTATTAATGAGCCCATCTATGGAAATTGGAGTGGAGATCCATTGGCTTGGCGGATAGAATTCCATAGCTGGCTTATGGTGTACGTGGACATTGCTCCAGAATCGCCCAAACTAAAATGCTCTTATTGTGCCCCTTCAAGTGGATATCAAAATCGGTATATATCCAATGATTGAATTTAAATTAAATTATATTTTTGTCCTCAACATTTTTTTGAAATGTGTAAATTTATCCTTAACGTTTATTTTGAAATAAATTTACTCCCAATATTTATAAAATAGAAGATTTTACAAACCTATTAACGTATTAACAGTCAAAGTTACCGATAATTTACAGTGAGAACAAAAATCTCTTATTTCACAAACGTTATAAACAAATTTGCACGTTTAGGAAAACGTTAAGGACAAAAAAATACTTTTGGCATCCAAATGTTTGATTCATGTAGTAAACACATGTTACCAACATGTTCAATAAATGCGTAACACGTGTCTCACTCGATACAGTTCAGTAATCAACTAAAGTATTAACAGTCAAAATTAACAGTAATTGACGGTAGAGGCAAAAATCTCCTATTTTATAAGTTTTAAGAGCAAATTTGTCCAAAAATAAATATTATAAGCAAATTTGTACATTTAAAAAAAAAATATTAGGGGCAAAAATGTATATTTAGCCTTTAAAATATTATAAATTGTTTATTATTTTAGTATAATAGTTAGCAAGAAAAAATTCCTTTGATTCATGGGTTAAAGAAATATATATATATATATATATATTTTAACGGATGATCTATAAAAAATAATACGTTTTTTTTTTTGTTAATTCCATTTTTATATTTCTAAAATTTTACATAGTTCCATTTCCATCAATAATTGTTTCTTTTGTAAAATCTCACTATCATATTTTTTTTTTCTCTCCTTTTCAATTCATTCGAAATCTTTTTGCCTTTTCTTTTCTTGTCAACTTCTTTTTTTTTTTTCAAATCATCAAGTTCTAAAATTTATAAATTATAAAATGATGTTATAAATTTAATAACATTAACTATATACAAGTTGTTTTTCAAAAAAAAAAAAAAAAACTATATACAAGTTAAAATCGCCTAACACATAAAAAGAAAATAAAAAGCATGTAATACAAAATTAAATAACAAACCATAATATTTTTATTGAATTACTTTACATGATTGGGCGAATTTGAATTGGATGGTTAAGTTATCATATCTGCCATTAGATTAATATCATTATCAAATAAGATCGTTCTCGAATTCAAGTCAAATTAGATGCACAGCTCTATTTGACTCTAATAGAATGGAATAAACAGTTAATAAACGGATTTGAAATAAGTTTGAATAGTTATTTTAGTATCCATAATGGATAGTGATTTATCCTTTGAGTACCCATTATACAAATCAAAGTATAAAATATATAATTATTTTTTAATGGATATTAATTTTTATTATAATAATATTTAATTTAATTTATCTTTATCTTTAAATTTAATTTGATTTATATTAATGTTTGTCCACGTAGTTTGACCATAAATTTATAAAAAAAAAAAAAATTGATAAATGAGTATTTGAATGGATATTGATATTACTAATTGGATATAGAGCAGATATGAACACTGTTATGTTAATTTTAAACAAGTAAAAATCAAATTTAGTTATGGCTATGGAAATGGAACTTGTCATTTGTTGTGATTTGTTATTGCAGATATGAATACTGTTATGTTAATTTGCAATAATGTCACAAAATACAGCCAAAAATAAGTTTTTTTTTTTGTTTTCCTTTTCTTTTTTGCTCATATGAACACACCTTTAAAATTTCAATAAAAAAAAAAAAAATTAAAATTTGAGGAGTGACATAAAACTAGAAATTATTTTCTACAATTTGTGGACCTAAATACTCAATGCCATCCATCTGTGAATTCTCAGGCATTTCAATCTCTTCCAACCATGCATACCTCTCTCCCTCCTCTTTTCTCTTTTCCACTTCCCCATCTGCATTCAATTCAACAATTCATTAGCTCTATCTTCTACTTTCCACCATAACACATGCAATGCACTGATCACAAACTTTATTCTTTCTTACAAACATAAATGCATTAGAATTTACTTACTTGAGAAGGAAGTGTAAGAATGATCTTTGTAGTAGGACCCTTCTCGGCCGTCTTCTATCGAATACGGAGGTCCAAGCACATCAAGCACCGCACATGGCGTGATGCCTGTAAATTGATGGATATTGCCTCCTGTTGTTGGATATAGTACTGAAGTATTGCAAGGAGCTTCATACACACTATCAGCTACCAATCTTGCCAATTTCACTGAACCAAGAACAAAAAAAAGAAAAATCAAATTTGGATCAGGGCTAACTCTATTCTGCTGCTGAAAAGGAAGAAAGCAACAGGAACTCACAGTTAGAAGGCCGGGCAGGCTCCTCTGGATTGGGAGGATTAACCAAATCGTATGATTTGATGTGCATTGTCCCTAATAGAAGCTTGCTAAAAACTGTCATCCCTGGATGATTATGGAGCGGGATGACCGCAGTTGCAGGAAGAAAGAAAATGCATAACTGTACAGCCAAAAATCCAGAAAACAAATCAGCAACTTAAACTGAATTTTCTTAGCCAAATATCAGACAATGAGTATATTCATACACCAGTGCACACGAATAATTTGTATATAAAATCATGTGCTCTTGGAGGAACTTAAGAGTTCGAACGTCCTAATCTTGAGGTTAAATAAGATGATTTTGCTGAAACAGCTTATAGTCCTATGCATTTTGAAAATGATGGTAATAATATAACTTATATAACAGTCAGTTCTCAGTCTGAACAAAATAACTGTATGTTATCAAGTAGGTCTGTCCAATGATGCTCTTGAGAGAAAAGAAAAATGGATGAAATTGGAACTTTCAATCTCAAATTTGCAATGTAAAGCATCCAAAGGCAAATTTTCAAGTCTTACCGAAAATTTGTCGCACTTGTAAACGGTTGTGGTAGTGACCCTGGGAGTCCCTTTGACAGCAGGTTTAGGCTTAAAGAACTGCAGCTCGCTGCTCAGCCCAAAATCTTCTGGCCTCATCTTGTCTGCACCGCAATAGGGAGAACTTATTAAGAAATTGGCATAAGTTAATTATGTCATCTTTGGAAGCTTCTAACTGCATGAGGACACTTTACTAATATTATATATTTCACGAGGCATGACATTTAATGCAAATTGCTACCGGACAATCTGACCCATTTGCGACAAGGAAAACCCAAGTTGTCATGTTGCATTATTTTATTGCTTCCCAAAAAAGGCTTTACATAAGTGACCGCAATTATATGTATTTAACATATTACGTATGCACAAATCCTGAAAATTCAAGTTGTCATGTTGCAATATTTTATTGATTTGCAAAAACGAAAAAAGCTTCAGATAGTCTCTATTATAAGCACAATATGTACGTTTTGCTGCAAATCCAAGACACATGACGACCATCGACATATATGATAGATAGATAGATAGATAGACTCGGGGGCGGAGCCATGTACAAGATAACAGGGCAACAACCTTTATATATATATATATATATATATATATATATATACACACACACACATATATATTTTTGCCAAAGATTTGGAAAAAGTTCAACGCATACTTCACTAATCCCTGCCCTTGCCCCTCTATTTTTATGCGCATGAAAATATATTGAAATTTTGCTACCCTGGAACTAGACGTCGATTATACATAATATATGCATATATAGGAGATATTGCACGTTCCAAAATCCTGAAAACTCAAGCTGTCATGTTGCAATGTTTTATTTTTGGAGTTTCATGTAGACTATATATAGCAAGCACGATGTCTATGATCTACAACAAAGCTGAAGACAAAATGCGAATTATTGGCATGGATACATAGATACATCGTATGTCAATTGCACATGGATAGATTAGATCGCATTGTTTCTCAGCTATACATTTATATACATAGGACATAATAGATATGCAAAAAGCATGTTAGTACATTCTTGTCAGGTCCATAAAATTATACATATATACAAATATGCTCATAGTTAATGCTCCCAAGCTATTGTGACGGGACAGGATTTTCCTTATTGGAAAAAACATTTATATATCACCAAAATAAACATATACACCTATGAGATTTAGCAGTCGGAAAATGTTTCTAAAATCTTCTCAAGGGTAGCATATATATAACAAGATATATAACAGAAAACACAATGATTCAACTGTTTACCGAATCTTATTTCTAAACTTTGTGTTCATTTGATTTAGATGTGAATATATGCAATATCACAAAAAGTACTTTTTCTATTGATTCTTTGATTTAGATAACAAGAATGAAAATTTGACCAGAAGCTGAAAAATGAGAAGAGATCAAAAGTTAAATACGTCGGATTAAAGCAAAAATCGCAGATAAGATAAAAATAATAAGAAACAAAAGATTTTAACGGGTTTCAATGCTACCTATATTTTCAAAAATTAAAAATATTATTTTACTAAAATTGAAAAGGAAATAATAAAAAAATATACTTAACTAATTAATAAGCTAAGTATGATTAAACCTGACCCAACTAGGTGTTTTTTTTTTTTTTTCTGCCTACCATATTTGACCGACAAAATAAACACAAACACATCACGGATAATTATTGCATCCTTACAGCTATAAATTGCACAAAAATAATTAGGATCAGACAAAAAAATGCATTAGCATTCTGAAATTCCTTCAAGTTTCAATCGCAAGCACAGAAAACATAATTTATTAGAAACCGAGGTTTACCACACTGTGGAAATTGACAGTTTCTTATTCTTCTTTATGAAATATATATATATATATATATATATATATATATATATATATATATATATATATATTCACACATTCTGACTTTTTAAATTGAGACAATGATCCAGCTTCAATCATGAAACCAATACAAGATAATGAAAGATCATATAAATTAATTCTATCAAAAAGACAGACCATAAAATAAATAATCAAAACCAACACAAACTAGACAGCATTTAAAAAAAAAAAAAAAAAAGGAAAGTGATCAACCAAGCATGAAGTTCCAATTCCCACGTTTTCATAAAGATGTGAATAGCATATCCAAATTATGCCCCATTAAAAGGATCACTGCCTTATTATCATATTATTAGTAAAATCTTAACTAAAATTATCTCTATCTTAACCCAGAAAAAAAATCCAAATGATTACAGAATGAGAAAACGCACCAAGTATATGACATAATGTCTCCACATCTTGAGGAAAAGGAACAGTGCCAGGGCCTTTAAACACTTGTCTGCATGAATCATACAGCTTCTGCAAAGCCATGGGACCTTCTGCTTCCAATTTCTTCAAAATTTTTCTTCTGTGTCTTCTCTTCTTTAGGACCCTGTTGGCATATCCGACTTTGTGGACATGCCCAACCGGGTCACTTCTCGGTTCAGCCACTGCTTCAATTGTCATCGATACCAAACCAACAATTCAATTCTCTCCCCCGAAAAAAGTGAAAGTTTCAAATTTTTTTAATAAAGTCGATTGAGCAAACTCAAAAATATCTATTTGAGAACATATGTTCATATAAATAGCCAAGATAGATCTTGTACACCCCCACAAAGAAAAACTGAAACTTTAGTTGAAAAAAGGGGGAAATGGGCTCGAGTTTGGAAGTGGTGACAGTAAATTGATGCAAGGGACGAAGAATTTATAGGTGTAAATGAAGATGAATAAGAAGGGGGGAGAAGAGGAAACTGTATGAGAATGGAACACAGAAGAACGGGAAATGTTGGATTAAATAAGAAAATGGCAAAACCAGGGGCTAAGTAGAGCAGGAATTTTGGTATGGATGTGTAGGCGTTATCAGAAAACAAATATCTTTGGTATTTTTAATTGGAATTTAGTAATTTTCCAAGGAATTCCCGCCCCCAAGATTGAGTCTTGAAAACTGCCGGTTTATTTTGGCACCCCTAGTTTTGGTTCGTTTTCGGTTTTCCTTTAAGCCATGCCACAACGTGAATTGACTATTTTACCATTTCCTTTTTTATTTTATTTTTTCATTTACATCTCTCCAAAATCCGTGGGAATTAAGGTTCCTGTGGATCTTTTTCTTTTTTTAAGTTTTGATTCATGATCGAAAATAAATTTGTCAAGAAAATATATATTTTCTAGGTGAGGAATTATTTAATGGCTTCACCAATACAAATGCTTATAAATTAATGTCATAATTCATTTGAAATTAAATTTTAACACATATTATATTTAATTACTGGTCAATTTTACTAATAATAAGTATAAATTCACACATATCTTTTTTTACATGCAAAGTGTAACTAGCTAAAAATTGAAACATAATAAATTAGTTTTTTTTATTTTAATTTTAAAAATAATCCATTAAATATTTGTATTTATCCATTTTACTAATAATAAATATAAATTTATACTGTTTTTAAAAAATCAGAATATATAATACTAAATAGGAAACCAAAATTAATAAAAAGAATTTATCAAATTCAATGTTGTGTTCTCAATTTTAAGTCAATTTGATTATGACCGTAACCGTCGAAAATATGATGTGCCTAATTGAAAAGTCAAATCACATTATTCACAAATAAATAAAAAGAAGACAGATAGTGTAGGGTTCACCAATAATTTTTAACCTAAATATTCATCAATGATGAAAATTTTATAGATAGGCCAATTGATTTGACATTTTGACATTTTCATCATCATTATCATTTTGATTTTTAATATTATTAAACTAAAAACTATGGGAAATGCATGCATGTTGCATTATATTATATTAATAGACGTCAGTGTATGATTCTTATACTTTCATTCCTATAATACTAAATCAAACAACCTTTGTTTTTTAATCCAAAAAATCATACAACTTGTGTACAAAACAAAATCAGCGCACTAACTAATACACCGTCTCGCGTCTGTAAATATTGTTTGTTTTGCATTTGAACCTTCACGGTTTTATTTTTGGGATGTTGTCCCAAAAAACCTCTGCAAAGAGAAGGTGTGCACGCTTTATAAGGGCCGCTTTTAACTTTTCTACAACCAATATGAGATAAAAGATAGCGATACTATCACTAACTATCATCAATTAAAAAAAATATATAAGTTTAATTTTTTTTTTATTTACAAAATTTAGTAATATCAGGACGTCCAAGTTTCGCATGGAATAAAAAAGAAAGTCATAACGGGCTTTTAAAAATTTTTATGAACCCGAGCTCAAGTCCTCGTAAATAAAAAACAGATCAGTATAAATAAAAATTCAAATACATCCACCAAATTTGTAAAATTTAAGGATAGTATCTAGTTGTATGACTAGGTGTAGGTATAAATAAAGAATGAAAATAAAAAATATAAAAAATATATATATTTAACACAAACAGCTATAAAAAAGATATTATATAAATAAAGAAAGAAAGAAAAGAATGGAAATATTAAAATTAATTTGGTTATGTGGGTAATTGGATTGGCAGTTGAAAGAAAGCAAGAAAAAAAGGATGTTATCTGGATAATAATATCTACGGTCTCTTTCGCAACCTCAGCTCAGCTGTCTTCAGAATGGCCTAAAAGTACAAAGCCATGCCGGGTGGTCCACATACTATTTTTTTAATTAATTAATATATTTACTGTATTAAATGAATCCATCGAATATTATATATTATATGTGTGTGTGAAAGTAGTCCACGATATATTTCACCAGCTTTGGATTAAATTTATAATTTGAAATGCAGCTGAACTGACTGTTGCTTTTTTAATATAATTTGTAAGGAATAATAAAGTTTGAAAAGGCCCTCCCAAGCCCATTGATAGTAAATACTATTGATTCTACTGTACGGATAAAATTATAAAATTTCTTAATATTATGTAATTCGAATTTAATATCTTATTTAAAGGAAAAAAACATCAAATCAATTAAATTAATTTATATTAGTCATTTAAGCTTTTTGTAAACAAAAAAAAAAGAATAGAGAGATTTGGATCCCAAAACTACAATTAATACATATGCCAAATTCTGGCAATTTATTTACTTATTTTTATTTATTCATTTAGAATTTGAGAATGGATAATTTTGGTTGGGTATAGGGGTGAGCAGAATTCGGGTAAAACCGAAAAATTGAACCAAACCGACCGATTTTTAAAATTCGGTTCGATTTCGGTTTTGAAATTTCATGTAAATCGATTATTTCGATTCGGTTTTGAAAGGCAAAAACCGAAGAAAAACCGAACCGACCGAAATTTTAATAATATATATTATTTTATTCAATTTTTACATAAAAAAATTATTTTTGTATTTTTTATATTAATTTAAAGGGGTTTGAACTCAAATTATATATGTATATTTTTATTTTAATTTTATGATTTATAATTTTGTATAATTTTTTAGTTAATTTTTTTTAATTATAATTTTGAATTTTCGGTTAACCGAACCAAACCGACCGAAAATTTCGGTTCGATTTTATATAAATTCGGTTCGATTTCGATTTATATAAATTATAAAATTTTAATTTTCGATTTTTTCGGTTTGGTTATTGAACCGAACCGACCGTTGCTCACCCCTAGTTGGGTAATTTGAATATTACGGGAAACACGTGGAAGAAGTAATATATCACGTGTCACCCACATGCCGAGCTCGTGCATGAACTTGTCAAAAGTTTTAATGTCACGTGTCGGCGCCATTCCTTCCACCTGTCGCCTTATACAAGCGTCACCTGTCGCCTTATCCAAGCTGGCTTAATCCATATCAGCAACCATTTAATATTGGGTTATTCTAAATTGCTGATTAGTATAGGTATTTATAATTCACATAATATATGAGCATGAACGCCAACTATATTAACTATTCTCTCCATTCTTTATTATCTGTTATTTTTTACTAAAATTTAAATTCTATTTATATGTTATTTTTAAATTTTCAATAAAATTTAATTTTCTTTTTCCAATTTAATTTTCATTTTTAATAAAAATTGACCAATTAGATTCATTTTTTTTTACATTAAATCACTCAATATGCATTGAATCACTCAAATTTTTTTTAAATTTAAGACTAATTAATATTTTTTAATTCTAGTGAAAATAACAAAAGTGACAATTATAAAAGAATGGAGGGAGTATATTAATACATGAATTATGAACATGTAAATAAATATTTTTGATAATTCAACTTTTTAAGAGCAATTTTTAACACAAAAACTCGTAATATTTATAATTATTTAATACTTGAAAAGTTGAGTAAATTCAAAAAATTTGAAAAAGTAGAATTTCCATTCACAAGCAAATTATGTATTAAAGTCATTTAAACATATTATAAAATAAAGCAGATAATGGATAATGAATTTCAATATTTTCAAACTGTAAGATAATGTTTTTATATTTTTCTACTGGTACATTTTGATTGGAATTTACTGTTGCAAGAAGCTGAAAATTTTTCACATAATCATATGTAACTTTTAACTCATGGATTAAAAATTACCAAGGATAGACCATGCAATGAACTAACCTTATCCCAAGCTTTGACGCCCCTTTTCAGTAACAAAGAGGTAAATGCAGAATTTGTTAGAAATTTCCAAAAGATTAGTTTTTGTGTTGGAAGTTGTGGGCGGAGCAAAGAAATTAATTTGAATTGAGTGATGAGCACATGGATCTTAAGCTACGGATCTTGCATCTATCTATGTGATATTATATAACTTTACGGTTTTCAAAATGTTAAGATATTATATAATTAAACATACATACATACATACACGCACATAATTTCGTGTTTTAAAATTAAAATTTCCTACTGGTTTGTATCAAATTCCACAAGATGTGATGGCTGCCTCATGCCCACTCACAAAAAAACCACCCACAAACATCAAACATTTGAATATTATCAGGTCCATGCACACTCCGATCAAATATGAGTTTTCACGCTAACCAACACAAATTCCACGGATTTAGAGTCAGCTTCAACTTCTAATAGTGAATAGTATCTAATATACAACAGTTAATTAAAAATACAAAAAAATTTAAAATAAAACGTTCTACCTTATTAAAAATAGTGGAAAAAAAAAAAAAAGAAGAGTAAATCTCTAATTGCTGCTCTTAGGTTCCAAAGAGTATTTGGTGATGATCTATTGCAGTATGTGCACAGTTTCAACCTTATTATTAACAAGGAAATAGAAGAAGAAAGAAAACAAAAGCTTTTCAGTTTTCAGCTAATAATGTGCTATCAAAATACACATTTGTTTAAGTGAAATTAAAGGATTTGAATATTTCGTCTGCCAGTTATCAGTATAAGAAACTATGCCCTAAAAAGCAGCCATACTCCAGGAAAAACAAAGCCTTCTAGTTACACGATTTCTCTATTCATTTTACACAATAAAATTCATGATGGAATCCTGTAACTGGAACATTAAGCGCAATTACCTTTTCCTTTTTGATCGCCTTCTCTGTGGTCTCATATTTCCAAGAACTCCTCGTACGAATTGCTATGCACATTAAGAATGTGATGAACATTTTAGCGACTCCAAGTCACAAGAAAATACAATATGACCACTGTTATGAGCATTCCCATGTATTTGATCCATCTATCAACACGGTTTCGCCTCTCAATTAGCCTCAGAACAGAATTGGAGAGCCCCACCGTGTTAAGAACATCCAAAGCTTTGCGTTGTGCTTTCTGCACCAAGATACATGTTAGTCAGAATAGCCATAATGAAATATAAAATGACTGCATGATTAAATTTAACTTTCAAATAAGATACAAGTAATGAGAATAGTCATTCTTAGCAGCAAAGGAACTATAAAGTCAATGCCATCATTCAAGAGAATGGTTTCCCTTTAATGTAAAGATTATGTTGTCTCCAATTATTTTAACCTTGACCAGTCTAGCACTTGTGTTCAGTAACTTCCTCCAATTCATTGCTGAGCAACGAAACCAAGGGGTATAGACATCACCCAGTCAACATTCCCATAAACCATCCAGCCCAACCCCCATTAAAGCTGAAACATGGCATTAGAATCCTCTGATAAGCAATATGATGGTGCCCCATCTTTGCTTGGATTTCCATTTTATGCTCAATAGAGCAGTCTAATGTGTCACTTCTGATGAAATCAGTTCAGTCACCCTCACTCATCAACCTAAATTACAAACAGAATTTCATCTACCAACTCAAATTCTTCATTACCACATAAGCGTCCTAGAAATAACTTGCCCAACACATAGCAAATCTTATTTCCTTTCCTTTCTCATAATTTTGAATCACTGTGCTCATTTGCTTAGCAGTCAAAGGAATAAAACCGTAATGCAGGCATTTGATTATTTCAATAAAAAACAGCACTGTCTTAGAAGCTCATAAGGATGTGCCTTCTCAATGAACAAAATAGGTGTACAATTCTTGGCATACAGAATATGCAAAGGTAACAGTACGATTTAACCACAGACCTTCAGGCGTTCCCTTTGTTCTGAATATTTGGAAAGTATGGCTGCTCCAGTTGATAAAGATTCTTCTAACATCCTCTTTGAATTGTTAACTGACTGCATGGCCTGTGCTTCGTCATCAAATATTCTCAAAACATGAGCTGATTCACCATTCTGGACATAGCACATCAAAAAATTAGATCGTGAGTCAAAAAGATAATTTTGGCAGGATAGAGCATTGTGTCTACTTTAAACCATTGAACAACAAATAATACTCACTGCTCTACCAAGTAACTCTGCCCTCTCCTGAGCGTCTCTCATCCGCCTTTGATTTCTAGCAAAGTATCTATCCAGACTTTGCTTCAATGATTCAGCCTCTTCCGCTACTTGCTCTACCTTTCTATGCAACAAAAAAAAAGCCATTCCATTGACACAAGTGTCATTAAACTGGACTATCAGGGAACAAATAACACATACAAAGAGACTTCAAGGGGTTGGCAAACTAACAATATATCATCAAGGCACATTATCGCCATCTACAAAATGCATGAATACCAACAATTCATGTGATTAAAATTGATAGGAACAACTCCGATGTACTAATTATAGAGGATAATCTTCAGTTCACCCAGTCAACTAATTCTGTTACTTGACAAACAAAATCCTTATCACTTATTTAAATTCAATAGCTGCATTATACCTTAAAATCTGATGTATATTTTTTTATACAATTTGCAGCAGCAAACCTTTTACTAATTAAGTCAGAAACTCCACCAAAAACAATATTTCAAACTAGCCTATGCCTGCTGCGTAAAAAATTCTCCTATATGCAGCTTTGCCAATCACAAAAACTTCAAGAGCACTTGATAATACTGCATAAAGATACGATTAGTTCGACACAAATCATCATCCTACCACAACACGCTAAGTTGAAATTCTCTCAACATTTGAGAACAAAAGAACCGATTCAAAGTTTTACCCAAAAAGAAAAAAAAAATATCAAAGGAAATTATTATGGATTATCCTCGAGCATTTAAAATAAGAAAGAAATGGTTGAAAATAATTCTATTGAAAATAACAAGAATAGGACTGCTATGAATGGAAAAGATCCAATTAGAAAAAAAACTAAGAGCCAGATTAGAAACATTTCCCTTATTAATGGTGGAAGCGTGGATCAGAAAGAATAAGAGAGAAAGCAGAGAAGAAATACCTTTTCCAGAGATCGCGTTGGGGTTTGGAGGCAATAGAACGCCAGAAACGATCCATCTCGGCGCACAAGGACTGGATCTGAGAAATATCCTTTTTGACGGAGAAGGAGAGCTCAGGGGAGTCCAAGCCTCCACTAGATGTAGAGCCCTCAAGTCGCTCGAGCCTCTCGATGCCATCTCGAGCTCTCAAAAGGATCTTCTTGGAATTCTGGTATATCTCTGATAGAGTTCCTCCACCTCCTTCAACAGCCATGGCCATCCTTGCTCCTCTGTAAGATCACCAAAATTGAATTTGGGCCATTTGAAATTGAAATATAATTTGATCTTCTTTATTCCGAATTTTGCACATCACCTGCCCAATAATAAAATTACAAAGTGCCACGTCATCTTACATCTTTTGGAAGTTACGGCAGGACACTAATTTTTAAGTTAATATTTTTTGATTGCGATTACAAGTAAATACCTTCTTTTATTTTTTTACTGCTTTTTCTTGATGATATACATTTGGAGTCGGGAAAGGGAAAGATCGAACTTTTGTATGTTAAAAAAATACCCATTTAAATTTTAACAGTAAAACTACTCAAACATTACTATTTTTTTAACCTTCGCTTTATTTTGACAGTAATTAAATTTTTATCCATTTAAAACTATCCAAATATTTACTCCTTCCATTCCATTTCTTAATATATATCACTTTTATTATTTTCATTAAAATTAAAAAATATTAATTAGATTTGAATTTATAAAAAAATTTAAGTGATTCAATGAATATTGAGTAATTTAATATACAAATTTAAATTTAATTGATTAATTTTTATTGAAAAAAAAATTAAATTGTATTGAAAATATAAAAATGACAGATAAATATAATTTCAATTTTACTTAAAAGTGACACGTAACAAAAACGAATGGAGTAATATATTAACTTTTCACCTATTTTTTAATGTTCGTATCTATTTTTTTAATTTTTGCATCTTACGTGACAAACATGTAAATAGATTAAAATATATGAAATTGGATAACACGTGAAATATAAAAATCTAAACACACACTAACACTAACATAATGCATACCTAATTTGCAAATAATAGATAATTTTTATAAAATGTGTAATTAACATTTTTTGTAAATTAGAATGATAAATATTTACAACCGATGATAATAAAGTTCTTAGGGATGCTTTCTTGAGTTAATCACCTGAAAATACGAGAGAGACGATGGGTTTTCGATAGAGGAGATTCTGACGATCAAATCAGCAAATTGACTAAAATGTATATATGTTTTGTGTTGAAAAATTTCAGAGAAAAAGAAATATACCTTGATTCCATTTTTATAGAGTTATTTTTTCATTTTGGAATAGGAAACAAACTTTAAATACTTTTTTTACCTTATTGATTTGTACTTGATTTTTTATTTGTAGGGAAATATTATTAGGTAACGACAGATAACTTCATTTATGATGGGATTGGAATCGTCTGAATATATTGAAAATATTTGTGAATAATGACCTTTCAAATATGAATTCCGATCTGTTTAGATAATCAAGCTACTGACATAATGAATGTCTGAAAGAATTCGATTATCGAATTTTTGGATAGAGAGTCTGATTATCAATAACTAAATATTGATAAACAAATAAAAGATAGCTTTATAGAATTAACGATGTAAAAGAAGACTTGAACGTATCAAAAGGGTTGGCCAACGGTCTTAAAATTTTTGCTTTGAGAATATTAATATCACGACACCATTGTCAATAGGTCCCCTCCCACACATTAGAATTTTAAGAAGGTATGCATTTAATATTTTACTAAATAATTAGAATTCTGATTATAATAAGAATGAGACCAATGCATAAGCATTATCTCAAGGATCATTACTAATACTCACAGCTGGGATTATGATAGCAAGGCAATGAGATAACACAACCATCAAACACTGAAACTGGACACAATTTCGGCTTTCTTTCATTAAATTTTTCCTTTCTTCTCTTGTTATGCTTTTCCATTGTTTTTGTACAAGTTAGAAAAATTTAATATTCCTGTAATTTCTCTTCCACGGCATAGTTACAAGTTACTTAATCATCGAAATGTAGCGCTCCGGTTCCCAGTGGCTGGGAAAGCCTGACGTCTTTTACCCTGTTGAAATTCTCTGACCCCATCATCCTTCTGAACTTGACCCACGCCAGAACCTATTTTCTTACTAGCATTACCAAGCAGGCTCCTCTGATCTCCATCACCCGCTGCTTCCAATTCTTTGGCTGCACCTTCCCCACATCTGACCTGTTTTCGAGCTGCAGCATAATCAAATGTTTTCAGCTGCACAAGGCCAGTTGGTTCTTGGGATTTTTCATTTGTTTTGTTGTGATTATTTGACTGGAAGCACTTTTGGAAGCTTGTAGACAGATCAGATAGAGACACAGGTTCTTCGTCCATTTCCAACGCAGACCCTGCTGGTTTGCAGTAGCTTCTAGTATCTTTGTTCTCTGAGTTATCATTCTCCACTTCCTCTCCATCTGAATCATCCGACAGCACTATTATTTCTTCTAGACTGGAACAGGTAGCTGGGGCTGTATTAGATTCTTTAGATTGTGATATTTCTGAAATGTGATGCGGCTCTTCAACAACTGGTTTTGGCTCTTGGAGAATCGATTTTGCCTCTTGGACAACTAGTTTTGATTGTTCATTTCTGCCCATGAATGAATGGAATGGGAGTTTTACAGAAGTTCTGATACTTTCCAATTTGACCGCTTCTTTGTCCTATGTATTGATTAAAGGGGGGAAATATTAATCCAAAGCCAGAAAAAGGAAAAAAGAATAATTACACAGAATTATGTCCCACAGAGAAGGAAGTCGAGATTATTGATATTTAAATCTAATCAAGCCTTCAATTACAAGCTGTTGTGGCCAAATTACATGCACCAACAGAAGACATATAACATAATACCATTAGAATCTAGTTCTCTTATTACATGAGAATATTTAGAACATAGAGTTATTTTATAATTTATATTTTAAGTATTAGAATAAGAAATCAAATTTAAAATATAAAGAAAATACAAAAGATTCTTTCAGGCAGGCAATGACCTGTCAGAAAGCCATATCATTCTTTTTTTAATCATTAGTTTATTGATTGTTCAGCTTAATAGGCATAAAGAAACACATATCAATGAACTTCGTTAGTGGAGGCAGTCAATTTAATCAAGTTCACCCTTGGAAATTCATTAGACTGACTGCTTCTGCCCTGCTTAGTTATGGTTACAGTCTCGAATACATTCAAACTGATGACTTGAGAGCTAAAGCACTAGGAAAAACTGTCAAGGTGAAGGATCCCTTAACATAAAGCATCACATTGTCCAGCATACATGCCTAGATCAGAACAGTCATGGCTACAGAATAATACCTTTTTGTTGCTTTCAAACATTCGCTTTGATGTTGGACCTCCCAGCAGTGCTCCGAAAGCACTAGTTGGCTTCTTTTTAGCCTGGACAGTTGCTCCAGTAACCTGTTCGACAATGACAAACTTTTCAGAATATGACACTGCAAGAACGATAAAAACTCTGCAAGGGAGCAACAGTGCAACCATGGATGAAGAATATATGTTTGAAGGCGTAATTGCATCTCTATTCAGCTGTGAAATGGGGAGGTTTCCTCTAGAAGACCTTGAAATGTAACTTCCAGATTCAACACCATTTTCACCAAGACTCTTAAAAAAGCCTCCCAGTCCCTCTCTAGCATCTTTCACCTCCTTTCTGAGAGGTGGATTAGCTGTTTGGAGTATATTTCTGTTGCCATCAGTTGCATTGCCATCATCACCAGGCATATCAAAGACTTCACAATTATCATTAACTTCTACATTGTCCGGTGAGGCCTTCTGATATGAGGGCAAAATAAATAAATAAATAAATAAATAAATAAAGAAACAAAGAGGAGATGTCATAATAGATGAAGAAGGAAAAATGCAAGGGAAAGTTGTATAAGGTGAGTCCCTAGGAAGACTGACCATATCTGAAAACTCAATTACCAATTTCTTTCTATGCCTACCATTTAATTATGGAGCAGTTATCAAACAAGCCAAACCAAATGATTCAACATTCAAACTACATGATCCTGCTATAGCACACTCTTCAAAAATATCATGTCACCCTATAATTTCCCAATTTAACTATTATTCAAATTTCATCATCTGAAAAGAAAAAATCAATTATTGGCTAAAATGTTGAGTTTCTAATACTTTGAATTTATAATTACAAATATATAGTTAGATTTGAGGTCAAATTTATCTTACAAATATTGGTTTTCCAGCCCATCATGTACATGAGAAAGTAAGAAGTCCTGACATCTAACATAATGCATGTTGGCAACTTGTATGCTAGTGCAGTACTCATTCCAGGACACAATGCAAAAATTATCATAGTTGTTTATGCAAATCTTACTGTTTCCATGCGTCCCTCCTTTAACTGTAGAGCAGCAGCTTCAAACTCATCAGAGTTTTGCATAGCATGCCTAATAATGTTAACAATGGAACCAAGATTTCGTTCAACATATGGGTGCTTTGACTTCAATGCTCGTCGCAACTTTGGAGGAGTAACAGGCATCTGTTTTGCTTTATCCATTTTAAAAGAGAAAAAGGTTTACCAGAAATGTAACATTACAGCTAAACAAAAGCACAAAGCCGAGCATGCTCTTACCAATTTCAAGAAGAGTTTTGTTTGGTAATATATAGCCTGTACTCTCATCTTCTGCACGAGCAACCACATCTCTCCACTCAAAGAGTCCCTGTCATTTGGGTAGTTCACATGGTTGGAGTAGATAGTAATGACCAAATCTTAAACAAACAGTAGGAATCATTTACCAAACCTAATCTACAATATGTTATTAAATTCCACAAAGTACAGAACTCAGAAAATGGAGTTTCAAGGCCAGTCAAAAAGACTGCAAGGCCCGAATCATCAAACTTATTTGTCTGCCCAGCAAATTGGACATCTTCTTGATAAGTCGAATAAAGGAAATGGTTAAATGAGGATGGATAAGAACTTACAGCAACAATGGCCAGCTGCTGAGCAGAAAAACCAGAACTCTGCAACCTATATTCAAACACAGAACATAATTGTTGATTAATTTCTGTAACAGCCCAAATTATAACTTCTAAGACAAGGAAGAAAATGCAATACCAAAATTCATGAGTGAGATTATAATTAGAAAATTAGTTCTTTTATATAATTTATTTCTCAAGAGGAAAAAAATGTGGTAAAATAATGTTGAGATTATTTCTAACTAATTCTTAAATTTTTTATATAAACTAGCATCAAATATCAAGTAACACAGGCGCACACATCAACATGGCGGAAGAAATTGCATGAAGATAATGAATACAAAAAAGGAGGAAAAGGTTTCCTCCCAAGCAAGAATAGAAAATCATCTTTAGGGCCCAGAAAAGATAGAGACAAAGCAGTCTCTTTTCCACTTGATGACGCCAAATCTATCATTCATATGATATTGAGAAAACTATGAACCTCCCAACACCTTTATTAATTACACTTGAATCCTTCCTTTTGAAAAGGTCAATTATATATTGGTCTACTTTTGGAAAGATGTTTATGTCAAACCCGATAATTAATCTTTTACTTCTTTGTCTTAGTACAACTTTTAAGTAGCTTGTATTTTAAATGACAAAATAACATATTGATTCCTGACTTTTAAATTTTGTAGGACCCAATGTTACTTTATTCAAAAATTCATGCAAAGAGTAATGTTTTGAGAGACAAAGAAAAAAGGAAGGCAAAAAACGAAGAAGAAGAAAAAAGAGAGGTACCCAAACATACCCATATATGTGTAGATATGAACTTTCTGTCAAAAGCTCCTTCTCATATAGCTGCATACAAATATCATAACTGCGTTTGTACACCTGTTAGGGAAAAAAGAAAAAAGAAGAAGAAGAAGAGCTTAGCACACTGTACAAGAAGAATGAATATCATATGTTCAATTCAAAGTTAATTTTTTCAACAACAACAGTGAAGCAGAAAAAGATATTGCATATTCCAAAGCTCAAAATTATGTGAGAGAAATACCAGCTACATGTTGCAAATCATATGATATTTAGAAAAACATGTTCTTGACTACATTTTTTTTTTACTCTAGGCAGTACTTAAGATTGTTACTCAACAATTATAAGGGAAACATAACCAACCCGAGAACCTAAAGAGCTAAAAAAAAACTCCGGTTCTAAACAGACAGCTTTGATCATTAACATGCAACAATTCTACAATCCCAAGTGCCCCCCAGTCTATATATTAGTACTACATAATCAACCAGCACACCCCTGCATGTAGAAAATTGAGCATTACAGTAATTTAAAGCAGTTTATTAAAATCATACCTCCAACAGAGGACTATCAGAACTTTCATTGTCATTAGGCATTGAAAGCAACATTCCCCTCATCATATCATAGATATATAACAGATAGTGGGTATCTTCTCGGGCATATCTGTCAATACAAATGAGACAATTTATCAGATGATTATAAGCTAATAATTGCAAGATCAGAAAGAAAAGTAAGAAAACTAAATGAATAAACATATCTTCCAAAAAAAAAAAAAACTGTTGTGCAAGTTCTACCTTTGTACTTTTGGGTTGAAATTTATTTAGTGAATACATGCAAAAATTTAGAAAGCTTGAAAATTAGTCTGCAAGAAAAATTTTCCAGCATATTCAAAATATATCTACCTATTGTAATTCATTGAAAATCAGATATATATCAAGTTCCTACACAAAACTTGCTGTCACGATGATCCCAACCAACTCTGTTTTTTTTGGGAGGGGGATAGGGATAGAAGCTTCTGGCAACATGAAATAAGAATCCGGCAATTTCTTTTCCACTTAGTATATAAGATGATTTATTCTTTCCATAGACTTAGGTACCATCTATATCAAATAAATTGATAAGATGTGAAGAGACAAGTTAAGGGAAGAATAAGATGTGAAATTCCGAAACCATATTCACCTAAGCATCTCATCAGGAAGCGGGCGTAATCTCCAATCTGCATTCTGGTATCTGCAAGTAAAGGAGAGCTTAACTGTATAGTAAATAAAAGGAGCATATATGCATGCATACATGTGTATATCTGTCTGTGCACGTACATATATATGTATTTATGTATGTATAAATGTAAACAAAACATTGATTATGATATGTGCATGAAAACATGTATGCATGTGCAGATATATTTATCAAACCATGTAAAGTAGCAGATTAAGCAGTTACTAAACAAGGACCTACCCTTTGTTAGCAGTTACTCCACAAAAATGCTGCAAAAGATACTCCAAACTATTTCTATCCATCTTCAAAACTCTTGAGGCCTGATATAAGTGAAAACCAAAGTAGTAAATAAATGGAAGGAATATTCTGCACAACTTTTTAAAGTTAACATCAGTTAAAAAAAGGAAAGACAAAGGATTGGTAAATTTTTTTTTTCTTTAAAAAAAAAAGAGCAAGCTGAAAACTTTTGTACTGAAAAATACATTCCAAAGGAACCAACAGACTCATTTTAACTGAACAACAAAAACATTATTGGCTACAGTAGTCAAACCCTCCGGTTGACTCATAAAAAGACAAATGGGTTGGCATTTCAGAACATCAATGCTGTACAGAAAATTCCAACCTGAATCTCTTCTATCAAAAAAAAAAAAATCACAAACTGCATTGAATGCGCATGGCACATCATATGACAAAATTTTATGGCTGCAAATTATCAAATAATTACAACAATTCAAATTCTGAACCACACATTATATAGATTAGTAAACCAGATTCAAGGAATTGGATGAAATTCGAAACAATAATCAACAAAACAATTAGAATCACATTGCTAAAATCAGCAGTAGTTTCAAAGAATAGAACCTGTCCAGTGTCAAAAAGATTGCAGATATAGATGCCAAAGTCCCGTTGCAGCCACACAATATCTCGATCTGCTCCATGCATGACCTACTTAAATTAAATGCCATCACAGATATGAAGAAATCTGTCACAAAAAGATATTTAGAGATGTCTAAAAAGCGAACCTTTTTCTTGGTGGGATCCTTGAAAACTTCTCTAAGATAAGGTCCGACATGTATTCGAAGCTTTAAAGTATCAATAACGAAATCCTCAGTTCTGGTAGAAATTTGCATCAAGCAAGTCAATCCTTGGAAAGAGCGATACTGGTTATGTTCCAGATCAACCTAGACAATTTAAAAACAAAAAATCAAGAGTTTCCATTTTATTAGCCAAATAAAAGCTGATGATGAGAATGATGAGTTATTGTTAAAAGCAATCCTTGTAAGATATTATTGTTAAAAGCAAACAGGCAACCAAATAAATGCTGATGATGAGAATAATGAGAACAAAGCAACAAATATATTCAAGAAAGATAATGCCACACTCTCATTTTGAAAGTAAATAAAAAGCAACAAAAATAATGAAAAGAGCAACATATCATAATGGCCAGCTTGGAAAACAGAATGCCTCGACTAATTAATAGAAGTGATACAAATAATAAGACCAAGAAATCTGAATGGCATCTTGAACACATGCAAATTGCATATTTCACAGTTAAACGTATGAATCAGTAAAAAGAAGAATCAAATTTTACCGCAAATTCGTTTACTCCACGCAATTTGGACACCAATTCCTTCAGATCTTTCACTTCCTCCACAAGCTTGAATGGGGTATGCTCCAATGGAGATGGTGACAAAGCCTCAATATCCCCATTACTTTTATCCACAAAATCTAAAACAGACAATTTTTCCTACATTCATCATAAAGCAGTAATTAGATGAGGGAAAAGGAGCATCCCTTTTTCACCCTTAGGTTAGTGATGCACACATTACAAGATTAACCAAAACTTGCTAAAGTTGAATCGGAGTGTAAATGCCAGCAAAAATCATAAACAATCCATTTCACGCTGGCAAAGAAAATCAACTAAGATGGATACTCAACAAAAGACAAAGTAACCATTTCACACATAATACACTGCTTGATAGTCGATGAATGGTGAGCACAGATGATGCAGGCCTCAACTGGAATCAATTAGGCTTGGTAACTACAGGTAGTTATGCAGAGGCTAATCCTTAATATGCATGACGAGGAATCTACAAAATAAAAAACAGTACTTCCATCCTCGAGAAACTATTCACTCTCCCATGTCATGAATCCATCTGTCATTGAGAGTGTCAAGATGCACTTCCTCCTTCGAAACTCTCTCAGTTCTTTCCCTTTGCATCAACCATTTTGTTGGTGGTAATAACATCATCAGACAATAATCCCAAAGCTAATCTGATATGAGGTATTCTACAATTGTACTGGACAAAAATGCATAAAAATTGACATTAAACAAGCAGGCAGCTGGAAGGTGGTCCAAGTTTCACGTGATAGATGTTTATGATCAAAACTGTTGTTTAAGTAACAATGAAATATCAACAACACAATCAACAAAGAAAAGGTAACTAAATCAAAGGGCCACAAATAAGCCCCATATTCATCATTCAAATATTAAAAATATAAAAATAAAAACTAACCAGTGGATGAATGGAACGCAACCCATCCTCGCTCCTCTGCAGCCAAACATGCCCAAACGGCTGGTTCGAATTATTCACCAATATATTATACACCTCCTGGGGCTTCTTTATTGTAGCTATATGAAACGGCACTTTCGCTTTTACTCTAGCCTTCATATCAGCCACCTTCACCCCAGAGTCAACAACTAACTCGCTCCCTGAGCCACTCAGTGGTCCGCTGCCCGAGTTAATTAAACCCTTCTTTTTCTTTGCATAAACCATTTGAAACCCACTCTCTGTTTCCTTTCCCGAAATCCTACCAGTTTCCTCTTCCTTCTTTCGAATACTATGGAACTCGTCGATAGAGGCGTCAAAACGCTCCAATATCTCATCGTTCATGTCAACAAGCACATTGTAAGATTCATCAAAGTCAAGATCACTGGGAAAATGCAATCTTTCCTTCAAAATTCGATTTGATGATCCTATTGAGTCGAGCAGAGATTGTGATTGCGCGGCAATTTGTTGGATAGGGAGCTTGAACTCGTGGAAATTGTAGTAGAAATGGAAGTCTTTGTTTGAAGGAAGTGTACGCGCTGAGGCTGAGAGGCTTACTAATGAAGATGACAGAGGACCAGTGGCTAGGGTTTGCAACGTTTGTGATTTCGATGAGGTTTCCGAAGTTTGATCGATGTTCATATCGTCTTCGTTCATGGTGTGTCTGTGGAGAGAAGAAACGATAGTTAGGTATAGAAGGGTTTAAGGCGTAAAGATAGGGTTAGGGTTTTAGAGACGCCATTTGTTACAATGCAGAGACGGATATGAGGGAGGGATGAAAGGGAGTGAGGAGGTAGTAATGAGGATATTAGTCACGTGACATGTGTGGGGAACACGTGGAAATATTGTACAGAAAGACAAAGTACTACACGCATTGCTCATTTGCTTGGGAACTTTATTTATTTATTATTTGAAAAAGACGGTGAACGGTGGATGTGAGTAAAAAAGCGACCTGTAACAGTGTGAAGGGAGAAAAGAAAAGAAAAGATTTACTCCACCCAATTCAATATCATCCAAACAAAAAGCTTAAAAGTATTTTTAAAAATCCAATGAATAGATGATACGCGGCAGAATAAAATAAAAAATATTAAGTTATATAAAACTTACAGTTAGAACCGTTGTCCACACATTCCCATAAAATTACCGTTGAGTCCAAAACGATTTTATTTTTTCTCTTATAAATTACCAACACTTTCCAAATCATTTTCGTACAAACTCTATTTATGTCTCAATCTAAAAAAAATATATTTATAAGCAAATCCCTCTATTATTCGATCAAAAAATGGACCTAAATCAATTTAATATTAATTACTTATAAAATTTCAATCTCTTTAAAAATCCAGATTATCTTTCAATAAAAATAATTTGAAAAAAATCTAAGTATTATACTTTTTATCCATCTCAAAAATAATTATAAAAATGATTTAATAAATATATTAATTTCTTATTTTTGTAATCATAATGTCATGTTAGACCATAAATGAAACTCACTATAATTTGATCATCTGGGTCATGATAAATTCTAGAAGATCCAATGCATTTACTAATTCATAAAATTTTTATCTATTTACCGTTGGATTAATTCATGAGATGATCCATTATAATCCCAACCAAGTCCACTACAATCCCAGCCCTTTGCACCTATACTTGTATAGCACTCATTATCCTGCAATACAGGATTTTTGGCTGCAAACGACGTCTTGGTAGACTTTAGACGAGCCTCGTTATAGCTAATATTTGTGGTTATCTTGCTGGGATTCATCGTTGACGAAAATTGACCTATTAACCTAACCGGCACTCTAGTCCTCACCAACTATACCGAGCAGTGAAAGGAATATACTTTCCTTCTCAGTAGGGTAAAGGGTTCCCTACCTGCTTCAACGACATCTCGTTTCTGACATCAATTATCTTCCCAAGAAAAAATGAGGTATTTTCATGCTCTCTCATTTCGCAGATCAATTTCTTTTGGTTTCAAATAAAGGGTGAAAATGAAACAGTTTCTTTTGATTTCGAGTTGTGCAGTCGCCATCCGGAGGTTCTCTGGGCTCAGCGCTCTGATAAGGTGTACTTAACCATCGCATTACCTGACGCCAAAGACATTTCAGTGAAATGCGAAGCTGAGGGTGTTTTCAGTTTCTCGGCTATTGGGGTTCAAGGCGAATTCTTTGATTTCACTTTGCAACTCTATGGACCTGTTGTTCCCGAGGTTAAAAGACATAATCTTTGACCTGTAAATTTTTGTGGGTTTGTTGTTAATCATGAGATTTAATTTGACTATCTTAGAAAGTTTTTTTCTTGTTGGTCCTTTGTTGTTCAGGGGTGTAAAACTAATGTTGGGTTGAGGAATATAATATGCTCAGTTCAGAAAAAAGACAAGGGTTGGTGGAAAAGGCTTTTGAAGTCTGAAGAAAAGCCTGCACCTTACATTAGGGTTGACTGGAACAAATGGTGTGATGAGGATGATGAAGAATCTACTTGTGAGTTTTTAACGCAATTCTCTTACAGCTATTCTTTTTTATTGTTATGGATGCTGTTTTCTCAGTTGTACTTTAGCCTGTCTCAATCGTCAGCTTTACTTCAAGATTTTGAGCAGTTACTGAACTGCTTAAACTAGTTGTCTTTTGTGATGCTCCAATACTGCCCTAGATTCCGCCAGATAATGGTCCTCTGCATCTCTCACTAATGCTAACTGCCTGTATCCTGAATGCTATATCTTTGACTGATCTTTTGTTGTGAAAGACAATGGTCTTCTGCAGTCCTATTTTAGGCTTCGTTTCTGTTGTGAAAGAGAGCAACAGTCATTTCATTATTTGGTTAAATATAAGTTGCAGACAAGGTTGGGTCCGTAACTGAATTTATCTTCTTTCAAGTCGATCTTCTACTGGTCTTGCCAACGGCACTAAAGAGTTTCAGATGTCATATGCCTTGTATGGAGGAAGAAGAGAGATGCTTAGAACTTTGGAGCTTTCTTGTTCAATAGCTTATGACTCGATGAACAAAACAAGTGTTTTGTTCTGACATTTTTTGAAAAACGAGTTTTTTCTTGTCTTGTTACTGTTGTAGTTCATTGACTGTACTGATGAGTGATGTGGAATAACTAAATAATCAGCAAAATAGTTTGCAACAGGCTTCTGATGTCGATATTCATATCTTAATTATTGTTCAATCACCAACCTACTTGAGGACAAATTATTGGTTAAGATTTCCCCTGCTCTGCTCATCACGGTGTCTTTATAAAAGGTGCTCATATTTAACACAGATATGCTGGCTGCATGGTTGCGTGGACAAATTATAGTAGCGGGGTTTCCTTAGTATTATACTATCATAGCTAGTATGATCATGCATTCTGATCTGTAGCATTTCCTTAGTATTATACTATCATAGCTAGTATGATCATGCATTCTGATCTGTAGCATTTTCTCCTTTTGGGCCTATAGCTTCTGCGTTACATAGCTATGCAATGTGCAAATGATGGCAGCTCTTAGATTTTCAGTGAGTGGATTCTGATTGCATATTTGTGCTTTTGTGCAGCTGATTTGGCATCAGATGATGATACTGCTGCGGTAACTGAATTTGTTATTTTGATAACTTTGTGTAATGTTAGAAATTTGATTTTACATATGCTTTGTGTGTCCAAATTAAGTGGCTCTGTTTTATTTTGCAGTATAATGAAGAAGATGAAGGCAGCGATGATGATGGAATGCTTTGTGAGTTACAATTTAATCACCTTTGTTACTTTCATAAATATTACATGATCAACATGCTCACTTTCCACATTCTCTTGTGTCATACTACCTCCGTCCCATATAGATAAGCGCACTTCCTATTTCATAAGAATTAAAGAAATGCAATTAATTTTCTTGGAATAATATAATTTATTTTGTACTTTTACTAATTTATCTTTATAATTATATGTGAGAAGTATGAGATAATATTTAATGCTTGTTGATAATAATGAATATTAAATAAGAGTGAATTAGAGATATTGAGCACTTAATGATAGTATAAAAAAAGAAAATAGATTATAATTTGAGACAAATGAAAAAGAAAAGTGCACCTACCTGTTTCATACGGATGGAGTAATAATAATGAATTTTTGAGGAATGAATTCATTATTTATGCTGCATGTCTTTACTTTCTCATTCCAGGTAGAAAACTAATGTCATGAATCCCTATTCGGTCATGGCACAGATCAGTTTCAACCTGAGAATGTTAATTTTGATGCTTTTTGTGAATGCGTGGCTGTCTTGCTAAAATCTTTTAAACATGAATTGCAGACCTCCCTGATCTGGAGAAGGCCAGAGGGATTTAATAAGGATGACTACTAACAAGTAATGACATGAAAGTGCAGTTTCAGTGGCTTCCAGACCAAGTAGATGATAGGTGCAGGATAATGTGCATGTAACTGAAGCTTGTATAGACTAAATCTATGTAGTTTTTAAGTTAGAATTAATCCTTGATGTACATTGTTTTTTCATAAATTGTAATTGGCTTTTGAAACTTCAACTTGTCGTCTGTTTCTAGCTTATTCCTTTCTGTCTACCATCAGGGGAAGTTGTTATGAACACGCTAAAGCTCTGATTAACTACCCAAGTTGTATACAATTGCAATTAACAATTAATGGGCAAAAAGGAACAGGGATAGAACCAGTTGCAAATAGAAAATCTTGATTAGAATCAGCATAAGTTGTTGGGATGATACTTTATTTTTCAGTTGCACCGAGAGGAGAGAGGTGCCAAACATGACAGTTACTGCATTTCCTCCAAAAAACATGGAACAGAGCCACATCAAAGGAAGCATAGATCAATTCTTAAAGGATAGCACCTGAATTTCATGATTCTCATGCCTTTCTCTTATTTCTTCATCAAGTTCTGTGGAAACAACATATATGGACATAATAAACTCTCATTTAACAATGTAATTATGCAGTATCCTAATCACTAACATATAACCATGAAAATGCCAAAGTTTTTAAGGAACAAAATCGAAACTCTCATTTTTGCCTCTCTCATCTAGGATTCAAATGGGGAGATAATACATAAGCCCAGATGACATATCACAGCTTTACAGAAACTATGACTTTCCTTTTAGCAACATTCTATGTTGGGGACTGAGGAGCCTTGTCTTCAATCCGGACATGGATTATTGGGATTGAATCCCACCATTCTTTTAACCTTCTGTTTCCTTGGTCATTCTCCATGAGCTTCCCTAGCTTCGATGTCATAAAAAAGCAGTATACTGTTATCGCCATAATGGTGTACTTAAAGGGTATTATTGCGAAGATAATTCCTACTCCGGTTATTGCTGCCATGGCCACATCAGTGTGCTGCATATAAGGATTAAAAACTTTATCCGCAAACAGGAAGAACACATACAACATATATAGGAAAAAAAATCAATGAAAGGTCATTCCTGACTCTTCTAGTTCTAACAAGCAGGTTATTGCATAAATTTATCGTCACAGATAGTCAAATTCGTGCTTCTTTGTTTCCACTTATCACTAATAGATTTTCAGGGAATGAATGCTTCAAGAAACTGAATTTCAGGTCGACAATACCTTAGGAGCTTTTGAGCACATAATTGACCAGATTTTCAGTATTGCTATAATTGTAGCTTGCATCACCTCATGAATTGTTCTCAGTCCAAATTGAGCTGCCACTATGCTCTCAACTGTAGTCTTTTGGTCTGAGCTACGGCATACAACTATTTCCTTCCGTGTGTCTGAAGTTCCTCCTAGTCTTGCACGAAGCATCTTTAACACAGTCCATAACATCAAAGCAGCTATTGCCTTGCCAATCCATTCCCTATATATTTCGATAAAATTGTTCAGTAGCCACACTTGGAAAAATTAAAATAAAAACTCTCAGTAGAAAACAACTTACTTGTAGAAAATTAGTAAAGATGTTACAACCACAATGATAGTAGTTGCCGGTTTTTCCCATGAAACCACTTCTTGAAACCAGGGTACTATACTTCTAAGCGGCTTTAGCAACTCCTACAACATAAACAAAGTAAGACAATCGCTTCAATGCCAAAATTTTAAGGTCCTATAGCACAGAGCAAGTCATTACAGCAAAGGAGGCAATTAATGAGCTTTATTCTAGTAATTAAGTTCAACATGTTTCAGCAACTTACCATGAGAATCGCGGCACTATCACTGATCCCTTCATCTTTTAGCCCCTCTGCAGTAGCTTTGGCTATTTCAACTTCCTTCGCTTCCTCTCTAACTTGATTGATGGCACACTCCAGTGATTGACTAGGATCTTGAAAATTTGTGCTTATTTCGTTCCCCAGTTCATTAACTTCTATGCTCGAGACTATTGGTTGTGGCATGTTCAAGCTCCTTAAAACCGAGCTACTACTACATGGATGGTCGCTACTGACATTCTTCAGGCTGCCAGCAAGCTCTTCTAGTACATAGTCTCCTTTAGGTAGTTCATCAAACAATGTAAAGATCAAGAATTTGGTTGGAACTGGAGGCGATATTCTAAGCATTTCTCTTGCAGCATGAAGCCTTATGATTCCCAATATTGTTCTTGAATGCATTTCCCATGATTGTATGGGACATTCGACTTTATACTTTGACAAGAACTTGTGCAGAAACATAACTTCCTTTATGAGTGCAAGCCAGTGATCACGTCTGGTGGAACTAGTCATCTCTGGGAACTCCAGCACAATTCCTTCTGATCTAAAAAGTTTGCGACAAAAATCCATTCACAACCATAGCAATTGCATCTACAAGTTGATAGAATACATCTGACAGTTATAACAGAAAACTGTTTTATGTTTGAACAAAACAGTTGTATTCTATCATATCTATTATATCATACCACAAGATTAACATGGAAATAGTTTCGATTCTTACAATTCAGGAGACTCATAAACAACAGCCTTGTCAAATAGAGGAGCACCCCATGGACCAGTAGCAGTAGGCTTGATACAGCGTTCAATATCTTTGGAAAGGTCAATTTTAAGTGCATCTTCATATGCTATAGCTTTTGAAGCCTCAAAGTAGAGAGCATAATTGGTAAGTGTAAGCCTACCTAGAAATGAATTTATTCAACAATAAGATCTGATAACATGAAATTCTTATTAATGGTGGCTATAGAAATTGCAAATAAGTAAATAAAAGAGTACCAGGCCAACTAGTTCCTCCAATATGGCGCACTACTCTTTGTGAACTTGCAGTGCCTTCAACATGTAATATAAATTCATCATCTGCAAGCTCCACACCCTTTGGCTTTGATTGCTTCTGTAAATGCTTTATGCATCTAAAGAAATCAAGAAATCCACACAACAAATTTAATTAATTAACACTTGGAATTTCAAGTTACAAAAACTAGAAGATTAATAAGAAGCAATACTTGTAAATTTCTTTCAAGAAAATGTCATAAGCAGGGTAAAAAAGGCGGTTGCCAGTAGGTGCAGTAAGAGTTTCAAAAGTGAATCTTCCATTAACAACATCTGCCGCTAAAGGAACCACTGATCCTAACCACACAAATGCATCTTCTCCAATACTTCCCTCATCATTAACCTACAAATATTAACTTAATTGACACTATAATAACCACCAATCTTAATTCAAACTTAAGAAATTTAAAATTCTTACGAGAAGCGGCATGAGATCAGTATAAAAAAGAGGGATATCATCATCTTCAGGTGCAACTTTTGCAGTTATCTTCTCGTCTTCTCTTCCTTTTCCTTCACATTCCTGTGGAGCAGAAAAGATCAAAGCTTTCATTTTTATATATTTATATATAAAGAGAGAACAAATGTTTGATAGATTTACCATAGAAGATTGTTCATCCAAGGAGCTGGGAGTTTCCCAGGCAAGCATGCAATCAAAGGAGAAACGACTAAAAGAGCCATCAGCAATCTTTTCTTCAATGAATTTACAATCTTCAAGAAGTGCCTTTGAGCAACAAAATTCCACAAGTTTCTTTGCGTAGCCATTGGTTTGTTCAGGATTCCACTCTGCGAGTTCAAACTCCTTCACCAATTTATCGATGCAAGTGTTCAACTTTCTGTCAAAAACAATCAATATGTATCATTAATTAATGGCATTTATTGGCAATCTAACAGAGAAAGAGAGAGAGAGAGAGAGAGAGCATTTACAGGGCAGAGTTGTGGATGACGTCAATGGCAATGGAGGATAGATACTTCATTTTTTTTTTTTTTTGAAACGAGGATAGATACTTCATGGTTTTGAGGAGATGATGGAAAGTGATTCTCAAAAATAATAACAAAAAAAGAAGTTAAGAAAAAGGTTCCGTCGAAGAAGGAGAGAAATAGGAGAAATTTGCTGCTTTGTTTGGCTGCCACGTATAGGTTGGCCATGCACATTTTACAGACACTTGGTTCTTATAAATGTGTACGTGCTTTTTTTTTTTTTTTTCCTAAGATTAGCCTTCTCAATCTCATCTCATAACATTTTTTGCACTTATGTGCAATTTTCTTTCTGAAATAAGGTATTATTCTTTTTGATTTATTGATTCCTATATCTATCTTTTTGTTTTTCCCTCACATTTCCTCTATATGCGTATGAGTTTCTTTAAAATAGTGGCATAATGCTACAATTTTATTTTTAATATTTCAAGCAATATTATTTTTTACGTTTTAAAATTGGTATATCCTTTTTCTTTTAAAATTGAAAGAAGTACGTGTCTATTTTTTGAGTGATACGTATTAAAAAAACTATTAAAAGAGAATTATAATTATTTCAATTTTAAAATACGGAATTGAAATATTAAGAATAAAATTACCATTTTATTAAATATTGAAGAGAAAGTTGCACACCTTTAACCATTTTTATAAACTTAATACATATAAAAACATCTAAACTATCTTTATAATTCATTTGAACAACTATATTACATTAAATATTATTTCACATTGTATTTAAAAATTTAAAACATGTAATACTCAATAATGCTGATAGAATATTTAGACCGTTGTACTAAAGACATGTATTTCAAATTATGTACAGTAAAATAGATAAAAATTGAATTATTGTTAGTGTAACGAATTAGGTGGGTCAAACTTGGTTGTGTGAGGTTGGATTTATAACTTGAGCTCTGTTGAAGTCCACAAGCCCAAAGCAAGCATTCCAAACCCAGCTCACAAACAAATTGTAAAATTCCCTCTATCAGAGTTTTTATGTATAAATGGTGCATTATAAATAAGCAAGCTACCCAAAAACAACATAACAGCAACAAGTTTGTCCAAAAGCCAAATAATAAGCAAGTTGTTCATCAATTACAGCAATCAAAATCAACAGGATCTTAAACTAGCTAGTTAGAACTAGGGGCCATTCTGGGAGTGGAGGTGCTAGCTTGAGACTCGTTCCTATATTATGAGCAGATTAATGGAAAGAACAGATTTATCAACATGTTTTGATTCGAGCAATGAGGAAGAATTGATTCTTAAAGTTTTTCCTTTTCTGTTTTCACTTTCGTGATTCTGCTACAACAAAATCCTACCATTTCTGAAGAAGCTTTTATGCATTTTTTTTTGACATGTGTCAAACTTTCATTGGCTCTATTTAACACATCAGCACCTTTTTAAATTCCTCGCCAACCGATAAAAGTGATTCGAAATAATCACATTTTATAAGTTAAGTTGGAGTATCTCTTTACGTATTTAAAGAAAATAATTTCACAAATCTGAAAAAATAAAAGAAATGTGTAAATAGACGGTCAAGATTCTCACGGTCAGCAAGATCGATGGCTCTCGTAGGCCGCGAGGTTAGGAACTTAACCATCTACTTCAGTGAGAGTAAACACAACAGTAATAAGAGTAAATCAGTAAACCCCTCATTCTTTCTGAATTCTCATGCTTATAAATTCTTGAAAAATTAAGACTTCTCACTAATTCATTCTACTCTCTTCAGAATTCGCATCAATCTAAATGACCAAGGAATCTACTTTCTCTTCTCTGGTTCGCCTTAACATAGGTTAGTTCTTTCTCCTCTTCTCTATTGTTTGTATGAATTGGATATAAGTTTTGGATCTTCATTTTCAAATTCAATTGCTGTGGTTCTCATGCAGTTGAAACCCTAAATTACATTATTTTGATGGGTTTTAGAAAAATATTACGCCGTTTGGTTGATGAGAGGAGTTTGCTGTGGTGGAGTCATTCATCCCAGTCTTCAATCGAGTAAAAAGATAGTAAATTTGCTTGTTATGTTTTTGGTTTATCGGGTTTAGTGATGGATAGAAGAATTTGAGGGAATTATTTATAGTATGCTTCCTCTACCGAGCTTTAATTGGTGTGTGATCTTTAAAGTTAGTTTTTATTTTTTATTTTTTCCTCAGCTGCCTAACCTAGAGTGGGAGTTTGAAATGTTGGTGGAATTATTTTTTTGTTATTTCATTACTCCTTTTTTTTTTTCAAAAGTAATCTAGGATAGTAGCTAAATTGTCCTGGTTTGCTTTATAATGTTTAGTTATCCTTTGTTGACTGATATTCTATGCATTCGGTCCCTGCAAAATTTCTATGGTCCCTGAAAACATGTGTCTATGTTGTATCTGTTTATAGGAGGGCAGAAATTTTGTACATATGTTGATACTTTGACGCAGCGTGAACCTGATTCCATGCTTGCTGCAATGTTCAGTGGTCGGCATACATTGTGCGAGGACCCTGAGAAGGTATTCATCGTATATTTTTTAGTAGCATTTAGTGAAATAGTTAGGGAAAGTGAAATTTTTGGTAAATATATAAGCAGTGAGGACTTCTCAGTTGATACTTAGAAACGCTTTTCCATTTTTGCTGATGATAGATAGAGATTCGAGGAAGGAATTGATGAGGAAAATGGGATAAATGTATCCGCTTTTATTTTTAACTTTTAATGAAACAAATAAGTAAAAATGTGAACTGTCTTATCCCTGACTTAAAGGTACTGTGGAGTTGGAGTACAAACCTGCCAATTTTTCTTCCTACTGTGATTTGCTAATAGTGAAGGAATTGGTCTTTCACTGTGCTTCTTCTTCAATGCATCTCCCTCCCTTCTATTTCTGTTTAACTGTATGAAACAAGAAAACTGTTGTATCAAATGATTGCAAGGCAGTTGCTTGTGTAAGTTTCGTATTAGTTGATATTATGTCATGAACTTTGTTGAAACTTTTATTTTATTGAGGTGTTGCAGGGTCATGTCTTTGTTGATAGGGATGGCCAACATTTTAGGCATATTTTGAATTGGTTGAGGGATGGCGTGGTTCCTACACTTACTGATGCTGAATATTCAGAGCTTTTGCGGGAGGCTGAGTACTATCAGCTTCTTGTATGTTCTTAACTCCATTTTTTATATTATTTTGGTACTCTAAATGCACCTATGTGTTTTATTGGATGACGGTATGCCAAGTACGTATCACTCAGTGATATGCATGTAATGATTCTGTCATCTCTTTGACAACTTTAATATTTCCTTGGTTTGTTTATTTATTTTTGTATCAGGGATTCATTGAGAGAATCAATTCTATTTTGAATAAGAGGAAGGAAAGTGATGGTCTTGATACTGAATTGACACGGACAGATATCATTAAGTGTATACAGTTTGAGAGAGTTCGATTTCGAGGGGTTAATCTTTCTGGCGTCGATCTCTCTAAACTAGTGAGTTTTTTGAGACTCAGATGCTCAGTACTTTTAATTGTGAAAGCTCTCAAGTCTCAAATTTAGGCTTAGTGAACAAACATCACTTCGTCGAAATGAGCGCACTTACTCTCCACTTATTGTTGAAATTTTTGTCATGAAGAAGCTTGTTTTCTCAACCATTGTTGGCACTTGTTATTTTGTGCATTTTTGAACTGCTGTGAGAATTTGGACAGAATGCTGTCTTCTATTCACGTTTGTTTCAATTTTCCTCCAATTCAATTACATGGATTGTTTCTCTGATGCAATGGTTTATTGACGCGCAGGATCTTTCATTTGTTGACTTCAGCTTTGCATGCCTTAAAAATGTGTTTTTCTCACGTGCCAATCTTCAGTGTGCAAAATTCCGGGTAGGTTTAAAACTATTACATGACATGGTCAATATGTGCTATAGTCTTTGCTTTATACACCCTTGGGAGTTCTGTTATCATCTCCGGTTTACTCTATTCACCTTATAATTATTTCATCTTTCCTCACTATCATATTTTAGGAGAAGCAATTATGATAATTACTTCCATATTTTACTTCCTTTAGTAAAGTTATCACACCCGAAAGCAAGAAAAAGTTTCCAAAAATCTGTCCTGGATGAGAAGAGGGAGTGAGGGAGGTGTTTTACTATTTTATTGGGGACGTAATATTTGAGATTAGAGGAGATGGAACCAAGGCTAGGAAACAGCTAAGAATTTTGTAATCACTGCTATTCGTATGAGTAAATTTTCACGCATGAAATGCTTTAAAAGAACCATGATGTTTAGTGATATAAATTAAGCTGGTTTAAGTGTTTGTTTATAGATACCTGGGTACAATTTCATGTTCAAACCTTTAATATATTCATTGCAGGATGCAGATGCTGAGGGTTCCATATTTCACAATGCAACTTTGAGAGAGTATACACTTGAACTGAAATTGGGTTTCTTCACTGTATAAAACTAGTATTTTGGATTATTTTCTTGATAATCATTTTATACCCAAGCTAGGTGTGAATTTACTGGTGCAAATCTTCGTGGAGCTTTGCTAGCTGGTGCTAATCTTCAGAGTGCAACCCTTCAAGGTTAACTTTCTTTTTACGTTAGTAATCTCAATTTTCTTTTGTTTTGCATTATTCCCTAATCAAATGGTTGCTGTGCCTTTGTCCTTTTGCATGTGCTGTCAGCTCACAATTTCTTGAATGTTAATGGTGATGGTATTTGCTCATGACCACTTGCCTGCTGGTTATAGGGTCATATGATTGTTATTTTATTGTTGTTTTCTTTTTTCTTTTTTTTTGTTTAAAAAACGGACTTTCTTTGTCCATAAGATTAAATGATATACTGATTATCATTCATTTAGTTTTTGGATGATGCATTTGAATTTGGAGCAGCATTTTATACATTTATGGCTCCCAAGGTTAACATGAGATAGGGGCTTTCTGAATTCAATTATATGTTGTTATATTGCAGATGCTTGTCTAGTGGATTGCAGTTTCTGTGGAGCAGATCTGCGTTCTGCACATTTACAGGTGCAGGTTTATTGCTCAATAAGATGTATGGAATTTTAATATTTGAGTTGTTTCCTTCATTTCCAGGTTTACTGACAATGCCCTAGTAGTTAATCATACTGCTGCACTTGTTGATTATTAGGTGTTTGGTTACTTCATATTATTTATGTTCAACACTTAGTTGCTGTTCGAATTAGTAGATATAATTTAATACTTGTCTTTGATGAATCCAGTAATTTAAAATCTTGGATGAAAAGATTAAAAGCATATTTTTATTGCCTCTGCATATAACATTTGGTCATGCCTGTGCATGATCCTCTTTTCTAATGAATTTTTAATGGTTAAAATGATATTGCTAGAAATCTTCTATTTTCTTTATTTCATAAAAAACTTTATTAAGGATGTGTAAGCTGTGGACATCATGCTATTTTGTTTATTTTATTAGAAAAACTGTGTTGTTATGAGGATGTTGTGGACATGATGCTTCCAACAGAAACTAATGTAACTAGTGGAAGATAAGGGAACATTATGAGGGAATGGGGATCATCATTTCCCCTGATGAGTGTTACTTTTATTATACTTCGGTTATCTGGTGTCGCATTTTGTGAATGTATAACTAATCAAACGAGCTGTTAAGGTTTTGGCTTCTGGTATGAGATTTATTATGATATGCTAATCTGTTTGGTTGCTTAATGGCAGACTGCTGATCTTACAAATGCCAACCTGGAAGGAGCTAATCTAGAAGGAGCCAATCTAAAGGTAAAGTCATTCAAGAGAAACCATAGATGTATTCATAGAGATAATATGGCTCACACTAGAGGAGGAATGAAACAAGGGGATATTTGGGCCTTCATCTGATTAAAGCAATTGATGGAAACAATATAGTAAAGAATGAGTTTTCTGGAATTAGATCCAAAGGTGAAAACCTTTTTAGTACAAACAAACACCTTGAGCATATTCATGCATGGATAATAAAGCTCAATTCTGAGATGAAAAAGCAAATATGTAGCATTGTAAGCTAAACATTTCTGTCAGATGCAGGATTAGGTTAATTTTTGGCAATTAATGGACATTACAAGCTAAACATGTCCTTCAGATGCAGGATCAGGTTTTTGGTAATTTATGTAGCATATATATAAGGTTTACTTATTAAACCATGTAATTTCAGGGTGCAAAGTTGAACAATGCCAATTTGAAAGGTGCAAACCTTCAACGAGCTTATCTACGACATGTCAATCTTCAGAACACTGTAAGTAGAACTGATTGGTTTATGAGATTTTTTTTTTTTTTGGTAGGCTTGATATTCACTATGCTAGTTATCGCAATTTTTTGACTTTCCTGAAATTTGTGCTTCTACCACAGCCTTCTTTTTTTTTTCCCTGTTTTCCTATATCAGCACTTATGATTACAATTTAGTGGCTCATATATCATGTGAAAATCTCTCTTTCAATGCTAAACTAATCAAGTATGCCTGACCACATGATGTTCATGTAGATACCTTAATTTCTAATGAAAATTCAGGAATGGTATAGAGGGTATTAATATCTACCTAAGATTTGATCATATCATTGCAGAGTTTATCAAAATGGTTGGCTTTTCAATGTGAAAGGAGTTGCTGCTATTGAACTATTTGGTCATTTATGTAAAGAAGTAACTTAATATATGAGAACAAACAAAGAGGGACAGGATTATGATGATGGGAAAACAAGCGAAAAAGCAGCAAAGAAATTGTTTTAAGCAACTGATATTAGTAATGCAGAAAGTGCAGCATGAGGATGTTAAGAATAAGAAAATGCTACTGGTATTGAAATTAGTTTTAATCTATTTTGGGGATCAGCACAGTAGATGTTACTTGACATTCTGGGTTTCTGGACTTTCAGGGAAAAAAAGAAAATTGTTGTTGGATGACAACCTATATTATATGTAAATAAATTCAGACTTGTATTACAGTAAATTGCTTGATGATATTAAGAAAAGGACCAATTTTCTGCACAGCAGTGTGTAAGAAATTTGTGTGATTGGGTCTGCATGTTTTCTCTTTTCCATTGACTTCTAATGGTTTTCGTTAGTGGACTGGGAAGTAGTACCTGTGCATGAAATTCTAATATACTATGACAAAGGGAATGATTGTGCAACTGGAAATTCTTATTGTGCTTTAGAGGAAGAGTTTATGCAGTCCACATTGTCAAATGTTGAAATTGCATTTTCCAGTATAGATGTCTCACTGGTTTTATGTTCATGCAGCTTTTGGAGAATACAAGGCTCGATGGTGCCAATATGTCGGGAGCAATTCGATGATGCTGGAGTAAAGTTGAATAACCCTGGATTGCAAAAACTGTAACTCTATCAAGTGTGAGTAAATCTATTTTATTCCCATTGCTCCTTTCTTGTAGCAGAATTAAATCCCATGTTTTGGACGTGATATAGGGATTGTGGATCTTTCGATTCGATCAATTTGAAAGACATAGAAGTGGCCTGTACATAATTGTTGACAATATATATTAGACGTTTTATCATTCTTGTAGCTTAACATTATATCAGGCTCCATGGTCTTGGTTGTTCTGAGTTTGTTGAGATCTAAATAACTAACATGTGGATTGGAAATTGCTACCATATCTCTGGTATCTATCAGTGGCCTGAAGCTTCCGCTATGCACACTTCTCATGGAAGTTTCGCATCATGTTCGTTGATTATTTGGATATTTGATTGCCCTTTCAGGAATGCAAGGGACATTCTTTTTTTTCTTTATTCATGAAGGTTTCAGCATATATTTTTGGTGTCAAAGGCACTCCTTTTCTACTATGATTAAGAATTAAATTATTATATTTTATTCCTTTTTTGTACTCGATCTTACAAGCGGATGGATATATAATAAAGAATCAGCATGTTGAGATTTTGTTTAGTCTGTCCATAATAATAAAGAATCATTTATCTTTTGGCCACTTATGTTAATTGAAATGCCAATGCTAACTTTCTATTTATAAAGAACTGTGTGTTGTCTTGTATTATCTAATCAATTCTTTTTTTTTTTTTTTTAAAGATACTCAATATAAAAAAGTTTAAAAATTTAAAAATAGATTTTGCTATTTTTTTTTAAAAAAAAATATGATTTATCATTGAATACCCCGTAATACTATCAAATTATGCGTATCATCCGAAATACGATGTAGTATAATAATGTATAAACACGATTTCTTAACTGAAAAATATAAATTGGATTGAATGGTTTGATTAATTTGGTTTTGGTTGGATTTTTCAATTGGTTTTGATTGTTCTGAGTGCAAGTCTTTCTTCTTAATCGGGGATGTTCCCTTCATGAGAAATGATGTGTATCCTATTCACATCAAATATTGAAAGTCACATATGAAACACTGAAACTTTTAAGATAAAAATAACAATTCCAATGTTGAGTAGTGATAACTGATAAGTTTTAGGAGAAATATATAAAAATTTCTCCAAACCATTAATATAAAATAATTTTGTACACTTCGATCAAGGAAACGGTTTATTATTTTATCTTTTATTAATAAAAAAATATAAATTATCTATATATTAATAAAAAAAGTATATGCAATGTCTGTTCATTTCATTTCATAGTACGTGACTTATATTTGTAGTTATTTTATTATGATCATTTGTTTATAAATCCTAAAATTCGATAATTATAGACGTAATTAATTTTTTATATTTGTGAGAAAATAATATGATATTTTTAAAAAAATTAGTGATGATATGATATTATTATTAAATTAGTGGAAATTTATCAACTATTTTTTATTGGTAGTAGGTTGGAGTTGTTATAATTAAGTTATAATTTTTGGGACGTACTCAAATTTGATTTATCTGTAAGTAGACATTTAGATTTAAGAAATGTTTCAAAATCGAATTTCTCTTTGCTTCTTTTATTTTAGTTTGGAGAAAAATAGTAATTGAACAAGTGGCAGCAGGAGGTATGGGTAGATCCTGCCTACTACTGCCTAGAACCAGGATAACATATCCTTGTTGTGTCGGCAAGGGCAATCCACTGTAACATTCCACGTGTCAGTCAAAAATTTATTCGACCGATTAAAAAGAAATTAATTTTTTCTTTTTCATAATAATAATACTAATAATAATAATTAAAGCAGAAGCACCCACCTTACCTTCATTTTCCTTTTCCTTTTCCACCACAAGATATGAAGAAGAAGAAGAATGGGAGTGAAGAAGTGGGGTCCATTGGCATGGCTATTTCACAGAGTGGGTCCCACGTGAGTTGATACTTGTCATAAAATGTTTGAATACAGAGTGTTAAAAGGCCTGAATTGGTGCCGTGCCTTTGCAGTCATGAATGATCTTTTATGGGAAGTTGAATCCCGTGCTTTGAACTTCTTGTGGACAAATTCAGGCTAAGAATATTCGGTAAAAAGAATCAGATTCTTGTTTTATAAAGAGGATGGGAAGGGGTTACGAAATTCAAGACCTCTTCTCTGTATCCACCTTCTGCTCTAACATCTCTTTATGAATTTTTAATTAACTCTAATTTCCTTAATTCATTTTATTATTATTACTTATAGGAAAATAGGGAAATGGAGGATGCTATTTTTTACTATATCTACAAAGACACAGCAAAAAAAAAAATATTAGTATTTAAAAAGAAATTCAGAAATTAAAAGAAAAAGTAATCTTTAAAAGGTCTATTTCAAAGTAAAAGGAAAACAAAACATGCAGATAAGATCGGATTTAAATTTCGTATAGAAAAAAAAAATAAATGGTCGATTTTGAGGATTTAATAGAATAAAGAAATTTTGTGGTCCATCTCCAATTAAATTTACTTCACTACAAATCAAGAATCCCATTCTTGTTTTTGCCCTGCAAAATCAAAATCCACTTATAATGCTTATTAAAAAAACGCACTCCATTTCTTTTTATTTATTATTTTTGAATAAAATTTAAATTTTATTTTTTTATTACTTTTAAATTTTAATTAAATTTATTTTTTTAATTTAATTTTTTTAATAAAATTAAATAATTATATTTAAATTTATGTATTGAATAACTCTATTTTATTTTAAATTTAAATTTAATTAATATTTTTTAATTCTAATAAAAATAAGAAAAGTGATAAATAAGAAAAATTGAGTCAGTAATAAGAATGGACATAACTAAATCAAATTTAGGAATTAATTTCCTAGTTTGTTAATTAAGCATCACAAGATCCAATCTCTCCTCCCTTAACAACATCAAGAAAAAACACATGATCCTCCACCGCAAATGGAGGAAAGCCTGTAATTTTATAACATTTGGCACAAAATTAGTCGAATAAATATGAAAAATATCCATATGTGGTGCCTGTAAACATGGATCGGAATAGAACTTTCCATGTCATCTTCATTTAGGATTCAGATTAGATCAATCGCCTTTAATGGATAACGTGTGACTTTAATTAATTACATTTGTCATCTGCACGCTCAATTTACACGTATTCAAGGGCATTTTTGTCATTTGACTTTTAAATATAAATAACAAAATCATTTTTCTAATTATAAACTTTTATTTTATAAGCATATACACTTTTTCTTTATTTCCAATATATGCACATAATATAATTAGCAGAACATATTACTATTCATTTGGTAAGCTGTGCATTAAATTGGACGGCTGATTTTTTTTTAAAAAAAACTATTTTATGGATAAATAACATGTCAAATTGAGACACAGAGCATTTCTTGTGGTCGCATCATTAAATAATTAACGGTCCAAATTTATATGCATTTCATATTATATTTCATCAATTTAACATTCTTTTTCAATAGTAGTAAAGTGTAATAATATAAACCGTTGATCTAAAAATCCTTAAAAAAAGATCGAGGGTGTATAAACATACACAACTTCTTTTACTTATTTATTTATTTATTTTGTCATTTTCCTTATTGTAGCCCTTATAATTGCCTATAAATTAGAAGACAGATAAACCATTTGTCTTCAGATCATCATACAGAAACTATATCTGAAAGCAAAAATGGCAGGAATAATGCACAAAATTGAGGAGAGTTTGGGGATGGGAGGGCACAAGAAAGATGAGCACAAGGGGGAGCAACACGGGGAGCATAAGGGCGAGTACCACGGCGAGCACAAGGGTGAGCACAAGGGCGAGTACCACGGCGAGCACAAGGGTGAGCATCAGGGCGAGCACAAAGAGGGATTTGTGGACAAGATAAAGGACAAGATCCATGGAGATGAACATGGGCATTCTGAAGGTGACAAGAAGAAGAAGGAGAAGAAGAAGAAGAAGCATGAGGATGGGCATGAACATGGGCATAGCAGCAGCAGCAGCGATAGTGATTAGATCTCCACTTATCTAGGTATCATGAATAATCTTTCATTAATCTGTTTTTGTTTTATTAATTAAAACTCTTAAACTTATTTTTTTTCTCCGATCTGTGCAGGTGTATTTGGAGTTTGATGAGCTCCCTGTTTTTTTTTTTGTAGCGTGATGAGAGAGTAGTTGAAAATGTTGAAAAAAAAAAAAAATCTGTTAAATGTGTTTGACGTTTGAATTGGGAGTGATGAGTGATGTATGTGAAGTTTATGAAAATCCATTTATGTTATAATAAGGATTATATATTATAATAATTATAAATGTCTACTTTTGCTTTCTGAATTTTTATTCCTATTCTCCACTTTAAACATGCACAGAAGGCTCAAATTGAAAATAAGTTTTGCCATTTTCAGGTGTTATTTATTACTTTAATTTAGCTAAATTGCTGTTTTTGTTGCTAACAAATAAAAAAAATACTAATAATTCTTTGTCTCGTATTGTTTTAGCATTGATCATTAGTTTTAGTAATGTGGGGACATCCACCATTAATTTACCGAGTGATACGGTGCGTACGATGCATAAATGGTGTTTATTGTGGAATCAGATGCTTTCACCAATCTGACGATATGGGTGGGTGGGAGTCAAATGCTTTCACCAATCTAATGGTGTGTGGGCGTTCACACAACGCATATCTTATTAACACTATTAATTACTACTTCCCAATTATCAAAGAAAGTACATACAGTGTCTTTTCTTTCGCAATTGAAAAAGAAAAGAAATTAAATTGCCCAGCATAATTATTGGGACATTAAATGGTAATTAACGTATTTTTGGGTGAAAAAAACAACTAATTAATGAAAGTTTTACATAAAAAAAAAAGAATGAAAAATGCTTCTAGGAGCTTAAATTGAGTTATTTAGTCTTTTATTATGTTGTGTAATGTATTGCATATCTAAACATCTAATTTAATAAATATATATCATACACCCATAAAGGATTGAAGAAAGAAAATTGATAGTTTCAATTATACTACTAAAATAATTATTATCTTATTCAATGTGTTGAACTTGGACTTCATGCGTCCTAAAATACACATGGAAAATCAAATAGAAAACAGCATAAACTGGGAATTAAATAAAAAAATTCAAACATAATTCAAAAAAGCTTTTTTTACCAAAATATGTTATATAAATAGTTGATAAAAACTATATAAATTAATTGTGGAGATAATGTAATATAAATTCAAATTATTTCCCTTAAGTTCAACATTTACGGACTGTTTGATTAAATCTTAATATTTTTTATTTTTGATTTTTCATCCAATGATTCACATTGCAGACACTTAATCACTACTCCCTTCAGAACCTGCTATAATTTCCACTTATAAAATAAACTAAGGGCCCAGAGGCCCATTTTCATCTAAGAAATAAGGGCCTATGCATTAAAATGAATAAAATCCGAAATCCAAAATAATTCCAAGATTCGGTTAAACTAAATTCAATTATATCCTAAGTTTGTATTTTCAAATAAAAATTAGAGATGATTTTAAGACTAGTAAAGTATCACTAAATCAAGCTTCTTTTGGGTCATATCTCTAATATTTCACAACCACCACCGTCAATAATCTAATAAAATGAAAAAGAAAATTTAATTAATTACTTGGGCTGGGTAATTAAAAGTAAATGAAGATGCTTATGCTTTTGTCGCACTAACATAAGTTCTCTTTCCCCTAATTAGTGATGACATATGAATGAATAATGAGAAAGCATGACCAATTCTAATCACCAAATAGAGTAAAGTTGGGCATGAAAATGCCATTTTGCTTTTTAGCATTCACTATGTTTAAGTTAATTGCAAATTGAACACATTAATTATTATAATATTTACAGAGATTTATTCTCTTATTATTTTCCTATTGCTAAACACAGCTCACATACATTTAATTAATTAGCTAAGAAACTACACATTTCTACTTGTTTCTTTAACATGGACAACCAACTGTTAAATTAGCAATCAATATCTTTATAATTCAATACGATCCTTTTGCCACCTTTATAGAATACTAATAAAATAGATGAAACAGATGTTGACTAATACTTAAAAAAAAAAAAAGATTTTACAATGTAAAATAAACTTTATTGGAAATTGTCCTTTGCTCCTTTAATTTAACCACGAAGAATATATATGCTGTGTATATCGAATTTAATTTGGATAATAAAGAGTGATCATTTCACGTTTTCAATAAATATATCGAATTATTTTTCTTGATTATCACTATTTTAATAAAGTCCAACTAAGAAAAAAAGAATGTTGTGAGTTTAATTAGCCACTTCATATATATAAAGCTTGAATAAAAAAAATATAAGCAGTTAATTCTTATGAAAGTTCGTTGTCTTGCATAAATCATATCTGTTTTTATGGTTCTTGTGATTCCCAAAATTTGGTTATATTTGCTCCACAAGAAACATCTTTTGGATTTTCTTTAACCTTTTGCCACATCAAAATCCATGCAATAACTTCAATTTCTCAATGCAAAATGCTTTATTTTCAGATTTATTTCAATACTATTTCTACAAAGGACAGCTATTTGAAGTAGATGATAAATCAGCAAACCCAATCTAATTAGATCAAAAAAAAAATATCCCTAATGAAAAGCCAAAAACATAATTAATATTCAATTAATAGATGAATAACAAACTCACATAAACAGAGAGCTCTATGCCATAACTTTATTTCTTCTTCTCCTTTTTCCTCCTTTAATATTTGCCATCAAATAAGTTTGGAAAAATACATAAATTCTCCTTAAACTAATTAATCGAATCTTAAATTATATCTTGAACTTTTTTAAAGTGCAAGTAATACCCTCTATATTAGTAAAAACTATACGAAATGTCCATTTACTTATTAAAAATGTCATACTATTTCTATGTAACTGTTAATGCGGCTTATGTGCATTGTTTGCCGTATGTCCTTATAAGGAATAATATGACATTTTTTAATAAATTTAGGAAAACAATCTGCCACTCAACTAATTTAGAATTTAAGAATTTAGAGATAAGTTAAATGATAATAGTTTAAAGATAAGTTATGTAATATCTCAGTAAATTAAATAAGAGCTCTATACCTGACATGGCCCTTTTTTTTTTTTTTGCCTGGATGTCCAATATTAGCCATTTGACAGTTTGCATGAGCAATTCAGGAAACTTTCTTATTTAAATCTCTTTAAATTGTATGAGGATTATTTGTGGTATAATAGCCTGGTCTTTTGGACTACTAGTTAGGCAGAATCTTAAACTAAAAGGTTCACAGCTTAACTATCAAGTAAAAAGTACTCTAATGGTCAAGTTAGAAAATATTTAAGAGAAACCGGATGAAATATCAAAGCGTAAAGAAAAATCATATATGAGCTTATGAGTTATTGAGCTATTTATATTATTATTGTCATAAATGCTCATTAAAGGTAGGATAATTAAAGCGGGGTAATTGATTGTTTAATTGTTATAAGAGTGTAAAGGTTGCATCATTATGTGAATTATGAAAGTGTAAAGATTGTAACATTACATTTCAATTTCGGATTTTATTATTTGAATCTGAATTATATCGTTTAGTCAGTTGAATCGGACTGTTTATGAGCCTGTTATCCATTTGTAAAATAAAATAATCAAACAAAAACTCAGTAGAACAAAAGTTGATTATTGGAATTAAGCATAATATCTCGTTAAGATATTCCATTTGATGAATTAAAATAATATTATATCAATATGACTTGGCCCAATTGTAAAGGCCGAAGCAGATGAAATAGCAATAAATTATAAATAATGATAGGTTGTCTCTCCTCCCACTTTCTACTCTCTGTCACTATGTCTATAGTTGGTCGAGTAAAGGAAAGTGCCATTCCCGGATAAATCAAGATCAACCAAAAAAATATTTTACCTCTGAATAAAATATTTTCTGCAAACAATTTAAGATTACTCTTCACACGTGTAAGATATTTCTATCATTTAGATAAATTTCTTTTTGCTTTTTTATACAATCAGAATTTATCTTTAAAGGTAACTAACCTTAACATAATTATTAATTTTAGAGAAAGTTCTCTCTTTTTTTCGATTTCATTTTTTTTAAGAGAAAGGAATTACCAATAGGAAATTCACCAAGGATGGTGATTTTGGTTTGGGAATAAAAATGATTCTTAGTATAAACTCGACAATGTCAACAAAAAAAGAAAAGAAAATTAGTTCCTTGTAAATAATATTAATAATACAACACAGCGTTGATAGTGATTCGAAAGAAAAAGAACTTAATAATTATAAAATTTGTTCTAACATATGCGTACTGGTGTCTTAACAAGTTATTACAGTTAAGACGCCGAATAGAACAAGTCATCCTTGTTTCCAACACCCACACTTGGCAATTTCTCATTGTAGCCGGCACACTTTCTTCTTCCTTCTTTATATTACACCTTCTCCATTTTCATCTTCAACTTCCAATTTCTTCTTTTTTCTTTCATGGGTTCTGTTTGTCCTTCAAAATCCATCTCAAAATTCTACTAAAGTAACCATCTTTTTTATTTTCAAGCAAAGAAAATGGACAGACTCATTAGCTTGGAGCCATCAAACGTTGTGCCCATCAGGATTGAGCCAGGTCAAAAATGCTATGGAGAGCTAACTCTGAGAAATGTTATGTATACTATGCCTGTGGCCTTCAGGATTCAAGCTATGAACAAGCCTCGTTACACGGTGAAACCACAGACAGGAATTATATCTCCTCTTGCAACTCTAACTATAGAGATCACTTACCATCTTCCTCCTGGTTTTGCTCTCCCTGAAACGTTCCCTCACTGTGAGGATCAGTTTCTTTTGCACAGTGTGGTTGTTCCTGGTGCTTCTATCAAAGATCCCTCATCGAATTTTGATGCTGTTCCTCCTGATTGGTTCACTGCCAGGAAGAAACAAGTGTTTATAGATAGCGGAATCAAGATTATGTTTGTGGGTTCACCAATACTGGCTCAGTTAGTTGCCGATGGATCAATGGATGAGATAAGAGAAGTTCTTGAAAGAAGTGATCCAGCTTGTAATCCATCTGATTCTGTGGATTCTAATGGTTTAACTTTGCTTCATATAGCTATAGCTCAAGGCCGGCCTGATATTGTCCAATTACTTCTCGAATTCAATCCGGATGTTGAGCTTTCAAGCTGGTCTGGTTCGAGCCCTCTCGAGGCGGCTGCTGCAGCTGGTGAGGCATTGATTGTTGAACTTCTATTAGCTCGTAAAGCTAGTACGGAAAGATCAGAATCCTCTTCTTTGGGTCCTATCCATCACGCAGCCATTTCCGGCCATTTAGAGGTCATGAGGCTTCTTTTGCTTAAAGGAGCTAATGTTGATTCTCTTTCTAAAGACGGTTTCACTGCTCTTCATCTCGCAGTTGAAGAGCGCAGAAGAGATTGTGCTCGTCTTCTTTTAGCTAGTGGAGCTAAACCCAATATCTGCGACATGACCAATGGTGACACCCCCTTACATATAGCCTCAAGAACAGGTGACGAGAACATGACCAGGTTGATGTTGCAAAAGGGTGCAAATAAAAATATTCGCAACAAAAGTGGTAAAATTGCTTTTGATGTCGCGGTAGAATTTGGCAACAGTCGCCTTTTTGATTCATTGAAATTAGGCGACGGTTTGTGCACTGCCGCTAGAAAAGGAGAGGTGAGAACCATACTCAAATTGATAGAAAGTGGGGCAGCAATCAACGGCCGTGACCAACATGGATGGACTGCATTGCACAGAGCAGCATTCAAAGGAAAAATCGAAGCCGTTCGGACTTTGATCGATAAAGGTATAGATATCGACGCTAAAGATGAGGATGGCTACACCGCGTTACATTGCGCGGCAGAGTCCGGGCATGCGGATGTGATAGAGTTATTGGTTAAGAAGGGTGCAGATGTTGAAACTAGGACTAATAAGGGTGTCACTGCTTTACAAATCGCGGAGTCCTTGCACTATTCAGGCATAATTAGAGTGCTTATTCATAGCGGTGCTGTTAAAGATGGTGTAGCGAAAATGGGGTCCTCGGTGCACTTTCCTTTCGCTAAAGGCGGGACAGAGGTGGAGCTAAAGACCGTCAAGAAAAGGCCGTCTAGAGCAAGAGGCTTGAGGGGTAGCTTCGATCGGACAATACCATTAGCTGTGCTTTAGGGATATAGCATGTGGATTTAAAGACTTTTTTTTTTCATCCCTCACGTTCAGTTTACAAACCTTAATTATTAATTTTTTCCTGATTTGGGGGATAAAGATTCGGAAGAATTTGTAAACTCGTAGTCATTGAAATATACATGTTCATTTTGTGTATGCCATATTATCGAAACCGAATTTATAATAATGAAATTTATGAACTAATGTAATGATATAATGTTATATAAGAAATGTAGTAATTGGTAGGACAATATTGATGAAGAGAGAGAGAGAGAATTTTATTATTTACGTAGAAATTTATAATTAATGTATATAGGAAAAATTAACTAATGTGGTTTGCAAATTATCTCTTTTCATCTCATTGTTACCATTCCCATGCAGTACATCAATACGATTGTAGAAAGGGTTAATTTAGGCCTCATTCAATCAACATAATATAATATATTTTACTATAAAGTTTAAAGAATTTGATAAAAAGGAATTGCTATCATATGACATCTAGGAAACCGACTCCTAAGAACAAAGTTTATGTATATTAACTGAAAAAATAGAAAAGTTCGCATCAAATGTGTCAGCGTCACAAGCATATGATGGTTGGAATAGTCATAGTAATGCTAATTAAAAAAAAAATATTGCATTGTTGTCTAAAGGTAAGCTACATTGATTTCTTCGCCCAATTGGAATCAATTAATTTTTTTATTTTAATTCGTAAGAGTAATTAAAAAAAACTGCGCCGTTAAAATAATTATAAACAAATTCTTCAGATATACTTTATGAGATTTTTAAAAAATATTTTAATTTAAGTTCTGGTTCCACATACCACATGGGGTGGGCCAAAATTATTGATACAAAATAACCGACATATTTGGACCGAGGCCTCAAAAAGCCCAAAAAAAAGAAAAAAAAAATACACAGCATTTGATCCATATTTTCTTTCTTTGCTTTGACTATCTATTACATCATAAAATATATTCAAATATAAATCAGCATATTTGATTCTAAAAAGCAAGTTACATCACATAAAGATTATGAATGTTGGAAAAAAAAACATTTATTTGTGGCTTTTCATGAAATTCATAATTCATAAAACAAGTAATATATTATTCCATCCGTTTTACAATACCTTTTTTAAAGAGCTAATAAGTGATTTTTTTAATCATAGTCAAATAATCTTAAAAGAAATCTAAATGGAAATGGATGGAGTAATTCCAACATAACATAGAAATAAATACTTATGTGATAAATAGACTTAGGCTCCGCTTGGAATAAATGAATTCCATAAAATTTTATGGAATTCATTTGTAATTCTCATTTTTCATGCTTGGAATGCAAAAAAATTAGGAATTGAATTCATAGAATTAAATTCCACGGAATTCATTATGCTTTCACCAAATTCCATCAAAATAGGTGGAATTTGCAAATGAATTCCACATTTTTAAGAGCTAAAATTGAAAAGACTATAATAACCTTTTAATTATTTATTATAAATAAATTTCTTTTATATAGTTAACGTAATCTGTTATTATTTTTATTCCATCACTGTTATTCTCTTTCTCCTATTTCTATTTTTTTGTCATCTAAAACCACCATCACCGGATTTTTACTTATCTCTATTGGCTTTTTACTTATTAGTTTCATTCGGTATGTACGGTTTTTTTTATTGGGAGTAATTGAAATTGAAAGAAAATATCAAAATTGAAAATTGAAAATAATTGAAATTGAAATAATACATCAAAATTGAGAGTAATTAAATTAATAATAAATTTTAAAATGATAATTAATGGTTGTTAATTTTTTTTATTGGAAGTAATTGAAAGAAGATATCAAAATTGGCATTAAAGATATTTTAGTAAATAATATAGAAATGAATTCATTTATTCATTTATTCCAAACATAAAAATAAGGAATTCATTTTCAATTATATATTTTTAATAATTTTATTCCAAACATAGAAATTCATTTATAAATGAATTCCATATGGAATTCATTTGTAAATGAATTCTACAAATTGAATTCATTTGTTCCAATCAGACTCTTAAGGATGTCGTTTTCAAAAACGAACCAAGACGGGAAAGGGATAGGTAGGGAGCAGTAAAATGTAGCAATCAGATAGTAGGTGGTGAAAAATGCTTTTGGTCATAAACTTCTCCGACCACGCAACATATATACATATAATATTATAGCTTAGGAAGAGTACATATATACATGAGCTGTATTGATTAAATGAGTCAGACATCTTAACGTAGAGTAATGATTTATAGTTATTCATCATTTATATGGAAATTTGTGTTAATTATAAACGAGTTTTTAACGGTGGAATAACAGTTTTAATTTTTTTTTAATTTTTGGAAACAGAAAAAAGGTGGGTTGGTAGTTTTTGCTTAGGTATTTGTCTAAATACTTTACCAACTCGTGATGTATTTTCCATCCACCTTGGGCATAACAAAAGCATCCATTGTTGACTATGATTTTACGACTTAATTGGGGATTGTGATTTTTGAGAATTAAAGAAAGAAGGAATTAGAGTAGTATTTAGGCAAAATTAAATGATAATTATAGATAAAATAAGAACTAAATCGAATTTCATAATTAACAGAATAAGATCACATGTTATAGCTAAGTCTAAAAAAATAGATGACTAACTTTGACATTTGAAGTGATTAAACCATAAAATTCGAATAAAATACTTGCATGAGGAAGGACTTAAAAACATGTTTATTTTATTTTTTTTATCTTATTATTATTATACCTTTTAAAAGTGTGGGGAATAAAGGAAAATAAAATATTGTTATCATAGTGAAAGGAAAAAATTTGCCAATAATTGATAAAATTGTTGGTGTTGGTGCCTTATTGGGTCCATCCACTGGGTCTCCTTGAGAGTTTGAACAAAGGAATATTTATTTTGAATTATCAATCAATTAATTAATTAATTAATTATATAATACATGTGCTAAATTTTACACGTCATATTATCGTTTTGTTTATATCGTCCTATTCATTAAAAAACTAATTATATTATATTGTCATGCCCACCATTATACACGTTCATATTCTAAATTAAGTTAGATTTTTTTATTTTTTTAGAAACTAAATTAAGTTAGATTAATTAATCACACACACTAGTCACTTCTGCAATTTAAAGAAAAAAAAAAGTCACAGTTTGTGCCTTCCATTAAAGTGGAAAAAAAATATAATTATATCTATATATTCAATTTTATTGAAGGAAAGTTAAATTTAATAAATGGACTAAATTATTAAAAAATATATATGTTTATTTATTATTAATAGAGTCTGGATACGTTCATAATTTTTGATATGAAAAAAAAATTCATATCAATATAAAAATTGTCCAAATTTGAAAATAATCCATATTAAAAAGTAAATAATATTGATATAAAAACGTTTTCATGTCAAATCTCTTAATTAAGAAATATTTCTTATTAGAAAAAAATGTAACTTTCTTTTATCATTTATTTTTTTTAATGTATCCGTTATCTATTTTAGAGCAAAAGACTTTATAAATAGGACAAGAAAAAAATCTGAAAAGTAAGAAAAGAAATTACCGTATCAAAATTATGTATAAATTTTTTAACTCTCTATTTTATTTGTAATAGGATTTTTAGACTATATGTTAGATATATCACAATATATTGGATAAGATGAAAATTAAATTTACCTCTCAGCACGTAAGAAAATTCATTTTGAGATAATTATGATTTTATTTTTCTTAAAAGTACGAAAAGAACAAGTGCAAAATTTGATGGGCGTGGTGATGCGCGAGAAGAAGGGAGCGTGGAGATGGATAGACGAGGATTGTGAGCACCGACAGCGTCATGCTTTGGTCGAATGGGGACCTGTTACTGCTACGCAATTCAGCGCCGCTATTCACTCTCACCAACCAATTCGTAGGATTCACCAACTTAAACTTCATTTGTTTTTTTTTTCTCCACATAAATTAAAAATACTACTACTCCAGTATTTTACAGAGACATACAAATTCCAGGGTTTCTCATCACACCATCTAATTTTTGTGCTGTATTTTTCTAATTATATACTCATTATATATATCTATTCATATTCTTTTATCTTTTGAGAAGTTTTATCATTATTAATGATAGTATATATGATAACCAAGTGAACTTTTATAACTCAAATATAAAATTTTATCGTTGTTTTAATTCATAAAATATTTTAGTATCACGTGACTTTGTGCTCATTTTATTAATTCTTCAGATATTTCAAGATAACGGTCAAAATAATTGTTTTGCTTATAAAATTTTTAAGAGATTAAAAGTTTAAATTCGAGATTTCAAATCTCACCACTAAAATATCTTGTTGAAAACAACTTATAAGTTATAATATAATGGTGTTGATTTTATCTTAATATTATGAAATTTTAAATTCTTATCACCAATACCGCTACGTAAAAATATAATTTTTTATTTTATAATTGGGTTAATATTCAAAGTGTACAAACATATATATAATTTGCGTGTGTAATGATTGTGTAACAGCAAATTAAAGCTTTTTGTTGGGTGTCGAAATCATCAAAAATAAAATTTATATTCTAATTAAGATTTTGCAAATAGCGATGAATAGGGTCGAATTCATATGGATTTTTCGATTTTTAATTCTTTAAATAATCAGAAATAAACAATAAAAATAAATGGGGGGTTTTGTAAATAAAAGATAAAAAAATGCAAAATTAAAATAATAAAAAAATACAAAAAAATAATTAAAAAGAAATAAAATAATGAGAAAATCAAGTTACATGCATTTGCAGCACATAATTCAATTTTACTGATCATGTACGAAAATATAACTTTAAAATCATGAAATGCACCGGTTATAATCATCGGCTTAACGCTCATAACCAATCTTTCCGTATTAATAGGCTAATCAAGTAAAATTATAATTGACTGTTAAGCAATAAACAGTCTCCTCTTATCGATAAGATTTAATTTATTGATAGTTTTATAAATTAGAAAAACCGAACTAAGTTAACCAATTTTTTAGCGAAATTGATTTAAACCAAATCATACATTTACTTAATACAACAGCCCTTCTTAGTATTATTATATTAATTACCACTTGTTATTGATTTTACTAAATAATTACGGATTTGATAATCTCAATTAGCCATATATTATTTAATTAAATGAATAATGCGCTTTTATTGCACATAAAACAAATAACAATTAAAATATAATTTCTCATAATCATAGCAAATAATATAAACATGACATGAGAATTAAAGAATCAATGAAATAGAACAATCTCACAGTAATGACGAATTTTGGCTTTGAATTGACGATTAACTAGAAATAAAAAAGTTAGCCACTTATGGTAATTGACAAAATCATAAAATAAAATTGAAAGTTAGAGAAATCAGAAGCAACGGCTGTTAGAAGGTACTTTTTATGTTTTTCCTCTATTCATTTGAAAAGAAAACATATAAAATTTAGGTAAGTAATTGATTCTCATCCAAACTTAGAAAAATAAAATAAAAATATTAAATATAGTTTAACCTTCCTAAAAATACTACATTTTATTGCATAAATTATAACTTAAATATCTCTAAAAATCGGATGGAGTATAGCTGACAGTTAGAACAAAATCGCATTTAAAATTATAACGTTAATACTCTGCTGCGTATTTTTTTTTAGCCTAAGGCAAGGTAACTGCTTACTTGTGCCTCTTAACTTTAGGCAAAGTTAATTTCAGATTCAACTATTTGCTTCCAAATTTTTTTAAATCTTAGTCGCTAATTTAAAATTACTTCAATTAGTTATAATTTGCTCATTTTTTATCAGTTTGACTCTATAATAATCAAAATTATAAAACAAGTAAAAAATATCAAAATAGGTTAAAAATAAGTACATAAAAACCACCAAAAATCAACAATCAATATGTAATTTTGGTCACTCTTCACTATTGGCACATTGTTAAAAATCCCAACCATGCATCAACTTTAAGCTAAAAGGAGTTTTCACTTTTCGGAGAAAGTAAAGAAAATAAAGAATGAAACTAAGTGGTATTTTGGTTATTTTAAAAAATTGTAAGTGCCTGTGAATGAGATATTTTGTTTCTCGTCTGCCAATTTTATAAATAATGATTTAATTGTCTACACAACACTGCTAATGCTAATAATAGACAAATGGCAGAGTCCACAAAATCTATGGACCACCTCCCCTCCCGCAATCTTTGGTTTGGTCTTTAAATTTATAAAAATTGCAATTAAAACCCTTAATTAAGAAAATTATTCAATTCAACTCTTTTCATTATCAATTGACCCATCAACTCTAAATTTTGTTCACTTGCATTTGCATTGAGTATGCACTTCTGAATAGTTATAGGCTTATAGCTATCTTATTTAGCCCCTCAAACTTTGGACAATAATACGTTGGTTAAACAAATTTTAAGTAATGGCCAGAATTTGATATGTGTTAGTAAAAATTAGAGGTTAAATAAATAGATTGTATATAAAGGGAATTGAAAGAAAATATTAATAAAAATAAATTTCAGCCAAAATAAGAGATTTGAGTGGAGAATTATATTTCTAAGTTATTAAAATTAGGAATAAAAAATTATTTTTGCACATGATTTTGTCATTAAGAATAAACTTGAGCAGGTGTTGAGAGGTGAAGTATAATAAATAATTAAGATATGGACCCACTTTGTTCTCACCAACTCTACCCAACGAACCAAAGGTTGGTCATGTAAAATTTGTAGTAATCAGAGGGATAGTTTAGGTAATTAACAAAGGAAAATGTTAAAATATTTTTTTTTCTGCAACCATAGTGCAAATTAGTGCCTCTCCACACCAATTCCACCAACCCTCTTACCCTCACCCACCAACTCCCGTTGCTGCTGCTGCTGATTAATTTCAATTTTCATTCTTATATTAATAAATAAATAAATTAATTAATTACCTGGAAATGTTAACGTTAAACGCGTTTAGCCCAAGCGCCTTCTTCAGCGCGTATTTACTTACATAAGACGTCAAAATCTACGGATTCAGTGCTCCTCGTATACTGCTAATTAGGTTGACACATACGAACAAAAGCAACAATTACGGTCCTCCTTTAATTTTTTTTAATAATAATTCAATTATTCAAAATAATTACTACAATTTAATTGTTGAATAAATGCAACTCGATCTCACAAATTGATGCCTATGATATAAAATTAATAATTGAATTGAAAGGGTAATTAGTATTAATAAAAAAATAAACTAATTTGCTACTATCATTTAAGTTTGAATCTTAAATAATTTTTTTATATATTTAACTTTTATATTCTTTAATTTCTGTAAATAAAAGTTTGCGTTGGTACATATGAAATATTCTCTTTAATGTTAAAATATTCTCTTTAATGTTATTGTTAACGTGGAAAAAAAAAGATATAATAAATAATTTACTTATTATGTTAGAATAAACAAATTTTATGTCACATTAAATTTTTATAAATGTATAGTTTGTGATCGAATTAAAATTAATTTTTATTGTTAAATTTATAATTGAGGTAAAATTTAGAATAAAAATAAATAAAATTTAAAAATCATATAAAAAATGTAAGATTAAAATGAAATAAGACTAATAATGTTATTTCTTCCAATTGATACCATTTGGATAGTTTTCCTGATGTTGTTTTTTATTTATTTATTTTTGTCTCTTGTTATTTCTTGAGTTTACTATAAAAAAAATAATAATAAAGTAGTTTTGAAAAAAATAAAAAATAAAAAAGCAGTGCTAAAATAATTATTAAAATGAATTAAATTGAGTATAAGTATTTACTCTAGGTAACCGTAGGATCCACATCCACCAAGCACCACCTACACCTACACCTACATATAACCCCACTCTCCAATACAAGCGCGTAAGGCACAATAAAAAAATGAACTAGAATATAAAAAAAGCAGAAATTACAGGTCAGATCTACCAGTGGCCAAAAGTGGCAGCCACCAATTTGCCATATTTCTCTATAAATAACGGAAAACGCAAACGCCATAGCTCGTGCTCTTCTCTACTTCTCCTCTTTACTCTATACAAGGAACCAGTCTTACTTCCCTCCGGTTCTATCTCCGTAAGGTACGGTTCCTTCTATTTCTCTCCCTGGCTTTTGCTATCATGTGATTTCCCCAACACCCTGCTTGTTTTTCGTTTCTTTTGTCTCATTTTCATTTCTTTATTTTAAGTTTTTCTGATAGTTTCATTCACTTCTTCATGATGCTAAACGCATAATTAAGTTTTTTTATTTTCCTTTATTTTTTGATTTGAAAAAGGCAAATAATTAAAAGAATTCAATAAAATAAACTCTGATTTCGTACGAGATCTGGTGAGTGTGCGTGCTGCTGATCTGATTTTTAGATTACTTAAACTGATACTATTGTTTCTTAGTGATTTGATAATACCCATTTGGTTTCTTAACGTTTTCTAGGAGCTTGGTTATTGTCTTTGTACGTAATTGTTTCAATTGTGTGCATGTGTTTTTTTGGTTGGTTTTGAGTTTTCAGTTGCAGATCCAGTGTTTTGTGATTTTGGGATTAATAGATCTGGGATTTAATCATTGTTTCTCTGTGTAAACCAGTTGGGAATTGGTTAGTTAGTCTGCTTTGAGTATCAGTTCATGCGTGGAAAGCAGAGAAGCAATTGCCAATCTTTGGTCTATTGATAATGTTGTATTTAGATCTGCGTTTGTTGTCCATAAAAAAATGAAGTATCGAACAAAGTTGGTGTATTTCGAGGTCTACAATCGAGTCATTAGATCTTTTGATTCCAATTGAAATTGTCTGATTATTATATTGACAGGTTTACTTTCACCAAAGTTTAAAGAATTATGCATCCATTTCATCTTTTTGCATGTGTACTGCGAGCCTGATCCAAGTATGTCTAATTATATGTTGTGGATAATACGTGGGGACCTTGAGTAATTAGTTAACTGGATTGGAAGGGAGGATGCTTATCCTTAGATCCCTCATCATAGGATTTTGCCATTTGCATTATTTATCTTTCCATGTCATACTCAAATTCTTGAGTATTGGGCATGCTTTTTGTGGGATAGTAGAGATTTGTGTTCTTTATCTCCCCTTGATTTGCTGCCTGCCTTATTGAATGTCTTCTTTGTAATTGCACTTTTCACCAAGTATAGATTTTCTGCATTGCTATTTAAGTTATTGTAGGTTTAGGAAAATACATGCTCTACTTTTAGGAAAAAAAAAAATTGGAGTCAGTGTAGCTGGCATGGGATTTCATCTTTTTTGACTATTTTGCGCTAAAATTTCTAAATTCATTATTTGAAAAGCCTGTGTATATATACTATAATTTCATCTTTGATTTAACATACAAATGGAGGAAACTGAATTCTTAAATCGCTGTGATGTTGTGGAACAGAACAATGGCTTCTCACATTGTTGGATATCCCCGAATGGGCCCTAAGAGAGAGCTTAAGTTTGCGTTGGAATCTTTCTGGGATGGGAAGAGCAGTGCTCAAGATTTGGAAAAGGTAGCAGCTGATCTCAGGGAATCCATCTGGAAGCAGATGGCTAGTGCAGGGATCAAGTATATCCCTAGCAATACTTTCTCGTACTACGATCAGGTACTTGACACCACAGCTATGCTTGGAGCTGTTCCACCTAGGTATGGCTGGAATGGTGGTGAGATAGGATTCGATGTTTACTTTTCTATGGCCAGAGGAAATGCCTCTGTGCCCGCTATGGAAATGACCAAATGGTTTGACACCAACTAGTAAGTATTGACTCCAGCTAACTCCTATTTCTCCATTTTTGCTGTTATCAAGTAAAAAATATAAAAAATAAAAAGGGAAAGAAATAAAGAAACAAGCTTTACTAATGACTGGTATTGTTTTGATTCAGCCATTTCATTGTCCCTGAATTGGGACCGGATGTCAAATTTTCTTATGCTTCTCACAAGGCTGTGAACGAATACAAGGAGGCTAAGGCGGTAAGTTGTATGCATTTTGCAATTACTTCATTGTTTAATTTCAATAAATTTGTTGTAATCCTTAGATGTTGATTCCATTTCTTGAATGCAGCACGGAGTAGATACTGTTCCCGTCCTTGTTGGTCCTGTCTCATACTTGTTACTCTCCAAACCAGCCAAGGGTGTTGAGAAAACTTTTTCTCTTCTCTCCCTTCTTGACAAAATCCTTCCAGTCTACAAGTAAGAATTTGAACTCTATTTCTGCAACTGTTCATTACTCTACAAGCATTATTGAGAACTTGCTAACTTCTTATCATGACAATGACACCTTCAGGGAGGTTATTTCTGAGCTTAAGGCAGCCGGTGCATCCTGGATTCAGTTTGACGAGCCTACACTTGTGATGGACCTTGATTCTCACAAGTTGCAGGCATTTACTAATGCCTATGCTGAACTGGAGTCAACTCTATCTGGCTTGAATGTTCTCGTCGAGACCTACTTTGCTGATGTCACTGCTGAGGCCTTCAAGACCCTCACATCTTTGAAGGGGGTAACTGCCTATGGTTTTGATTTGGTTCGTGGAACTAAGACTCTTGACTTGATCAAGGGTGAATTCCCCAAGGGCAAATACCTGTTTGCTGGGTTGGTTGATGGAAGGAACATCTGGGCCAATGATCTTGCTGCCTCTCTCAGCACACTGCACGGACTTGAGGGCATTGTGGGCAAAGGTATTTGTCTATCTTAGATTTTTTTGGCATATGCTCAATGATTTGTTATCATAAATTAATTTATGTTCTCCCCTTGCAGACAAACTTGTTGTCTCCACCTCTTGTTCACTTCTTCATACTGCTGTGGATCTTGTTAATGAGACGAAGTTGGACAACGAAATTAAATCATGGCTTGCATTTGCTGCCCAAAAAGTAGTGGAAGTGAATGCTTTGGCCAAGGCATTGGCTGGCCAAAAAGATGAGGTATTTCTCTCATCTTCATATCTTTACCTGCTGGTTAACATGTTATGAAATTAAACTCTTATTATGGTTGCTAGTACTTGGGCACAAAACTAGGATGGTGAACTATGCCACTTAGAGTTGGCTCTGGTGTTTGAAAATTTGAGATATAATTATTTCGCTTCGTTTTTGGCTAGCAATCTTAACTGAACTTGGATTTTGCAGAGTGGGTGTAGTTATTTAGTTAATCTGGCTTCTGAAATTAATTTACACACTGGTTGATGTTTTCATATCAAATTTTTTGCTTTATAGTTTATTCATCAATCTAGCACCCACCTTTTCTGGTTTGATTTCAGGCCTTCTTCTCAGCTAATGCGGCTGCACAGGCCTCAAGGAAGTCCTCTCCAAGGGTGACAAATGAGGCTGTTCAAAAGGCGGTAAGTCCATCTTTGGTTCTGTTCCATGCTTTTATGCCTTGAGGTGTTTATTCTGCTTAAATCTTTTTGTAATTATGATTTCTTGTTCCTACTTTATCAGGCTGCTGCTTTGAGAGGTTCTGACCACCGCCGTGCTACAAATGTTAGTGCTAGACTAGATGCTCAACAAAAGAAGCTTAATCTTCCTATCCTCCCGACCACCACAATTGGATCCTTCCCTCAGACCATTGAGCTCAGAAGGGTCCGCCGTGAATACAAAGCTAAAAAGTGAGTCAATGTACTAATGTTCATTAGTTCTTTATACATGTGAAATTGGTTGTGAGCATTCCATAAATATAGCTTTTTGTTCATACTAGGATCTCTGAGGATGAATATGTTAACGCCATCAAGAAGGAAATTAATAAAGTTGTCAAAATCCAAGAGGACCTTGATATTGATGTTCTTGTCCACGGAGAGCCTGAGGTGAGCTTTTCTCAGCATTTAATTATAAGGAAGAAAGAGAAAAGTAATATGAGGGACTAAAATTGGCTGCTTTCTGTGCTTACGAATTGCATTTTTTTTAAACTAAACATTGGCATTCATTATGGTAGAGGAATGATATGGTTGAATACTTTGGAGAGCAATTGTCCGGTTTTGCCTTCACTGTCAATGGGTGGGTGCAATCTTATGGATCTCGATGCGTGAAGCCACCTATCATCTACGGTGATGTCAGCCGCCCCAACCCAATGACTGTCTTCTGGTCCTCCACTGCTCAGAGCATGACTCCCCGCCCAATGAAGGGAATGCTTACAGGACCAGTCACCATTCTCAACTGGTCCTTTGTCAGAAATGACCAGCCCAGGTAACATAAAATAAATGGCAAGTTCAATTCTGATGGTGGATGCTTTACGTATTTATATTTAGTTTGATGATGTATCTATCTCTTTTTACCAGGTTTGAGACATGCTATCAGATTGCTTTGGCCATCAAGGATGAAGTGGAAGACCTTGAGAAGGCTGGAATCAACGTTATCCAAATTGACGAGGCTGCTTTGAGAGAAGGGTTGCCTCTAAGGAAGTCTGAGCAAGCTTTCTACTTGGAATGGGCAGTTCACTCTTTCAGAATCACCAACGTTGGAGTACAGGACACCACCCAGGTTTATATCCCATTTCCATGACTTAAAATCAGTTTCTGTTTATTTCGTCAGAGTTTTGCTCATCTCATTGTAATTCTTCAGATCCACACTCACATGTGTTACTCCAACTTCAATGACATCATCCACTCAATTATTGACATGGATGCTGATGTGATTACCATTGAGAACTCTCGCTCTGATGAGAAGCTCCTCTCAGTCTTCCGTGAGGGAGTGAAGTATGGTGCTGGCATTGGTCCTGGTGTCTACGATATCCACTCTCCTAGAATACCATCAACTGAGGAGATTGCTGACAGGATTAACAAGATGCTTGCAGTGCTTGAGAAGAACATCTTATGGGTTAACCCTGACTGTGGACTCAAGACTCGCAAATACTCTGAAGTCAAGCCAGCCCTCAGCAACATGGTTGCCGCAGCCAAGCTCCTCCGGACCCAGCTTGCCAATGAAAAGTGAGTTTCTTGGGGTAAGCTGGGAGCTCAATCCTCCCAAATCGGTTTATTCTTACCAAAACAGAGAATGATTATTGATTCAATAACTGTGGTTTATGATGGAAATACTTAGTAGGCATAATATGCCCAGAGGGCCATTTTTTTTCCCAACTTTTTTCTTTATATGTTCCAATATTTTCTATTTTGGTTTTGCCTTCAATTACTTCAATGGCCATGGAAATTGCTCAGTGTATCTTCCGATGGAAATCAATGAAATGCCATTACCAGTTTGTGCATTCTCACTGTATTCCTCACTTCAATTAACCCAGTTTGTGAATTGCGATGGATATGGAAATCAATTCTATTTCTAACTCCATTTCTCGGATTCTTCGAAGTAGACCAAGTAGGAATATGTAGGTTAAGCCACATGAAGAAGTTGCAGCCATCAATTTCCTGTTTCAAGAAAATCACCAATTTCAAATAAAACCGTGAAATCTCACAAAACAGAAATGCAAAATTAATTAAAATTATGATCAAAACAATATCTCTGAGCCCCGAAGAACCTACTTCCTGACTCTATGAACATCGAATCTCTGCTAATTGGCCACAGGCAGACTGAAAACTTTGGGGATTAAATGACTTGGGAATCTACCTTGTATATAAAATTTAAGTGCATTTGTATATATTAGGTCTTAAAACAATTCAATGATTAGTTTAATAATTTAATTAAAAAATGGTTTTTTTCCGTCTTTTGTATGGATGGAGTATTATATAAAATCATTTTATTCTTGCAATTTCACAAGTTATCAGTTGAAACGCTCAATCGTTCTGTTCAGAAGCCTGACAATTCGAAGGAGCTTATGTATTTAGGAATTCAAGTCGAGCGCTAACGTGAGAGCAAATAAAAAGAGACAGGAAAGCAAGTTAATCACGTAATTTAAGCTCTTTATTTAATTTCTCTCAATTCCTTAAAACTCCAAATTCTGAATTTGAATAACTTAACAAAGAACTACAAAATTAGGCCTTGCTAATAATAGCAAGACAGAATTCTTCTGTCACATGAGGGTTCCTTCCATATTGTTGAGGGCTTTTTTTGCGATCTTGAATTTGTTAGCAATAGATTTGTTGCTCTTTACAACATGCTCTCTGACGAAGAACTCAATGCCATTGCGGACAATTTCTTGCTCAGGATCAATAGCTATGCGAGTAAACATATTCCATACATCCTTATCAGGATAACCAAATATAGCCTCGAAAAACATTCGAAAATGCATGATCAATTTTGGGGTTAGCTGTCCAGCATCAATCAAATCAACCTTCTTTATAACTGAAAGAGAGAGGGTGAAATAGGCAACCATCTCCGCCACAAATTTTGCAAGGTGCATCGATCTTAGAAGTCGGGTTGAGTCGAGCTCCTTATATTGGTCCCAAATACAAAACTGTTCAATCATAATAGATAACAAGGATTATCATATAGTAATCAAAGTCCTCAAAAATCATGGAATTGTGGACCAAAATAAGTAAATAATATAACATATGAAAGTTATAAATTGAAATCCTATCCACAGATTCTATTGTATCCTTTTTCTGCTCAGTTTGCATTGAGCAAGGCAAGAAAATGCTCCCAGTCACCCAAAGTTTTTCATTTACATCTTGCCACATCTTTGAACACTCTTTCAAGTCCGCATTTTCCCGAGACTCCATTTATCTTTTCTATTTTGATAATTTTCCACCTTATTGGACCCGAAATGGAAACAAATCATTTTACCTGTAAAGTATATTTCTGGTTTCTGTCATGCTCACACAACTTCGAAGCTAGAATAGTGTAATACTTGTTAAAGACCTGCTCTTGCAGGCAGCATTCCAAAAGGACCCGCATGATCTCTCTGTCCTGTAGACATGATCAAAATTATAGTGAGTGAACAGATACAGTAGAAGATGGCTTGGAGGGGGGACTAAGGGCCGAAGAGGAAAGATTCAAGAGAGAACCTACCTGCTTTCCCTTCAAATCCAATCTTATAAGCTTCTCAAATGCATCAACGTAGTCTTCTCCACTCATTATTATACAAAATATTGCCTTTCTGGTTTCTGTATTCATCCTCTGTGATGCAGCAAGCTGCAGCATCTTCTGTGCTTCCGAAACCTCTTTATCAATTGTATTTGCAACTTCTTCAACATCATCTTTTGTAGCAGTCATCTCGCCAGACAGCCACCATTGCCCCTTCTTGTCAGGTTCAAGCAGCTTGCTCCATTTGAGCCCTTTAATAATAATTTCTTCACCTTTTAGCTGAGATACAAATAAATCCATGATAGCGATGATCAAACAGAAATGAGAACAGAAATAACCACTAAGAATAAGGATAGAACAATCATGCTCATAAGAACTCATATACTTGTGTCTTTTAAAACAGTAATTTGTAAATATGATATAACGGACTAAGGCTTTTCATTGATAATAGGAGTAAGACGAACACCCCTTCAACCCAAACCCACCCCCCACCCACCCTATACCTATATATAAATATATATATATATATAATCAAATAAAAATGATAATAAAAAATTACTGGTAACTGAACTGTATGAACTGCAGCAACAATATGATAAGAATCCATCTACTCTTGAGACTTATTGACCAAATCCAGTAACTTCAGTTTTTGGGAAATAACACAGCTATCTCATTAATCATGGCACAATTACTTCCTTTGACTTTCATCAGTACTTGTCCAGACAGACAACTTGCTATAGTTCATGCTTTCCTATTTTGTTTTATGACAAATAATATCCTAGGATGTTTTTTTTCCTTTAAATGTCAAGACTAGGATTAGCTTCTGAATCATAGAATTTGTTATTGAGAACTAGGATTTAGAGTCTTGTCCTCTTCATACGGACAGATTTATTGGTTGTACTGGTGTTTAAGATTCTTGCACAATATATTGCCAAAAATATTTCCATTTCAACTCACTTATTCTTGTCACTTCCAGTTTCATTTTTCTGGTAACTATCAGAATAAGCCACAGGTTACGAAATTATTGAAACAAGTTTGGCTCCCTAGCTTAATCTGCCGCCCATTTATCTGTCATATTATTTATCATAAATTAGAAAGGAAAAGTGCATAAACAAAGCAATCCATCTTGTAAGAAGAAAAAGAAAAAAAAAAGAAAAAGAAAAAAAAAATGAAAAAGAAATAGCAAAGACCTTTTGTAACCATTTTTTAATCCGCATGTGTTGAGAAGTATCTTCTTCAGGCCTCTTCTTGTTGTTCTTGATATCGCATATGGTTTCAAGCATGAATTCCATCTGAAAAAGTTACCACGTAAGAATAACTTTTGAATCAGCAGTGGATAGATTTGAAAGACATTCAAAAGACACCCGCAAGAAAGGCTTACTCTTCTGCCAATTATCTTCCCCTGGTCTTCTCCAGCAGAGGCCTTCAGTTCATTCACCCTACTCTGAACACTCTGAATGAAGTCCTTCATGGCAGTAGGATCATCAGTCCTTATTTTCATGCCACAGCCTACAAAGCAGGTGATAATTTATATCAGATATGATTGACTGGCCTAAAAGCACATAAAATGCTTCAATGCATATAATAGAAATCAGGTTCCAACAAAAGACTTACATTGTAAAACTGTCAAGATAGTAGAGACATCAATCTCTGTCAACCGCTTGCTCAATATGGCTAGGAAGTTGTATATCAAATCACTGAAAAGTATCAAACTAAAGGCATTAGCACAAGTTAATAAGCAGAAAGGCTATTTCTGTGAACAAATTTGAAATAAACAAGTGAAGGTTATGTTAGGATTCCAACTCAGACTCACTTTTCTACAAAGGATTACTTTTTACCAATAAAATATAAAAACAATCAATCAATCATTGCTTTATTTTATCCAGCAGCATGAATGTAACTTATTTGTGCTGTCAAGTAAGCACATGGACGTATTTGCTGGCAATCATGTAATATCCGAAGAGGGATTGACCACCCTGCCAGAATAAACCTGTAGAACAGTTGCCTACTTCACCTACCATGGCATGCTCTAGAAAGAGAATCCCATCAAAAGATCCTACTACTGTCTAAAGCTCTTAGATATGCTTGTCTTATAACGCTATAATACTTTCCTAACTTTTGCTTCTTACAATGTTTCCTTTAGCAAGACCACAGGTCACCCACCTAGAACAAACTCCAAATGTGTATAAATAGGACAGCAGAAGAGTGAGATTTCGCAAAGAAAGATTGTCTTCTTTGAGATACTCATCCTGCATGGCAAAAAAGAAGATTGAACTCAGTAATTCTGAAACAATTCCAGCAATAAAAACAATGAAAATCTTGGACTTCATGAGGAGAAGGTACAGCTTGATCTTGAAACCAGAAAGTTTAATGACATTAATTTTGAAACCAAAGGATTTTTTTTTTTCTTTTTTCTTTTTAAAAAAAAAAAAATTCAGCCATAAGGACATGATTCTTTTGAAACAAGTGCACCTCAAAAGCCCTAGCAAGTGAAGCCAAAAGCTTTGCACTGAAGTCCATCCCAACAGAACAAGCCATGCCTGCAACAAAAGCTGCAAAAACAGCAGCGTACCTTTTCAAAAAGCACACAATATCAGTCACGTATGGAACAGAATAATAACAGCACTTCATTATACAGGCAGAAAACACACACTCTGATCCCCCGACCACACACATGCACACGCACACACACAGAAGAGGGGAGTCAAATGCAGTTGTACAAAAATACACCAAACAAATGAATTATATAAAATCATGAAGCTATCAAACAAAGAAGAGTGTGATCCTTGCAAGTTGTTGACCACAGCATTTAACTATAAAGGCATGTTGGCAATCTGCATGTGCTGTGCATATCAGATACCTCAGCAAATATCATAAATTACTTCGAACAACCGGCATGGGAAAAAGAAAGCTGGTCATCAGAATAGAAAAAAAATGATGGGTCATCAGAACAGAAAAAAATTGATGGCCTATCTTTGCTTTTGTATGGATTAATAAAACATTTCCATGGTTCATTCTGATATTTTTAACAATTTACAGCATAATTAATTCAGCAAGGACACTTTCACTAAAAAATATGTCTTTTTGTCTCATTAGAACTTTCCAGTTTCTTAGAAAATTTAATGCCTTGGTTAAAAATTCTGTTGCTAATGTAGGAAGTTAAAGAAAACTAAAATCATGTTAAAGCACAAAATACAACCAAAATCAGCCAAGAAGCACAAAGCCTACTGTCAAAAATCTCTTCAGGGGACGCATAATAATTACCAACATAGAAAAACAAATGAATTAATGAAAATTTCAGGGGATAATGGTTCAACATTGCAACATCATGCAGAAAGGTAAGGAAAATATATGGTTCACTATTAATGCAGCGATCAAGAATAGAAAACTACCAAATTTTCTAGTAAATAAAAAATGAGCTTAATAGAAAGAGTAATAAGGATTGCAAATGTAAAGTAAAATAGAACTTACTGTTTACTGCCACGAGGACCATTAGAACAAGCTGCCAGCACCTCATCACTGATAATTTGACAACTAACACTGCGACTAAGAGACTGAAAATTGAAGAAATCAGGGGTTTAAGTATTCATTCAAAAGCTACTGCATAATAATTTCACATAATTCATTGTGATACTATATCAGCTTGGTCTGATATCTAGCTTTTCAAACTGATGAGAAGGAAAAAAAAAAATTATGTATAAACTCTGAATTAATTGTATGCCAATAATTTCTGTAAGCTTAGCTAAAGCATCAAAGAATTATATCATATAAGTGTCTCAAACTTCTTTCTTTTTTAATAATTTATTTTTTTTTTCCTTTTTGTATAAGATATCCAAACATATGTAAAACATGCATTAAGAGCAATAAAGCATTATGGCAAAGACAGCATACCTGAAAGATGGTAGCCATTTCCCCTGTAACTGATTCCACATTGGCTTCAGACAACCTATTCAGAAGACCTGCAAGATGTTTGAAATTAGAAAGCAGTGATGCATAGAAACATATACAATGCCATTTAAGTCACAAGCTCAATTTCGCACCACGAACCCGTCTACGTATTTGGGTATGCTCCTCTAAATCTTTCCCTGCAAGAGACCTTAAAAAGGGAGCCACATATTTCACACTACTTGCTGTTGCAGGTGGGCTGTTGGGAATTTCCTTTGAGGCCACCTCCTGCTCAAGGGTTTCTGTTGCCTCTGATACACCAAGAGTTGTGTCTCCAACAACATTACCTGCTTCCTTTTGACACTTCTTTCTCTTTTTACGTCTCTTGTTTGCAAGTGTCATGTTGCCACCTTCTTCCTGTCCCAACTCTGCACCAGAGGCTTCCTCCGATTCAGAAATTCTACCCACAGTGTGACCAGCTATATCATCCCCCAATAATTCATCAGATGTCTTTCTCTTCTTACGTTTCTTAACAGAACCATGATTCTCAAGTTCCTCAATGGGAAACTCCTCAGCATCTGAGGCTTTCTCAACATAATCAATTGCAGAAGGAATTCCCTCCAACAAGAAATTGATTTCATCATCAATCCCCCTTAGTTTTCCATCCTTCACCTTCAGTTTCTTAGCAAGTCTCCTTTCAATTACTAAATCTTCCTGTGCGTTGATGGCAGCATTTTTCATATCCATTTCAAGAAACTCTTCAAATTTTGTTTTTGAACTCCTCTTTGAACCTTTAACTTGTTTTACAATGTCTGAAGTAGTAGAACCATCATCTACCACTGACTCTGGTTTAACTTTTGTTCTCTTTCGCATACTTGTTTTATCTGATTTCTCTCCAGAGTTAGCCTCAAATTGTATACCTTCCTTCTTTCTCAAACTTTGATTAGTCTCAAACTGTATACCTTCTTCTCTCTTTCTTAAATCTTGAGCAAGTGAATTTTCTGATCTGTTTAAATGTTTAGGCCTTGAATCTCCAAACTTTGTCTTAACTTGTTGAGCTCTTGCAAGTTTTTGCAATTTCTGCAAACATTAAATCAGTATCATTACACTTCCAAACATGAGAAAATGAAAACAGATTAATTTTCTTTTTCTCAATATAGGTGGAATAACAGGGAAGGCACCATTTAATCCTTATACCTGATGTTCAATCCAAGATTGGTTCTTATTCTGTTTCTTTGCCTGCCGAGCTTCTTTTCTACTTTCTTTGCGCGACTTCCTTTCTGTGATAGAATATATATATATAACAAAAAAAATCATAAAATTTTTGTGCTCATACATATTTACAAAATAAAGATTAATAAAAGAAATCAACTTAAGTAAAATAGATGAGAATAAAATGCTTACCCATGATTCCTAATCAAAGTTTTATCAGTAGAGAGCTGTGAGAGGAAAGAAGGAAAAAGGAACAATAAGAAAAAAAAAATTAACCATGGTGCTAGATTATGAATTGAGAGATAACCATATACAAGAAAGAGAAGATTTCAATTTAATAAAAACATTAAAATTTGAAAAAAAGAAAAAAGTGGCATGCATATATCTTTGAAGAGAGAAAAACACTAGCTTCTATATAGGCACAGCTCTAGAAATTAACCACAACTATATTTTTCTCAATCAACGTATAATTGAGAAAAATCTAGGAGCAAATACAAACCTTAGCCTATTATTCTTAACCATTGTACTAATAACAAAATAAATCATTTCAATTGTTTTGTTTCCTCAAATCAAGTGAAGTAAACACTGATCAAAAAACAAGAGGTCAAGCACCATTACTATGTAGTTTCCAATTGAGCCCATCCCAATTTCAAAATCAATTGAACAATAGAACCCATCTACGAATATCCAGACAACAAAAAATTATAAGAAATCACACTTCATTCAGGCATTCTAACAAACAGTTTTTGAGCACTACCAATATCACCAAATTTACTGTACATGTTAAGAAGATTATTGAGTAGGTAGAGGCATGACCTACCTCGCTATCAAGTTTCCTTGCTGAACTGCGATGAATTAAGTCTGTGGCCCGCTATCAAGTTCCTATATGAATGAGCTTTGTGGTTCTGCTACAGCCGATGCCCAGCAGAAAACCTGAAAACGAGAACTTAAAAGCGCGTTTACTTACAGAAAACACTTTTCTATTTTTAATTTTCTATTTTTATAAAAATTGGTGTATTTGTTTTCCATAAAAAAAAAAAATTAGAAAACGTGTTCATTTAAAACAATTTCATGTTTTAGAAAACTAGAAAAGATGTTCATTTATTAAAGATAGAAAAATAACTTCTAAATTAGAAAACTAAATAATGTGTTCATTTGGTAAAAATATTACTTGAAGAATGTAAATCCCAATCAATCTTATATGCCTAACTTACACAAATCCACAGATTTTCATGAATACTTCCCAAAATAATGACATTAAATCTTCATCTTCAAGCAATGGATATTGTCTATATATATTTATATTCATTATATATATGCCTCCCTATATAAATATATATGTATGCGTTTTTTGTTATTCCTAACATAACCAAAGCGCAACAGAAACAAAAACCTCTAAAATCAAACAAAACAAGCTCATGCTACTTTGTCCTTGCCTCAGAGAAAAGGAAGAATAATTGACCTGAAAGATTTTAAATAATAATAATAATTTGTGCACCATTTTCTCAACCTCTCAACTCTCAGTTGCTTATCAACCAATATAATGTTTTAATTTGATCCCTTCAAAGATATAATAAAAGCATCAAAATTAAGAGAACTTAGTTAAACTCAAGTGAAATTGTACCAACTCAACCAAATTGCAGCATAAATTTAGCTTAGAAGTGAACAGTGGCAAGAATGAAGGCAAACATATCAGCAAAGTGCATAAACAAATAAACGCAAATACTGAAAATTACATAACAAATATATTCACTTAGTATTTTAACTTAACAACAAAACTGACAGTCAAAACATTGCTACTTCAGTAAAAGGTCAACCAAATTAACCCTAAGTTAAAGCGTACAGTAGGAGAAGCAGAGACGAGAGAGAGAGAGAGAGAGAGTAATGGTCAAGTTACCGGAGGCAGATGAAGCAGTGCGGTTTGAAGTTCGAGAAAGTAATCGGTGATTGGTGAGCAATTTGTGCTAGCGATGTGTCTTCGATGAGCAGTAATCGGGGATCAATGCCACCATGGTGAGGAGTAGGGTAGACAACAGAGGTTGAATAAAACAGGCTAGGAAGAAATAAGATTTAAAAAAAAAGTAAAAGTATGAGATGGGATTCGAAGACAGGCATTTTGATGTCGATTTCAGAAAACATGGCTGTTTTCTTGTGGAAAAGTTTGAAAAATGGATCTTAAATTTATAAAGGAAAATTATAGAAAACATCTAAAAACAGTTTTTAAATCAGAAAAGTTATTTTTTTTTTATTTTTTTTACAAAAAAAAAATTGATGTGACGCCAATCAAATAAGATACAAAATGTGCACCTAGTGTGCAAATATTTATTTAGAGTACAAGTGATTAAAAATAAATTGAGTAAATTATGATAAAATTTAAATTTAATTTATACAAGTTGTTCAATTTTATTTTTGTTTTAGATAAAAATTTAATTGTAAATCTTTTAATTTTGAATATATCTAATTTGGATTGTTTGATCAAATGCCATTTAGTGCATTATATATATATATATATATATATATTGCAATTCTCAATTAGTTTTCCTATCTTACTTTTTTCTCTCCTTAATTTTTTTAATCCTAACCGTCTTTCTTGTCAGTATCAATTCATAATTAAAAATATTATTTAACATCTGAATTTATATAAAAAATTCGTTTCGGCACTTGAATTTTATTAAAACTACTTTTATCACTTAAACTTTTATTTTTTTCAACTTTTTAACACCTAAATTATTGGAGTCAGCATTTTGTAATAGATTACTTGATAATTTTGGGCAAATTTTATTAATTGTATTAATTTTTAATTTTTTACATAAAAATTTAGATTTTCTAGAAATTAACCTTATTTTGTCTCCAAAATTTTAACTTTTCATCCAAAATATATTCCTTGAAAATATTAACACAAATAAGTCATTCAAAAAAAATGTGAATAATAATCTCTTTAAAAAAAATAATTACATTTTCACTTAAATACAAAAACTCTGATATGGGACATAATACAATTACATAAAAAAAAGATGAAATAAAATTGATTTGAAGTATTAAAAATTATTAAGTATTGTAGTCTCGTAATTAAAAGAAATGAAAAGAAAAAAAAAAAAACCAGTAAAATGTTTACTCCGGATGACCTGTTTAAGGTCCTCCTTGCTTGTCTCTATTTTGGGAAAAATGAAAAGTTTCTTTCCATTTATGATTAATTTGAAATTTATATAGTTTTTGCTGGTTGATAAAGATACTAATTTATCGCAAACCAACTGAATTCGGACCCAATTTAGGATAATGATTGTGCCATGATCTAGGCCATGATTGGACTTAATTAGTCATATAACTCAATTATACTATTTAGCTATAATAAAGATAGGGCAATGTTTATATTGTATTTTCTAAAAAACTTATTATTATTATTATTATTAAGGGATGAGTAGAAATTGAACCGTCTTCGCTTAAGAAGCATTTAAGAGTCTTAATATATTACTCCCCCCGTTTTTTAATAGGTGTTTGTTTTGTTGTTTTCACTATAATTAAAAAATATTAATTAGACTTGAATTTATCAAAAAATTGAGTGATTCAATACACATTAAGTGTTTCAATGTATAAATTTAAATATAATTGGTCAATTTGTATTGCAAAAAAAAATTAAATTGAAAAAAAAATTAAATTTAATTGAAAATCTAAAATTGACAGATAAATGAAATTTAAATTTTTCTCAAAAGTGACAGATATTAAGGAACGGGTGAGTAGTTAATATACAGGTAATCACAGCACATGTAAATTATTAATCATATTCATTCATTAATTCCAATACTTTGGGGAATATAATTTAGCAGAGATAGCTAGAGTAATAAACACATGATAAAACGATCATGCATCAACTCTCTGAAATTAAAATACAAAGATTAAGATAAATCCAATAATTTAAGTGCCAAATAACATCATAGCACAATTCATAATCATGACTATAATTTCTTAGAAAAGCTAACAAGCAGTCCCTTTGTACGTAAGCCTTGGAGCTTAGGTTAAGGCAAAGAATAATAAGGAGAAGATGGTGATTTAGCAGGTGGCAGCACATTTATGAAAAGCTTCATTCCGTACTCGCAGTGCTTCCCTACACCACAAATGTACCATTTTCTTCCCGGAGTCGCCAAAACCACTGTATCATATCCGGTGGTCAATGCCTCTGTTGCTGGCGGCCTGATGCAGTTTTGGAATCCAGTTCCATTCACCTTGTAAACATTGTGAGCTCCCACGGGATATTTGAACACTGTATGAATTTAATACACGAAAAAATCAAATATATGGAAATTTGAGGCAAATATTCAAACCTACTAAACAATGAGAATTGATCGAGGTAATTAATGTATAATAATTACCAAGTTTGTCACCAACACGAAAGAGTTTGTCCTTAGCCCAAGCTTGGTAATCAAAACCAAGTCTCCAACCAGCTCCATCGCCAACAATGAATTCTTTACCGTAGGTGAGTGGAGGAGAGGGTGGTGGGGATGGAGCCTTTCCCTTAAGTGGAAACACATCTATTACCAATTTCATTCCATACTCGCAATGTTTTCCTACTCCACAAATGTACCATTTTCTTCCTGGAGTGGCCAAAACGACCTTGTCGTTTCCTGTTTTAAGTGCCTCGCTCATAGGGGGTCTAATGCAGTTCTGGAAACCAGTTCCATTCACCTTATACACATTGTGAGCTCCAACTGAATATTTGAACACTGCAAAAATTAAAGTATCATCAAAATCAGTATTAGATTTTTCTCTTTATAATGTTTCCAAATTCCAAAATGTAGAGATATATAAAAAGTGAATGAATTATGTTTTTAATACCAAGCTTGTCGCCAACATGAAATTTCTTGGTCTTAGCCCAAGCCTGGTAATCAAAATTTAGCTTCCATCCTGCTTCATCTCCGACTATGTGTTCTTTATAATGAGCTGTGATTGTTGGAACCATGGCAGCAATGAGCATTAAAGCTAAAAAGACAAGACGTGAAGCCATTGAAGGATTTTGGTTTGTTATTCTACCTCAAGAAAGAACTTAGTCTGTATGTTCAGGTGGAGCATATCATGCAGGTATTTAAAGAGAGTAGAGAGACATAAATCAGGAAAAGAAACTAATTACGACGGCTAGGCCGACTAGGCAATATAATACTGAGTAAGCTTAGATTTTTAAATTTATTTACAATATATAATTTTTTTGACCATTTCAACTCAGCTCTTTTGATCCTTTCTTTAGGACACAAAATAAATAAATAGCTGCCTCCAAAACATATTAATTTTATTTTGAAATCAACTTTTAATTAACTTAAATCAAATGAGATCAAATAAAAATGGAGGTAGACATGATTTCAATAAACATATTTAAATTTAATTGATCTATTTAGATTATGAGCAGCCAAATTCGCTGTTCATTTAATAAAAATAACCTAGAATTCATATAATTCTTTAAGCAATTCTTTGCAATCATTAATAATATCAGCAAAATATGATAAATCCAATTGATCATACAAAGCTCTATAAACCTTTAGACAATCTGTCCGAACCTGAACTCGGACCTTTTGTTTATTTTTCAACCAACTTAATGCCTCTCTAATTGCTAGAGCATCAGCAACATGAGGCGCATGATTCCCAACAATAGCAGCATGACAAGCAGCTACACACTCTCCCCTATAATTTCGAATGAGAAACCCATAAGAACGGTATCCTTCGCTTTCAAGAATCCCTGCATCGATATTGCAAACTAACCATCCCACCCGCGGTTTTTGCCATTTGGTCATCCAGGAAGTTTATTTTATTTATTTATGGAGGTAGCTGTTTTTATTAAAAAAAAGCCAAAACATGGAAACTTCTACCACATAAAATATCTAACCTTTCCTTTGCAAAATGTATACAATTGCAATTTGCAATTAAGTTTTTCGTTGATCTTTTATTTTTTTATAATAATAACCTTGTATTTTTATTTTAGTGGAAGAGATAGCTTTTTTTTTTTTAAAGAAAAAAAAAATGAATTGCAATAAAATTTTCATTGACAATTAGATTAGAATATGTCTATTCTTATTTAACTCGTGTGCCAATAGGATTTTACTAAAATTCACAATTTAATTATATATTTTAAATTCAGATTTTTATTCAAAAATGATGGATTTCATTATAAATGGATTAAAATTGGCAAGTCGGGCGAAAACAAAAACATTATATACTTTTTTACTATCTAACCAACAAATTAAATTTGAGCGACTGCATACCACGGTATGAAACTATCAAAAAAGGCTCCAATAATTATAATATGCGTTAATTAACTTTTCCTCAGCAATCAAAATGTAACGTGTTGACTGATATTGCTTATGTACATAGCAGCAACTAATTATTCCAAATTAATAATTATCCGAAGAAAAAGGGTTGAGGAAGTCTCAACAGAAGAAGCACACGAAAGAAGCCAGGTATACAAGACAACGTTTCGAATCCAGTATTTTTAATTAATAATTAGTTAATTTGATAAACCAGTTTTAATTAGTGGGGTTGAGAAAGAAACAAATGTAAAAGAAAATTAGTTTGTTTATTTATTTATTAAGGAATATCAAAGTTATGTTGAAATGGTCATATATTAAATTAATTGTATGTATGTGTTAAGTTGTAGCTGTGCGACTCGGTACAGGATTCTCTATTCGGTTGTGCCGCCCAAATTAGTGATATTATTTTCTCTTTTCTGCACTTCATTACTACAACATTAATTATATACACTATAAATACTTGCGTAATATATTTCAGTTGAATATATCTCTTTCTTGAAATAGAAAAGCAACAATATAACTAAAACCACCAAAGTTCTTGAGTTATTTGCTTTCAATGGCTTCACGTCTTGTACTTTTAGCTTTGATGCTCATTGCTTCTATTGTTCCACCAATCACAGCTCATTATAAGGAACACATAGTTGGGGATGAAGCTGGATGGAAGCTAAATTTTGATTACCAGGCTTGGGCTAAGACCAAGAAATTTCATGTTGGCGACAAGCTTGGTATCAAAAACATCACTCATTCACATTTTTTACTTTTACGTTTTGGAATTTGGGTACATTATAAAGAGAAAAATCTGATACTAATTTCATGATACTTTGATTTTTGCAGTGTTCAAATATCCAGTTGGAGCTCACAATGTGTATAAGGTGAATGGAACTGGTTTCCAGAACTGCATTAGACCCCCTATGAGCGAGGCACTTAAAACAGGAAACGACACGGTCGTTTTGGCCACTCCTGGAAGAAAATGGTACATTTGCGGAGTAGGAAAACATTGCGAGTACGGAATGAAATTGGTAATAGATGTGTTTCCACTTAAGGAAAAGGCTCCATCATCAACACCCTCTCCTCCACTCACCTACGGTAAAGAATTCATTGTTGGCGATGGAGCTGGTTGGAGACTTGGTTTTGATTACCAAGCTTGGGCTAAGGACAAACTCTTTTGTGTTGGTGACAAACTTGGTAATTATTATACATTAATTATCTCAATTCTCATTGTTCAGTAGGTTTGAATATTTGCCTCAAATTTCTATATTTGATTTTTTCGTATATTAAATTCATGCAGTGTTCAAATATCCCGTGGGAGCTCACAATGTTTATAAGGTGAATGGAACTGGATTCCAAAACTGCATCAGGCCACCGACAACAGAAGCACTAACAACTGGATATGATACGGTTGTTTTGGCAACTCCGGGAAGAAAATGGTACATTTGTGGTGTAGGAAAGCATTGCGAGTATGGAATGAAGCTTTTCATAAATGTGCTGCCACCTGCCAAATCACCCTCTGCTCCTTATTATTCTTTGCCTTAATTAGCTAGCTCCAAAGAATTACAAAGGGTCTATTGATTAGCTTTTCTAAGAAATTGATAGTCATGATAATGAATTATTGTGATGGTCGGTACTGAAATTATTGGGTTTTATCTTGGTCTTTGCAATGGAAGGTTGTGTTGAGTTATTTTAGTTTGTATTGTACTTTTTTTTTTTTTTGCACTATTTTCAATTGTTATCACTGTCTTTTATCACGAAATACGTACTTATTTTATGTTAATTAATATTTTCTCCATTCTCTTTTAAGTGTTCATTTCGAGTTTTTTGCCAAAATTAAAAAATATCAATTCATTTAATGATTTACTAAATTAGCTTCTTATAATATTGTGTATTTTTAATGCACCAATAATTATTTATTAAAACAGAATTAATATAGTAAGATAATTTATAACTATACCTTATTTTTTAAATGGACACTTATTTAGAAATAAAAATAAAATTCAAATTTGACACTTATAAAAGAATGGAGAGATTATATAACATTTATGATTTAAAATAATGGTTTAAAAATAACAAGAACGTTTCATCACAGATGTACACATTCAATTTCCTTTAATAAGAGATTTAAGATTTGAGCTCTAAATATGAAGCATTTTAAAATATTTGAAAATATTTGCAAAAAACTGTTAAATGCAATTCTAAATTAATCAAATCGATGAATTCTAAATGCATAATGGACGGAAAAAAAAAAGATTTGCAAAAATATTGCAATCCGATGCTCTGTGTGCACCATCTAATCAGACATAAATAATAGCATGCGTTGATCAGACGGTATGTATGTGAGCACGCCCGGCGCCCTCTCGCAAGGCATATCTGTATTAAACTCTTGGTATTGTGAAAAATATAAATTTAATTAACAATTGAATGGGCGGAGTTGGAACTTGAAAATATAATGTATACAATTACGAGCCGTGAAGCTATAAAAGTATATGTTCATATTTTATTTGTGTTTTTTCAGAAAATTATATGGTTTAATTTGTGGAATTTGAAATAGCAATTGATTTCAAAGTTCGTTGAATCTGATAAGATACGCAGGTCATCATTCCAAGCGAATTCTTGTGTTCGTATAAATTTATTGAAAAAAGTAGCTAGCAACCGAATCCATACTCCTGGTGCTGCAACTAAGCAAGCCAGCCACAAATGCCCACCTTCTCTTTCACTGTTGATCTCATTGTTCACTAATTTTCCACTTTCACTCCATAAAACGCACAGGATTACTACCAAAACTGCCTTTACCACCAAATGACGGCTTTTGCTTTATTCTTTTCATCTTTTTCTCTCGGAACTTTCTTCAAACACTTGGCAGTCCCTATTCCCAATCTGATTCAATCGGTTATGAGAAAAAATCCTGCAAAATTCATTGAAATAAGATTATTATTGTGCATAAAATTACAAGAACAATTAGCAAATTTTAGCTAATATATTAAGATTACCTAAAAGGAAGCCAAATGGAGACCAAGCATTTTCTGATTCCAATTGCTCAAACCAGTTGGTAGTCCAATGGCAAGATGATGAGATATTTTAGATATTTCTTCTATGAACTATCCCATCAAGAATGACCCAACCTACATATTCATCAACAATTAATTTTTTAGGTCAATAAAGATCAGATTTTATTGCCAATGAAACAAAAACAATTAAAATAAGTAGCATTGCTCCGTGCATGATGAAAAAAGTATTATTTTGGTGCGTCCTGAATGAAGTGTTGCACAGAAAAAATATAAAAATAAATGAATTTCTACAAAATTAGTAATTAAAATTGAACCGAATAAATAAATGAATCGCATAATCGGTCTGATTATTTGATTATAGCCGAATTATGCACACCCCGATTTATGAAAAACTTCATTCTATACTTGCAGTGTTTCCCTACACCACAAATGAAACTGGTTTCCTTTCCCAAGTTGCCAATGGCACCAAAATTCTTCAAAGGCTTCACCTCTTGTTTTTTTAGTTTTCATGCTTACTGCTGCTGCCATAGTTCCAACAATCACAGCTCATTATAAAGAACACATATATTGTTGGAGATGAAGCAGGATGGAAATTTGGTGTTGATTACCAGGCTTGGGCTAAGACCAAGAAATTTCATGATGGAGACAAGCTTGGTAAAGGATATATATATACAATTTAATTTATTCACATTTTTATATATTTCTACATTTTTGAATTTGGATATATTAAAAAAATTCTGATAATACTGATTATGATGGTTGTGAATTTGCAGTTGGAGCTTACTGTGAATAAATTAAATTGTATACATTTGCTTACCAAGCTTGCCTCCAACATGTAATTTCTTGGTAATCAACACCAAATTTCCATCTTGCTTCATCCCCAACAATATATGCGTTCTTTATAATGATCTGTGACTGTTGGAACTATGGCAGCAAAGCATGTAAATTGAAAAAAACAAAACATGAAGCCACTGAACAATTTTGGTGCCATTAGCAACTCCGGAAAGGAAATGGTACGTTTGTGGTACAGGAAAGCACTGCGAGTATGGAATGAAGCTTTTTATAAATTTGCTGCCACCTGCTAAATTGCCCTTCTCTCCTTATTCTAATTTGCCTTAAGCTAGCTCCAAAGAATTACAAAGCGACTACTGATTAATTATCTTTTCCAAGAAATTGATAGCCCTGATTATGAATTATTGTGATGTTTGGTACGAAAGTGATTGGATTTTATCTTAGTCTTTGTACTCTAAGGTTGTGTTGCACTTTTGCAAGAAATTGTACTGTACTTTTGTTTTTTCAGGGTTTGTAATTGTACTTGAATTTCATTTTACAGGTTGCTGTACTATTAAATTATTATCAAATTATCATCACATGATACTTATTATTTTGATATTTGGGGAGAAAATTCGAATCCCTGTAGCTTAGAAATCATTCACATTCTTCAACCAGTTAGACCACTGGTGATCCTAATCAGGGGCGAGAAAAATCATTTGAAAATGCAGCAGTTTGCTGCGGTTTCAGATATGGCAGACTTTTTTGCCTGTGGATCCCGCGCTCTGAAACCGCAAACAGTTGTTGTATTTTTGTAAAAAATTTCACTTTTCTAAATATTTTCTGACAAATATCAATTTCCTAATTTTTCTTTTAAAAAACATTATTTAAAAAAATGTTCCCAAATGCTAGCAGAAGAAATGAAAATTAAAACTTTCCTCATTTTTATATAATAAAATATAGACTCATAAAAGAGTATTGCATTCTTGGTAACGTGAAAAATATTTAATCATAAGGGCTTTTCATGGGTTGGATTGGGTAAAAAATGAAATAAACCCAACCCAATATGTATATATATATATATGAAATGTATGGTTTATTTGTTAAAAACCAACACAATATTATAACTTATAACGATTTGAAACGGCTTTAAAACGATTTAAAATGGTTTAAATATGGTTTGAAGTAGATTAAATATTATTTTTATCTTTTTTTTTTCAAAACTCTAACTGTTTAAATTTATTAGAAAGTAAAATAATAAATAAGACAATAATTATATTAAATTATAAATTGTATTTTATTTAAAAAACTTCAAATTTTTTTTTTTCAATATATTAACAAAAAAAAAAAAAGAACTGATTCTCATCATTTCTCTCATGTTCATATCAAGGCCTACACACTAGAAATACAGCTCATAACAAAATATAGTATAAAATATAGGAAACAATTAACAATACTATTACCCAGTAAATGTAACATATCATGAAAAAAAAAATGGTAGTTTGATGCATTTGCATACCTGATGTATCTTCTATTTTGACCACTTGCATAAGCCCAATTAACTTTAATAGGCTGTCCGAATCTATCAAAGAAAAATACATATATTAGGAAATGGGACAGAAAAACTTCAACAAGGACTTAGCATAGGTCACAACTCACATACAGGGGTGAGCAAAAAAACCGATGGATTCGGTTAACTGAAAAAAAAAATTCGAAACCGAACCGATGGACTGGTTAACCGATTGTAATAGACTGATTAATGGTTAGTGTTTTGAAAAAACCGATATTAATGGACTGGTTAATGGTTTTTGATTCATGTGACTGGTTAACCGAACCGAAACCGAATTTTTAGTTAATTTATTAATTTTTTAATAATTTATAACAATTTATCCTAATTAAAAGTGATCATTTACTTTTTTTTATTATACTAATTATTTTAAAGTTTTAAAGTTTTTTTAATTGGCTATTAGTAAGTATAATAATTTATCTAATTAAAAGTGATTATGAACTATTTAATATATTTACTTATTAAATATTAATTTTTAAAAACAAATTTGCTTATATCCACCAAATATTTTTATTTTAACAACAATAATGTTATATTATAGTGAAAAAAAATTAATTTTTAAGTATTTTCAATATTTTAATTTTATTTATGAATATATTTATAATTATAGTGGTTAACCGAAAAATATTGGGTAACCGATCCGAAAATCCGAAACCGATGGGCTGATTAATCGATGGTAATGGACTGATTAATGGACTGTAATTTCAAAAAATCGATATTAATGGACTGCTTAATGGACTGAGGCTAATGGACTGGTTAATCGACCATGCTCACCCCTACTCACATATGCCTTCCATTAAGGGTCACGGTGGCAAGAGCAATTGATCTGGCTGCTTTTAAATATATATATATTTTTAAAATTGTTATATTTTTTTTTTCAAATGAATAATAGTTAATTTTATTTTAAAAAATATTAAAATTTGCACATAGATCTAATGTAAATATAAAAATTTTATTTTGGACATATGTTCCATTAAATTTTTTGTAAAAAAAAATTTACAAACCGAATCAATAAAAAATTATTACATACACTAATCGGAAGCTTTTCCGTTATTTTAAATCAAAGACCAAATTATATCTACTCTTTTTGCAAAATAGTTCAATTCTCGTAATCGAACTTTTTACAAAATAATTCAATTCTCCTAATCCAAGTAAAATGATGGCTAATGGTTAAACCCTTTTTAGAAATTTTTTTTATTTACTATAATCTCTACTTTTGGTTTTTTATTTTTATAACTAATTAATTTTTAAGCATTATTTTTTTTTATTTTATTGTCTTCTATTTTTGTAATTGGTCTTCTTTTCTTTTTTTTTTTCCTTATTTCTTGATAGTTATAAAAAAAATATGTTTATAGATGGGATAAAGATATAAATGGTGTTTTGGGAAAACTTATTTCCCATTTTGGTGTATTTTGTAAAATATTGCTGAGAATGGAGTTTGGTCAGAAATCAGGGACAAAGATATATTTGGTATTTTTGATGAAATTATTTCTGAAAATGGCGTGAGATTTAAACTATTTTCGGATTTGGGATGGCATCAAAAGCCGCAGGTGTCAATTGCGGCTTCTGACTGTGGGTCCCACAAGCTGTGGGACTGATTGGACCTTGATGCTGCAGCTCCCCGCTACGGCATCAAATTTTACTTTTTTTTTTAATAAAAAAACTAAATAATGGCTTTGGTTCACCGGCTCAATTTTCAATTTGGGCAATGGATGCCCTTAATTCATAATAATAAAACATATACAGCGCAATGAAATTAGATAAAATATATAAATTAAATTTTTTCCTTAAATAAATTGATTTTTCACGTATGCAATAATTTAATTTAAATGGTTTTATACATATGGTTTTATGTTATTTTCAAAAATTTGCATACACAGTTTGGTATAATTAAATTGGTCCGACTCCCAAATAACTCAGTCTAATTAAGAAAAAAATAACTGCTGATTATTTATAAACTTAATTTAATTACCAAACTTAATTTAATTACAGATTATTTATAAACTTAATTCTTAGGCTAGAGAAGTATTGATTATTTATAAACTTAATTTAATTACCGATTATATATAAACTTAATTCTTAGACTAGAGAAGTATTGAGTAAAAAATTCAGATGTTCATATCCTTTGGGAAATATATAGGGGTGTTCAAAAATGAATTGGGTGGGTTATAATTGGTTTTCTATCCAACCCATCTAAAATTTTAAATGTATTGAACCCAACCCAATTCAGCTGGATTATAACTTAAATTATTTATAATGGGCTGGTTGGGTCATGACTGGGTTATATGGATTATGTTAATTTTATATGATTTATTATAAACATATAAATTTTATATTATCTATATTTATATTTTTTAAATATAAAACATTAATTTTATTTTTATAAATATTTTTTTTAGATAACACATGCATATTTCATTTTTTTTAAAAAAATAAAAAAATTGTGTCCTAAAAATTAATTCCATTGCACTAAAATTTAATTTAATAATATTTAATTTAATAATTTTTTTAATATTAAAGACTATCAAAGTTTTAACGTCCAGTTATATACTTTGTGAATACTTTATTCTTATTATTACCAAAATCTAAAACATCAATATCTATTTATATTTTTTAAGTGTAAAACATTAATTTCATTTTTCAAAATATTTTTTTAGATAATATTACTCCACTTTTCACCTTATTCTATTAAATACCATCTCTATAGTAAAATATCATTTGAGGCCCTAATTTTTTAATTAATTACAAAATTGCCATTTTTACACTATAATTACAATTTTGCCACTAGTTTACCTTTTTTCCATTTTTTCTTACTTTCTAAGTTTAATTTCTTGTAAAAATGAATTCATAATTCTTACAATATGTTCATTAGAGTCTAACAATATTTTTGGGTCAATTGAAAACTATTTTTCGGTCCTATAATTATTTATCAATCCGATAACCCAATTTTTCAGTGTCACTAAAAATTAATTTTTCATTATCATATGATTATACTCATTAATACGAGTACGTTCATATTTTCAAATTATTTTTTTAAGGTTCGTAGCATCTTTTATGGTCCGGTCAAACTCTCAATCGACTTAGTCACTATTTGAAACGAAACCGTGATTTTTTCATATTTTCGACTTTTAGAGGTCTATTTGACCTCATTTTCACTTCAAATTTTAATTTCGGACTTATCGTGACTTACATTTTTCAATAGTCAAATAAAATATTTTTCATTTTCGGGTATACTTTTTGTCCCGAAAGTACTATTCACTATTGAAAAATACTATTCACGGCTAATCCGGTATTAAAATCATTATACTCCATTTGTAATGGTGACAAAGATATAATTGGTGTTTTTATAAAAATATTTCTGATTTTGGTGTGTTTTCTAACATATTTCCGAGTGTGGGTTTTGTCAGAAACCGCAGGTGGGACCTGCGGTTTCTTACACATATATATTTAATTTTTTTTTTTTTTTTTTTATGAAAGTTGCCGGACAGGGCAGCAAAATGTTGCCCTGTCCGGCAGCTTCCCAAACAAGCTAGGGTTTTTTTTTTTTAAAAAAAAGTTAATTAAAAAGCTGCAGGCAGCAGCTAAAGGTAGGGGTGTTCAAAAATGGGTTGGGTGGGTTATGATAAAATTTGAATCAAATTTATATAATATATTTTGTGAGATTATATATAATTCAACTCCATTTTTCTTCTAAAAAAAATATAATTGTAACCCATCTAACCCATCTAACCCATTTTTGAACACCCCTAGCTAAAGGCTGCTGCCTGCAGCTTTTGTTTTTTGTTTTTTAAAAAATATATTATTTTATTTTTAATAAATAATATTTATTAATAATTAATAATTTTTTTTATAAATATTAAATTTAAAAATTAATACAATTATGAAAATTTTATTTTTTTGACAAATCAAATTAATAAATTGAGTTATTAATAATAAGTCAATATATAGTATCACATTCTTTTTTAAATATTAAATAATATTAATATTTTAAATAATAAATTGTTATTTTCATAAATTTTAATAAAATAATGGATGAAATGATTCAATTGAAATACTAAAAAAACTTATTAGGTGAAATTTTTTTACATATAGGGCAATAAAAGCTGCTCACTTTTACCGCTCATTAATTTTTACGAACCGCAGCAAGAGTCTGTCCCTCCCCCTATATGATATTGGCGGGATTATCTTTTTTAACCATACCAACATTTTCGTGAACTTTTAGTTTTGAACTAACCATCAACAGCTGCGTTTTCAGTAAAAGTCAAATCTAATATCCTGTGGATCCCACTATTGAAAACGCAATAAGTCGTTGCGTTTTTTAAATCAATCCCAAAATTTTAAATATTTTCTGACGCATCCTATTTTTCTAATTTTTTTAAAAAATATTATTAAAAAAAAATTCACCTAATAAGTTTTCTTAGTATTTCAATTGAATCATTTCATCCATTATTTTATTAAAATTTATGAAAATAACAATTTATTATTTAAAATATTAATATTATTTAATATTTAAAAAAGAATGTGATACTATATATTGACTTATTATTAATAACTCAATTTATTAATTTGATTTGTCAAAAAAATAAAATTTTCATAATTGTATTAAATTTTAAATTTAATATTTATAAAAAAAATTATTAATTATTAATAAATATTATTTATTAAAAATAAAATAATATTTTTTTAAAAAATAAAAATAAAAGCTGCAGGCAGCAGCCTTTAGCTGCTGCTTGCAGCTTATTAATTAACTTTTTTTTTAAAAAAAAAACCCAAACAATGTTTGGGAAGCTGCCGGACAGGGTAGCATTTGGCTGCCCTGTCCGGCAACTTTTATAAAAAAAAAATTAAATATATATGTGTAAGAAACCGCAGGTGGGACCTGCGGTTTCTGATTTCTAACAAACTCCAAACCCGAAAATATGTTAGAAAACACACCAAAATCAGAAATATTTTTATAAAACACACCAATTATATCTTTGTCCCTTTGTAATGAGCTCTGATTTATTATATACATAGAAGATAGAAGAGAAAAAACAGTTTTGCCCATGAATGAATTGTGTGAGTTAATTGGTTGGGTTATATAATAACCCATAACCCATATAAATATTTTGTAAATTTTAGAATGGGTTGTATGGATTATAATAATTTATTAAAATTATGAAAAAAAAATGGATTAGATGAGTTGGATTAAACGGTTTGAACGGGTTATACCATTTTTGAACACCCCTAGAAATATAGAAGAAAAAAAAATTATTTATTTTAATAATTTGGCATACGCATAAATAGTTTTTTTCTTTATAAAATTTTTACATTATACAAAAATAATTGTATTTGATATTAATAAAATTAATACGTTATACAAAATATTGTATAATAAATAAATAAATATATTTACAAATTAATTATAGTAACACATTGAAAAATGTAATACCTGCAAATTAATTTGTGTATATAATAATTTTTTATTAATTTGATTTGTAAATTTTTTAAAAATAAATCAAGTCAATATATGTTTAAAATAAAATTTTTATATTAATCCTGAAATTTAATATTTATAAAAGAAAATTATTAACCATTATTCATTTAAAATATAAAATAATAGTTTATTAAAAATATTTAAAAAGCTGCTGACCATCAGCTAAAAGCTGCTGTTCTGCAACTTTCAACATGCTATTATTAAAAAAAAAAAAGCAAAAGCATTTTGCTTTTGCTTTTGCTTTTTAAGAAACTGCTTGTCCGGCAGCTTCAATATAAAAAAAAAAAAAATTGTTGTTACAAACCGCAGCTATTAGCTGCGATTTCTGACCAAATCCCATTTCCAGTAATATTTTACAAAACACACTAAAATGAAAAGTAAGTTTTTTCACAACGCCATTTATATTTTTGTCCCTTTATAAATATCCTTTTTATATCCAAAAAAAAGTATTCCCTTTTCTTTTTTTTTAGATCTCTAATAATTTTTTTTTTATTAGCTTCTCTCTCTTTGTATTGGATAAATAGAAATACAGTAACATATTATTTAAATCGTATGTATAAATACATTTATAAATATACATACATTTATAAATTAATTATATAGTAACAAATTGACAAATATAATATCTGCAAACTAATTAGTATATATAATAATTTTTTATTAATTCGATTTGTAAGTTTTTTTTACAAAAAATTCAATAAAACATGTTTAAAATAAAAATTTTTATACTTACATTAATTTTGTGTGCAAATTTTAATATTTTTGAAAAAAAATTAACCATTATTCATTTAAAAAAAATAACACATATATTTAAAAGCTGGGGACAAAGATTTTTTAGGGTGAATTTAAAAACTTATTCCCGAAATAGGGTGTTTCGAAAAATAATGATGGGAAAGGGGGTATTTAAGTCAAAGCCGCAGGTCAAACCTGCGGCTTTTGTCAGACCACGCCAGATGCCGCAGGGAATCTCTGCGACATCTGGCGACGTCAGTTGCCGCAGCCTAAAGCTGCGGCGACGTCAGTTGCCGCAGCCTAAAGCTGCGGCAACTGAGTCAAATGCCGCAGCCACAGGATGTTGGAATCCTGACCGGTCTACCCGTTGAAGGGATGGCTGTAACTGGACATTTGCAGTACAATTGGGCAGATGTGTGTGGGCGGCTATTGGGACAGGTGCCACCAGATGATGTCCTAAAAGGCCATCAAGTGAAAATGACATGGCTTAGTCGAAATTTCGGTGCACTACCCGTAGAAGCAAATGAGTACACTGTGCAGTGTTTTGCTCGCGCGTGGATATTGCGGTGTGTAGGGGGACTATTATGTCCTGGACAATCGAATAATTACATACACCTAATGTGGCTTTTAGAGAATTTAGATGAAGCTGGCAATTACAGTTGGGGATCTGCGTGTTTGGCATGGTTGTATAGAGAGTTATGCCGTGCTACCCGTCCAAGTGCTAATGGACTAGGTGGTTATCACCAACTTCTTCAGATATGGGCATGGGAAAGATTTCCAAAGTTGCGGCCTACATTTTTGGAGAATGTTGTGATTAATCAGGCGATGGCATATGGCTTTAGGTAATTATAAAATATTGGTAGTAACATATACATATGTTTATAAAGGTTAAGTCTAATATAAATAAATATTTACTTATTTATTCGGTAAAATAATTTTTAATTTGTTTTCTTTGTTAGGTGGCGCTCTCCCCTTGATATGAGAAATAACCACAATAAAAATGTCAATGACTATTGTTTGGATTTGGACTTGCAACGACCGGATGAGGTTTGTTTAATTTAGTAGCTAATTAATATGATTTGCAATTTAGTATTGCTAATGAAAGTGACTGCCAATTATTCATTTTTTTCAGCTGGAATGGGAGCCGTACAATAATGTGATCCACTTGTTGCCCCAGTACTGTAGAGACGGTGTGAATAGTTGGCGATCGGTAGTGCCATTAGTATGTTTTCACATTATTGAGTGGCACCAACCAGATCGGTGCCTACGACAATTTGGGATGGAATAACTGATTCCATGTCCTCCACAGAATAATGATAATGTGCATTCCGTAGACTTGCGAGGGCACAATGATATTAATTGGGAACATAAATTTGCAAGTTTTATTTTTGAGTGGGGAAATAGATGGAATCGGGTGGTGGAAACTCAGTTGTTGAATGCTCCCCTTCATCCGAGATCGCAATACATGCAGTGGTACACGCAGCGTACTCGACGATGGATCACCCAGATTGGGACTTCAATGGGGTCAGCGGTATGAGATGTTTATGTATTAAAGTTTGAGTAAACTGACTATGCTTTTTCTTAACATTAATTTGTTGCAATGCAGGCCGATAGGGTGGAAAGAATTTACCATGCCGGCAATGCTTCGTGTTCCAATGAAGCTGATGAGATTCGTATGACATCGGAAAGCATTTTGGGTGCGCTTGGAGCAAGAGGAAGGACATCTGTTGAATATCCGCGACAGCCGGTTCCACATGGTGTTGAGATTCAACCCCTTTCAACACCTTATGAAGATTTTCGGTCTACAAGGCGTAGCCGAAGAGGAATGTCTGAGAGGCGCACCTCAGTCGCATCCATCCCCATTAGTCCTGGAGTCCATCAGGTCCCGCCACCCTTGTCATGGCCATATCATCCATCTGATAGTCCTGGTGCATTTGACATTCCGAGTATGAGTCACCAACAACAATTTGATCAGCATCAATTTTGTGAAACTGAAGTTGGTCCATCCAATTATTACGAGTCCGAAGCTGGGCCTTCTAGATTGAATGTAGATTTGAATGTCAGTTTATCAGAGGGCGAGCGTCCACCGACAAACACTTATGGACAAGTCGATCTGATTTTGCATTCTGATGATTTTATTAATGATTTCTTCTATAGTCCCCATGTTAGTGCTACGGCCGGATTGGGAGATCGGCCGTTATATAGTGGCGATTATGATGATGTCATGCACATGACACAGGATCAAAATCTAAATGAGTTGGATTCTCAATACAACATGGACGCTAGTTCATCTCGTAGTAGTCGGAGGAACAGTAGGAGATTTTAAATTGGCTGTATCACTTGTATCAATGTATTAAAATAAATTTTGGTTTTTTTGTTACTATTTTAATTAAAAATTATATTTTTAGCGAATTAAAAATATTATTAAACTAATTAAGTTAGCGAAGTATAATGCAAAAATATGTCGGTTATCGATGTATGTCGAATAATTACTTTGAAAAGCATCGTCATTCCATAACTGTCTTAGAAAAATATACAATGATTCGGGACACATGAAAAAACACATATGTAACCAGAGGGCATAGTTAACAAATGTTAACTTCAGTACGGCCGATTGGATGGTCCTGCTGCATTAGTGCAGGTTTTTTTGTTGTGTCCGATGTTTCCACATTTGCTGTAGTGGACAACGTTGCTTCTCTCCCTTCTGTCCATTTCATTGCGTATGCGCGAAGTTTTAGGCCGGCCTTTCTTTCGCTTCAGCTCTAAATCGGGGACTAACTTAGGACCATCCCACATTGGCCAATATGCTCTATGTGCGAGGGGGCGAAATTCACCATCGTAACATTTAAGTGCCTCTGTAATGGTGTAGCACTGATCCACAAATGTGTACATGTCAATGTGCCTGTGCATGCATGCAGCAATGGCATGGGAACAAGGCATTTTAGTCCCCTGAAACTTGCCACACTCACATTCACGCCTATCGAGACTGACTACATATGTGTCACATTCAGTACCCGCGTCAGGTGCCCTGCCTGCTACGACGCTGAACAATCGATAACGACCATCATAATCAACAACCATGTGCCCACGAGCACTCATTGCGCGTTTGTTCATGACTTCCACACATTTTGGAGTGAACCGGAATCCTTCAGCCATTTTGCTCATATACATGCTTCTTCTCATATCAAAAAATTTGACCAATCTTCCGAAAACATGTTTCACTATGGCTATGATAGGCATCATGCGTACGCCCTTAAGGGCACTATTGACACTCTCTGCTATGTTTGTCGTCAGATGGCCGTACCGATATCCACCGTCTGCGGACAATGTCCACCGGTCTAAAGGAACCCGCATCGCCCAGTTATAAGATTCCATGTCAAGCGCTTTGACCTCATCCATATGCTTGTTGAACTTGCGCGGCTGAAACTGTGCGCCTTAACATAGAATGAATGTACATATAAAAAACCACGTTATCAATAAATAAAAGCAGTTATAATTAAATATCTCACCAGCCTTATAAAGTAGGTCTTTGATCGTTTTGTTGTGATGATGGTTGTTGTAGTTGCTGACGAAATGGCGCAAACATATTCTGTGAAATGAATGTGGCTCATTCCAACCACTTCTTTCATCTAGAAAAACAGCCATTACACCAGCATGTCTGTCCGATATAACAGCTATACCCTCGCGTCGCGTCACATGCTTTCTAATTAATTGCATGAACCATGCCCAGCTAGATTTATTTTCTGACTCTACCACAGCAAATGCGACCGGGAACAGCATGCTGTTACCATCGACGGAGCTTGCTATCAACAGTGTTTGTTGGAACTTACCCGTCAAGAAAGTTCCATCGATCAACAATATTGGCTTACAGTGAAAGAGCCCATCAATGGCAGGCTTGAAACTCCAGAAAACCCTTTGGAATTGCTTCACATTTGGAAGGTTCGTATCTTGCACATTCAGCTCATACACAGTTCCAGGATTATATGTTTCTAGAGCTAATAAAAAACTGGGCAGCTTTGAATATGACTCTACATAATCTCCGAATACGGCCTCCAATGCTCTCATCTTTGCGTACCATGCCTTTTTGTACGATACTTCAAATTTAAATTGCTGCTTAATGGATGTTACGATTACATCAACAGGCATGGTAGGATTTTTACTTACCATTCCAATAATGCAATTTCGAATGATTTTTGATCCCAATTGTCTATGATCCTTAGACATATTGACGGAAAGGCATGTATGTGGTCCCTCGTACCTAGTGATTGTCCAAAACGGACTATTCCCTTTCATTACAGCCCTTAACCTCCAATTGCAACCGTCATCGCCATTAGCACAACGCAAAACCCAAGTTTTGGCTTTCGATTCAATAACTCTAAAGTCAACATTTCTTATTATTGAATACTTTTTCACGCTGGATTTAACTTCTTCCTTACTGTTGAAAACCATACCGGTAGATAACTCGGACACTCCATCCCATGAGTTAAGTTGAACTCCTACTGAAAAATCAACTTGTGCTGCATCAAAGTCGATTTCAGTATAATGTTGGGAAGGAAAGTTGTACCTTGAATAACCTGTATCCTCTTCGGGATGGAGTGATGCCAAAGGACTTGCAAATTGCGTAGCGTCAGATGTGTCACTATCTCCACTGTTGGATTCGTCACTTTCGTCAATCATGTTTGCAGCTGCCCCCTCAACATCATCCTCAGATTCGAACTCGTTGCTCAATAAAAAAGTCGGGTCATCATCCGAGCCCCCCATCTCATATGAAAGATCTTTGTCATGTTCTGCTCCTGTTGGATTACATGATATTACATCATTCGCATTGTTATCCGCAATGTTAATGGGTATGGAATCTACCAATAGATCACCATCCCTTCTACTACCCGACTCATTTCGCATATTTGATTCTTCAACTGGATTTTGGGATAACGATTGGCTTCTACTACCAGCAGGAATAGTAGATACTGTTCGTTGTCTGACGTCTGAAATTTGCGAAACTGATCTCCGCGCCCCAATTTCTTTGGTACTAGGACTACCTGCAGCATTACATCCTCTGCCGGGATTTAGTTCATTCGACCTACTACCAGATCTTATCCCAAATATTGACTTACTGAAAAAATTACTGACTCGCCGGCCAATCGATTTTCTGGGCTGACTCATAGAACTAGTAGGTCTCTGGCTAACAGATCGTCGTAGATCACCGTACCCGAATCCTCCACTTGTCCCTATTCTGTTCGCATCACCAGGCTTACAACTGACAGATTGCCTAGGCTGAATAGGCACATCTTCCCTTACATTTCGATCCGATTGCTCTTGTTGACTTTCAGTTACATTATATCTTACATCGGCATTCTCTCCTCCGTACTGATGACTTTGGGGTAATAGTTCGGTATCATGTCTACTTACATCTTGCATTGGCTGACTTCCTCCAATCTCATCTACATACATAGGTTGACTTGGACCTACATCAATAGTCGCTATATTACCAGATGCATGGGCTTCACTGACCACAATAATTAATTCCACCACCGTATAATCATCATTACTTCTTAGATTATCATATATCATCTCAACATCGTCATCATCCACCACATCAACCGATGTCCAACATATTGAACCTCGATTATACATTGGACTCTTGTATATAATTCTTGAAACCACGTCATTTAACCCCATTCCCAATTTAACGTGAATTTTGTGAAGCAATTCAGAAAAAATAGGTTTATTCCTAAGCCTTAGCCTCCTCGTAATGGCATTTGGACCTGATATATCATATTGAAATCCTCCTGATCCATAACTTATTTGGCCACCAGTGTGCAAATAAAAGTCTGTGTATGCTGACATATTCAAATTTCCTATAAGTTCAATTATGAAATTATTAATCTTTATTTAGACAACTCACATTTGCATACTTTAATCCATTACTTTAAATAAATTAATTTATTACTTATTAATAAATTAACTCATTACATATTATCAACCAATATTAATAATAATAACAATTAATATAACATTATTATATTATTTTCTACGATAACTCAAATTTTATTACATCATATTATTTCACATAACTACTTTATTTAACATTCAAACACAAAGTTCATTACATTATACAAAATTTTAATGAACGTAGTGTACAGGCCACATATTATAATTATACCACTTACAATAAATATTTTGTCCCACTGGCATCGTATCTCTAACTTTTAAATACTCATCTTCACTAAATTCCATCACATCTTTGACAAAAATTAAAACTAACTCCTCATATTTTGTCACATCCTCGTTATTCCATATTTCCATTAACGATTTTAAATAATATAATGGTATAGTCATATAAAGAGCTTCCACCATTTCCACTTCCTCCATTTGATAACCCCTCATTATAATTTCTTGTAGCCTTTTATTAATCGCAATAATATGATGGAACATTGTTATGCCATATCCCACCCGACAGTTATATAACTCCCGCCATTTTTTTGCAACATTTTCCTTAGCATCATTGTGCATCATAGCTCTTGGAGTTAAAAATGTGCGTACCATCTACCACAATCACAATAATTAATTTATTAACACTACAATAACAAATATTACAATTTATATTTCAGGCTTATACGCATACATTATAACAACAAATTACTTTCATTTAATTAATTAATTTTTAAAAGTCATTTTGATTCTTCTTACTCAATTTTTATAATTAATTCACCAAATTTTTTTTTTAAGTTCATATTTCATACTAAAGTTCATACAATAAAATGACTAAATAAAATGATTTAAATTAATTATTTTTAAAACATACCTTCAATCTCCTTTGTTTTGATATGAATCTCTGATAATAATGTTTAACTACACTCAAACGGTCGCTCTCGCTCTCGGTGATAAAAAATTTGGTTGCTTTTGTTCTTGCACAATTGTAGAAATTGCAAATTTAAAGATGGTTTCCGGAAGGGGGGGGGCCAATTAAATGGATCTGACGCTGCAGTCAGAGGCTGCGGCGTCAGAGTCAAAGACGCAGCTCAGAACTGCGTCTTTGACTCTGACACCGCAGCCTCTGACTGCGGCGTCAGATCAAATTCTGCAGCCTTGGTGGGACCCACCGTACTGAAGCCGCTGTCCTTTCCTTCGTCTTCAAATTCACCCCCTTCACATAAATACTATTTTTTCCACCCTATTTCAGGAAAAACTTTTACTTTTCACCCTAAAAAAATCTCTGTCCCTAAAAGCTGCTAGATTGGCAGCTTTTAGCTGTCTGTTTGACAGCTACCATACTATTAAAGAAAAAAAGAAGAAAAAAGATAGAAGAAAAAAACTGGAAGACTGACAACTTTATTTAAAAAATAATAATGTAAGCCGCGGTTTCAAAAGTGTAAGTTGCACTTTCAAACTAAATTCCAAATCCCAAATTGATAAATAGTTTTCAAAAAGCTCTACTTTTTTAAATTGTTTTTAAAAAATCATTGCCCCGCAAAATCTGCTCTACAATGCCATTTGATAAAGGACGAACAAAAATTGGCTTGTCCAAGTTCAAGATTTAACTTATTGGAACTCAAGAAAGGTAGCTGTAGATGTTATATAACAACTCTTACAAACACATTTTCAAAATCCCGTGCTATATTTATATATTACCAAATGGTTATCGTGGTTTCTGAACTACTCTGCATGAAGCTTCCTGAATGAACATAACCGTATCTCAACAGCGAACTGCACGTTATTTGTCGGCCTTCTCCGCCTCAAGCCTCCTTAAAGTAGTAGAACTGAGCTTCTCTCCACTAGAATCTTCAGGAAGTAGATCCACCACTTCAATCTGTGAAAATCCAGACCATACGGTTCAATTATGGTTTTTGCGAACACACTCATATCGGGAGATTACCATCAATGACATATACAAAGTGGAAATTCAAACCTTCAACAGTGGTAAGCCTTTCTCAGCCCTTTTCTTATTAACCGAAAGCCCACCTGGTACAGTCTCCTTGCTGCCCAAGAACCAACATTTGGTCAAAAATGATTCTACCACAATTCTAAGGTGGGTGGGTGCAAACAATATTATGGAGCCAGGAAGCACAAGTAACTACCAAAATTACTGCTTTTTTTTCTGTCCTTTTACAAGAACCAAAATTTTATATAAATCACGTTAGGCATTACAACACCAGACAAGAAACTCAAGCAGCTCATCACAATAATCACAATGCTCACTGCACAATCAATTTTTTAAGCAGCAACGAAGCATGATATATCAACTGAAAAAGGAAAACATAAACATTAATAATGCCAAACTCCATGCAAAGTAAGAAAAGCAAAACATAAACATTAATAATGCCGAACTCCATGCAAAGTAAGAATAACGTAACCCGCATCTAACTAGAACCTATATACTTCATCCAAGCCAAAAAAAAAAACTGAAAAATAAAGTTAAAATAAGATGATGAAGATAACAATTGGAAGTCTGATGGTGAAAACTCAGAAAATATAATTAAATGATAAGAAATATTACTAACCTAACAACTATAGCCTCCAAATCTTCATCAACAATTGAAGGTCCATATGGATCAATGATAGGCTCAACTTGCACTACAAGCTCAGGTTTGATAGACTGCACAAAAATTTGAAAGGAACCAGATGATCATCCATCATATATAAGACCAGGTGAAAAAGTCTCATGCTGATTGAATCATTGCAAACAAAATCATCTAGACAATTACACCATATATATTAATTTTCGTTAATTCACATCTTTTGTATTCTTTTGACCCAGTCTGCTGCCAACATCTGAAACATATGAAAGACTGCAAAATCAGCTTCTCTTTACAATCACATCATACATCATTCCTGTAGTTAGCAAAAAAAAAATTTAGTCGTACACCTCAATTTTATAAATGATATTATACACACCGGAAGTTGGCAAAAAAAAAACCTATTGCTCACTTGAACAATGTTAGTGCTTGATGTTGACAAAAATTGTACCTATTACCCTCCACCATAAAAAAAATCTTTTTGTATGTGCATTTTCTTTATTATACTTAAGGGTAATAGGTACGATTTTGTCAAGATCACGTGAATTTAACCAAAAAAAATGCATGTCCCAAAAGAATTCAAGGGTAATAATGTCTGCACATAGCCAAGTCCATATGGACAATAAGTTATTTTTTCAAATTTCAGGTGTGTAGAACATTATTTGTAAAGTTAAAATTTGTAACTAAAATTTGTTGCCAACTACAGGTATATTTTTATATATTATCCCTTCTTTTAAACGGCATCCAGAGTCACCAAGGTGAAAACCACAGAATAACAAGAAAATATGGTCAAGGTACAAGAATTTGGATATCAGGTTCCTGTCTACATTTGACCAAAAATTCTACAAATTGAAAGAACAGGCAGAACGCAAAGCACTCTTTTCAAATCATTGTTTAAAGACAAAACACAGAACATCCTTATTTGACTGCATACCTTTATGTAATTTTCAACATTACACATCCTTTCCTCAACAGGCTGTATAAGATCAGCAAACTGCAGAAGCAGAAATTTCTAATCACTATAAATCTCTACTGCACAACAAAGAAGGCACACTTGAACCACTATTTAAGAAAGAGCTCTCTTGGAAATGTTGCATATGACAACATATTAACAGCACCTAATGCAACACACTCTTGCAAATCCAAAATGTCAACTACTGCCTATAAAACTACCTACATAATCAAGTCGGAATAATAACATTTCAAATTTCCTGGAAAAAAATTTAACATTACAATGTTTTGATATTATAGTATTATCAGCTATTCTTGTTTGATTGATTAGCTATTACAGTGCCCCACTAACCAATTTTTCTGGGATTATTCCCTCTTTCAATGGTGCTGCTGGATCCATAGCATACACACTGAATTCTTGTTTTTCTTTGTCATCAAACATTAATTTTGCATCCTTAAGAGGAATATTACCATAGCAGCTACTTTTTGAAGTACTAACTAAGCACAAATATGATTATTTATACCCATATGAGCCTCAGGAAAAATAAATAAATAATTGATCAACTGACCTGCTTATTAGTCAACATAGAACCATCGCAAACACCAACAACAATCCGATCCCTGGCTAGCTGCGCCGATGCCTGCTATTGTAGAAATAATCAAAATAGATTTTTTCCAAGAATGAAAATAATAAATAAAAGAGGTCTGCAAAAATATGGTTGAATTTTCCTTCTATTACCCAGGTTAATAACCTTAAAGATTGAGAGAGAGAGAGAAAGATACCTTGAGGAAAAGGCGATGGCCATCATGCAGTCGATCAAATGTACCGCCAAGAACCACCGCGGCATATGTATTAGGCGCTGAAATTTTCTGATTGATCATTGACTCTGCTAATATCGGCATTTCTCTTGATTTTATCTTTAGATGACAAACTCTAGGGACTAAAACCAACTGCAAGAGAATCAGCTTTTAATATGAAGACCACAAGTAAGGAAAATATATTTTTATCATAAGAGGAAAGTAATAACCATGAATTAACAAGACATTGTGATTGATTCTAAAAAGTATATAAAAATTAAGAGGTTCCTCATAAAATTAAAAGTAGATTATAACTGAATAATATGGAACAAGAAAAAACACAAGTTTTACATTTCCTTAGCAGCTCACATAATTAGAATTTCTGTGCATTGTTTCCAATTCCCCAAATTGGAATGAAGCAAACAACAGTTACAGGATTCAATTTCATGTCAAACTAAAATTAATTGAAGTTTGCCATTTTGTTTCTATGCCCATTTGGTAGCAGCAATAATGCTAATGCTAACAGGGTATTTTCAGTTCAATAATGAATCAAAATCAGAAAATTCTGAAAATTAAAATAGAACTCTCAAATAAAAATAAAAATAAAAATAAAAATAAAGGAAGAAAGATTTTAGTACATCTCTACTGCCACTGCCTGAGCATTGCAATAAAGTTGTGGCTGCAGCTTTTCCCGTTTTCCAAGTGACTTGTGTTGCATAACCATAGACTATTTGATTCAGGTCGGATCCAATAACTAAGAGGGTTTAAAGCAAGAAGTAAGAAGCAGAGCGATGATTATTTCAGCTGTTAACCATGAAATTGAGACGTTATAGGAATCCGCTGAAGGTTATTAATGCCGAGAAACACATCTTCTTCAGTGATTCCTAGAAATTAAAATTTCACACCGAAAAACAACAACAAAAACCATTGCTTTCATCTTCTCCACCTCCCCAAATGATTACACAAAATAAGATAAACTATAAATTTTTGTTCACAAACAAAAATATTAATAATAATAAAACAAGTTCTATCTAGAATTTACCATTACCTCCTGCACTATAAGTAATAACTATTCAATGAAGACTCAACTGAAAAAAGAAAAACAGATGCTCAAGTCTCATAAAAAGGCAGCTTCGTTATTTCTATTAATTTTTTCTCAACTGAAGCATATGATGGTCGAGAAGGAGAGGCACTGCTCTACAGATTTGAATTTTGGAAAATGAGAAAGACAATGCGTTTATCATCGGTCTTGGGTTCAAAACCAATGACTTAGAACCGAAATCAGTGAAAGGAAATTCAATCAAAGGAAACCTTCAAAATTCAATTTGATTTTCGCTTATGATTTCTCTCACTTTTGACATGTCAAAGCATATAGAATAAAATATATAACATCCAATTAACAGTAAAAGTAAGACTAATTTCTTTTTCCTTTTTTATTGAATGAAAGAAAAATGAGATAGGCACCGTGAACGAAGCTCATTCCCGCAGTAGCGATGAAGAAGGCGGCCACGTTACAACCGTGGTGGTGGTGATGGTGCATCTGACGGAAAATGGAGGAATTAGGTAAGTGAAGTTGAGTTGGGGTTGGGGTTGGGGTTGGGGTTCTACAGAATGTTGACTTTATTAGCTTTGATTAGGTGTGCATTCGGTCTGAAAACCGTCCTGACCATACTTCACCTACCCTAAAATAAATTATCTAATGAAAAACTTAACCGAACCAACCGAACAAGAATGTCAATACCAGACCACAAAAAAGAGTAGCAATACACAGTCTACAGATAACAGCTAAGTCAGAAAAGAAATGAATTAGCAAGAAAGACCGTAAATTTAATAACTTCAGCAAACAAAATCAAATGGTAAGAGCATAGACACACTTCCAGAATATCCAAAGAAATAATAACAACTACAAAATTAACTAAAAAAAAAAAAAACAACTATTAAAATCCCAGGAGCAACAGCCAAGCCAACCAGCTGGTATTGAAGATTTAATATATATATTTTTTCTTTTAAATTTACATCACATACCTTTCAACCACAAGAAAATTCAGATCTGAGTCCCACAAAAATTCATGCCCATAATTTGTTATACGACTTCAAAAGAATAGAAACTTTGGGTGATTACTGTTCTGAGAAGAGCAGAAAATTGCAAAAAGGAAAAAAAAAATATACTTGTGTAATTGCCTGTCTTCGCCGCCGTATTCTTCGCCGCCGGTGGAGCTCGTTGTTATTGGAGATGGATGACAGCAAAGAATTACTGGGAAAGATGGCTCAACTTTGGAAATTAGCTTTGTTTGGACGAGGGCAGAGGTGGCAAATTGGGCGGATTTGGGTTGGGTCATGAATGGGTGAGTCATAAATGGGCAGGTCACAAATGGGCTAAAAAATATGAGTCATGAATAGGTCAAATGTCCAAATAGGTTGGACGGGCCCCATGGGCTAAAAATTTTTTGAATATACAAAAAATTTATAATAATATGCAAATGAGTCGAATGGTCCAAACGGCCAATTTTGATCCAAACGGATTGAGTAGCCCAAATGGGCCGAGATGTAATTTGACCATTTTAATCAATTTTTAATAAAAAATAATTTTTAATATAATAAAATGATAATAAAGTGACTAATGTGAAATAATTTAGTCCAAATAAATTGGGTGGTCCAAATGGGCTGCTTTAGGTCCAAACAGGCCGAGATGTGGTTTGACCCTTTTAATCTATTTTTAATAAAAAAATAATTTTTCTAATAACAAGTGACTAATATAAAATAATTTGGCACAAATAGATATACAAATAGCAAGTAATTGTTCATTTTAAAAAATTGGTCTTACAAAATATTGTATATACAAATAGTAAGAATTTGTACAACTACAATTTTGATGATTGGTTTATACAACTACAATTTTATTCAGAAACAACACAAACAGAAACTACTACTAGCACAGCATGCTAAGGAACTGGAAACAGCTAAAATATGATACTTACTCTTTAAAGGAAAAGGTAATTAATTAATGGTTTCAAGGAAAAAAATACCATTTGACATTAGCCATAGGCTAGGAAATGTATAGCACCTAAAAGCTATGACACAATCCTGAAATGTGAACTATATCAATTACAACAGCAGCCCTGTCGCTACAATCCAGCAATTCACAGATGCCCAATACTCTCAAGTAATATAACAGCGAGGTACTCAGGCATGCAGCTAATTCATATGAGCAACAGTTTGTTCCTGTATAGGAATAATTTAAATGTAAAGCCAGGTAATGTATGCAGGTTAAATTTTCAGTACAAACTGATAAAATTAACAGAGGCCAAAAACATAAGACTCTAGTCAAAAATATTGAATAATCAATAGCAAGATAAACAACAATATAACAACCTGCAATTTAGAGGAGTCTCTTCTTGTCACACAAATAGTATAGGTCCACATTAATAGTGCGACAATATGACATGCCACATCAAGACTAGTTTAAAGCAATGAGCCAATAGCATGATTACACCCAAGGCAACCCTCTATAAATTGAGATAAAAAATTCTAAAGAGCAGCAACCTTCTTCATCCACGTAGAAATGAAGTAGCTGTGCTAAACACTGTACACAGAGTACTTAACTTATATCCCACAAACTTTATAGACAAAATATGGAAGAAGATTATTTCCCACTATGTACTCACCTTCAAAAGGTTTCAACCCGAGATGTATGGGGAAGGTTTAATTTCATTGAGTCTCAAAAAACAGCAATTAATCAGGACACTGTTATGGCCACAAGTTTAAGCGCAATTAAGAATTTTTTAGTTCATGTCTTCTCCTATCTCATATCATTAGGAATGAACCCTGATGGACCAGCATCCAATAGTATTTTGATATCCAGTACTATTCATCTCTTACATAAATTTATTATTTATTAATGCTACTGATCCATAAAGTTTATGCTAAAACAATGATCAGTAACTTCCATCTTAAGAATATAATGGGGAGACAAAGATCGGACCAAGAATGCTACATGTCTAGGTCCGAGCTAAGCCAACATCCGCAATTAGACACAATACAGTAAGTCAGTGAAGCATACTGAAATTCTCCATCCCAAATGTAAAAAGTAGCACTCTTCGCAAGCCAAAGAATAACAAACAAGGCCAGTAATGTCCAATACCCATGATAAAGCTAACAGCAATAAGTTTTTACTATTTACACATCTAACGGAACATGAGTATCAAATTGAAAGAAGGAAAATTAACCTCAAATCTTTAAGACTTTTAATCCATGTTATAATCCAGTAATTGAAAAGGAAAGCAGAGTGATGTTCTACAACCAAGTTCCATATGAGCAAAAAACTTGCAATCAAGACCCAAATCTTTAAGTGAAGAAACAAAAAGAAAGCAGAGTTAAATTAGAAGAAGCTTAGAATCTTACCGGAGAAGAAGATAGCTAGTTGTTGACGGACGCCGGCCAAAGAAAATGAACAAATGGAAGCGAGCGAGGGAGAGAAAGCAGCGAGGGTGGCAGCGGCGATGACTGGATGGTGGAGAGGCAGAGATGCGGCGAGGGTGGAAGGACTCGATGGAGAGAGCTAGAAAGCGAGAAAGAGAGGGGCACAGCAAAGACTGACCCGTTGGGCATTTGTGGGCAGACCCGAACGGGTCAATGGTTAGACGGGTCTTTATTGGGTGAATTTAAATGGTTGAATTTGGATTAATTTTTTTTGGAAGCGTTGGACGAAATTTTTGAGCCCAGGACAAGTTTGACAGGTATAGACGAGGGTAACTTAGATTTATTTTATTGAAGAGAGGAACTATTCGTAGGCCGCACTTCGGGTGCTTTATAAATAACATAAATATACAATATAATAATTATTAATTTCATATTTATATAAATTAAGAAATAAATTGTTATAATATTAAAAAGAAGAAATAAATTGGTGTGTATAGGGGTGTGCAAAACCCGAACCGACCCGAAAAACCCGAACAAACCGATCCGAAATATTTATTCGGGTAGGATTATTCGGGTAATTAGGGTCGGGTCGGGTGTAAAATTTTGTATTTGTTCGAGTTCGGGTGAAAACCTTGCCTAAACCCAAACCCGACCGAGAAACCTATATATATTACATATTGTATTATAAATAAGTTGGTGAGAGTTGGTTCAGTGGTAAAAATGTTATGCTTCCTTCTTACCTAACCTGAGTTCAATTCCTAAAAGAAGCAAAATTTTTGACTTGTCTCTTTTTACTTTCCAATTTTCCCATTTCACTTTCCCACGCCCCAACTTTCCCATTTCATTTTCCCATGCCCCATCTCCTCTCTCTTTCTCTGTATTTTTCTTTCTCCCATACCCACATCAAAAAATCAAAATCTCACCCCTCTCGCTCTCTCTTTCTTCTTCCTCTTACTTCCTCTCCCTCACTCTCTCTTCATCCTCATCCTCAGGCCTCCGATCTACACATTCACATACAACTTAATTTTTTTTTCTTTTTTTCTTTTGTTTCTGTGCTTCTCATCCTCCTCCTCCTCCTCCCTTTTTTTCCCTCTTTTCCTCCTACTTTTCCCTCGATCTATCTCCGCTTGGATCTATTTGGTTTTTTTTATGTTTGATTTGTATTTTCTTGTTTGATATTTGAGTTTAATTTGTGGTAGATTTGAGGTTTTTGTAAGTATAATTTGTGAATTTTTTTTTTGTTAATAGCAAATTTGTTTGGCAAATTGGTTGGATCTGTTTTGAGTGTGAATTTCGGGTTGTTAGGGTATTTTGGGTCGGGCCCCGAAATTTTCGGGATTGTTCGGGTAGGGACCCGAAATATATTTAGGGTCGGTTCGGGTAGAGGATACTGACTTTTTTCGGGTTCGGGTCGGTTTAATCCGAACCCGTCCGATGCACAGTCCTAGGTGTGTATATATATATATATATAATTATTATACGAAGGGTAGATTGCTGGATTGTAAACTATTATATGATTGAAATTGAATGTACTACTGCAATGTACGTAGTAATAATCACAAATAATTTCAATTTTACCGAAATATCTTCGCCATTTGTAGAATATAATTTTTAATTAATATAAGCATAAGCTTATATGCAAATAAATGATAAATCTACAATTTTCATAAATTAAAAACTAAGCTATTGTTTCCCTACATTAATTTTTTCATTTGAAATTATTTTATTTTCAAAGCATTTTTTTTTTGAAGTTATTTACATCTAATGATTTTTGTTGAATACTTGAATTTAGAAAGAATCAAATGAAATTAAACTTTTTCAAATAAAAATTGATAAAAATAAATAAAAAAAAAGTAGAAGAACTAATACAATAATACTAACATTCATAAAAGGATTATTAATTTAATTTAATTTAATGTGTTGATTGTGAGTGTAAAAAAACAAAGGCACACAATAGCATAAAGAGTTAAAAACTTTACAAATACAGATTGAAAATGCGAATATATCGTAACTGTTTCATTAAACTCACTCTGTTTATATTTGAAGTTGCATTAACTTTTTCTGTGTTCCATCAATTTTTCTACGATTTAATGAAGCAATACAATACATTCAATGGACACCAATAACTCAACATAAAATAAACGTACACATATAATAGATATTAGATAAACAAACAAATAAATAAGAGTTATAAAGGAGAGTAATAATTATTAAAACTTAAACTCTATTATAAAGAGATGGAAGAAATACTTTTAAGATATTTTTATTGTTTCAAAATTCTAAAAACTAAGATTTATAAAACTTTATTTTTATCTCACTCATATAAAAAAATACTTTTAATTAATTAAACTAAATTAATACTTATGATTAGAGGTAGGGTTGTTCATGGATTGAGTTGGGTCAAAAATGAAATAAACCCAACCCAATTCAATATATATGAATGGTATGGTTTATTTGTTAAAAACCAACCCAACCTATTATAACTTACAACGATTTGGGACCACTATAAAACGGTTTAAAGTAAATTAAATACCATGTTTATTTTTTTTTCAAACCTCTAACTCTTTAAATTTGTTATAAAATAAAATAATAAATAACACAATAATTATATTAAATTATAAATTGCATTTTATTTAAAAAAAACTTCAAATTTCATTTTTTTCAATTTATTTTTTTTAAAAAAAAAGACTAATTTCCGTCCTTTCTCGCGTATTCATATCAAGGCTTGCATACTAAAAATGCAATCAATAACAAAATATAGTATAAAATTTAAGAAACAATTAACAATACTATTACCCAGTAAATGTAACATATCATGGAAAAAAAATGATAATTTGATGCATTTGTAGACCTAATATATCTTTTCTTTTGACCACCAGCATAGGCCGAATTAACTTTAATCGGCTGTCCAAAGCTATAAAAGGAAAATACATATATTAGTGATAAATCCAAAAATGTCTTTATCTATAGAAGAGAGGTCGATCCGATCGGATGAGATAACCCTGCAATAAGAAGAGCCCGGTCGGACCAGGCGTGAGCACTCCGAAGCTTAAGTTAGTAGCTTAGAGAGAAAATGTGTTTTAGAGAGATAATGGTGTGAATTCAATACCTGGTGTCATCGTTGGCTGGACTATTTATATGAGATAGTCGAGGGGCACTTGAGTGCCTAGGGAGTGATTACTGGCTGTCAGAGTAGGTATCCGGCGACATGATAGGGAGCAGGTGGTAGGCATGGGCACTGCCTTGAGTCAGGCGGCTGATGGGACTGGCGGTCACATCAGCCGATCGGGCATGTGCGCTGCCTAGGGGCTCGTGTCTGATACCTTTAGCTGATGGGCTTTGGGCCTTGCCAGTTTGAGTGGGCCGATAAGATGGGCCTTAGAACAAATGATATTTGCTGAGTTATCACTTGTGCCCCCTCAACAGGTTCGATCGGGCATAGATTTGCCTTTGTTGGTCCGTTCGGATGGAATTAGTTCTGGAGATTCCCGATCCGAAGACGCGTACTGGCGCGCTTTTTAAATTTAGGAGGCGCTGTTTCTGAAGCGACGCGCCTGCTGAGACAGCTGTTTTCCTTTAATGTTGTGAGCGTACCGAGGGTGACGCTTCGTTCTTCGCATAGACATAATGTCCTTTGACACGTGGCGTTTTCTGAATGGCGCGTTGTTTGGCGTGTTCCAGAAGCTTTTGGCTTATAAATAGGGAACTTTACAGAGTATTTCCTCTTTATTTTCGAAATCCCTAGCGAAACTCTGTCAAAATTCCATTTCGAATCTCAGATTTCTGCAAACATCTTTTTGTTTCTTCAAATTCCTTGAGCTCTTTCTAACAAGTAAGTAATTTTTCCTCTTTCCTTTTTGTTTTCTTTCTGCTTTCGTGCATCCACTCGATTTAAACCCCAAAGATTTGCATTTGTCTACCCTTCTTGCCTGTCGAAAATGGCCTCTAGTAGCGGTGATAGGCTGGATAGCAGCTTTTTGGATGATTATCAAAACAGACCAGCCATTGAGTCCCATTCTCGATTGACCGCTGGGGAAGTGGCTGAGATCCCCTCCAAATATGGCCTTCCCGACGAGGTGTTAGTAATGGCCTGCCCAGAATCAATGGCGGCGACTGAAGGGCCTTTTGGCCGAAATAACAATGAGTGGTTTATTTGCCATCTTTGGAGCCTGGATGCTGGCCTGAGGCTCCCACTTGGCGCCTTTGAAATGGCTATCTTGAGAGGGTATGGGATCGCCCCCTACCAGCTGCATCCGAACGGGTGGAGATCAGTAGCTTGCTTTAAAATTTTGTGCCAAATAGAGGTGGTCGCTCCGACCCTTGAGCTTTTCACGCACTTCTTCTACATATCGGCCCGAAGCGATGGAACAGAGTACTTTTTCACCAGCCGACCAAAGAAGAAATTGATGATTATCCCGACCTCAATGAAAGGATACAAGGAGAGATACTTCTTGGTCGGGATGAAGGGTGGATTTGGCGTGCGCCTTACCCGATCGAACAGGGCCAAGATTTTAAAGGACCTTGCAGGGGGTCAGCCCATGTATGAGGGCGATATAAAGAAGCTGATGGACGCTGTAAGTAGGTATGGAGAGCCCTATCAGTCCAGCTTTCTTTTGACTACGCTGTTTGGGTCTTCCAGCTCTGAAGCCGCTGAGGATGCAGAACGTGAGCATTAGGATCGGGAAGAAAATATTGCCATTATGCACTATCATGCATCGCATTTTATTTATGCTTTGTGATAGAGATTTCTGTATGAAAACTTATCTTGTTTATTTTGTGTTGTGCAGCTGAGATGGCTGGTGGGAATGAAGCCTCCAAACAACTTGGCGATCGGATCCGTCAAAAGCGCGAGGCGGAGAAGAAGGCCCAGGAGCAAAGAAAAAGGAGGAAATTAGTCCTCGCTTCCTCGCTTCGAGCTTCCAAGGGGCCGACCGGTACCTCTACAATGACTCCGGCCATCGTGGTCGTTCCGATTTCGTCGACACCTCCTGCTGCCACTACTGCGCCTACCTCCACCGCTGCTGGTACACATAATGTGTCTCGAACTGAGACCTCTCCTCTGTTGGTGCGCCGCCGGCGCCACACTCTTCGGGATGAGTCAGATGAAGACGATAGGCCAATCGGAATCACTTTCCGAGAGGTAGAAGAGGCTTCCCAGAAGAAGGCCGAGGAGGCTGCCCAGAAGAAGGCCGAGGAGGCTGCCCAGAAGAAGGCCGAGGAGGCGGCCAAGAGGAGGGCTGCTGAGCTGATCGCCGAATCGGACGCTCGGGTTGCGGCAAGGGGCAAAGCTGTGCAACACGGCGAGTCTCCAAGGCGCTCATCCGATCGGTGGATCGTCCCTATGAAGGACGTTCTGAGAGAAAACTTCGGCGATGAATGGTCAGTGGGCCAAGTGGCTAACTTCATCTGTCGGGGTCTTCTCCGGGATGAAGATCATCGAGACGCCGGCGACGCCAGCCAGCTCAGCAGAGAAAGCCAGGCTATCAGTCAGCAGTTAATAGACGTAAGTATTTGCCGTTTTATTTTTGGTGCTCGTTTACACCTTTGTGTTTGATCCATTTATTCTTGATTTTGTGTAGGCTGCCAGGAGGGCACAGCGGCTGTACATGATGGCCGGTTTGTGGAGAGGGAGGGCCGATTCAGGCGCCGTGGCCAAGGCGGAAGCAAACACACGTTGTGAACTTGCCAAGAAAGAAGCTTCCAACCTTCGAGCTGAGGTGGCCAAGCTGGAGGAGCGGTACGCGGCCTCGCAGTCGGAGATAGTGGCCTTGAGGAAGGAGGCCCACCAGAGTGCTCAAGATTTGAAGGCTCGGCAGAGCGAGGTTGATAGGCTGAAGGGCGAAGTTGCTCGTCTATCTGCGGAGGGTGCGCAGCTGAGGCGGTTCGAGGCAGATGCAACCCGACTGGATGCCGAGTGCAAAGAGTTGGCTGACGAGAATGCCAAATTGAAGGCAGAGGGCGAGCAACTTCAGAAAGAAGTGGAGTCCTTGAAGATATCGGAAGAGGAGAAGGAGGCTTCCTTTACGAAGATTCTCGAAGTGGAGCTTGCCACCCAAAAGGAGCGTCTGATTGATGAATTAGCAGACACTCAGGTGGAGCTGTTATCTCGGCTAGTTCATGAAGCTGGGCGACGCTTCCCCGGGGTGGATCTGACTTGGATGGACGATCCGGCATCACTGCCTGCTCCTCCAAACGATGATGAAGACGAGAATGCTCCTGAGGGTGAAGCGACTGAGAAAACTTCTGGAGAAGGCCCTTCACTACTGGGGATTATCCAAGAGGCTCCCTTCGAAGTGGAGCCAGCGACGCCTTCAGCCCCTGAAGCTGAGATGGAGGCTCCCCTTGCGCCTGAAGCCGAGCGAGCGGTGCCTTCTTCCACGGGACCTGTGTCTGAAGGGGGAGCAGGATCTGCACCGTCTGCTGCCGACCCTTCCCAAGCCACTGTCGATCCGAACGCCGGGCAGGTCGTTGATCCTTCTGGCGGAATGGAGGTTGTAACTGAGCAAGTCGCTGATCCTCCTGGCGATGTAGAAATTGTAAATATAGATAGTTAGCTTAGGAACTTAGATCAGCTTCTTTCTCTTTTTTTTTTTTTTTTTTTTTTTTTATCCTTGTAACAATTATTTACAAATTGTATAGTGGAGGCATTTTGTATTAATAAAATTGCATATTTCTGCAAATCAATGTATACATAAGTTTGTACTAAAATTTGCAATATGATCGAGCTAATTAAAACTCGTAAAATAGCGTAATATTTGCATTAGATTTCACAAGTACTTCCTGAATTCGAATAACGTCAAAGCTAAGTGACCGATCGGGTCAATTTGGCTTTTCAGATCGCATAAAATTTGCACCATTTTGCTAAATGATACTCATAAAGCTGCATAAGGATTGCATAGCTGAGCTAGATGATACTCGTAGAATCGCATAGTTATTGCGAAATTGAGTTGAGTGATACTCGTAGATCTGCATGAGAATTGCATAGCCGAGAATACTCGTAAAATTGCATAAAAATTGCATAACCGAGCGAGAGAGATTAGATCCTCTATAATACAGATAATATTTGGGGAGGTAAGATCCTCCTTCGCAAAGGATTTGCTTATTAAGCTTGGGATGGGCATCAAGCCTAGCGTAGGACACTATATTATGTATTAGTTGAATAGTCATGAAAGAGAGAACCTTTTTATTAATGAGGCAATTGCCAGGTTCTAATACATTACGCGACATGGTACTTCTTGAGTACTTCAACATTCCAGCTTCTGGGGATATCTTGCCCCTCCACAGTTCGGAGCCTGTAAGTGCTTGGGCTTAAGACTTTAGAAACCTCGTAGGGTCCTTCCCAATTCGGCATTAGCTTTCCCACTCCAGCATTTTCCGAGCCTAGTTCTGCCTTTCTGAGCACCAGATCACCTACGTTGAAAGTTCTGGACCTAACTTTAGAATTATGGTATCTGGCCACTCTTTGTTTATAGGCAGCGATCTTGGCGTAGGCGTCCTCCCTCTTTCCTTCTATGAGATCCAGGTCCTGGCATCTCTCCTGAGTGTTCATCCGTTCGGAGTAGAGAGCCGATCGGTAAGAAGGGAGGCCGACCTCCACAGGAATCATTGCTTCGGAGCCGTAAACAAGAGAAAATGGCGTTTGATGAGTGCCTGTTCTGGGGGACGTTCTGTATGTCCACAGGACACTCTGCATTTCTTCAGTCCAGTTGCCTTTGGCTTGACCGAGTCGCTTCTTCAATCCCTCCAAGATGGTCCGATTGGAGACCTCAGTCATTCCGTTGCTTTGAGGATGAGTGACGGATGTGAACTTTAATTTGATGTTCAAGCCTTGGCAAAAGTTTCTAAAGGTGGAGCTGTCGAACTGCTTGCCATTATCTGCGATAAAAACATTAGGTAAGCCATACCTGCAGATGATGTTCCTCCATATAAAGCTCTTGACCCTCTCGGCTGTGATGGTGGCTACCGGCTCAGCCTCAATCCATTTGGAGAAATGGTCTACGGCTACTATGAGGAACTTCATCTACTTTTTGCCCTGGGGAAAAGGTCCTAAGATGTCCATACCCCACTGGTCGAACGGCCACGCGACTCCTATCGGCTGTTGGTCTGCTCCAAGCTGCCTTATAATCCTGCCATGTATTTGGCATTGCGGGCATATCCTTACTTTCTCCTGGGCAACCTTGAGCATGCTAGGCCAGTAATATCCCGTCTGAAGGGCTTTTCTTGCCATGGCTCTGCTTGCCTCGTGCGCCCCGCATATGCCTTCGTGGAGCTCTCTGAGGATGTAGTCTCCCTCTTCCTCCGCCACGCACTTGAGCCAAGGGTGACTGAAAGCTTTTTTGTACAAATCACCGTTAATGATGGAGTAACTGAGAGATTTTCGAGATACCTTCCGAGCTTCGTCTTTGTCCTCGGGCAGACATCCTGTCTGGAGGAACTGCTTGATTGGGCTCATCCAGGTTTCATTCTCTTGGTCGATCTCCATCATCTCCGGCTCGTCTAGGGAGGAGGAAGTCTGGTCTACAACGGCAATGCTTTCCTCTATAACACTTTGTGCGGAGGCAGCCATCTTCGCTAGCCGATCGGCCTCTACAGTTTGGTCTCTTGGGACTTTCTGTAGCACCCATTCCGACCCAGCCTCTTCCAGTTTTGCGCAAGCAGCTTTAACTTTGGCTAAGTACTGGATCATTGTGGCCTCACGTGCTTCGAAAGTCCCCAAGACTTGACTGGTTACCAGCTGGGAGTCACTCCTGATTGCCACCGACTCCGGTCGGATGGCGCGAAGTAGCCTCAGCCCTTGAAGGAGCGCCTCGTACTCTGCCACATTATTAGAAGCTTTAAAATTAAGCTTTATGGCGTACCTTATTGTGATGCCCAAATGGCCTTTTATTACTATGCCGACGCCTCCTCGAGTGTCGTTTGCTGCGCCGTCCACTGTCATTTCCCAGCTTTGTGGCTTGGGCTGACTTAGTGGTTCCTCACCCGCAAATTCGGCTATAAAATCTGCTAAAGCTTGGGCCTTTATTGCTTTTCTGGGCTCATATCTGACATCCCAGGACTGTAGCTTAATCGCCCATCCCACCATTTTGCCTTCCAGATCGGGCGTCTGGAGTATCTTCCTAAGAGGATGGCCCGATCGGACGACAATTGTGTGCGCCTCGAAGTATGGTCTGAGCTTCCTTGCACACATCATGAGAGCAATAATAAGCTGCTCAACCGGCCCCTTTCTTAAATCTGCACCTCTGAGTACTTCACTTACGTAGTACACGGGTAGCTGTTCAGCATCTTCCTCTCGGACCAGAGCACTTGCAACAGCTTCCTTAGAGGTGGCTAAATATAAGTACAGATTTTCACCTGGTACTGGTCGGCTAAGCAACAATGGGTTGGTGAGGAATGCCTTTAACTCTTGAAAGGCTTGCTGGCAGTCTTCCCCCCAGATGAAAGTTTCACTCTTCCTGAGCTTCTTGAAGAAAGGCGTGCAGCGCTTGGCAGAGGAGGAAATGAATCGTCCTAAGGCTGTTATCCTTCCGTTCAACTTCTGGACGTCTTTTATGTTCCTGGGGGGTTGCATCTCGAGGATGGCCTTTATTTTTTCTGGATTTGCCTCAATCCCTTGTTGATAGACTAGGAATCCCAAAAATTTTCCTGATGGTACCCCGAAGACGCACTTCTCGGGGTTGAGCTTCATCTGGAATTTATTCAAGGTGTCAAAAACTTTTGCCAGATCGGCTGGATGTTCCTCGGCGCTTCGGCTCTTGACGATCATGTCGTCAACATATACTTCGACATTCTGTCCGATCTGGTCTTTAAAAATCTTGTTCATCAGACGCTGATATGTGGCCCCAGCATTTTTCAGTCCGAACGGCATCATCCTGTAGCAGAACGTCCCGTCGTCTGTGATAAAGCTGGTTTTCTCCTGATCCAAGAGCCACATCAGAATTTAGTGGTAGCTGGCATATGCGTCTAGAAGAGAATAAATAGCGTGGCATGCCGTGGCGTCTACCAGCTGGTCTATGCTGGGCAAGGGATAGCTGTCTTTGGGACATGCCTTGTTAAGGTCGGTGAAGTCGACACACATCCGCAGCTTGCCAGACTTCTTTTTGACCAGCACCACGTTAGCCAGCCACTCTAGATAGTCTACCTCTCGGATAGTTCCGGTCTTAAGCAGCCTATCCACCTCTTCGGAGATGAACTTCCTCCGATCGGGTGCGTGCCTTCTTAAGTTTTGGCGGATCGGGGGAAAGTTTGGGTCCACATTTAACTTGTGGGTGATTATTTTGGGATCTACCCCTGGGATATCTTCTGGCTTCCAGGCGAAGGTCGCTTGATTGATGGTCAAGACATGTATGATGGCTTCTTCAGTTTCTTTATCCATGCTTGTCCCCACCTGAACATTTTTGCCTTTATCTAGCGACCTGGCCTTCGTGGCCTCTGCGGGGTCCATCCTGGGCCTTTCCGCCTGCTCTCGTTGCTCAAGGTCGGGCTCTATGACCATTGCTTCTCCCTGCTGCTTTATCATGGTGATATAAGCCTCCCTGGATGCTTTCTGGTCACCTCTTAGGATGGCGACGCCTCCTGTGGTTGGAATCTTCATCACCATGTAGCGGATGGAGGTCACGGCTCCTGTCTGGAAAAGCAATGGCCTGCCGAAAATAGCATTGTAGGCGAATGTCATGTCAATAACCATGAAAATTACCTTACAAGCGTGAGCTATCGCCTCTTGGCCGAGCTCGACAAAGAGCTTTACGGATCCCACTACAGGGATGGTGGCGTTGCCCAGGCCGATCAAAGGGGTGGCGTTCGGTTTAAGCTCTCCGATCGGGAGTCCCATGGCTCGGTAGGCCTGGAGAGTTAGGACGTTGACAGCACTGTCATTGTCCACCAGAATTCTCTTTACATTGAAGTTATTTATCCGAGCTCTTACAACGAGAGCGTCCTCATGAGGGAACAGGACGTCTCGTGCGTCCTCGCTGGAAATGGTGACTGAGGCAGGCTGCTCTGCTTGGCGGGAGAGGTAGACACCTTTGCCTTTCCCTTTCTTGGGGAGATTTTCTCCATAGGATGACCCTCCGGTGATTACGTTTATCACCCCGGCGTAGGGCTTACTTGGATCGGCATTTCTGGGATTCCTGCGCTCATCATCATCTGAATCAGGGTCGTCCCTCTGAGGCTTCGGCTGTCTACAGGGTTCGTCCCCTGTGGCCGGGTCTACGAATCTTCTGAGGGCCCCGCGGCGTGTCAGTCTCTCGATCTCCTTTTTGAGAGAGGTGCACTTGTCGGTTAAGTGACCGACATCTCTGTGGAATTCACAAAATTTGCTTGGGTCCCTCACACCCCGGCTTCTTGCAGAGAGGTCCCTGGGCCAGTTGACCTTGCGGTGCTTCTCTTTAATCCACATCAACACCTCGGTTGGGGTAGCATTGAGAGGGGTGTACGTCCTCTCTGCCTGGTTGTCCGGACGCGGGTTCCAGTCTCTTCCCGATCCTCTAGCCTGGCCTGAATTTCTGGAACTTTGAGCTCCATCTTGGCCTTTAGTTGTCCGATCGGAAGCGGGGGCTCTTTGAGTAGAGCGATTGTCCGGATATTGAAGGCGGTCCAGAACGCTGGTCCTTCCTCTTCTGTTGGACCTAAGGGCGTCATCCAACTGGATGTGTTGCCTGGCCCTCTCCATAAGTTCGGCAAAGCTGGATGGGGGTCTTGTTGTAAGTGACTCGAAGAGCGGCCGGTCAGTGATGCCCCCCGATAAGGCGCTGGTCGCCATCTCAACACTGACATTTCTCACTTCAGACATGGTAGCCTGAAATCTGTCGATGTAGTCTCGAAGACTTTCATCTGTCCTTTGGTAAAGATTGCACAGGTCGTTCACCGTCTTAGGCGCACGTGTTTGCACAATGAACCTCGTAGTGAACAGCTCCTTTAACTGTCTGAATGACGTAACGGATCCCATGGGCAGCTCGTGGAACCACGTCAATGCATCTCCTCCTAGAGTGGTGGGAAAAACCCTGCAGGCTATTCTTTCATTATAAGTATAGACCTGCACCTTGGTCAAGTACTCTGCCAAGTGTGTGGTAGGATCGGTTTTGCCCGTGTACCTTTCCATAACCACATCTCGCCACCTTGGGGGGAGCTCAGCATCGGTGATTTCTCTGCAGAAGGGGGAGGCAGTATTTCCACAAGTATTTCCTTCGAAGGCGTCTCTTTTGGGCGCGAGGACACCAAACTGCTTGAGCTTCTGCATAAGCCACTGGTCCTGCCTATTAAACGAGTTCTGTTTGCTCAGGGTCGTGGCGGTGGACTCGCCCTTGTGCTTTCTAGTTTGGCTGCGACTTGGGGTGCACATGTAGGACACATCATCCCTTGCGGACAGAGTGGCGGACCTGTTGCTGTAGGGAGAGGCCCTACTTGCAGACATTATCTGCTTCCCCTTGTCGCTCTTGCCTGGGGTCCTGATCGCACTTTTCCTGGTTCCCTGAGCTCGGAACTCATTAATAATGATTCCCTTGTTCCTGTTTCTCCTAAAGTCTTCGCCCGCGAGGTAATCCTCTTGGGCTCTTTCAGAAACAGTTGACATCTTACCCTTCTTAAGGGTTTGGACAATGCTTTTTGTAAAATCACTGAGAATGGCGCGCATGTCCCTCACAGTGATGGGGGTATTCTCTGGTTGCCTAGTAGTGGCATTATCGAATTCGGGAAGGAGGTTGGTCCTCACGGGGGACCTGGTGGGTGCTGCCCTCCTTCTCGAGGTGCCTGATATGGCACGAGCGTCGTCATCATGGTCATGGTCCATGGGGGTAGTGTTCTCGTTGGATCTTGAGTTCGACATCTCTCAACGAAAGCACCAGATGATAAATCCAAAAATGTCTTTATCTATAGAAGAGAGGTCGATCCGATTGGATGAGATAACCCTGCAATAAGAAGAGCCCGGTCGGACCAGGCGTGAGCACTCCGAAGCTTAAGTTAGTAGCTTAGAGAGAAAATGTGCTTTAGAGAGATAATGGTGTGAATTCAATACCTGGTGCCATCGTTGGCTGGACTATTTATATGAGATAGTCGAGGGGCACTTGAGTGCCTGGGGAGTGATTACTGGCTGTCAGAGTAGGTATCCGGCGACATGATAGGAAGCAGGTGGTAGGCATGGGCGCTGCCTTGAGTCAGGCGGCTGATGGGACTGGCGGTCACATCAGCCGATCGGGCATGTGCGCTGCCTAGGGGCTCGTGTCTGATACCTTTAGCTGATGGGCTTTGGGACTTGCCAGTTTGAGTGGGCCGACAGGATGGGCCTTAGAGCAAATGATATTTGCTGAGTTATCAATTAGGAAATGGGACAGAAAAACTTCAACGAGGAATTAGCATAGCTCACAACTCACAGATGCCTTCCATTAAGCGTAGCGATGGCAAGAGCAGCTGATCTCTGCTGAATTAATATCACTAATTAATATTCTTCTAGTTTCATAATATCTATTACTTTTGAATAAAATCTAAATTTTATTTATTTGTCACTTTTAAACTTTCAATACAATTTAATTTTTTTTTAATTTATTTTTTTTTCAATGAAAATTAACCAATTAAATTTAAATTTATATATTAAATTATTCGATTTTATCTTAAATTTAAATCTAATTAATAATTTTTAATCCTAGTAAAAATAATAAAAGTGATAAATATTATGAAACGGAAAGAGTATAAAATTAAATTAATATTCATTATAATTTAGTGAAATATCCTTTCATTAATTGTCTATAGTTATATGATGACCACGGAATTACTCGAAACGTCATCTTAAAGAAATCACCTGAAAAATTCAAAGTTTAAATAACAATAATCATAAATGTTTTAAAATGTAAATATTAGCAAATTACAGAGAGCAAGGTACTTAATGCCAGAAAAATTCAAAGTTTAAATAACAATAATCATAAATGGGAAATACAACACACAAGTAAACTCGGAGTAGTCAATTAACATGTTTCAGGAAAGCCAAATAGAAAGATTAATCAAAAAAGATATCAATGGAGGAGATTGCCGAGACAGCCATTCTCATACATAGACAAGAAATGCATAAAAAGCTAGAACCAGTCAATATCCCTTACATGTCATCGGGCAAGAGAGAGAGGCGGCGAACAAGAGAGAGAGAGAGGCAGCGAGCACAAGAGAGAGATAGGCGGCGAGGATGGCAGCGGCGATGATTATACAGTGAAGAATGAGAGAGGAGGCGAAAGTGGAAGCACTGGAGAGAGCGACAGAGCGAGAGAGATAGAGGGCCAGAGACTGGAAGGGGAAGAGAGAGGCCCGTTGGGCATTAGGGGGCAGACCCAAACGGGCCTTATTTTATACGGGCTTAAATGGATAAGCTTTTAATTGGGTTGGGTTTGGGTCTTTTTTTCTTGGGCGGGTTGGGTGGGGTTTTTGGGTCTGGGCCTAATTTGCCACCTCTACTCATATGACTGGTTAACCGAACCGAAACTGAATTTTTAGTTAATTTATTAATTTTTTAATAATTTATAACAATTTATCCTAATTAAACGTGATCATATACTTTTTTTCATTATACTAATTATTTTTAAGTTTTTAATTCTTTTTAATTGGCTATTAGTAAATATAACAATTTATCTAATTAAAAGTGATTATAGACCGGTTAATATATTTACTTATTAAATATTAATTTTTAAAAACAAATTTGCTTATATCCACCAAATATTTTTATTTTAACAACAATAATGTTATATTATAGTGAAAAAATTTTAATTTTTAAGTATCTTAAACATTTTAATTTTATTTATGAATATATTTATAATTATAGTGGTTAAATGAAAAATATTGGGTAACCGATCCGAAAATCCGAAACCGATGGATTGGTTAACCGATGGTAATGGACTGAAATTTAAAAAAATCGATATTAATGGACTGGTTAATGAATTGGGATTTATGAACCGGTTAACCGACCATGATCACTCCTGCTCCTATATGATATTCCATTAACAATAATTTTATTTACTAAAAGCGCATTCGGTTTAGCTGTTGGAAGGCAATAACTAATATTTTCTCTTGCAACGGACTCCTTTAATATTTGAAAATAGAATGTTTTAAAACTTTTTAAAGGTTCTATTATTGATTTATTAATATAAAAATAAAATTATCCATTATATATATATATATATATATATATATATATTATCTTGTTTTTATCTAAATATAACAATTTTTAAAATTTATACATATATTTTATTATAATAATTTATAAACTCGTAATAAATTTATATTACATACATTTATGAAAATTTATATTTATTGATTACTCTATTTTTCCTAAACTAAATTAACATGATTACAAGTAATTTTTTTTTTTAAAAAAAAAAACATGATTACAAGCAAGTTATAAATAGGTTAAGTTATATGAATTACAAAACAAATCATATCGGGTTGGATAAACAAGTTATTGATGAGTCAAGTCAAATTCGGATCCTATTTTTATGATCAGATTGAATCGAATTCACAAATCCATCAAAATTTATCTCACTAATTTTAAATATAAATAATAGAATTGGCAATTGAAAATAATTTCCACAAAATTCATAGATTTTAATCAAGCAATTCGTGTGTAACAGACACACAAACTTTGACTCTACTTCCCCAAGCCTGAGATATATATAAAACATACTATTCAACAAGAACTTGGTTCAAAGAATGAATAAAATTGTGGATAATTTTGCATTAAAGTAGAAATATTTTTTCTTAAAAAACACAGACATTAATTAATATCTTCTCTTTCCCGCTTTGGAACATCCCAAAACACAAAGGAATTTCTTGTCTAGCCTACGGTATATATGGGGATATGCATAAATTCAAACAACATTAAATTGTCGCATAAAAATTAATTTCTGCTAATTTGCTTTTCATTTTTTTATACAAAATTAATTTTCTGACAAGAAAAATCATTAATTTGGCTTCCAATTTAAAGCAATAGCCGATTTTAGACATATAAAAGTAAAGATTAATTACTGAAAAAAAATAATAAAAAGTGTTTACCTATGATAATTAGTATTTGAATTTTTAGGTTTTAATTGGTATTGTCTATAATAGTTTGACATTTTAGCAATTTCTTTCTTTCTTTTTTTTTTTAGTAAATCAGCATATTTTCTTTAATTTAAAAGTCTAATTACCCAAATAGACAAACAGAAAGATTAATACTTTTAAAGCGTGTATAACAATGATTTCTAACTTATTTGGTGCCGTCCATTGCCGGCTGCTGCCGTTATTATCTGCAACATTCTTTCCATTTCCAACTATAAATAAGTCCTTGTATCTTTTTCCCTCACCACAACAACATTTGGGGATTGATTAAACACTAATCAATAAAATCAACGTACTAATCAATCTCCAATGGCTTCTAATAATATGTTTGTTGTGTTTGCTATTTTTGCAATTATTTTACCTGCACTTGCTATGGCTACTGTGTATACGGTTGGTGATGGTCAAGGCTGGAATGTTGGTGTTGACTACACTCAATGGGCTAATGGCAAAGTCTTCTATGTTGGGGATACCTTAGGTAATTCTATTTGCATATCAACTTTTTTATTTTTTTTTATTATATTTATATAAACAATTCCCGATCCTAAATTAGGATTTGAGTTTGAGTTTTCACGTAAAATACTAATAGAACAGACCAATAATGTATTGACACATATGCATTTTTACTATCAATTCACTTATTTTTCAACCAACTTTACATATATATATATATATATATATATATATATATATATATATATATATATATATATATATATATATATATATATATATATATATATATATATATATCATTTTATCATTGGTTTGGTCCATGCAATGCATTTTGATTTAGGCAGGACTTTTCCTAAAATTAATACCATCAAACTATTTCTATTTATAAACTTTATGTACTCATTTATTTTGTTTACTACTTTATGCAATGAATACTTGCCTAGATAAGATTTATAGATTAAGATTTGAATTCAATACATTCATATAGTACTGAGATAAAAGCAAAATCACTAAACTAAACCCTAATGTTCCTATTTATATACTTTATTTACACATTTATGTCGAACTGTTTAATTGCCACTTTATATAATGTATATTTATGAATTTATTCACATAAAATTAGTATTTTAAAACCCCTAAAGGAAGCTTATGGTTGGATGTTTATTTGATAAAGTTAATTAACAAACTAATTATTGCATTTACTAAAAAATATATATGCAGTATTTAAGTACGAACCACCACATAACGTGTATAAAGTGAATGGAGATCAATTCAAGGAATGCCAAAAATCAGAAAATTTATTGAAGAGTGGATTTGATAACGTTACACTTAGCCAGCCAGGCAAGAAATGGTATATATGTGGATTTGGTGATCATTGTACTAAAGGCCAGAAGCTCGTCATCAATGTCGAATCCACGGGGGCTCCGGCACCGACTCCGGATTCCAATGATTCGCACACATTTAAGTCATCATTTTATCAGATTTTTGTGGCAGCTATTGTTGTAATGGCAATCATCGCAGTATGATCTAAACTAATTTGATATTTATAGATGGTTTCTCTTTATTTTGTTAAATCAATAATTTGGATTTGGTGTATCGGTATGCATGCAGTTGTTGCATGCATGCCTCTAATAATTAAGTTGTGGTTTTTTGTCTTTTGTTTCTATCTTTTAATTGTATTGTTTTGTATTCTTCTCTAATGGAAATTAATTAATAATTATTTTGCTGATTGGTATATTTGGTTTCAACTTTCAATATTTTTTTTTTGAGAAATACCTTCTAAAATCGGATCCATAAGAAAAGTATTAAATTAAACTAATTATACCCTACTACGTGTATAAAATAGTTATTTTTTTTTATACATGTCAACTTATGTTCGGTTTACAATCAAACCAGCCAAGCAATCAGATCAGAAAGTCTATTAACCCTTTGCTTAGCTAGGCAATCGGCAAACACTTTTGCATTCTATATATAGGATGAAAAAAGTGCAAAATTGGTGAGATTTTGCAATTTTTTTTTGATAAATATCTAGAATTGGATTCTGGTTTTAATCATAGAATTGGAAAATCAAACATATTCAAAAAAGTGCCTGTTTGAAAGAATTAAATAAATTGGGCTCTTTTTGGCAAATTTTGCAATAAAATAGAAATATTTTTTCTTAAAACGTTCCCACGCAGACATCAATCTTGTCTTTGCTGCTTTGGACCGTCCCAAAAACAAAGGAATTTCTTGTCTAGCCTACGGTATATATGGGAATATGCATGAATTCAACCAATATTACATTGTCGCATAAAAGCTAATTTCTGCTAATTAGGTTTTCATTTTATTTGTACATAAGTAATTTTTTGGCAAAAAAAATTATTATTAATTTGGGTTCCAAATTAAAGTAAGAACCAAGTTTAGACATTTAAAAGTAATGATTAAAAAAATAAACTTTAATTAAGCTAATTTTTCTAAAAATGTTAATAATTTTATAATTATCAGTTGAATTTTTTGGTTTAATTGGTATATCTATAATAGTTTGATATTTCAATAATTTCCTTATGATAACATTCCAGCAACTCAATATAACAGTGTATTTCCGACGAGGAAGACAATATTTGGAGAGAGAAATATGTGAACTTAAAGAGTATTTAATAAACGAGCTGTTTATTAAGGTCTATCATTGATAAATGTATATCTGACAGTTACAATTGATATTTTAAATAATATTCAGACAAAAATTAGGATTTTGTTCAATCTTAAAAAGTTCAAATTACGTAGTTTAATTTCATCAATAAGCAATCCAAATGGACAAACAGAAGCATTAAAGATTAAAAATTTTAAAGTATGTATAACATTGATTTATAATTTTTTAATGCCGTCCATTGCCGGTTGCTAGCTGCTGTCATTTTCTTCAACATTCTTTGCATTCCTAACTATAAATAAAGCCTTGTATCTTTTTCCCTCACCATAACAACATTTGGAGATTACTTAAACACTATAATAAAATCAACTTATTAATTAATCTGCAATGGCGACTTCTAATAATAAGTTTGCTGGCTTGGCCCTTTTGGCAGTTATCTTCCCTGCAGTGGCAATGGCTACAGAATATATTGTTGGAGATGATCAAGGTTGGACTGTCGGGGTTAACTACACTCAATGGGCTGATGGCAAAGTCTTCCATGTTGGGGATACATTAGGCAATTTTGGTTTTGTTTATATATGCTAAATTAGGGTTTGATTTTTTCTTTTTGTTTGCTACTTTTTGGAAAATTTATGAATTTATTTCCATAAAATTGATAATAATTAATTATATTTACAAAAATATATATGCAGTATTTAAATACTGTTGGTTGTGGGTTTCCTCCACATGGTGTGGGGCCCACATAATTTAAAAAAAAAAAATGTGTGTTGAAAAAATCAAAGATTGCGGCTGCAATCTTTGATTTTTCCTTCAAAGATTGCAACTGCGGTGGACAGCTCACAATAAGCTGTCTACACGCATTTAACGCGTATAATACGCGGTTAACACTCCTATAAATAGGCATTTGCAGTTTAGTTTAATTCATTCCATTCCAATCCAATCTTAAGAAAAAGCATTGAGAGAGCAAGAGAGAAGTTGTTTAGAAAAATAATTGGGATATTTTTCTAAAAGTGGAGTGACAAAATAGTGAGTTTGGGAAATACTTGTGTGCCACTATTTTGGGTTTATCTCAAAATTATTGTGTTATTTTTCCTCTCTTGTACCCATTAATTTTATTAGTGAAAGAAATATTTTCGGAGTTTGTCCCGTGGACGTAACCCAAACGTTTTGGGTGAACCACATTAAATTGCTGGTGTCTATATTTTGCTCTGCTAAATTTATTTTATTTATCCGCTGTGCCCAACAACTGGTATCAGAGCCAAGGTTATTTCTTAGTATGCTCTGTGGTTGCAGCATAGACTGATCTTCCACATCAGAAAAGATTTTTCATTGGATACTGTTTACGTATACGGCACTGTTCACGTATACGAGTACTATTCACGTATACGGGTACTATTCACCGTCAGAAATTTTTTTTGGATCGAAGAAGTTCATTGAATTCCGATCTAAATGGAGGCAAAAAATAGCAGAATGATCTACTTAAATGGCTCAAACTACCACATCTGGAGTAAAAAGATGAAAGATCTTCTAGTTGTGACGAAGATACATTTGCCGGTGTTTGCCACAGCTAAACCCGAAGGTAAAACCGATGAGGAGTGGGAGTTTGACCACGAGCAGGTATGCAGTTTTATCCGACAATTTGTCGAAGATAATGTGTTCAATCATATCTGTAATGAGACAGATGCCAGAACATTGTGGAGTAAGCTGGAGACGTTGTACTCTTCAAAGATGGGAAATAATAAATTATTTTACTTGACCAAGTTGGTGCAAGTAAGATATAGAGAAGGGACTTCCTTGCCAGACCACTTGAACGAGATGGAAGGGATCCAGGATCAGCTAAACAGAATGGGAGTAAAGTTGGATGATGAAGTATTTGCTTTATTGGTGTTAGCCTCTCTGCCACAGTCTTGGGAGACTTTGAAGATCTCCATCACCAACACTGCACCCAATGGTGTAGTCAACATGGAGATTGTAAAAAGTAGTATCCTGAATGAAGAAATGAGAAGGAGATCACAAGCCTCATCTTCTTCATCACAATCAGATGTTCTAGTTGCAGAATCTAGAGGAAGGAGACAATCTAGGAAACAGAACCCTAGAGGCAAGAGCAGAGGGAAGTCAAATAAATATGCCAATGTTGAATGCCATCACTGTAAAAAGAAGGGTCACATTAAAAAGTTTTGTAGAAAGTTCAAAAAGGAACAAGAGAACCGAAGCAGAGCTGTGAAGAGAGATGACAGCAGTGATGACGAACAGACTAATATCATAGATGAATTCAATATCATTTATGATGAAGATGTTATTAATCTTGTATCTCAGGAGTCCAGTTGGGTACTTGATAGTGGTGCTACCATTCATGCTACATTCCGTAGAGAATTCTTCTCATCATACACACCTGGAGATTTTGGTGTTGTTAAGATGGGAAATGAAGGCCTGTCAAAGATTGTTGGCAGAGGAGACGTTTGCTTGAAAACAGAGAATGATACTAGACTAATTCTGAAGGATGTCAGGCATATTCCAGATATGCGCCTGAATTTGATCTCTGTACGCAAACTTGGAAATGAGGGATATTGCAGTTCCTTCATTTATGATAAATGGAAGCTTACAAAAGGCTCATTAGTAGTGGCTAGAGGTGAAAATCATACGACTCTGTATGTAATGGAAGCAAAGCTCTCCACCGACACAGTAGCAGCTGCAGCCGTGGAGAAAGACAGTGCAATTGAACGGTGGCATCGGAGACTTGGCCACATGGGAGAAAAAGCAATGAAAAGCCTCGCCAAGAAGAAAGTATTGCCCGATATGGATGAAGTGCACTTAGACAAATGTGCTGATTGTCTATTTGGAAAGCAAAATAGAGTTGCTTTTAAAAGTTCCCCTCCTTCCAGAATGAAGAATGTGTTAGATCTCGTTCACTCTGATTTGTGTGGACCAATGCCAAAGTCACTTGGTGGTGCTCAGTATTTTGTGACTTTCATTGATGATCATTCAAGGAAGACGTGGGTATATCTTCTGAAGACAAAAGATCAGGTGCTAGATGTCTTCAAAGAATTTCATGCCTCAGTTGAGAGACAGACTGGGAAGAAGTTAAAATGCATCCGGACAGACAATGGTGGAGAATACACTGGGCCATTTGATGTTTATTGCAAAGAGCATGGTATTCGGCATCAGATGACACCTCCAAAGACACCGCAGTTGAATGGCTTAGCTGAGAGGATGAACAGAACTTTGATGGAGAGAGTCCGATGTCTACTCTCACATGCAAAGTTACCTAAGAGATTTTGGGGTGAAGCTATTCTCACAGTTGCACACGTGTTGAATCGTTCACCTTGTACTCCTCTCAAGATGGATGTTCCAAAAAGAGTATGGTCAGGAAAAGATGTTTTCTATGATCATCTGCGGGTGTTTGGCTGTAAAGCATTTGTTCATATCCCTAAGGATAAGAGGTCCAAACTTGATGCCAAGACAAGACAGTGTATTTTTATTGGTTATGGTCAAGATCAATTTGGCTATAGATTTTATGATCCTATTGAAAATAAACTTGTCAGGAGTCGTGATGCTGTATTTGTTGAAGATGAGACCATTGAAGATATTGACAAAATGAAGAAGGATGTTCCTGATTCCAATGGCGACTTATCAGATTTAAAATTAATCCCTCCAACACCGGTGCCAAGAGAAGTTGGAGAGGAAGACCAGGTTTATCCACCTGATGATGATGATGCTCCTATAGAAGTTGGTTCTGATGATGATGATGATAATGATCAAGATGATATTCCAGCACCAACACCTATGGCTTCTCCACCTCCACAAAGGAGAAGTGAAAGACCAAGATGGCCATCTTCCAGATATCCTCGTGACCAGTATGTGACTATTACTGAAGGGGGAGAACCTGAGAGTTATCAAGAAGCCATAGATGATGAATCCAAGCAGAAATGGATTGAGGCCATGCAAGATGAGATGAAGTCGCTGCATGAGAACAAAACTTTTGAACTGGTGAAGTTACCCAAAGGCAGAAGGGCCTTGAAAAACAGATGGGTGTTCAGGATTAAGCATGAAGAACACAGTTCCAGTCCACGTTACAAAGCCAGACTGGTTGTCAAGGGATTCAGTCAAAGAAAAGGGGTTGACTTTGATGAAATTTTCTCACCAGTTATGAAAATGACATCCATTCGAACTGTGCTGGGGTTAGCAGCAAGTCTTGACCTGGAGGTTGAACAAATGGATGTCAAAACTGCCTTCCTGCATGGTGATTTGGAAGAAAAAATATACATGGAGCAACCAGAAGGGTTCAAAGAAAGAGGTAAAGAGAATTACGTTTGCAAGTTGAAGAAAAGCCTCTACGGCTTAAAACAGGCACCGAGACAATGGTACAAGAAGTTCGAGTCTGTTATGGGGGAGCAAGGCTACAAAAAGACTACTTCAGATCATTGTGTTTTTGTGCAAAAATTCTCTGATGATGATTTCATTATCCTTTTGCTCTATGTGGATGATATGTTGATTGCTGGCCAGAATATTTCCAGAATTAACAACTTGAAGAAGCAATTGAGTAAGTCTTTTGCTATGAAAGACTTGGGGCCAGCAAAACAGATTCTTGGCATGAGTATTATCAGAGACAGAGGCGCCAAGAAATTATGGTTGTCACAAGAGAGGTACATTGAGAAAGTACTTCAGAGATTTAATATGGACAAGGCTAAAGCAGTTAGTTGTCCTCTTGCTACTCACTTTAAGCTGAGTTCTGAACAAAGCCCTTCTACAGACAAAGAGAAGGAAGAGATGGATAAAGTTCCATATGCTTCAGCAGTTGAAAGTTTGATGTATGCTATGGTGTGCACACGGCTAGATATCGCTCATGCAGTTGGAGTTGTGAGTAGATTCCTTTCAAATCCTGGAAAGGAACATTGGGCTGCAGTAAAATGGATTTTCAGGTATCTTCGAGGAACTTCCAAAATATGTTTATGTTTTGGAAATGACAAACCTGTGTTAGCTGGATACACAGATGCAGATATGGCTGGCGATGTGGATTCTAGAAAATCCACTTCTGGTTACCTGATTACCTTTGCAGGGGGAGCTGTGTCATGGCAGTCAAAGTTACAAAAGTGTGTTGCACTTTCTACTACAGAAGCGGAGTTTATAGCAGCAACGGAAGCTTGTAAAGAGTTGCTATGGATGAAGAAGTTCTTGAAAGAACTTGGTTTGCAGCAAGACAAATATCAGCTATTTTGTGATAGTCAAAGTGCTATTCATCTTGGTAAGAATGTCTCCTTTCATTCGAGATCAAAACATATTGATGTGAGATATCATTGGATAAGAGATGTGATGGAGAAGAAGCTACTACAGCTTGAGAAGATCCATACAGAAGAAAATGGGTCAGACATGTTAACAAAAACTCTACCAAGACAGAATTTTGAGTATTGTCGGCTAGCTGCAGGACTAGCGAAGCCCCCCACCATGTAGTCGGAAGGGGGAGAATTGTTGGTTGTGGATTTCCTCCACATGGTGTGGGGCCCACATAATTTTAAAAAAAAAATGTGTGTTGAAAAAATCAAAGATTGCGGCTGCAATCTTTGATTTTTCCTTCAAAGATTGCAACTGCGGTGGACAGCTCACAATAAGCTGTCCACACGCATTTAACGCGTATAATACGCGGTTAACACTCCTATAAATAGGCATTTGCAGTTTAGTTTAATTCATTCCATTCCAATCCAATCTTAAGAAAAAGCATTGAGAGAGCAAGAGAGAAGTTGTTTAGAAAAATAATTGGGATATTTTTCTAAAAGGGGAGTGACAAAATAGTGAGTTTGGGAAATATTTGTGTGCCACTATTTTGGGTTTATCTCAAAATTATTGTGTTATTTTTCCTCTCTTGTACCCATTAATTTTATTAGTGGAAGAAATATTTTCGGAGTTTGTCCCGTGGACGTAACCCAAACGTTTTGGGTGAACCACGTTAAATTGCTGGTGTCTATATTTTGCTCTGCTAAATTTATTTTATTTATCCGCTGTGCCCAACAAATACCAGCCACCACACAATGTGTACAAAGTGGACGGAACTCAATTCAAGGAATGCCAAAAATCCGAAAATCTATTAAACAATGGAACTGATGTAATTGCACTTAGCCAGCCGGGCAAGAAATGGTATATTTGTGGATTTTCTGATCACTGTGCCAAAGGTCAGAAGCTTGTAATCAACGTTGAATCCGACGGCCCCATGGCAGCTCCAGCACCAGCACCAGCACCAGCACCGACTCCAACTTCCAGTGATTCGTACAAATTTACGTCATCATTTTTTTGGCAGCTATTGTTGTAATATCCTTTAGCGAAAACACAGACAACATCCTTGAGATGCCAGCTGATGTAATTCTTCTCCTAAATATAAATTTAGCCAATGCTATTCAAAAATCTACATTTGCCTGTTAATTGGGTGGTCTTATTAATAGATAATTAAAAGAAAATAAATCTTGAATTTCTCACTATTGATTAATACAGATCAAGTAAATTACATATGAAATAACGAGTTGAACATCATTTTCTAAAGAATTAATTTTATTATTTTCTCATTTATAGAACAGATTACTTGATTTTACTAATGTAAATAGCTTTGACTTACTTGAAAATAGACAAACAGAAAGATCAACTTAATTTCACAATAATTAATTATAATTATTTATATAGTCCACAAAAATTATACTATAAAAAATAATTTGCCTGATGAACCGTGAAAACCAAGATTTTTTATTTTTATTTTTCTTACTATTATTTTCCAAACTTAACATACCCTCAAAATGTAGCTATAAATAATATCCCATCGTTCCTTAATCATAACAGCAATTAATCAGAAATTTATGTATTGGGCATCGTAATAATACTCTTTTATTTAGGTTGCCGATTGATTGGTGCATAGGATATTCCAAAAATTTTAGAATATATAAATTCATGTTAATTAATTAGTGGCATTTGATTGAATTTATAATTTAAATATAATTGCAGTTTTCAACATGGTTTTGAAAACCGGACCGGCCGGTTGAACCGCGAACCGGATCAAAATTCGGTCCGATCCAACATTAAAACCAGAAATGTTAAAAAACGGATTTCAATGTTTAAGAACCGGGTTGAACCGGCCAGAACCGGGTTGAACCGGTCAAAATTAAATATATTATAAATTATATTTTTATAAAATTTATTTTTATAATTAGGGTTAATAGTTGTTCAATATTGTTCTATTAAAAATTTATATTTGATGATAAAATTAATTTATAATAATAATAATAAACTTGACAAAATTGAACATTTTCACTATATTTTTATTTTATATTTTATATTTTTTTAGATTTTTAATAACTAAATAATTTAAATATAATGGAATATTAAAAAAAAATTAATATAAACATGATAATTATAAAAATAGTTAATAACGTAACAAAAATAAATTTACAATTGAAAATAAATTTAAAAAAATTATAAATTCAAAATTATATTTTTCTTATAAATTTAAATATTTAACAAAAAAATTCAATTGTTGTGGTTAATTTTTTACTATTATTAATAAAAAATAGTAAACTAAATAAAAAATAGTTAATATATTGATATTTAATAATTAATATGTTGTTTAATTATATTTTTTATATACTACATTTTTCATTAATAATTATATTTAAAAAAAAAAGATAAAAACTCCGAATCAACCCGATCGAACCAGTTGACTCCTGACCCAGTTGGCAGGCCGAGTCGATGTCCGATCCGGTTTTAAAAATATTGGTTTTCAAATATCATGTATAAAAAGTAAATGGAGATAGATGTTTTCAACAGTAGAAATGACACATTTACCCTCAGCCAGCCTGGCAAAAAATGGTACATATGTGGTGTAGCTGGCCACTGTGAGAAGGGGCAGAAGCTGGTAATTAAGGTGGAATCTGATGGTCCGGCAGCTCAGCCACCACAGATTTGTCTCTTCTTCGTTTTATATTTTCATGACAGCTTTTGCTGTGATGGCAACCGTTGCACTTTAATCTAATACTTGTCATATGTTTTGTTCAATTAACATAAACATTCATGTAAGGTCTAATTTTTTTTTAGACACAGTACAAGTAAAAACATTCATGTACAGGTGTAGTTAAAAGAGAAAACTGTTCAGTGACTTTTAGCTAATAAACTGCTCAACACGGTTGTGCTTGATAACCTTCTTCATACTTCATCGAGTTTATAATATGTTATCTAAACTTGAGTAGATCATTAACATAATGAACTATCAATTTACTGTAATAACACACATTCGATAATTTATTTTGTGGACCATGTTCTTACTTTTACACTTACATTTTGTTATTTTTCAAAGAAATAATCACCACCTGTTCAATCTCCTCATCAAAATCAGGATGAATTCACACGTTCAGAACATAACCTATCAAATACAATAAGTGTTGATTAGGTTAAAAGAACAAAACTAAACTAAAAGAACAATTAAAATATAAAAAAGCCAATTCATTGGATACGATATTTACAGGAGTTATATGCCTCTACTATAATATACATAACTCAGAAAATGCATCAGAATTTCACAGAAAAGCAGAAGAATAAAGGATCAAACTCAAATATTAAGCACCCAATCTTTTTTTCTTTCTCTAGGCATTGCCTGAAACATAACTCGCCATAATGCATCATCGTGTATGAATTTAGTAGCTTTTGTATATGATCGTCCATCTATTCCTTCAAGATCATTAAGTGCATTAAGGCAGCTTAGAACAGATTCTCGATCTTGTCCTAGTTGTGCTACAAAACCATCACCCCCATTTCCAACCGAGGTGAACGATGTTCCTGAACTCATTTTTTTCTCCTTCAATTTAAACTTTTTTCTTGAATTTTCTCCCATTGCTACCAAGACTTGACCAGTTGCCTTTTGAAGCCGTTCTCTTGCCTCCAGAGGATTAGTTCCTTCATCATTTGCTTTCTTCAGCTTTTTCTTTTTGTTGGTAACTTCACCTTCCTCATCCGAATCATCTTCTTCTTTGTTATTTTCTTCATCTCTAACATTAGAAGGGCTTCTAGTAAAAGCATGAGAATGAGCTCTAATGGCAGTTGTATCTCCATATATGATACATAGCTTCTCATATTCCTTACATCTTTCTTTTTTGAACCTCCTTGCCATCTTATTTACCTTTGAAGAAAAAGTTATATTAGTTCATAAAACCAGCAACCAAATATCCCTAGGAATGCATGATAAGATTAATTTCAGAATCTAAAATTGTAATTAACTAATAGATTTATGTATTCGAAATATACCTTGAATAATTTTTTCCATACATCGTCGCTAGCAGTAACTTGACCAGTAGTTGAATTGTATCCAATCCCCTTCTCTTGCAACAAATTACTGAAGTTCCTCCACCTGCTTCTAAGATTATTAAACTTATTTTTAAATTGAATTTGAGTATACTCTCTATTTGTCCTCTTTTTCATTTTTTCTCTAATTCGTTCCCATGCACGCTTCGTGAGAGTAGTTGCTTTTTTATTTCCGTTGTTTACTTCTTCCACCATTAATGCTATGAAATAATCCTCTACTTGAGAAGACCAAACTGCTTCATCATGTTCAACTTCATTTGCTTCATTTTCATCAATATCTAACTCTTCGATTAAGTTCTCCATTTAATATAACTACATATATATATAAAAGAGAGAGAGGGAGAGAGAAAGAAATTAAAAAGTTAAGAGCATGTACATACATTTCAAAAAACAATAAATAACATCTCAAATATGAAAGAACAAGACTACCAAAAAGGACTAGATGCAATGATTTTATATTGTGAGATATATACAGGTATTCTAACTTCAGAAAAAAAAAAATTGTAAGTATTCTGATTTAATTAACAAAGTACTCATGGCTAGGATTTGCATTCACCAATTCAAAAATGCCCTAATGATCCTGTGCTTCCTGATAAGAAAGTATTTTCCATGAATAATTTTACAGAAATCATTAGTTTTCCTTTGATATCCAGTAATAAGATCAGCAAATAAAACATAAATTCCATCTATTTAAATTACAATTAACCATTTTGAAATTATAATACTACAATCAAGGTTAAATAAAAATGGTGATGATTTGTTTGTATGCCAAGATGGATGGTGGGGTTGAAATGCCTTTGGATATGGTGCGCAAATCATCATACCATCTACAAGAAAATGCTGGTCCAAAATTTCACCTGCACATGGCATTGTTTACAAAAGCCACCGCAGATTTTGTTGCCATCAATCAGCAGCATCAGATAATGAAAATTCCCTGTTGCTGCTGATCAAAATTCCATTTGCAGGGGAAATATTAATTCGACATTTGGAACAACTTTTACTTTGGTTGGTATGATTTGCATTCACTCCATACAGCCAACACTTTCACATGCCTCTAAGAATTCAACCAAAATAACAGAGAGAGAGAGAGAGATATGCATACTGATTCTAAACCAGTAAATGAAGCTAAAATGCAATGCCATTAGGGCCATTAGGTTCTTTTAACTTATAGCATAATACAAACACAAATCAAATAAAGAAGTGATACAGATTTTTTTTTTTTTTTTAAAACAAAAACTCAATTGTGCAGAACTTCTATGTTAAAAGTATGATATAATAAAAAAAAAAAAAAAAAACTCATACCGTAAGAATTCTCTGGGTCAAAATTCTTCTACAGAGAGCGTCTCTGCCAAAAAATAAATAAATAAAAATCAATAATTAAACGTAAATTGACATGTATATCTATTGGAAGACTATCTGTAACCAATTAACATTGGAGTTCATGATAAATTAAATACTGAATTTGATAATTTAAAACATATCCATAAAGGATTTTATATATATTAACATATATGCATAGAGAGAGAGAGAGAGAGTGATGTGAAAGAGTAATTAGGGTTTTAAGGAATTTATTTACCAAGAGCAACACTTGGACTCTGATGCGAAGATCCCAAAGAAATTTCCAGAACAGAAACGAAACTAATCAAAGGAATCCGAAACCAAAAGAAAAAAGAAAAGAGCAATAACCTCTAAAACAAAATGGAAAATTGGAAATAGGAATGAATACAAGGAAACCACTTTGTCTTTTTTTGTGGTTTATGTTTCCTCAAAAACCAGAAGTCTTAACAGAACACGTTTTCAATTTTCTATCACTTAAAAGCGAAAACCGAAACAATACTCCCAAGATTTTACGAAAGTTTTTCTGTGGCGTTATGAGGATTCAATCAGAAGCGAAAGGAGTATTAAGAACTAATCGTATTACGATTTAATAAATATTGGAAGTTATGGTTTTTTAAATAAATTATTTGTTTTGTTAAACAAATAGTAATTGTTGTTGGATAAAAGATGGAGTATTATCAATTGTATAACATTTGTTCATGTGGAATAAAGGCATAAATTAACCCATGCAAACTGTTATTCATTCTATTCTCTTTAACCACAATGTGGGATTCAGAAGTTTACAGCCCCACCCATGACACTGACACACAAGCAGGGCAAACAGCTTGAATTACTAATTTAAATAATAATAAAATTAAAAGAACCCTATACAAGATTACATATATTATTACGTGCAATAACAAATTATACAAGTAGAAGGACGCTGCAAGTACAAAATTTTTGCTTGATCCTGCAATCATTCACTTTCACCACCCAACAATATGACATTAACTCATCCATCTGCACAAAGCGGAGATCTATCAGTAAAAGGAAAAAGAGCTTTTTATATACTTATTTAAAAAAAATGGACACCAAATAACAGTTTAAGGAATATCAATGCTCCTTCTTCAAAGATTCAACAACTTAGGTGATAGGGTTCTTCCTTTGAACCCATATCAAATTTAAGCGCTTGCTAGGGACTGTGTCATCTGGTAATAATATTATGTTTATTTCACAAACAAGGACTTGCATCCACAATCAAAATATTCCTTGCTCTGGGAATTTATTAACAAAAAGTAAATGAGGTTGTAAGCCACAGAAGCCTTGATACTCCTCAGAGAACTTTAACAACATAATCTTGACATGCATCCCAATTAAAAGGAGATAATGACAAACTTGTGGAGTCTGATGGATTCCACTTTCAAATTTGATGTCCAGTAAACATGCATTACAAGTTCATTTTAAAATTTAGCAGTTGTCCATTTTGAATTATAACTGCAGACCTAAAAATCCATATTTCTAAAGGATCCAGCTACTAAAACCCCAAACCACTAATTATCAACCCTCCAAATGGAAGTGAAAGCCATATACATGCAAAACAGACGAAAATAACTGTTAAATAAATTTCAGGCCAGAAAGTGTCAAGTGGAGCCTCTGAAACAAAATTCCCAGGAAATTCAAATAAAGTAATTAAACTATAAGATGAAAAAAGGATCTACAAGGGCTAAATGTGGGCTTACATCTGTAGTAGTCTCTACCAATTCCACGGTAAGGAGCTTCTTCCCTCTGCATTTTTAAACCGCTATATTACTTTTAAAAAAGATGTAACATCCAAACACATGTCAATGATATGAATAATACAATTACATTTTCAGTACCATAGCCTACAGACAGGGGGAGAAAAATTCATGGTGGAAACGACATCCATGTTTCATCCTCATGGGGATAAAACATGTCTACAAGCAACAATTGTATCATTGGAAAAGTACAGTATTTGCATCTAAATATGTGAATTCTGAGTGTAATTAGCAATTCTTTGCAAGGAGAATATAAGGACTTCAAGGCCTAACAAGATTGCCATTCATGTAATTTCATTATACTAAAGTAATCAGCAAAATTGCTAGTTCCTATTTATACTTTTATCTGTCAATCAATCAAATTATATGATAAAAATGAATAAACTTGATCCACTTGGAGAGCATATGTGATCAAAATTATAAAATATAGAAGTCACATAGTCCCAAATTTGTGTGTGACTCACATCAACGTTTTACTCAAAGTGAAAAGCACGAGTGTTCTATACAACAATCCAACACAAAACCCAACATAAAGAAAATTATAACTGTATATATCCGTACCTGAAAACTACTTGCATAATTTGAATATCTGTGACCTGATGAAACAAACAAGCAAAATGAAGTAAAGATAAAACCGATAATCATACCTTATAATAAAGCACGATCATGGCACTTTAGAGTTTACCTGATGCATAATCAGCACCTTGATGCTGGTAATACGGAGATGTCATCCCAACACCTAGAGGAACTTCACCGTGACTGAGGAGAAGGGCAACAAAAAAATCGTTCATGCTTTAATATAACAAAATGCTGTGTGGGCAGATCATGAACTTGCATGCTTGCTCAAAGACAGAATGCATAAGTCTAGATACTTAGAGCAACTTCACAAAATATTGAATGTGCAAGTAACAAGAAATTAGTAGGAATTTCAACATGTACCTTAGTCTTCCAAATGAAGAAGAATTTTCCAAACGAGGACGGCTGGATCCTCTAGGATGTGGATAGTTCAGATCATCTCCCTGCATTAAAGAGAAATGTTAAGGGCATTTGACAATGGTATACAGCTTAGAAATGTTTTCCAGTTATCCCTCTGAATGGCTTACCAATGCGGAAAAGGAGCGCTTATGTCCGGGTAATGCATGAAAGTAATCCTGATTTGCAATTCCTGCCCACGTAAAAGAGACAGGAAAATGGAACCATCATCAACTACTGTAATCAGAATTCTATTTTTCCTGCTTTGAATAGAATAACCAAAAGACATTTATCCTTTACTAATCATCTCCCCTGACAGTGTGAGAAGTGATATCCAAGAATGAACTATATTGTTCATAATATGAGGTAATAAATGATGAGATGCACCATATCCATACATGTGCCAAGCAAATCTTATTGCCTGGTACAAAGTTTCTGCACGACACTCCACAAAGCCACTAAAATTCATCTACCGACACCTCATTTGGTAGCGACTATGAAGATTATATGAGGTTCTTAAGGGCAAAAATTCAGTGTGTAGCATGCCTCAGGCAGACTCGTCTGAACTATTTGCATAGTGATATTAAAAACAACACATGATGTTGACTAGTGAAATCAAAATTCTGCTCCCAATTTTGGATTGTTACTGAGATAGTCAGCACAACACTCTATTGCTCTAGCATTTTTTCTGGGGACTGTTCTATTCTTCTCCCAGTTTTGGACTGTTAATTAAGCTGATTAATTTAACAATGCTGAAGTAGCCTTGAACAGATTATTTTATAGCAGTAATATATATAAAGAGTTTGGGGCAAAAACATAAAACCCCCCCCTAAATTATTATTATTAAAAAAAAAAAGAAGCTTGCACACCTCAACCAATCGGATGCCAAATTACCTCTGAATTTATTAAAAATATCATATTAAGTTCGCTACAGGCACATGTGGCACAACAATGAAAATAAAGCATATGTGGTGCATGAACAGCTAAACATGTTTCCATCCTTTTAGGGGGCATTTTATATAGTTTTTACTAGTATAGTGGGTAATACAACACTTGATGCAAGCTGTTTTTTATTGATAGCTTGGGGGAGAGGGGGTTGTATACTATCCCCAATGAACAATGTATAAATGGAAAATGGCCATGATTGATAATAGTTTTAGATAAACATTAAAATATATGCAAATCAGAAAGCCACCTGCTATATAAGATGTGACAGGGTATGGATTAATTAAAACCAGTCCCACACATGACCAGTTGTCATTCCATCATGAATGGCCTTTATCATGTGACTTGTGTTTAGATATTTAAGATGCTTAGCCATATGTAAATAGGCAAGCAAGACTATTAGGATACTTTGAGAAGAATCCAAGAACTATCATGAATTCCACAAAACCAATACAAATCTGCACTCATATTAACCTATTTCTAAGTAAAAAAACAATTCATAAAGCGCTTCACCAATTTGTAATCATATTCTCTAGTAGCTATAGTGTATTATAGATGAAGAAACCACAGTTCACACTTCATATAGTGCATATGGCAACTATTAGCAGAGAGCTTAGCACGAGTTCTGCGGCATAAAATAAAAGTATAACTATTCATTTGTTGGTGCACTTAATAGCTAGATTCCAATTCAAGTGCAAAAGGAAATTCATCAAGGAATGATTATACATAATAAAACAATGGAGACAATAAGAAAAACCTGTGCCCAATCTTGCTTGCATTTGCCTTCGTAGAGCTCGCTCTGCTAACACTTGCTCAAGGTCAGCAGTCCCATAGGACTTTATATCCTCTTTTCTTTGATTGCTTATGTGTATCACAGGGGTTTCCTTGTTTCTAGGATCAATTGGCTTTCCATGATCTGAAAGAGATAGAAACACTATCTCACCACGTAACCCAAAACACAAAATAAACTAATTCATTATTGTGCCAGTGGGAAAAAAGAACTGGATCATTTTGAGATTCTTCCAATCCCAACAATTAGTCACTATGTTATGAATTATGATGTGATTGCTCGCTGCTATGCTCTGCCCATTCTCCATTTTGCCAAACAATTCTTTTCATTTTTCAACAGTAAGTTAACGAAAAGAAGTAAGTCAAGCCAATCAAGACCACAAGAAGTGTACAAGAAGCACACTTAAACAGAAATGTTGGAATCAAGTGACTGTGTGAAACTTACTGCACACAAGAAAAAAGTCCAAATAAAAAGAAAAAGAAAGACACCAGATGCTCCAGCAAATATCTTAGGACTATGAGGCCCAGATGGAACAAAGACAATCCATCCGAAAAGGATGCTGCTACATTTTCAAGAGTGCAGCAAAGTCCAAAATTTTAAATAAGATATGAAATGAAAACAATAGTTTACAAGGATTTACATCCCTCTTGAATAAGATCCTAAAAGACAGAATATTTGGTGAACAAAAATATGAAATTCAGACTCCAAAAGGTCTCCTTCCAAGTAAATATGTTATCAGCTGTATCATATGAATGCTGTATATTATTTCCTTAAGCAGACAGTAACAGCTTATGCAAATATGATAAAAAGAATCAAAAACAAATTTTGCAGAGGATTGACAAACAGCCATAATACATTGTGCAAGAAAGGTAACTTGTCAGGGTATTTTAGTGTAAAAACAAAAAGCATGGCTACAAGGAAGAAAATCTAAGACTCAAACTTGCCAACACCTAATCTCACTTCAACTATGAATGCATTTCCTTCATCCCCATTGGCAAGAATGACTTGGTTAATTACAAGTTGAGTGAAAGACTCAACTGGAAGCACTTATAGTTCAATGCTGCATATCCAAGGTATTCCAAAAGATTAGCATGCAAAACCAACTCTCTAGTGCAGAATACAAAGGAGATGTTAATCACCACTCCAGCATAAAATAAAACAAGCGTGACATTGACAATTGCTTAGTATGACTCAACGAGCTAATAGAAATTACTGAACTACCTATTTGCTCTAAAAAGAATCCTCGCTAACAGTGAAAAAAAAAAATCCACCAGCTATTGTTCATATTAATATTTTTTTCCTACAGAGAGAAAACAAAAACTAACATTGGGTTGCCTGCTTCTGTTTGGAATTTTCTTTACTTGTAGACTTGGAGACTTTCTTATGGGGCTTGCCCTTAGGTATAGGTTTTGCCAATGATACCTTCACATTGACCTAAAAATCGCATTACATAAATATATCAATTTGTTATTCGAAGACCATTTATTGTACACAAAGTCACTAATAGAAATAGCAAGCATCGTATTGATTTTGTACAAAGATACAGAACCTGAGATCCCTCATCATGCACTGTCTCATGATTGAATGATTCTATGCATGCAAGAGCAGCTTCACGGGTTGTAAAATTGATAAAGGCAAAATCTTTTCTCTTCGTAGAACGCAGATTTCGGGAAAGAACAACATTTTCAATTTCTCCAAATTTTATAAAGTAACTTCTAATTTTTTCTTCATCCCATGATGGAGGTAAGTACTCAGCATATACCGACTTCACCTGTAGAAGGTACAGGTAAGTAAAAAATTATTGCATAAGATACCTTGATAGCCACAAAACTAACAAGTCTGGTAGACAAACCTTAAGCAACTCTTCTGCATCTGGCTCACTTAAGGGTTCAGCCCAGGCAACTTTGATATTCTGAAGCATCCCCAGGTCCTTCTTCTGAAGTTTCTTGAAAGCAGTTTGAGCATCTTTATAAGTTTCAAGCTCCAAAAATGCAAAACCACGATTGCGTCCCACATGAGAAGGATCAGTCATCACTGTGACTTTATCTATTTTCTCGATTCCAATCTCTTGCAGCAGCGTAATGACCTGCCCAGACATAGCTAACATTTTGAAAAACACAATTCAAACCTAACAGAAAATAAACCAATAGGAGTGGAAAACCTTACATCCTCATTTTTCCAATTCTTGTCAATGTTACCAAGAAAAATTGTGTCATTGCCCTCAACAGGTGCTGTAGAACATTGCTTTCCACGAATCTATTACTCAAAAAGCCAGACAGAGAAAGAGAATTAGATGAATAAAATAATGACTGAACTAATATCCTAGATACCCTAAAAAGTATCTGAGAACAAACAGGGCAGGAAAATGAGATGACCTGTAAATTAACTCAAAAAAATGTAGTGAAGTAGAGCATTATGATCATGCCACAATGTTAGCTGGCGATTTAGAAGAACAATGGAAAGGAATGCTAAACCAGAGAAAGAAATTATAAGGGTCAAGATCAAACTACACTTTCAAAATATATAATCTACTGCTGCTCTATACTGTCCAGAGTTCAAAGAAATATAAATGGCAAACTAAAAATTCACAAACCCACTACGCTCGAAATGATCGAGATCTTTGACTATGACTGACTCATTTTTTATATGAGCCTACTCAAAATATTCCAGAAACATAATTCGAGAAATAAGAATAAATTAATAAAAACAAATAAATCTACTGAACTGTATATTCTATCAGTACCCAAAGCTATCAAATCATGATTCGCAGAATTCTTCCAGTTGACGGTCCGGTTAAATTGAAATTTGCTATAGTAACACTGAAAGAGATTACGATTTTATTAAAAAAAGAAAATCTAACTATTCACCTCAACTTTTGCGTACTTCTCCAGTGCATTCTTGGCATCATCGGCCGACGCATACCTCACAAACGCATAACCCTTATTCTTCCCTGTTTTAGCATTAATCACCAATCTCACTTCAACTATGTGACCCGCTCCCCCAAAAACTTTCCTGACATCCTCCTCCTCCGCATCTGTGTTCAATCCACCAACGAAAATCTCTGTTCTCCTCCTCCTCCTCCTCTCCAATGCTTCCAATTCGCCACTCAAAGCTATCCGCCCATTACCTATCTCACTGTCTTCCTTCCTTCCCTGCTCATATCCACTACATGAGGCCACAACTTGAGCCCCGTGCTCATTATTTATGTCCGCAACTGAATCTGCATTCACCACTTCTATGGGAACTTCAGCTGCAGAATCAGACTTCTGAACTACACCCTCATTTTCATCACCAACCACTGAAATTTCACTACCCGAAGCTACTCTTCCATCATCTTCATTTGTTGTATTCAAATTTTCTACTTCCATAGCAACACCAACCGGCTGATCAGGTTCAGCAGTTGCTTGTTCTACTTCTATAGCAACACCTACCGGCTGATCAGACAAAGCAGTTTCTTGCACTGGCAAATTAGCAACAACATCAGATTTCTCACCATCAATTGGTTCAGAAACTAAAGAATCGTCCTTTCTAACTTCCTGCTCCGGCACACAACTAGTAGGGTCACGGTCGACATTCAAAATCTCTGCCTGTTTCTCCAATTCTTTATCCTCTGCTTTTTCGCTCAAATTAATTCCCCCAACTTCTTGCATTGAAAGAGAAACACTTTCCCCGCTGCCAAGTTTGTCACCGCCATCATCCAAAATCTCCTCAGGCGCTGACTGTTTATTGGAACAAGCAGCCAAGCCAGTGTTCAGAGATTTAGGCACTCTCTTCTTCACCACTTTCTTCACAACCCTCACCACCTTCTTAGTCTTCTTCTTCGGCTTTATCCCCTCCACACTGTCGTTCAAAGAATCTCCCTCAGCATTCCCACTCCTACCAATCGATTGTTTGTCCTCGACTTCCGAACTAGTTCCGAGCGCGACTTCAGGAGCCTCACTCTCCGGAGCTAGGGTTTCGTTTCCAGGGTTAATTTTTCCATTATGCATTTCAATCAAAGCATCTTGCTGCTTCTCTTTTAAGATAGTTACGTCCATAACTTCTTCATTACATGTAACCGTAGGCAACTCGGCAATGGTTTCTGTTACAGTCGGTGGAAAAGAATCCGGCAAAACGGCAGCTTGGGAAGGTGAAGATGGCGTCGTGTTGGTATCACCATTGTTTGGAGATTCAATAGGGGTAGGGTTTTGAGCGGCACGCTTGCCGGTGGCTCTACCGCCGCGTTTCGGGCGGGGGCCTCGGGCTTGCCTCTTTGGTGGCATTTCGGCGATTATTCTCTCTCTTCTAGGGTGTTTTTTTTTCGAGTGAAAGCTGTGCCAAGTTTTAAGAGGAGATGGATGGTTTTCAATTTTACTTCCCCTCATCGAATTTTTTTTTTTTTTAATTGATTTGTTTACAAGATAATTTTCGTTTAATTACAAAATTAAGTTTGGCAATTTAATTTACACATATATATGTAATTATCTTATTTATTTTATAAAGTTTTTTTTTTTGACAAAAATGATTATATAAAGTATTTAATAAAATCTCAAAAAAAAATGAAGTTTTTGTGAGATTCTTTCTACATTTATAATTTATGAGAATTCCAAATCTTCAATTCTAAAAAATTTAGAAAAAAACACATATTTAATCTCGGTACTATTCGATTTTTTCTAATTGAATTTCTGGATTTTAAAAATTATATATTAGATCCTTTTATTTTGATTTTATTTTTTATTAAATTATTGCATGTTTCCTGAATTTTTTAAAATTATGATATTGTCCCAAATCAAACTTTTTTCATTCTAAAACTTATTTTTCTTCCTCAAACGCATTCAAAATCTATAAAATCACTCCAAAATATATAATCTAAAACTCTGATATCATTCAATACGAGCTTACTTTAAATTAGGAATTTTAATTCACTTAAACGAAATTATGGAGTTACTATGAGATTTTTAAAACTATTTTAGAGACTGAATTTTAAAGTTTCGAACTTTTCTCAATTTTTCATATTTATTAAAGTACTAAAAACTTTCAATAAAGTCAAAAAATTCTCTATTTTTTAGAATATAATTCTCAAACTTACTCTGTTTTAGAGTCAATTCCTCTAAACGTTTTAAAAAATATTTTAAATAGTAGGGGTGAAAAAAAAAATCGGTTGATGCTATTAACCGGTAAACCGATTTGAAATCGAATTGATAAATTAGTTAACCAATTGTAATGAACTAATAAATGGTTAGTATTTTAAAAAAATTGATATTAATGGACTGGTTAATGGTTTTGGCTCATGTAACCGGTTAACCGAACCAATAATCGAAACCGAATTTTTAGTTAATTTATTAATTATTCAATACGTCCATATTTAGTATTTGTTATTATTTCTTAATTTATTAATTTTTCAATAATGAAGATAATAATATATTCGAAAAGTTATATAATATTAATATATTAACGAAAAGTTATATCTGTGATAAATTTTTCTTTCCACACACAATATTTTTTACCTTTCAAGCTTTTTAATATATATAATTAATTCCAAATTGTAATTAATTTAATAATTTTAACTCTTTAATTAAAATATTTTATATTTAAATTATTAAAATTTAATATGATAAATAATATTCAATTAAAATGTAGAATGTTAGTTTCAATATTCTTTTAGGTACCATTTAATACTTGCAATTCGAATTAAATATATTTTATTTTAAAAATAAAAAATTTCGTTGCAGGTAATAATTAATCTTTAATAAAATTAATAAATTACAATTTTTCCATTTATTACATTTTTCTATCGTATGCATGCATGCATATTGACCCAACATTTTGAGTTTATATTTGTAATGTGAATATTACATTGAATTATATTTGGTTTCTAATTTTTATTTTTAAATATTTTGGACATTTTAATTTTTTTTATAAATACATCTTATAATTACAGTGGTTAAACGAAATAATATTGGTTAACCGATCCAAAAATTCGAAACCGATTGACTGGTTAACCGATAATAACGGACTGATTAATGGTTAGTGATTTTCAAAAACCGATAGTTAATGAACTGATTTTTTTTGGGCTCAACCAGTCCATACTCACCCCTACTAAATAGAGTTAGTTTGAAAATTATTTTTAAAAAAATAGGGAGTCTTTGGGTTTCGAAAAATAATTTTAAATATCACAAAGTAAATTTATAATTTCACTTTTGTAACGTAAAATTTCTAGAGTGGAGCAGACTCGCTTTGAATGGTATTAGATTTTTGAATTAAATATTTTAAAGTGGTTTTATTTGTATTTGATATATCTGAAAAAGAAAAATAAATTTTTGAGAGAAAAAAATAGTTTTGAGTTAATACCAAAAACTCAGATAATATGTATGAATTTAATAAAAAATAAAATAATAGTAAAAGAATCAAATGCATAATTTTAAAAATTTAGGAATTCAATTAAAAGAAGTCTAATAGTTTTGTCAAAAAAAAGAAGAAGTCCAATAGTTAAGAAATTTAAATATATGTTTTTTCAAAAATTTATCAGATTTTAGCCTTTGATGAATGAATAGGCTAGGCATTCATAAGCCGTTACTACAAGATACCATAAATTACTATTAATTCTCTTAACGATCTCGAGCCGAACATAAATTTTTAACACAAATTCGATTTCATTTGAATTTATTTAAAATTTAGTTATAAGCTAGTATAACTTGAAAATATATACAAACGCATGTTTTGTCTAAAAATACTTGGGGAATTCAGAATAATCATAAAGTTAGTTGGCTTGAACTCTGAATTATTCTAGAAGGTTCTAACCAAACAATCTTTTGTTAAATCTAATCTCACATCACATCTAATGATTTGGACATATTTTGATTAATATTATTTGAATTATTATAGGACATTTGCAACTCTTTTATCACATTAATTGTTGATTAATATATTATAAGATTTTTCATTAAATTTTGAAACTTGACATTACGATAAAAATCAGGATAATAAAAGTAAAAACTCTTGCAATTTAATCTAAATTTGTTCTTGATTATAAAATCATTAAAATAAGATATTAATGATTCGGTTGTCAATATATATGTGGTGGTATTTATTAAATACAGATTAATTGATCTCATTAATTAAGTCACATATATATGCATATAGATATGATCATTGAACCGATTCATTGGAGAATTCTTAATGGTTAAAATTGTCATAATATGCCAATAATATATTCTTTCAAAGAATGTGATCTAAAAATTTTCTTCAATATGAGATCATCAAGATAATTAACAAATTAGTTATCATATTTTGATACTAATACGAGATATAATTAAATATTTGTAGAATTAATTATTGATTTAGATAGAAATTTTCAACTCTTAATAATGAGTTTGACTCCTTAATAAGGCCTTGACATAAGCAATTAAATGAAAGAAGAAAAGAATTTCTCTGGTCGATTATAATTGACATGAAAATATAATTGGTCATCTATCGAAATTTAACAGTTAAACCATATCTTAGGATGATCCGGAACTATAAAGTAAACATTATTTACTTGTTGCCATTAACACCAAACAATTCTACATCTTATGAAAGAAAAGTGGATAATCTAAAAAGATATGTGGATATTGAGAGAATTAGAAAGAAAAATAGGTTATCGCCATGCTTTGACATGATCATTCACATGTGAAGCTGGCTTGCGTTTGTATCAAGCGCGATTTTTGACATGTCCATTGTTCGGATTGCTGAATGAGACACAGAATAGATATGTATATATGTGGTCTGAATTCTAAATTAATTGAACCTTCATTTTGACCTTTTTTTTGTGTATAGAGAGACTTCTCACAATATAAGTATTATCCATTCCATACTACTATATTATAGTCATTTATAGTTATCTATATTTATCTACACTTTTAAATGACTAATTGAATCTCAAATACGCATAAGTCAATTTTTCACTTGCCCATCTTTTCTTGTTTTTTAACAGCACGCATATACATCTGAAACGGAATAAAAAGAGAGGGGATGGAAATGGAGACCTGTTCAGGTCTCTCGCAAGCCTCTACCAACCGAGCTATCTCCTCGAGGATTTCAATGATCCATATTTCAAATCCTATTTTCATTTAACAGAACTAAAGTAATATAATTTAACAGGCATAAAAATATAATTACACATAGAGAAATGAATGTATATATTAATTCAAATTGAAAAGAGAAGCTAAAATAAATGCAAAGAAACAATTAGGTTTGGAGAGGAACACAAAAACAATACTTATAAAGAAGTGCTCCAAAAGTTGCAGCAAGTAAAATTGCCACAACTTGAACACCCAACTTTGTGTAATTAAAACTCTCTGTGCCACACAAGCAAGTTGATGGCAGAGTTTTGGTCCCCAACTGGTTTTTCTTAGGCAATGTTATATACAGAATTCCTGATTTCACAAATTTTGCATGAATTTCATCTTTCTTTATATTCTTGCAAACTTTGATCTGTTTCTGAAATCGGCTGCGTACACCATTCTTCACATTGCGCTCCCCCGTTATGGTTACAACATCCTTGCCAACTATCCGAACCTTGAGATCTTCTTTTCTAAAATCTACATATCAACATAATTTCAGAGACTATATATATATAAATATTGGTGTCATTTTAAGATGTATGGTTCCGAGTTTAATAAAATTAAAGAAGAAGAAATATATGTACCTGGAACATGAACTTGAAGAACGTCGAAGTCTTCATCTCTTTGCCATTTGCAAAGGGGTTCAAAATCTTGATAAATGGTTGAGTCTTCCTTGGTAGCCATATGATATGAGAATTAATGAATGGGATGTTTAATTAATGTATTTATTTTTTTCCATGAATGGGATTATTAATAATATCTCAATTGCTTCTTTAAAGGTGTTTCCACTGATGAGCATTGAGGAATTAAGAAGTCTTGAATTAGAGGGTTTGAAGAGAGAATGATTGTTTGTTTGGTTTCTTTTATTTTGCTTGTTCAAAGCTAAATTCCTTTTCCCTAGTACACTTCCCCCATATCGTAACACGGCTTTCTTAAGCTCAAATTGCTTTTTTTTTTTTTAATTGAAATAAATTAAAATCGTCCTAAAGAAATCCATAGTTGTCCCAGGTTAATTACGCCTGTATTTATCGAATGTACTTGCTGACGTGTCAATTCCTCTATTTAGTCGAGTCACATGACATTCTGACTGGACACATTATAAAAGATTACTGATGACATGACATGTTTGCGCGTCCTCCCGTGACGAAAAATTAAATTTCTGATTATTTTTACCTTAATTGAAATAAAATAAAAATTTTATAATTTTTATATTACAAATTATTTTATTATAACCATTTGATTATAAGTCTCATAATTCGGTCACCATAAGTCGTCCCATACAAAGTTGGTAACTTTTTTTTTTCTTCTCTTATTAATGGGTTAATTGCACTGGAAAGGTGATTGAATTTATATCATAATTTCTATAAAATAATTTTTTTATAAAAAAAATATTAAATTATATAATTTTTATATGAAAAATTCTTTTAGCCGAAAATACTTTAAATATATATCAGAAATTCAATATATCATGCCATTTAAGTACTAAACATTCCAGAATGTGACACACATTTTGAATCGGTAAGTATTCATATAAATTTTCTTTAAACAAATAATTTATATATTATTTAATCATAAAAAGAAATAAGAAAAACAATTTTTTACCGCCACAGCTGCATTACATGAATTTTATTAGCGAGTACTGCTACCGGTCATTTTTTATTATAAGACTTGGCGTTTAGGTGCTATCCCATGTTGAATTTTTGGCCGAAATGATTTTTTATGCAGAGATTACATAATCAGGTATTTTTTTGTTATAAAAGTTTTATTTTGTCACTTTTTGATAATTAGAGTATACTTTCAATGATTTTTGATGCAATTAACTATTTATTTATTCATTAATTCATTTTGCGAAATCCCAAAAGAAAAAAATTTGTTGGTTATTAATAAGCCTTTACACCATATAAAATACATCATCATGATAAATTAATGTGTATATCATATAGGTTTAAATTACAAATTTACATCTAATATTTGATAAAAAGTATAATTTTACTCTTAATATTTTAGCTGGTGCAATATTATCCTTTATATTTTAAAATTAAGAAAAATTTATCACTCTTGTGCAACAATGTTATCCTCCAAATATAAAATTACTTATATTCTCCCTTAATTTATTTTTGAAATAAGATAATAAAATTTATCCCTTTAATGTTAAAGCCTGTATCCGCCCTGCTCATAATTATAAGCCTTTGTTATTTTATAGTTTTCTTAATTCTTAAATATCCAATGTAAAATTATCTTCGATGATTTTTATGCAAAAAAAAAAAAATGCACTTGTTAACAATTGAACCTGAACAACATTAATCAAGTTTATGTTTTTACATATTTGCAATGAGAAGAGACTTTATTAATTGGCAAATTATTAAATGGAAGAGCAACATCAGTTATCATTAACATAAGAGGGCTGCCAATATTTGTAAATGACAAATGCACAAAGAATTGCAACCGTTAATGCCACATTTCTTGCCATCTTCTTATTAGTTGTTAACTCTCGAAACCAATCACTACAAGAAAATGGAATTTTAGCGACGGAAATATAGCGACGGACCAAATTCCGTCGCTAATTAGCGACGGAATTGTTATTCCGTCGCTAATTAGCGACGGAAATATAAATCCGTCGCTAATTAGAGACGGAAAAATAAACCGTCGCTAAAAATGGCGGGAGTACTTTCCCTCCATTTTTAACGACCGAAATAGCGACGGATATCAAATTTCCGTCGCTAATATTATCTAAAAAATATAATTTATATTATTAGCGACGGAATGTAATTTCCGTCGCTAAATTTAGCGACGGAAATTGAATTTCCGTCGCTAAATTTATTTAAAAATAATAATTTACAATTTTAGCGACGGAAATTCAATTTCCGTCGCTAAATTTAGCGACGGAAATTGAATTTCCGTCGCTAAATTTATTTAAAAATAATAATTTACAAATTTAGCGACGGAAATTAATATCCGTCGCTAAATTTAGCGACGGAAATTGAATTTCCGTCGCTAAATTTATTTAAAAATAATAATTTACAATTTTAGCGACGGAAATTAATATCCGTCGCTAAATTTAGCGACGGATATTCAATTTCCGTCGCTACTTTTAGCGACGGAAAATGAATTTCCGTCGCTAAAAGTTTTAAATTAAATCCCACATCCCTCTCTCCTCTTCTCTCCTCCCTCTCCCTCTCCCTCTCCCTCCCGATCCCTCCTCCTCTGCACCGATTTCCGCCGCCGCCCACCTCCGGCGTGCCTCCACCGGCAGATCCGGCCGGCCCACCGACTTCCGCCGCCGATCCGAGCCGGACCACCCACCTCCGGTCTCCTTCTCTCCCTCCCCTCCCTCTCCCCTCTCTCTTCTCCTCCCTCCTCTCTCTGCCCAGCGACTGTGCCGCCGTTGCCCTCCTTCCGGCCGCCATTCCGGCTCCCCCTCCCCTCCCCGGCGCAGATCTCCCCTCCCCCTCACCTCCGGCGCCGTTTTCCCCTTCCCCCCTCCCCCTTTTCCCTTCCCTTCCTCCCCCGCTCCCCTCTCACGTTTTCCCTTCCCCCCGCCCCCGATCTCCCTCGCCGGCGAGCTGCGGTGGGTGCTGCGGTCGGCGACGCGTGGATCTCCGCCTCCCCCTGCCGTTCGGTCGCCTGTGGTGCCTCCGGTGGCCTCCTGCTGTGGTGACCGGCGAGGAAGGTAAGGTAAGGTAAGGTTACTTTTTTTTTTTTTTCTTTATTTATTAATTATAAATATTATTATTATTATTATTATTAACATTATTAGTATAATTGTTATTATTATTATTTAATGGATATGTTAATTATAATAATTATGAGTATTATTAAATATTTATCTTAATTATTATTATGATTATTGTAATGTTGTGCTAATTATTATTATTATTATTATGTAATGGGTAGGTTAATTAGTATTATTAATAGTTTTATTAAATAATTATCTTAATTATTATTATTGTTATTATTTTTATTAAGAAGTTGTGTTAATTTTAGTTATTATTATTATTGTTAATTGGGTATGCTAATTGGTATTGTTATTAATATTATTAAATATTTATCCTAATTATTATTCTGATTATTATAATTTTTATTAAGTAGTTGTGTTAATTATTATTGTTATTATTTAATGGGTATGTTAAGTAGATATATTATTAGTGTTATTATTTTTATTAAGAAGTTGTGTTAATTTTAGTTATTATTATTATTATTATTCAATATGTTATTATTATTAAATTAAAATCAGTAAAATTTGTACCTTAATTAATATTATTATTATGTTAATTTGTGTTGTTAATTTATTATTATTTATTTATGGTAATTGGTATTGTTATTATAATTATTTTTTTTTTAATTTGTAAATATTCCCGACGGAAATTGAATTTCCGTCGGTAATTTCCCGACGGAAATTGGATTTCCGTAGGCAAATTTACCGACGGAAATTCAATTTCCGTCGGTAATTACCGACGGAATTTTTTCCGTCGGTAATTTTTCCGACGGAAATTCAATTTCCGTCGGTAATTTTTCTCGACGGAAATTCAATTTCCGTCGGGAAATTACCGACGGAAATTCAATTTCCGTCGGGAATATTTGCCTACGCCTAATTTCCCGACGGAATTTTATTCCGTCGGTAATTTTATTTCCCGACGGAAATTCCTTATTTTCCGTCGGGAATTTCCGTCGGGAAAAGCACAATTTCTTGTAGTGAATATCCGCCATAGCTTGATAGCTTAGAGTTTTTACTCCTCACAATATTCTTTCCATTTCTCATTTCTTTACCCTTAATGTTACTGGCAGTTGTATCTAGGGTTGTCTTTGGTATGTTTCTTTCATTTTCTTGATTTTCCGGCAGCAATTTGGACTGTTCTTGAATTTTAGGCATAATGATGTGAAGAACTTCGCCCGATAATTTTGCTTGAATTTCATCGTTCTTGCAATACTTTGAAGGCCTTATTTCTTTTTTAAAACGGCTCCATTTAGTTTTGGTCTCATGTAAAGGACGTTCTCCACTAATTATCACTACACCAGCATCACTTAGTTGGACTTTCAATTGATCCTTTTCGAAACCTAGATATACAAAACCATGGAATTACATCTACCGGAAAGAAAAATAAATAAAGAAAAAAGAAAATCACATATGACATGAAATTATTCCTGGCATTGGATTGCTGCCTTAATTAATGAAAAAAATTATGAGCCGGATCTAGATAAGTATTTCAATTATGACATATTAACAGTTATTGATTAGTGTCATGGAGCCAATCACTTGAAAAAATATAAGGAGAAATAAAAAGAGTGAGAATAAAAAACTAACAAGTCGTAGATGAATTTAGAAATATTTTGAGATTTCTAAGATAATTTCAGTTCATGAAAGTCAAAAATTTTCTTAATATGATAAATACCTGGAACATTAACCTCAAGAGTGTCATGTTCTTGTCCTCTTTTCCAATGGCAAATGGGTTCAAAATCCACATAATCAGGCATAATGATGGCCCCAGGAGCTGTTGATGATGCTAATATTGTTTAGTTTCTTAGGCTAAATGTTAGAAGGGGAAAAAAAATTATTTATGGAGGATTTAAAATATGGAATTATTTGATTTTCAGCTCCCCCTTTATTCTCATGTGTGCAAGATATGAGACTTAGAGGTAACTTTTGGGCTACCTATTGAAATGGAATGATTCCTTGTTGAGTATTTCAGGATTTGAATTGTTCAAGGTAATTCTTCTTAAATGATATACACAATTATTCCTTTCTCTATTGCATGAAATTGACTGCTCTTTTTCCTTCAGGCAGCGACTTGTCGTTTTGGATCTAATAACAAGTCAGATAATGCTTTTTAAGTTGGCCAAGTCCTGATGTTATTAACGGTGCATGAAGTACTCCATGTTGACATGTATTATCAAATGCTAACCTAACTTTATTGTTATGTCAATGCTAAGTGTTTAAATGTATCTCTAAACGGAAAAAACAAGTAGAGATGTCAGTCTGAACCAACAATGAGTATAGAGGATTGAGTAGTGAATTAAGACACGGAGCTATATTAAGTTTTTTTGTTATTTTGCCTTTCTTCTGTTGTATGCAGAATCTAAACATGATCATTATAAACTGCTGACCATCTGAACATTTCAACTATTTTGCCAGGGCAGTCAGCCAAGAAAAAAAGCAAAAAAAAAAGAATTCTGCATAAGTTCTGCTCTCATCGTACTATACCATCATCATCATGTCCTATAATTCTACTCTTCAAAATATAACTTAATTCTCAAGCAAAAGAAAATGGAACCAACTTTTTGCACTAAAGAACTCAGTAATCATAAAGCAAAGAAAGCATACATGTTAAATGATGAGGCAGATTTGTACTTCAGCATCATCTCCTAGTTTAGTTGATTACTCCATGGCCGAAGAGGTGGAGCTTGAGGCTGCTGCTCGCTGTCTTCCCTCGAAAAGGGTATAGAATTCCTGCTGATGTTTTCATTTGATCCAATCCCAATTCATCATACTGATGGAGAACAAACAAAAGAGTTTATATTCAGAAGAGTCGTTATCCTCATAAATCACAGCAATAAATCACCTTAAAATAATATTTATTATCAGATTTAAGGATAAAAAATTCTATAAAAGCAAGAGTTTGTATAAATCTTGATATCTCCAAATCACAGTTATCCAGGCTTGATTGCTATTGTGCATGAAGTTATTTATCATTCCAACAACACCATCAATTATGTGTTATAAAGATGGGGACTGAAAAACAATTGCATGGTATGGCATGTTGTTACCCAACCATATATAATAGCCATTCGTAAAGTGCAGTTAGGTCAAATGGCAAACTAGACAAAGTGCCGAAAATGACTATTTCCAGTTTCACTCTTGCTACAGTAAGAAAATAAGTCTGCTGATTTACATTTACAGACACCTAAAGGATCTAATGTCTTCTCCCTGAAAATTGAGGTGTTATGGAAAGGAGATCTCTAAGAGTCATGCCTTTTAATCAGCAAACTGGGATGATAAGAATGAACTCATTAACCTTGAGATACTGTAGTCAATTAACCTTGTATCTCCAAATGGATAATCTGTCGTCAACATTAAGCAAAAGACCACAGATGACTATATAATTTCCACTTAAATCAATGATAAAACAGCATCTGCAACACTGATCCAATTGTCATCTTTGACTATTAAGCATCAATCCATCTTTTGTGCTCGCATTAACCATTTTGGCAAAGTAAACTTTGATATGTTTCTACAGCACTGCTGAACAAATTGAGATAAACCAAAATCTGCCACATCTGTTTTTTATTTATTCCAATCTTTTCTTTCCCTCCTCAACTACACCACTAGAACAAATTCCAGAGACTCAATTTGCTTCTTGATACTGCTGGTTACCAATGACAAAGCCGAAAAAGCTGCAACGATAAAAATTCTTGCCCATTGGCAACTAAACCTTAAGATACATTTACTAGTCCTGTTCAGAGTGGATCCAATCTTCGAATCTTCGCAGCTTAAACCTTTCTGGTACCATGTCATGCAGTTACACATTTCCCAAAGGTCTTGACAAAAAACATAATAGTACCTAAGCTTTAATCTGGTCTCTGAAGTCTTATAAGTATAACATTTGAAATGCAGACCACGCAAATCTCCACCACAAGAATGCTCCATCAAGGGATAATGAAGTACATAGACCAGACAAAGTACTGAATCGCACAATGTAAAGCAGCAATTGAGACAGACATAAATGATCCCTCTGCTATTATAATAAACCTAGCATCCTCAAAGAGCTCTACCATGCACTAGAATTTGCAATCGTGAATATGAATGGCTCATGTATTGGAGATTTCACGCTGTCAGAGTCAAGAAGGGAAAATCATTCAGATTTTCACTTTGCCAAGTGGAGGAACTGATTCAAACCAGAACCAATATATGACATTTAGGGGAGATTCAAGCTCAATTCCAGTTGGTTTTGCTAGTATCGACTCAACAAGGCCAAAGAAGCGGACAGTTTCATAGCTCGGTAATTGAAAATGTCACTCTTCACTCTTTAATCATAGGTCAGGCTACCGGTATCCATGTTTCGGAATCAACATATATACACGTATCACCTTTTTCCAAATACATGACATCAAGAAAATAACGCAATTTTTTCATGAAAATTAAAATTGCAACTGACCTGGTTATGCAAATCTATCACAATCAATAAAGCAGAGCTAAATTTTCTACAAAAGCAGAACCTCTGACCTAGTTCTGCAAATCCATCAGAACCATTGAAGCAGAGCTAAATTTTTCATAAAAAAAGAAAGGGGAAGAGGAAGAAGCCCTATGACCTGGTTCTGCAAATCCATCAGAACCATTGAAGCAGAGCTAAATTTTTCATAAAAACAGAAAGGGCATGCAGAAGAATCAGATTTTTTGGGGAAAAAAAAAATTTGGACCATTTCTCGATTTATGCGTGTCATCCTTGCGCAGGGGCCATGCTAATCTTCTCTGTATCGTTCCAATTTTATCGGATGTCCCCGAAGGGACAAAGTCTTATGTTAGCTAGCTTAATATAAAGAGTTGTAAAAATGCCTGAACGAACGATGTGGGATTGAGGGTTTTTTAAGCTTTAAAACTGTCATGCTCTCACGAAAGTATGGGCTTTTAGAGCGTAAATTCTAGTTAAGGCCCATTTACTTTTTTTAGATATTACCTTGCAAACTTCATGTAGGTTTTTAGTTGGGCTGTTTACACAAATATACAAAAAAAAAATAAACATAACAAAAAAGATATACAAAATTACAAAATTTTACAAAAACAGCAATTTAACCTTTTTATAACAATTTTAGCAAACAGTATTTCACAAATACCATTTACCTTTTCATAATTTTCTAAAAGAATTCAACGTTGATCGGAGCTGGGATTTCATGGTGGCTTTGTGGTATTTTCCGGCCAGCGAAGAAGAGAACAACAGAATAACAGAACATGAAGATGGAAACTTGATCACCTTTGTGTTGCAGGATGAGGCTGGAGGTTTAGAAGTTCGTAAAGATGGGGAATGGATACCTGTTACTCCCTTAAAGGACACTATAGTGGTCAATCTTGGTGATGTTATTCAGGTAATTAAATAGTGCGACTATTTCTTGATTTAGGTTTTAATGGAGAATGTTGAGATCGTTGTAAGATGAAAAGTGCCACGCCCAGAGTGGTGAGACCCAAAGGAAAGAGCCGATACTCGTATGCTTTCTTCTACAACTTAAATGGAGAAAAATGGGTACAGCCATTGCCCGAATTCACTACAGAAATAGGAGAACCACCCAAATACAGAGGTTTCTTATTCAAGGACTATCAACAACTCAAAATGAGAAACAAATCTCATCCCCCTTCTGATCCTCAACATGCCATCCACATCACCCATTATGCTATTAACAATTAGCACCTATTCCTTTATCCGTGTCTTCCTTTTTAGTCTGAACCAAAATATTGTCTACTTCCTTTTTTTGCATTATAGTTAATCTATAAACTATCTATTATACCCTTATTTAATGTTATTTTTCCATAATGTTTATAATTTCTATAATATTTAATTACTTAACTTAATTATATTTAGAATGGGTATAATATTAAAATAATCATAATAACTACAACTTCTTAATATGTATCGAAAATAAAAACGGACAAAAATTATGAAACGAATGGAGTATTTATTTCATTTCTGGGATCAATCATGGCTTAAATAACATTAAATAATAATATCGGTAATTGTTATAAAAAATAATAACCGGATTAGAGCAAAAACCGCAGTTAAAATATGAGATCGAGAAATTAATACCAAAGAAAACATAGCAGATTTTGTGCCGACTCGGCACGGGTAGCTTATGTCACGAGTCGGCACAATAGTGCCGACTCGTGACAATCCATTTTGAAAAACATTAATCTTGGATAACTTTTCAAGTTGAAATAGCTTGAATTATTCTTCCTTTCCATTCCACAACCGTCCAATCACCATCTTCATCGATAACAAGTACATTAGGATTAATTGATTTGATCAAATTCATGCACATATCATCTTTTTTTTTTTTTGCAATTATCTCTCTAAATTATTTTTCTTAAATATTCAGCTTTAAAATTGATTATCTTTTTTCTTTGGATACTATTGTCTAACTAGATAATTTTTTTTTATTGTTTATCTCAAACAATAATTAATGTCATCTAAAAAAATAAAAAAATAAATAATTACATCTAGTATAATAAGGAACATTTAGTTTATATAATTAGCTGATGTTGTATACGAATACACATTTAGTTTATACGCACAATATACATTCAGTATACAAATAATATACATCAAGTACACATCTAATATACGCACAATATATATCTAGTATATAAACAATATACGTCTAGTACACATCTAGTATACGCATAATATACATCTAGTACACACACAATAGACATCTAGTACACATCTAGTATATGCACAATATAAATGTAGTATATACATAATATATATCTAGTATATATCTAGTATACGCACAATATACATATAGTATATGCATAATATACATTTAGTATGCACACAATATACATCTATTACACATCTAGTATACGCACAATATACATGTATTATACGAATAATATACATTTAGTACACATCTAGTATATGCACAACATACATCTAGTATACGCATAATATACATATAGTACACATCTAGTATACGCACAACATACATCTAGTATACATGCAATATACATCTACTACATATCTAATATACGCACAATATACATCTAGTATACGAACAATATAAATCTAGTACACATTTAGTATACGCATAATATACATGTAGTATACACACAATATACATCTAATATATGCATAATATACATCTAGTATATATACAATATACATTTAGTACACATCTAGTATACGCACAATATACATGCAGTATACACACAATATACATTTAGTACACATTTAGTATACACACAATATACATTTAGTACACATCTAGTATACGCACAATATACATATATTATACACACAATATACATCTAGTATATATCCAATATACGCATAATATGGATGTAGTATACACATAATATATATTTAATACACATCTATTATACGCATAATATACATTTAGTCTACAAACAATATATATCAAGTACATATTTAGTATACACACAATATACATCTATTTCCTTTCTTTAATGGTGTGCATTGTCGAGTTGAAGTTTTACTAACTTTTTAATTGATACTTGCTAACGGATGCTTGAGTCTTTTTTATTTTTTTCCTGAATTACTTCTTTCAAATCAGAGAGTTTTCTAAAGACTCTAAAAGTCTCAATTTTATATGTACATAAAATAAACAATGAGTAATAAAAATACAATCGCATTAAAAATAGATGTTAATTACAACACACTACCTACATACTTTATATAATAATTGACATAAAAAAAATAGAATATAAAAGTAATTAAGAAAAAAGCTACACGGAAAGAAAATATTAACTAAATTGATATTATGATATACCATATATATATGGCTGCTCTATAAATTGATTAAGCTTTCTCATATGTGTATTGCCTCAACTTATTCCATTATCAATTTTCAAACCAAGCTTGAACATATTTTCTTCTATTTTCATCTTTGATTTGCTACCATTATCAAATCAAAACGCTGGTCTCCGCCAAAGTCAACTTCAATACCATTAAGCCTGACAATAATACAAAATTGGATAAAAAAAAAAATAAACAAAAATTTCTAGGTCTTTACCAATCAAATACACTTTTGAATTCTAATAATTCCCAGAGAAAATGCTTTGTTTGCCAAGAAAATAGGAGAGGTTACCTTAATAAGCGAGTAAAAGAAGATAAGAGTTGTGCATGAAGAAAACATGAATTTTACAACATAATTTTTGACATCTGTGTCTCTTGGTACGTTACTTTTATACAAATATACAAACTACAAATTAATGCGTTCAAAATAGAAGAAGTCATAAAATAAGGCAACAAAGAAGAAAGAGGGTCACTCTATTTAGAGACTTTTCAAGCTGCTTCTCCTGCCTTCTCATCTTGGGATGATTATAGCTTCCCATTAAATGATTAGAATTCGGGTAAGAATAGGTGAACAAGTTTGTGCCTGGTAATTCGCTGAATAATTTGCTGTATCAAATACATTAATATTGATTAATCTATACAAAGAAACCAAGACAAAATATACACCAGTAAACAAAAAGCTCATCTCCATGGAGGAAGCAACGCTGATTATATTTTCAATTAGAGCGACAAGCATTTATCATTTTGACACACATTGATAAAAAGTTCAGGATAATCAAAGTTTGAACTTCTCTAATAGCACAACATTCTCATAATATTAATTTGTAAGCAATTGCAAATAGCAGTTTCCCAAATTGGATCAACTATGACTGTTGACCCCATCCTTTTATTTGTATACAAGTGGAAGAAAATACACGGGCATTGGTGTAAAAATGTATATACATGTGTGTAAATGAGTGAAACAGAGAGATAGAGAGAGTACATACCTATGACAAATAAACTCTAAAGTGAAATGGCTCCAAGAAAGCTAAGAATCGATAGGAAAATAATGACCTGTTTAATTACCACAAAGAGAATGAGATGAAACAGCACCCAAAGTTCAAAAGGCAAAACTGGCTAAAGTGCTACTTATAAAGTTCTAATCAATTAAGCACACTGAAAAGTTGAAACCAAATGTTTTTTTGACTGCTTGTATTACACAGCAACCTCTGCTGTCACACCGTAGTTGTTTAATGTACCATTTCAGCAAAGTTCTATTATTTCTATTATATTCTGTTAACATTATTAATGAATGAATTAATTAGTATTTTGATCTACAAAACATGTAATTAAATTACACTATGAAATATAAAGAAGGTTCCAATTTCTACTCCATTAGCAACATGAAATTCGATGTACTTACCAAACTAGATGGAATGATTGAAATCCCAAATGAATCAAGGGCAAGCAGTTCCACGGCCCCTGAATTAACATTAAAAGAGTATCCCCGCACCTATGAATTATCATACAAATGACCAAAAGTTAGTCCAGTAAATAATAGAAAGAGTAGGTGTTTGAGGAATGCAAATGTTAACTCACCTTCCCAATGTATTGTCGTCCAGGCATCACAACTTTGTATCCTATATTCACAAGTTAAGCTCTCATATAATATCATAAAGATATGACAGCAGCAGGAAGAATGATAACTAGAGGATTCATAAAATAGCTAATTTCATTTGAACAAAAAAAATTCCTGCACATACAAATCAAAACAAGGATTTCAATAAATAGAAAAAATTACCATAGATGGGAGATATTACAAAGGTAGGTTGAGCTTCCACAACAACTAACTAGGCGTAAATTGATGAAGAATTCCCAATTCCAATTCAGAAAAGTAAACCAAAATAAGTACCAGCTATAACAGAACAAATTGAAAGAAAAATTGACATTTTGCAAATTCAATTTCACGGCAAAAAAATAATAATTAAAATAGAAAATAAGCCTATTAAGATATTCACTTAAAGCATGATTTTGAGATACAAGCAAACATACTTCATCAGACTGCAACCTAACTACGAACCCGATGAAAATCAATTTCAAAAAGAAATAAGATATTCAGATCTCCTCCATCCTGTACCGAATAGCAACTTAGCTACAAATTGGACCAAAATCGAGTTGAAGACAAATTCTATTAAGATCTCCACTACCCTGAACTAATCAACAGAACAAATCAAAATGACAGTGCCTATGAGGTAGATGGAAGGAGAAAGAGAACGCCGGATTAGGAATGAGAAAGATGCCGATGAGATGGAAAGAGAAAGAGAACGCCGAAGAAGGAAAGAGAAGATGCCGGTGAGATGGAAGAAGAACGGAGAAGGAGCAGGTGAAAGAGAATGACAGGGAGAGGGAGAGCAAGAAGTGAAGGGGAAAAATTATATTTCTGAAAACAAAAATTTAAAAAGTGACATTTATGAAAAATTATTAGGAAAGATTGTATTTTTGAAAATAAAGTTAAAAAAGTGACAATTGGCGTAATTTCCTCTTTTTAGTTGTCGGGGATAAATGTTCCAAAATAGGCCCAAATTGCTCAATCAGATTTCATATTACCAATGCCATTTGTTTATTCCCATCAATTACTCTATTATTCATTTCTGAATTAAATGACCTTTTTTTGTTGGTAAGTTTTAGCACTATTCTACGACAGTTCACTCCTAATTCCTCTGCAAGAATTTTTTTGCGTTTTTTTTTCCCGGTAACATGTGATATCTTCTTTTCAATATACTATTTTGGATAAATTCTTATTTAGTATGACATCTTATTTTCAGATCGTTTATTGATTGGTATAAAAATATTATAAGTTTTCATCAAATTCTATTTAGACTCTAAAATGTCATATTACAATCCTAATGACAAAGATAATTAAGATTAGAATGATAGTCTTTTCTATAATTTTTAATGAAAGTAATGAATGTGATAGTATATTTTAAATGTCACATTAACCAGTTTCAAAATATGAAATCACGTGTAAGACAGTTGTGCAAGTTTTTTTTCTAATTGTAATGATAGTCTCCTTTATATTATTATTATTTACACACGCATTGTCATCCTAATAACAAAGATAAAATTAGAATAATAGTCTCTTTTATAATTTTTAATTAAAGTAATAGATATTATAATATATTTTAAATGTCAACCAGTTTTAAAATATGAAATTACATTGGGAACAACTGTGAAAGTTATTTTTCTAATTTTCCCTTTTATTATTATTATATAATTCAATTTTTAAATTTTTTTATATTAATATAAAATAATTAATGTGGGCTGCTTCTGATCCTCTGGCACTAGTTGACGATATTTGTAAACGGCAAATACACCAAGAATTGAAGCCAAAGCAACTGCTAATGCCACATTTCTTGCCATCTTCTTATTAGTTACTAAACCTGGAACCCGAAATCCGCCATAGCTTGATGTTGTCTCTGATCTGTTTCTTTCATTTTCTTGACTTTCCGGTGGCAATTTGGGCTGTTCTTGAACTTCGGATGTTGTAGTTGATGATGATTTCTTAGGCATAATGATGTGAAGAACTGTGTTGGATAATTTTGCATGAATTTTGTCTTTCTTGTAATCCTCTGAAAGCCTTATTTCTTTCTTAAAATTGCTCCATTTGCTTTTGGTCTCATCTAAAGGGCGTTCTCCACTAATTATCATCACACCAGCATTGTTGAGTTGAACTTTCAAATGATCCTTTTCGAAACCTACATATATATATATATATATATATATATATAGATATACACACAAAACCATGTAATTATATTTATCCAAGAAAAAAGGAAAAAAGAAAATCAAAAACAGCACGAATTATAAGTGACATTGCATTGCATTAGTTGAGTATAATTTCAATACTGTTATTGATTAGCAGCTTGCAAAAAATAAAAAATGAAAAACAGTGGTTATTGATTAGCAGCATGGAGCCAATAATTTGAAAAATATAAAGAGAAATGAAAAGATGAGAATAAATCACTAGTAAGTTTGTGGATGAATTTCGAAAATCTTCGAGATTTCTAAGATAATTTCAATTAGTGAAAGTCAATATTTTGGGAGTATGATAAATACCTCCAACAATAACCTTAAGAGTGTCGCATTCTTGTTCTCTTTTCCAATGGCAAAGGGGTTCAAATTCCTCATAATCAGGCTTAACGGTGTCCCCGGCAGCCATTGATGATCGATGCTAATATATATTGTTTAGTTTCTTGGGCTAAATATATGGGGAAAAAATATTTATGGAGGATTTACTATATAGAATTATTTGATTTTCAGAACCCTTTTTATACATTGTGCAAGAAGATATTAGACTTGTATTTAGAGGTTACTTTTGGGCTATCTATTGCAATGGAATAATTCCTTTTTGAATATTTAAGGATTGAATTGACCTGTGTTCAAGGGAATTCTTTTTCCTTTTTTATAAACATTCTGTTCAAATTTTACTAACCCCACTAATTTAAATTGATAAATTCATATCAAGCAGTTTCACAAAAAAGAAAATCACTGCCTATTAATATTTAAAAATATTTTATTAACACGAGATCTCTGATTAAGAAAGAAGTGGCCCCTACTATCACACGTCTTCTCTTGAGGGTGTGTTCAAGTCTTCAAGGTAATCCTTCTTAATGATATACACGATTGTTCCTTTCTTTCTTGCATGTAATTGATTTCTGTTTTTTTCTTCAGGTTGCCATTTTGCATCTAATAAGACATACTGTGGTGGGATTTCTTTTCTTTATTTTTTCATAAACTCAATCCATAAATTTTTTATAAAACAAATCAATAATAAAGTATGCTAAACAATAATGAAGTATGCTATCACTCTACTTATTTTGCAAACTAACTTATTTTGCATGACAATTTTTATTTAATTTGGTCCATAAGATTTTCATGCAACGGTCTAAACAAGACCTTCTGTGGCTAAGGCCTAATGTTATTAAGGATACATGAAATACTCCATTATTGACATGTATTATCAAACCCTAAACTGTGCATGTCAATGCTCTGTGTTTAAATATTTCCCTAAATTAAGAAAACAAGCAGTACCGGTGTCAGTTTGAACCAACAATGGGTGTAGTAAATATTAAGACAAATACATGCATATATATATATATATATATACATGGGCTTTTGTTTTTGGCTAAATTTTTTAAAAAATTAGAAATATAGTAATATAAGAAACTTATTTAGGAAAATAAAATGTCAAAAAATGACAAGCTAAATTGCTGTTTTCTGTCAGCGGGGAACTCACCCATAAAATACAAATTTTTCATTCAAAACGACAAAACAAGTTGCAATTTTTCAAGGCCCGTCTGCTGGTATATAGAATCTGGCTCAACAGAAAACGGCAACTAAATTTTTTTTAATCAATCCAACCCTAATATTTGAACACAACAGTTTGGCTTACGGACACAGCAGGTGGATCTTAGTTTTTTACCCACTGCATGTATCCATTCTAATAATAAGTTTGCTGGCTTTGCCCTTTTTGCAATTATCTTCCCTGCTGTGGCAATGGCTACCGAATATATTGTTGGAGACGATCAAGGCTGGACTGTCGGGGTTAACTACACTAAATGGGTTGATGGCAAAGTCTTCCATGTTGGGGATACATTAAGTAATTTTGGTTTTGTTTATATATGCTAAATTAGGGTTTGATTTTTTCTTTTTGTTTGCTACTTTTTGGAAGATTTATGAATTTATTTTTCCAAAAGTTGATAATAATTAATTACATTTACAAAAATATATATGCAGTATTTAAATACCAGCCACCACACAATGTGTACAAAGTGGACGGAACTCAATTCAAGGAATGCCAAAAATCCGAAAATCTATTAAACAATGGAACTGATGTAATTGCACTTAGCCAGCCGGGCAAGAAATGGTATATTTGTGGATTTTCTGATCACTGTGCCAAAGGTCAGAAGCTTGAAATCAACGTTGAATCCGACGGCCCCATGGCCGCTCCAGCACCAGCACCAGCACCGACTCCAACTTCCAGTGATTCGTACAAATTTACGTCATCATTTTTTTGGCAGCTATTGTTGTAATGGCAACCATAGGATCTAAATTAGTTTGATATTTATCGTTTCTTTTTAATTTATTAGATTAATTTTATAAGGTTTTCATGTAACAGATGAGGTGCGATTTAGATCCTATGGTTGCACAATTGCATGTACCAAATTACACCCGCACACTTAATGAATATTCATAATACAGATTTATATTGAAAAAAGAAAAAAAAAATCTTGTTCTTTGTTTCCAACAAAGGAAAAACAAATATATATATATATATATATATATTCGAAGTAAAAAAAGAGAGGGAGAGAATTAATATCCTTTAGGGAAAACATAGACAACATACTTGAGATGCCAGCTGATGTAATTCTTCTCCTAAATATACATTTTGCCAATGCTATTCAAAAATCTACATTTGCCTGTTAATTGGGTGGTATTATTAATAGATAATTTAAAGAAAATAAATCTTGAATTTCTCACTATTGATTAATACAGATCAAGTAAATTACATATGAAATAACGATCGAATTGAACATCATTTTCCAAAGAATTAATTTTATTATTTTCTCATTTATATAACAGATTACTTGATTTTACTAATGTAAATAGCTTTGACTTACTTGAAAATAGACAAACACAAAGATCAATTTTCGTCGCTAATAAAAGAAATATTTTTTTTTATAATTTTAGCGACGGAAATTTAATTCCGTCGCTAATTTTAGCTACAATTTCCGTTGCTAATAAAAGAAATTATTTTTTTTATAATTTTAGCGACGGAAATTTAAATTAGCGACGGATTTCAATTTCCGTCGTAATTTCGGTCGTTAAAACTAGAGGAAAATTATTCCCGCCATTTTTAGCGACGGAATGTTTTTTCCGTCTCTAATTAGCGACGGAAATTGTTTCGTCGCGAAATCTGCTATTTCTTGTAGTGTTTAAAAAATTTAGCGACTGCAATATCAGTCGTTATTTCGTCGCTAATTCAAGTATGTTTGGCGACAACAAGTTTAGTCGCTAAATTCGTCGCAAATGAAGTTGTTAAAATTGCCTCCAAATTTAGCGACCGATGATATTTTCGTCGCTATTTTAGCGACTATTTTTTTAGTCGCTAAAATTAGCAACGGTTTTTTAGTCGCAAAAAATACGCGATAAATTGCCGACAAAATTTAGGGAATGTTTCTTATTTCGTTGCTAAATTAGTCGCAAGAAAATAAAAAATGAATTTTCATGACTAATTCTTCAAACGGTCGCTGATTAGCGACGAGAATAATGCAGTCGCTAATTTTAGTCGCTAATTTACTTTTTTTTTTTAAGTGAGCATAAGTTTTTTTTTCTAATTGTAATGATAGACTGTTTTATATTATTATTATTATTATTTACACGCGCATTGTCAATTTGTCATCCTAATAGCAAAGATAAAATTAGAATAATGGTCTCCTTTACAATTTTTAATGAAGGTAATAGATGTTATAATATATTTTTAATGTCAAACAGTTTCAAAATATGAAATTACATTGGGACCGTGAAAGTTATTTTTCTAATTGTCCCTTTTATTATTATTACATAATTCAATTTTTTAATTTTTTATATTAATATAAAATAATTAATTTGGGCTGCTTCTGATCTGGCACTGGTTGACAATATTTGTAAATGGCAAATACACCAACAATTGAAGCCAAAGCAACTGCTAATGCCACATTTCTTGCCATCTTCTTATTAGTTACTAAACCTGGAACCCGAAATCCGCCATAGCATGTTGTCTCTGATCTGTTTTTTTCATTTTCTTGACTTTCCGGTGTTAATTTGGTTTGAACTTCGATTGTTATAGTTGATGATGATTTCTTAGGCATAATGATGTGAAGAACTCCGCAGGATAATTTTGCACGAATTTCATCTTTCTTACAATCCTCTGAAAGCCTTATTTCTTTCTTAAAATGGCTCCATTTGCTTTTGGTCTCATCTAAAGGGCGTTCTCCACTAATTATCATCACACCAGCACTGGTTCGTACAGCCTTCAAATGATCCTTTTCGAAACCTACATATGTATACAAAACCATGGAATTACAGCAAAAAAAGAAAATGAAATACAGCACGAATTACAAGTGACATTGCATCGTTGCATTAGTTTATAAAAAAATTTATGAAGCGGATCTAACTAATAAGTTGTCGATGAATTTCAAAAATCTTTGAGATTTCTAAGATAATTTCAATTGGGGAAAGTCAATATTTTGTGAGTATGATAAATACCTCCAATAATAACCTCTTTTCCAATGGCAAAGGGGTTCAAATTCCTCATAATCAGGCTTAACGGTGTCCCTGGCAGCCATTGATGATCGATGCTAATATATATTGTTTAGTTTCTTGGGCTAAATATAAGGGGGAAAAAAATATTTATGGAAGATTCACTATATAGAATGATTTGATTTTTAGGTCCCTTTTTATACTCATATGTGCAAGAATATATGAGACTTGTAATTAGATGTTACTTTTGGGGTACCTATTGAAATGGAATAATTCCTAAATATTTAAGGATTTGAATTGATTTGTGTGCAAGGGAAATCTTTTTCTTTTTTTTACAAGCATTCGCTATACAAACGTTACTTGTCCGACTAATTCAAAAGGGAAAAATGTTTTCTCCTAAATATTTAGAAATATTCTGTTAACATGAGATCTCCAATTAAAGAAGAAGGACCCCTACTATCCCATATCATCCCTTGAGGGTGTGTTCAAGTCTTCAAGATAATCCTTCTTAAATGATATACATTGTTATTCCTTTCTTTCTTGCATGTAATTGATTTCTCTTTTTTCTTCAGGCTTCAATTTGTCATTTTTCATCTAATAAGACATTTTTGTGGAACAAATCAATAATAGAGTATCACCTGAACATGCTAACTATTACTCTACTTATTTCATAAATTAACTTGTTTTATGTGACAATTTTTTATTAATTTGGTCCATGTGATTTTCATGCAACGGTCTAGACAAGACCTTATGTGGCCAAGGCCAGATATTATTAAGGATACATGAAATACTTCATTATTGACATGTATTATCAAACCCTAAACTGTGCATGACAATGCTAAGTGTTTAAATATTTCCTTAAACTAAGAAAACAAACACCGATGCCGGTCTAAACCAACAATATATGGGTAGTAAATATGAAGACAAATACATGGATATATATATTAAGATCTCTTTCAGAATTATATAAAACAATATTTTAAATATCAATTAAAAAAAAGGAAAAGAAATGTAGTACTCAATTGAAATTAAATGTCAAAACATTGTTGATAAAGGAGGGGAAAAATATAAAAATAATAATAAATAAAGAAAATCCACAAATCTGAAAACCTGTGGAGAACGTATGGCTGCTTCTTATTGAATAATAATATGTAAATACCTTGAAGATGAACCTCAAGAGTGTCGTGTTCTTGTTCTCTTTTCCACTTGCAAAAGGGTTCAAAATCCTCACAATCAGGTATAACGGTGTCCCCGGCAGCCATTGATGATGCTAATATATATGTTTTAGTTTCTTGGGCTAAATATTATAAGGGAAGAAAATCTATGGAGGATTTACTATATGGAATTATTTGATTTTTAGGTCCCTTTAATTTTATACTCATATGTGCAAGTAGATATGAGACTTGTAATTAGAGGTTACTTTCGGGGTACCTATTGAAATGGAATAATTCCTTGTTGAATATTTAAGGATTTGAATTGGTTTGTGTTCAAGGTTATTCTTCTTAAATGATATATACAATTATTCCTTTCTATCTCGCATCTAATTTGACTTCACTTTTTTCTTCAGGCTGTGACTTGTCGTTTTGGATCTAATAACAAGTCAGAGAATGTTTCTTAAGGTGGCAAGTTTGGATGTTATTAACGGTACATGAACTACTCCGTTGTTTTTTTCTGGTTAAACAAGACAGGCATAATGCTTTACTAAAACTTTAAATGTCCCTATGAAGAATGTCACTGGAACTATTTCACACTTTTTACAGCTACATGGATAGAATTATGTATTAAGCTTTTTTGTTTTATTTTTTTTTTCTGTTGTATCATTTGTTGCATTGATACTTTCATTTATTCCTTCCTGTCTTGAATGAAATTGATTTCTCTTTTTTTCTTCGGACAGCGACTTGTCATTACTGTGATGAGATTTTTTTTCATAAACTCAATTCATAAATTTTTTATGAAACAAATCAATAATAAAATATCATCTGAACATGCTAACTGTCACTTTGCTTATTTTGTAAACTAACGTAACAATTCATGAGATTTTAATGGAACCTTCTAGGAAAGACCTACTATGGCCAAGGCTTGATATTGTTAAGGATACATGAAATGGTCTATTATTGACGTGTATTATCAAACCCTAACTTAACTGTGCATGTCAATGCTAAGTGTTTAAACACTACAAGAAAAGAGACAAATAACGACGGAAAAATAGCGACGGAGATTTTTCCGTCGCTAAATAGCGGCGGAAGTAACATTCCGCCGCTAATTAGCGACGGAAAATAATTTCCGTCGCTAAATGCCGACGGATACAAATTTCCGCCGCTAATTAGCGACGGAAATTGTATTCCGTCGCTAAATATGGCGCCAACTTTTCCCTCCATATTCTGCGACAGTATTTAGTGACGGAAAATTAAAACGTCGCTAAAAATAGCGACGGTTTAAGTAAACCGTCGTAAAATTAGCGACGGTATATGATAACCGTCGCTAAATATAGCGACGGTAACATTTACCGTCGCTAAAAGGAAAATAAAACATTTACGTTTTATTTAGCGACGGGGAAGTATATTCCGTCGCTAAAATTACCGACGGTTTCTCTCTTCCGTCGGTAATATTAGCGACGGAAAAAGAGCTTCCGTCGCTAAAATTAAAAATTCCGATTCTAAAACCCGATCCCCTCCCTCTGCCCTATCTCTCCTCCCTCTCACCTCCCTCTCTCTCTCTCCTCCCTCTCTCTGCCCCCCTGCCCTCACGCCGCCGGCCACCGCGCCCCTGCAGGCGGTCCGCCCCTCCCGTCCGATCGCCGGTCCCCTTGCTCCCCTCCTCCTCCGCTCTCCCCTTCCTTCCCTCTCTCCCCTTCCTTCCCTCTTCCCGCTCCGATCTTCCCCTTCTTTCCCTCCCTCCGCGTGACGCCGGCGTCCTCCACTCCGATCAGCCTGCTTGCCGGTCCGCCTCTCCTCCTCCGCCGCCTCCTCCTCCCTCCGCTCCTCCTCCTCCTCTCCTCCAGCATCCGGTACCGATCTGCTCCCTTTATTTTTTTTTTTTTTTTTTTAGTTAAAAATATTATTATTATTATTATTATTATTATTATTATTATTAAATTCAGATAATAATAATAATATTAATAATTTGATTTTGTTTATTAATATTAATTATTATTAATATTATTATTACTAATAATATTATTATTATTATTGTTGAGTTGATTATATTATTATTATTGTTAATATGATTGTTATTATTATTAATTTATTTATGTTAGTTAAGTATTGTTGAATAAATATATATTATTTTTAATTACACCAACAATTAATTGAATTTATGTTCTAATTGTTAAAAAGTGTAAAAAAAATTAAAATTAAAATATCTTGGGGCATGCCCCAAGTAGCAAATACATTATTTTAGGGAGCAATTAATTGAATTTATGTTCTAATTGTTACATTATTTTAGCAAATACAGATACATTTTAGCTCGAAAAACAACTTAAAGAGTAAATCAGAGAGCCGGAATTAACATTCATAATAAAATATGCTAAGTAAGCTTTTGATGTATTATTTTCTGTGGCAGTTTATAGTTAAAGTGATTAACTGAAAACTATGGGAACGATACAGACCTTGGGAAAGGAAGCTTTATACAATATAGGATAAAGTAATAAACCATAGAAAAGTGTGGGTGCCACTAAGAAAATTAATTTCAGGTAGGGTTCCTAAAATTCTGAAGCCAAGAGGAAGAGGATGAATAATAATATAATTTTAATGGTAAATAATAATTAATATATTTACTATCATCATACTCTTAGCCAAACTTTACAAATTGCCGCCCCAATTGAACCAACTAATGGCGGTTTTGTCAACCAACTAATGGTGGTTTTGTCATCTCTTTTTTGTTATATATATATATTATATATAGAACAAGAATTTGATGCCCCAAGTAGCAAATTAAGAAATTTTGTTGAAATGCCAAAAATTTGTATGTTATCAAATTAAAGAAATTGACAGTTATGTCTTGTTAAACAACAAAGTATAACTTTTCCTAAAATAAAATATAAAAAATAACAACAAACTATATCTACTAGTTCATCTGGATAGGAATTTTAATCATTTATACATACCTATTGATTTTATAAATTTAGAGTACATTAATATTTGCATATGGTTTACCAAAAATATTTTTAATTTTTTTACATACTAAATGTAATTAATATATATGGATCGTTAGATGAAAAATAAAAAAATATATATATATTTTTAATTCAGTAGCCCATATTTATTAATAAATAGTACGGATTAAATACTAAATAAGGTAAATATTTGGAATGGTGATTCCATTCCATCTATGGATGGAGGTCAATTTGTGGATCAGGTAGGGTTTTAGATCAATCATAAATTGGCACTAAGCTTGAAAAAGAGAGAGAGAATTGATTTGTTTTGTATCTTTTGAGAGATGAGACATTAATTATTTATTCAAACCCTAATTATGCTCAACTATATATCATCATATCCTTCTTTAATTGGATAAGAGTTCATATCAAAGCTATCTCTTCCTCATGCATATGCATTAAGCTCCTATTTTTTAATTAATTTTCATTTCCCTAAAAATAAAAACTGATTAATGGTATTTTCAATAATAATAATAATAATTTTCCTTTTTTGGTCGAATTGTGGATTCGGAAATATAATTAAAATCTATAAATTGATTTATACTCATTTTTATTCTGTGAACAAAACTCATTATAATTTGATATAATTAAAAAATTAATATTATTATTACTTTTATCATTATTATAATATTGGTTGTTGAGTATAATAATCTTGTAAAGTTATTTTTCTAATTAGTATTATTATCTAGGTTATTGACTGTAATATGATAATTTTTTTTGTTTTTTGTTAATAGCATAATAATCCGTATAATTATTGTTTAAATGACTCCTTGTTCATGTAACAGTTTTGCAATTAATTATGAGTAGCGTAGATAGATCTTGGATGTACAGACGAAAAACAAGGGATGGTTACATTAATCCAGAATATGTGGAAGGGGTTCAGTCGTTTATTGCATACGCCAGTTCTCAACCTGCACATATGGACGGGGCTAAAATAAGATGTCCATGCAAAAAGTGCCAACACCTTAGTTATCTTCCTGTTGATGAAGTATATTTTCACCTGTTAAAAAAGGGATTTGTTCAAAATTATTTTGAGTGGACACGACACGGAGAACCATCAATTTGCAGTACCTCGATGGGAAACGTGGGTAACATGTCAACAATTGAGGGTGAATTTGAAAGAGGTGGGGAATTTGGTGCCGATGATGTAGGGGTGAATGATAATCCATACGTCCAAATGGTTTACGATGCAGCGGGCCATGATTTTAGAGAAAGTACAGCAATGATGGAAGAACCGAACGAAAATGCAACCAAATTTTACGATTTGCTAAATTCAGCAGATCAGGAGTTATGGCCAGGCTGCGATAACATGACTCAGTTATCTTCTGTAGCTCGGATATTGAATATAAAATCCGAGCAACATATTTCGGATCGAGGTTTTGACCAAATTCTTGCTTGGTACAATGAATCATTGCCTCCTGAGCATAAAATGGTTCCTAATCTGTACAATGTGAAGAAACTAATCAGTGGTTTAGGTTTGCCTGTTGAGAAAATCGAATGTTGCCGGTTGGGATGTATGTTGTTTTGGAGGGATGACGTCAATTTACAAGAGTGCAAATTTTGTGGCCAACCTAGGTACAAATCTAAAAGTGGCGGTAATCAGCATAAATTGGTACCTTGGAAACGTATGTATTATTTTTCGTTGACTCCCAGGCTTCAAAGAATATATGCATCCGAAGTTACTGCACCTCATATGAGATGGCATGATGAGCACGAAAGTACAGGTGGAATAATGAGCCATCCATCAGATGCAGTTGCATGGAAACATTTTAATAACATCCATCCTGATTTTGCTGCTGAATCTAGAAATGTTCGGCTGTGTTTGAGCACTGACGGGTTTCAACCTTTTGGTCAATCAGGGCAACAATATTCCTCATGGCCAGTCATAATGACTCCTTATAATTTGCCTCCGTGGATGTGCATGAATGAGGCATATATGTTTTTGACAGTCATTATTCCAGGACCTAAAAATCCGAAGCACAAAATTGATGTATACTTGCAGCCGTTGATTTATGAGTTACAACAGCTTTGGGATGTCGGTGTTGAAACATATGATGCATCACTTAAACAGAATTTCATGATGAAAGCAGCTTTAATGTGGACGGTCAGTGACTTTCCCGCCTATGCTATGTTGTCCGGTTGGAGCACGGCTGGAAAATTAGCATGTCCTTACTGTGGCGATGATTCAGATGCGTTTTATCTTCAGCATGGTTGCAAAACTTCTTGGTTTGATAACCACAGGAAATTCCTTCCACCTGACCACCCGTTCCGACGGAACAAGAACAAATTTATTAAGAATAGAGTTGTACTTGCTAGTCCGCCGGTGGTGAAAAGCAGTGAGCAAATTTTACAAGAAATTGATGAGTTGGGTTTACTGAAGGTAACAGAACTTGATGCTGATGAAGTAAATGGAAGAATCAACAAAAATTTTGGCTGGAGAAAAAGAAGCATTTTTTGGGATTTGCCGTATTGGAAGACTAATTTATTACGGCATAATCTGGATGTGATGCACATAGAAAAGAATATTTTTGATAATGTATTCAACACCATTATGAATATAGAAGGGAAGACCAAGGACAATGCTAAATCCCGATCCGATTTAAAGTTGTTATGTAGAAGGCCTGAGTTAGACAAAGATTACTTAACCGGAAAATATCCCAAAGCATGCTACACTTTGGACAAAAAACATAAGGAAGTCTTGTGTGATTGGCTAAAAGGATTAAAGTTTCCAGATGGTTACGTCTCCAATTTGGCAAGGTGCGTCGACATGAGAAAGTACAAATTATTCGGTATGAAAAGTCATGATTGTCACGTTTTTATGCAGAGGCTACTCCCAATAGCATTTCGAGAGTTATTGCCGACAAAAGTTTGGGAAGCTATAACAGAGCTAAGTATGTTCTTCCGAACATTGACGTCATGCGAGATAAATGCAGCAGATATGGCTAGATTGGAAATAGAAATTCCAGTAATCCTGTGCAAACTGGAAGCAATTTTTCCTCCAAGTTTTTTCGACTGTATGGAGCATCTCCCCGTGCATTTAGCACATGAGGCGAAACTCGCTGGTCCGGTTCAATATCGTTGGATGTATCCATTTGAGCGGTAACTATCTATGACCTTTAATTGCAATTATATTATACCTTTGTATGCTAATTAATGGCATTAAAATATATCATGTAGGTATTTGTTTCACTTGAAGAAAAACGTAAAAAATAAAGCTAGAGTTGAAGGTTCAATATGTAATGCTTATTTGGTCGAAGAAGCAAGTACTTTTTGTTCGCATTATTTTGAGCCTCATATACAAACGAGACAGCGAAAAATGCCACGTAATGATGATGGCGGGGAATCAAGTAATCAGGACGGAAACTTATCCATTTTTACATATCCTGGGCGTTTACATGGCCGTTCAATACGGAAAATGCTAGTAGAGAATGAATTAATAGCGGCCCATAGTTATATTCTATTGAATTGCGAGGAAGTTCGTCCTTATGTGAGGTAAGTTTAATATATACCCACAAATATTCATTTGTTTTACTATGTTAAGAGTAATATATAAATTGATTTTGGCATTTTAGATTATTTGAGGAATGGGTACGGGATCTAATGCCTGAAAAAGATGAAAATGAGGTGAATAAGGAAGTCGAAAAACACTTTCATCATTGGTTCAAGACATATGTAAGTTGTGATTTTGACCATATATTTCCATACATACAATATATATGAAATATATGAATTAAATGATGTTTGCTTATTGGAATATGTAGGCATCGACAAATGCAATTGACAACAAGTACATCATTGATCTTGCAAAAGGACCTTTGCGATATGTTAAATCATTTCCGGTTTATTTCGTAAATGGATATAAATTTCATACACAGAGTCATGGTCATAACAAGGAAACGGTAAACAGTGGGGTTTGCATTCAAGGAGAGTTGATGGATTATTATGGGCAAATTGTTGATATAATTGAAGTCGAGTACCCCGCGCTGCCAATAAAACGTTGTGTATTATTCAAGTGCGAATGGTATGATCCAACTATTAACGTGGGAACAAAAATACATAGCAGATACAATTTAGTTGAAGTCAACCAGCGTAGAAGATTGAGGAACTTTGAACTATTTGTGTTGGCAATGCAAGTGGGACAGGTATATTATGTCTCTTATCCAAGCGTAAAGCGAGACAGATCGGAATGGTTGCATGCGTGCAAAGTAAAACCAAGAGGCATTTATGAAAGGAAAGGCGCCGGACAAAGTGAACGTTATGAAAATAATGATGCATTTCAGGAGGACGAATCGGAAGTTCATGAAATCAACAACTCTCTGAATTTTGAAGATAACGAACCATTGAACTATGTGCACAATGAATTTGTTGACATTGATGGTGAGGATGATGAAGAAACTTTGGTTGGCGATGGATCTGATGACGAGCCAGAATTTTCATCTTATACATCGGAAAATGAGGATGATTTGAATGACGATTTACAGCTTAGTGACGATAGCGAATAATTTGTTTAACTACTACTTGCTTATCATGTGAGACCAATTAATATTGCACTGACTTGGATATTAATTTAATATGCTTATTACAATGCAATTATTTTCTATTATCTGACAATATGCATTTCCAATGTAATGACAGGTTCAAAAATGTTTAAGCGAAAGAAGAGAACGGCGATTCCTCCGCGTTTGAGGCAGCATGACGGCGATGACAGTACTGGTGATGGAGGATCCTCATCACCTACCCTCAATGCCAGCACTCAGGCTGCCGCATCACCTACCATCCCACCCGTTGCGCCATCTACCATTCCTTCCACGGATTCCACTCCTATAGCACACCCTGAATCTATGCCACCTCAGGGGTCAGGAACAGAAGATGCGGAAGAGCCTACACCTGGCTCAATTGGAGTTGATGGAAGAATGTACATCAATATCACAGCTAAGGAGTAAGTGAATAATATTTCATTCATTATGATTTAAATGACAGTTATTACTTGTACTAACATTATTCACATTGTTATATTTTAGATTGAATCCTTCAGGAAAGTGCTCACGCATAATGACAACTTCTTTCAAAAACAGAATTGAATATGATGGATTTGCCTGGAAGAATTTGTCAGAGGAAATAAAAAGTTTTTATTTCGAAGAATTCAAGGTAAAACATTTATGATATTGTATGTTACATAACGAATTATATTTTACTCTTGCTAACAATTTGTTTTTTTTTCTGTCTGCCTTATAAGAAAAAATGTTATTGGAACCCGGCGCTTGACGAGATCATGTATTCTGTGTGGGAGACTCGTGCGCGGGCACGTTACAGAGATTTTGTTTGCTTGATAAAGGATGGTGGTGTCCAACCTCGCTACATGACCGAAGATTTATGGGGACATTGGACACAGTATTGGGCGACCCCTGAAGCCATTTCCATTTCAGAGAGGAATTCTAGTAATAGACGGGGAGGACCTGATGGACTCAGTTCATGCTCGCACACTGGAGGGTCGATGTCACATCGGGAACATGCAGATAGACTAGTAAGTTTTACATAATATTACTGTTATCACTGTAATTAATGGTTACAATTTCTAAAATATATCTCATTACCATAGAGGAGGATGGGAATGTTACTTGTGTGAGGAGTTTGCATTGTTGTGGAATGTTGGATGGTAGCTGAATGTGGTAATTTTGAAGTGTTTTTTTATCTTTGTATACAGGAGGTATGCTCCAAATATAGGGGAAATTCTGCCAAAATTTTAGTAAAAACTTATAGGAATAGTCAATAAATTATAGTTCGCCTTTAATTCTTTTTATTTTTGCAGGGACAATCGATGGGTCGACCGGCTACACTCCCTGAGGTATTCTTACACACCCACACAAACAAGCATGATGGTCAAACGTTTGTCAATTCCCGGTCAAGGATTTTACATGTATGTCCACATTACTATATTATACAAATTTTAAAGATTAGTTATTATTAATCGTTACTTATTGTAAAACACTTGTCCTATGACAGGAACAAGTTGAAGATGCAATTCAGCAACGCTCACAGACTTCTGATCATGTTGATGCGAATCAGATCTATTATGAAGTGGCTGGTGGTAGAGACCAGCGAGGACGGGTATTTGGCTTAGGTTCTTTGGCCAAATCTTGTTACTCGCATTCCTCGGGTTCAAGTACTGCTGCATCTAATAGACGGTCATCCAGAGAAGTACTTGAACTTCAGAATACTGTAAGTGAGCTGAGATCGGAATTGCAACAGTCACAGACTCGATGGCAAGACTCAGAGGTTCGATTGCAACAATCTCTGGACTACATATCTGAGTTACGCAATGAGATGGCAAATTTATCTGACCTACGCACTGAGATGGCAAATTTGAAGGGTATGTTTGCCTCGTCATCGCATCAGTCTGATCGTACGCCGCCGCCGCCACCAGTTTAGTTCTCATTTTGTATTACACATACATGGATATTATGTTGTTAACTAATTACTAACTTTATAATTAGCACAATTATTAAATTCGAATATTATTGGATATTGAAATTTAGATATTATTATGATTTTTTTCATTATTTTGCAATTAGTTTTAACAGGTTATATTTACATAAAAATAAAATACAAAAAAATAATTTTCAAATTTTCTTTAAAATTACCGACGGAAAACAATTTTTCCGTCGGTAAAATTTCCTAAATTACCGACGGAATTACAATTTCCGTCGGTAATTTACCGACGGAAATAGTAATTCCGTCGGTAAAAATTACCGACGGAATTACAATTTCCGTCGGTAAAAATTACCGACGGAATTACAATTTCCGTCGGTAAAAATTACCGACGGAAATTTTAATTCTGTCGGTAAAAATTACCGACGGAATTACAATTTCCGTCGGTAATTTTTACCGACGGAAATAGTAATTCGGTCGGTAATTTTTACCGACGGAAATTTTTCCGTCGGTAATTTTCCCTACGGATTTTATGCCGACGGAATCATTTTCCGTCGGCATTCACATTTCCCGACGGAAATTACACATTTTCCGTCGGTAATTTCCGTCGGGAAATGTTGTTTTTCTTGTAGTGAAATGTGTCCCTAAACTAAGAAAACAAGTACTAATGTCGGTCTGAACCAACAATTGTTGACAAAGGTGGGGAAAATATTAAAAAAATAATAATAATAATAAAGAAAGAAAATCCACAAATCTGAAAACCTGTGGAGAACCGAACGTAAGGCTGCTTCTTATTGAATAATAATGTACCACTTAGTGGTAAGTGGCTGAGGAATTTGAGCCCCTCTCAGTCATGCCTATGGCTTCAAACATTTATACCTCTGAGGGGTCCAATCTATCAATTCTCATCAGTCCATTCCGTTGGGTTTTCTGAAGTTAAAAATCAAAAATTCACCAACTAAAACTTTTAAACCGAACTCATTTTGTATAATATATATGTATAAATTTTAAAATATATAAGTCTGATAAATAAAAAAATTCAATAGTCCAAACTAATTTAACCGAATAATTGAGTAAAAATAAATTTTAGTTTAAATTTATTATAAATTTCGGTACAGTATAGTTATAAATCAAACTGACCATTTCCCCACCAACAGGAAGTTGGCAATTTTCTCATTTTTTTTTATTTACTTGCGTTTGTGAAATGGACCTTGGTGATTCAAATGCCACAAAAAAGAATGTTGATATGGACAGGAGTTGGACACTCACGTAAAATAAGAGCGTGATTAAAAATTATTAAGTAAAAAAAATAATTTAAATTTTAATTAATATAATTACAAACCAATGAATTATATTGGTATAATTTATTTTTTTCACTTAATAACGGATAATAATGCTCTAATTATATGTGAATATCAAACTTTTGTCCACATCAGCAAATTGTAATCCGCATGTGGCAATTTATAAGGATTATCAAAATTTTAGGTAGTAAATTAAATATATGCAAAGTTGAAATATGAAATTTGAAATTTTTTTATATATTAAAACTAAGATATATGGTGGTGATTAAAAAAAAGATTTCGCTGACACTAGAATATCAATTATACCACTGATTATATAAAATATATATACACTACTGAAAACATGATAAGGATTTAGACAACAATATTTCAAATTATAATTTGCGTACTAATTTTCATTAATCTCAACTAAAGAATGCCAATTTGAGTTCTTTTTATTCTCTCTCCCAACATGCCTTTGTTATAAGCTTTTGTTATTTTAAAGTTTTCTTTTCTTAAATATCCCATGTGGAATTTTCTCCAACGATTTAAAAAAAAAAATTAGTTAGTAACAATTGAACCTGAACAAACGTTCATCAAGTTTATGGTTTTACGTATTTTCAAAGAAAATAGACTTTATTGATTGGCAACTTATTAAATGGAAGAGCAACATTAGTTATCATTAACATAAGATGGCTGGCGATATTTATAAATGACAAATGCACCAAGAATTGAAGCCAAAGCAATAGCTAATGCCACATTTCTTCCCATCTTATTAGTTATTAAATCTCGAACCCGAAATCCGCCATGGCTTGATTGCTTAGAGTTTTCACTGCTCATAATATTTTTTCTATTGCTCAATTCTTTATCCTTAATGTTATTGGCAATTGTATCAAGGGTTGTCTTTGGTTTGTTTCTTTCATTTTCTTGATTTTCCGACGGCATTTTGGATTGTTCTTGAACGTTGGATGTTGTAGTTGATGATGATTTCTTAGGCATAGTGAGGTGAAGAACTCCGCTGGATAGTTTTGCACGAATTTCATCGTTCTTGTAATTCTTTGGAAGCACTATTTCTTTTCTAAAATGGCTCCATTTGGTTTTGGTCTCGTCTAAAGGACGTTTTCCACTAATTACCATCACACCAGCATTGCTTACTTGAACCTTCATTTGATCCTTTTTGAAACCTACGTATACCAAACCATGGAAATACACATTTACCCAAAAAAATCTTAAATACGACATGGAAGTATACATGGCATTGTATTGCTGCCTTGATGAAAAGAAAAAAATTATGGACATTTAACTGATATAAATTTGCAGCATGGAGATAATACTTGAAAAATATAAAAGAAAAATAAAAAGAGAAAAAAACAACTAATAAGTTATCCATGGATTTTGAAAAGTCTTGAGTTTCTAAGATAATTTCAATTCATGAAAATTAAAAATTTGTGAATATGTAAATACCTTGAAGATGAACCTCAAGAGTGTCACATTCTTGTTCTCTTTTCCAATGGCAAAGGGGTTCATATTCCTCATAATCAAGCGTAACGGTGTCCCCGGCAGCCATTGATGATGCTAATATATATGTTTTAGTTTCTTGGGCTAAATATTATATAAGGGATTTATTATATGGAATTATTTGATTTTTTAGCTCCCTTTTTATACTCATATGTGCAAGCTGATATGAGACTTGTAATTAGAGGTTACTTTTGGGGAACCTATTAAAATGGAATAATTCCTTGTTGAATATTTAAGGATTTGAATTGGTTTGTGTTCAAGGTTATTCTTCTTAAGTGATGATCCACAATTATTCCTTTCTATCTCGCATGTAATTTGACTTCTCTTTTTTCTTCAGGCTGCGACTTGTCGTTTTGGATCTAATAACAAGCAAGAGAATGTTTCTTAAGGTGGCAAGTACCGATGTTATTAACGGTACATGAAATATTTCTTTTCTTTTTCTTTTTTTTTTCAATGTCAATTAATGTAATGGCTAGGTTTCTTTAAGGAGGAAAAAAATGAAGGTTAATGTTAATTGTTTTTGCTTAAATTGGAAGGGGGGTTAAAGAAAGCTAGGATACTAAAAATCAGCTTTCAGATTTCCATGCAGAGAATTATTTACTACTATCTTTAATGTGGTAGTTAAACGTTTTTGTTTGTGATTGATTAATTTGATTAGATAGTCTCATATAATGCAGAATCTAACATGACCATTACTGCTAAACCATCCGAACATTTCAACTTTTTTGCCAGGCCAGTAGTCCGCCTTTGGAATTCAATCAATTCTGCATGAGTTGTGCTCTTATCTCACTATACTATCACATCATATCCATTAATTCTACTACACCAAATAAAAGTATAGCTTAATTTTCAAAAAAATAAAATAAAATAAAAGGGAAAGCAATTTTTTGTACTATAGAACCAGTTATCATAAAGCAAAGAAAACATACTTGTTAACAGAAGAGGCATAGCTGTTATTTGGATCTTCAGCATCATCTCACTAATTTAGTTGATTACTCCATGGCCAAAGAGATAGAGCTTGAGACTGTTGCTCCTTGTCTTTCCTTAACAAAAGATACAGAATTCCTGCTGATGTTTTTATTTGATGCAAGACCGGTTCATCATACTGATGGAGAACAAACAAAAGAGATTCGTATTATTTATATCAGAAGTAGAGTCGTTATCCTCAAAATCACAGCAATAAATCACCTTAAAAATATTATGTATTATCAGATTAAGGATCCAAAACTCTATAAGAGCAAGAGTTGTATAAATTCCAATCTTGATATATCTAACTCCCAAAGTTATTCAGGCTTGACTTTTATTGTGCATGAGGTTATTTATCATTCCAAGAGCACCATTAATTATATGTTCTAAAGATGGGGACTGAAAAAGAATTGCATGGTAGGTTATGTTGCTATCCCAACCATATGTCATTAGCAGAGAATGATCATTCCTAAAGTCCAGTTTCACTCTTACAACAGTAAGAAAAGAATTCTGCTGATTTAAATTTACAGACACCTAAAAGATCTAATGTCTTCTCCCTGGAATTAGAGGTATTATGGAAAGGAGATATCTAAGAGTCATACCTTTTACTTAGGAATCTGAGATGATAAAATGTACTCATTAACCTTGAGATTCTTTAGGCAATTAACCTTGTCTTGAAATAGTTGATCTGTCTCAACATTGTACAAAAGACCACAGATGAATGCATATAATTTCCAGTTGAATCAATGATAAAACAGCATCTGCAACAATGATCTATTTGTCAGCTTTGACCATTAAGCATCAATCCATCTTTCGTTTTCACATTAACCATTTTGGCAAAGTAAACTTTGATACATGGCTACAGCACTGCTGACCAAATTGAGACAACCCAAAATCTGCCACATCTGAATCATCAAAGTTAAAATTTTTCATTTATTCCAATCTGTTCTTTTCCGCTTCAACTACACCACTAGAACAAATTTCAGAGACTCAATTAGCTTCATGAAACTGCTGGTTATGAATGACAAAGCCGAAAAAGCTGCAATGACATCTAAGAAAAATTCTTGCCTATTGGCTACAATTACTAGTCCTGTTCAGAATGGACCCAATCTTTCAATCTTGTCGGCTTAAAACATTCTGGTACCATGCCATGCAGTTATACATATCTGCAAAGTCCTTGACAGAAAACATATGATGTTAGTTCCTAAGCTTTAATCTGGTCTCTGAAGTCTTACAAATATAATATTTGAAATGCAGACATCACAGATCTGGGACTACAAGAATTGTCCATCAAGGGCTAATGAAGTGCACAGACTTGATAATGTACTCAATCGCACAGGTAAAGCAGCAATTGAGACAGACATAAATGATCCCTGTCATTATAATTAACCTGGCATTCTCAAAGAGCTACCCATGCACTAGAATTCGCAATCACGGATACTAACGACTCATGTATTGGAGATTTCACGCTGACAGAGTCAAAGGGAAAATCGTTCACATTTTCACCGTACCAAGTGAGGGAACTGATTCAACCCAGAACCAGTGTATGACATTTAGGGCAGATTCAAGTCCGAGAGTCCCACTAGTCTCAACCCAATCAAGGCCAAAGAAGCCGAAAGTTTCATAGCTCAGCAATTGAAGATGTCATTCTTCACTCTTTAATCAGAGGTCGAGCTACCTATATTAAGCTACAAGCATCACCTTTTTCAAAATATTAACAAGCGTGAGCAATCTATAGACTGCGACTGCAGTGACATTCTCTTTTGGATTGTAAAATTGATTATGACAACTGATCCAATAAGAAAAATGATCCAGGAAGCCCTAAAATGCATAAAAAACACCTCCAGTGACTGAGCTTAAAAAAAAAAAAGAAAGAGGATACATTATCAATTAACAGCATAGAGACCAAACATCAAGAAAATAACCCAATTTTTTTGATGAAAATTGAAATTGCAACTGACCTGGTTATGAGAATCCATCAGCATCAATAAAGCAGAGTTAAATTTTCTACAAGAGCAGAACCTCTGACCTGTTCTGCAAATCCATCAGAACCACTGAAGAAGAGCTAAATTTTTCATAAAAACAGAAAGGGAATGCAAAAGAATGAGATTTTTCGAGGAAAAAAAAAAATTTGGACCATTTCTCGATTTATGCGTGTCATCCTTGCGCAGGGGCCATGCTAATCTTCTCTGTATCGTTCCAATTTTATCGGATGTCCCCGAAGGGACATTGTTCCTTTTCAGCTAGGTTAATATAAAGAGTTATAAAAGAGCTTGAACTAACGATGTGGGATTGAATTTTTTTTTTTTCGGCTTTAAACCTGCCATGCCCTCACGAAACTATGGGCTTCTAAGGCTTAGGCCAACAAGCTAAAGCCCATTTACTTTGTTTAGGTAATACGGCCCAAACTGTTGCTTTTCACTGTCAGGGACAAATGCTCCAAAATTGTCCCAAATCTAGGGTCCAAACCAATTCTGTATGCTTGTTGCTCAATCAGATTTCATATTAATGATTTAAACAAATGTCATTTGTTTATACAAGCTGTTTATTCTCATCAATCCTAAATAATTGTGTTGCAAGAAGCGGATATCCCAAGATCTATAAGAACATGTTCTTGGAAGATTTATCACAATCTAACTTTTAATGAGAATGTAAAATGAAGTGTCTTCTGCATTTACAGATGGCTTGGTGGAAAAACAAAAGAATCCCTGGTCAGCAAGCAGTTAAAAGAACATGTTCTCTGCAATAGTTTAATGTCTGGTTTTACAAGGCTGTAAAGCATTTCAAAATTAGCTCAGATTTATAAGTGAAATACCTTACAAAGTTGACTAACTATATCTACATCATCGTCCCCCTTGTTTTATTAGTTGATTACTCCATAGCAGAATGTTCGACACTGCTGCTCTGTTAAGGATATTGAATTCCTGCTGAATTTTCATTTGATTCAATCCTAGTTCATCATAATGACAGGGACAAACAAAACAGATTCATATTAAGCAAAAGATAAAAGCCACAAATTCCCAATCATTAAACAGTCAACAGACTCTAAATTTGCGAAAATGCTATCACTGCCAACGATAATCACCTAAGACCAATTATTCATCATCAGATTGAAAGATCCAAAACATTATAACAGCAAGAGTTATATAAATTCTAATCTATATATCTCTAACTCATGAAGTTAATCAAGTCTTAATTTATGGTGCACAAGGTTATTTACTCACTCCAACAACACCATTCATTATGTTTTGAAAGATGGGGACTGAAAAAAACAGCATGCTTTGGTTGCAACTATCAGTCCCAATCCCTATCATTACCAGGAATGGCCATTCATGGAGTGCAGTTCAGTCAAGATGGTCAACTAAACATAAAAATGACGATGTCCTGTTTTCACCCTTGCCATAGTAAGAAAAGAATTATGCTGCCTTAAATGTACAACATTTAAATGATCTAAGGTTTTTCTCTCTGAAATTCATGGTTATTGAAACCGGACCGGACCGGCCGGTTTAACCGGTTTAACCGCGAACCGGTTGGCAAACCGGTCGGTTCAACATCAGAAAACCGGACTGGAAAAAAACCGGATTGAACCGGAAAAAACCGGTCAGAACCGGGAAAAACCGGAGAACCGGCTAGAACCGGTCAAAAACCGGTCAACAATTTATTATATGTTTTTTTTTTATTTTTTTTTGAAAAAATGCTTTTAATTTAAAATAATTAATAAAAATTAGTACTATTTTCATAAAAATAAAAAACAAATAATCTAATAAGTTTTATTTAGCAAATAATTGATTCTTTTACTATTTAATTACTTTTGGATTTAATAAAAATAATATAATGGTTTAATAATTTAATAAAATATAATTGAATAAAAATTGAATAAATTATTAAATTTGGTTAACTTAAAAATAATTGTTTACCCTTTTCTTTAATTTCACCTAAAGTTATTAAATTATTTAATTTTTAAATTAATCAAGTAATAATTTTTTTTTAAAAAATAAAAGATGAAAAAAATATTATTATTAGTATATTTGTGATATATACTAAATATTTTGATGGATTTTTTTTATTTGAGTAGTAGTATTTATAAAAATTATACTAATTAATAATATTTTAAAAAATAGAAAAAAACCCGGTCGAACCCGGTCGAACCACGAACCCTCAGCCTTGCCGGTTCTATATCCGGTCCGGTTTTAATAACATTGCTGAAATTAGAGGCATTAATGGAAGGGGCTCTCTAGAGTCATACCTTTTACTTAGAAAGCTGGGATGATGAAAGTGAACTTGAAATAAGTAATATAACATCAACATTAAACATAGTCTATAGTTTATGGATGATAAAACAGCATCTGCAACAATGATGTACCTGTCTTCTTTGACCATTAAGTACCAATCAAACTTCCATGCGCCATTAACCATTTTGGCAAAGTAAACTCTAGTGTGTTTACAGAACTGCTTACCAATTAAGACAACCAAAACTCTGCTACATTTAATCATCAAATATAAAGATTTTCTGTTTATTCCAATCTTTTCTTTTACACCTCTAGCACAAATATCAGAGACTCAATCAGCTTCTTGAAACTCCTGGTGTTATGATGAAGCTAAAAAAGCTACAATCATATCTACGACAAATTCTAGCCTATTGGCTGCTAAACCTTAAAATACAATTACTAGTCCTGTTAGTTTGAATCCAGTCTCTCAACCTTCTTGGCCTAACACTTTTGCTTCCAATGTCATGCAGTTTTACATCTTCTCAAATTTCTTGACAGAAACATATGTTGTGAGTTCCTAAGCGTTAATCTGGTCACTGAAGTCTTACACAAACTTTAACGTAAAAATCATTAACACAATATAACATTTGAAATGCAGACAACTCAAATCTCCACCGCAAGAATGGTCCATCAAGGGATAATGAAGTACATAGACTTGACAGAGTACTCAGTCACACAAGGTAAAACAGCAATTAAGACAGGTCTCAAATGATCCCTCTGGCATTATAATCCTCCTAATTCCTACACCCTTAAAGAGCTCTCTACCCATACACTATTAGAATACCCATACACTATTAGAATTCACAACGGGGCTTGATGACAAGTGCATCAGAGATTTTCAAGCCAAGGCACTGGTTCAACCCAGAACCAATTTATGACATTTATGGCAGATTCAAACTCTCTCATCAGAGGTTTATCCATGTTTTGAAAACACCATATCTTTAAGCTACAAGCATCAACTTTTTCCAGAAATTAACAAGCTGAGCTATCTATAGACTGTAATGGCAGTAATATATGTTGAAAATTGATGAGATATTCAATTAAATATTAAATATTCCAAATAAATAAAAGATTTTTTCTTAAGGACATGAAAACAATTGGCTTTGTCCTGGAAAATTCAGTGAACTATTTCACGAACTGCTCCCCTAGTTTGGTATAGAAATGCATTTGGGGAATTGAGCTTAGGGACAGCCTCTGGACCAATCACGTTCAGAATAATGACTCACATAATTGCTCAGAAATTCAATAATAATCCATGAATCAAACATATGAAGCAGAGAAGCTTATGATAATGTAAATAAATAAATAAAAGGAAAAATTAAGTTATTCACAGGGAAAACAAGGAGAAAATAGAAATGCAACTCACCTGTTTATGCAAATCCATCAGAACCATTGAAGCAGAGCTAAATTTTTCATAAAAACAGAGGGAAAGAGGAAGAAGCAGATTTTTTGGGGGAAAAAAAATTTGGACCATTTCTCGATTTATGCGTGTCATCCTTGCGGAAAAAATAGAAATGCAACTCACCTGTTTATGCAAATCCATCAGAACCATTGAAGCAGAGCTAAATTTTTCATAAAAACAGAAAGGGAAAGAGGAAGAAGCAGATTTTTTGAGAAAAAAAAATTTGGACCATTTCTCGATTTATGCGTGTCATCCTTGCGCAGGGGCCATGCTAATCTTCTCTGTATCGTTCCAATTTTATCGGATGTCCCCGAAGGGACAACGTTTTATGTTAGCTAGTTTAATATAAAGAAATGTAAAAGATTTGAACTATCGATGTGGGATTTTAAGTTGTTTTTTCCCTTTAAACTTGTGTCATGCTCTCACGAAATTATGGGCTTCTAAAATGTAGATTCTGGTTAAGGCCCGCTCGTTTTAGTTATTAAGGTCCAACAATGAGTCTTTATGTCTTCTCTGGCTTAGTCTGAACCATCATGACAGTAAGTTCTGAAACACAAATTCTCACAATTACAGACTGCCACATGGCAACATGCGTGTGCGTGTTTCAAAAGAATTTCTGGTAATATGTTGATATCATCATATGGTTATGCACTGTCCCATTATTATTAGTTGATGCTACTTAAGAACTAGTTGAAATCTAGTAGACTAAGCAAGTAATCACCTGGTGGATTGTGACAAAACCATAGTTTTTGACATAAAGACAAATACAAGAATGTGCATTCCATAACTTCCAATTAATTACTAAATCATTGTGATTAGAGGTCATAATCACTTTATTTGGTGCATTTTCACCTTCTCCATTGGATGGAAAGTGAGTACTCTTATAATTATTACAGCAAAATTTAGTACTGTCCACCAAAATTTATATGTGAAACCAATTCTCTCACTGCAAGAAATCCCAAATTTTAGATCAATTCATAAGCAAAAAAAAATCTTGACCTTATTAATTAATTAGGATTAATGGAATTCAGTCATATCAATATATATATATTTTCCCTTGAGTATCAGACAACATAGAAAATTTTAGTACAGAATATAAATATTTTACAGAATCAATTCAAACCTTTCAGATGTCAAAGAACTTTAATTAGGACAACCAAAGTTCATGAGAGGTTGTCCTGTACCAAGGTCACATGTAACATAAAGCCTGTATACATAGATCCTTTTTCCAGGAGGAATAATAATAATAATAATAATAATAATAATAATAATAATAATAATAATAATAATAATAAAGACAAGTTTCTGCATCCCATTAACAAATTAGTCAAATACAATCACACAGTTGTAGTGTTGATTCTTAGGCATTTGAACATCAAGGAAAAGGCTAAAAAGCGGTCCACTTTCCCTGTGGCATTGGATGATATTTACTTTCACCTTTTATAATGATGGTACTGGCTGCCCACTGCAAGAAGAAGCTGTGTTTGTGGCTATAGCAACAAGAAACTCTCTGTATTGCCCACATGCTGTGCTCTGACTTATTGCATCTCTTAGTTCCATCCCATATTTTTGCATGAAAACACTTTGAATCTCTTCCATGTCTATTTCTGCTCTGCTCATTATCACTCTTGCCATGCCTCCCATATCTTTTGTTGCCCCTTTTAGGCTTGTGTACAATGCCTGCTATTATTTTGCTTAAGAAGCTCAACTTTGGGCATTATCTTGTTCAATTAAATGTCCATATAGCAGCAAAGTTTGAATTTTTCTTGTGTGAAGTGAAAAAAATCAAGGGGTATTCTAATCAAAATAGGCATTTACATTAAATTGATAGAGGTGAGAGATGACAATTACCTTTGCATAATAATTGGGTGGATTGCACATACATTGAATGACAGTTTTAATTGCATCTTCAAATTCCCTGTTGCCTTTCTTGAGTGACTACCAAATTGACATCAAGAAACAGGAAACCATTAGTTTGATTTATGAATTAAATTCAAAGGTGATTAGAACTAGTGGTTACATGTGTCACCTTAGTGTAGTCATGTCCATAAATGTGTTTATAGCTAGAAAATGTCAAAATCATCTGTGGAATGCTCCTTTTACTTAAAATCTCAAGCACAACACCCTCTTCAATGGCTCCTGAACCTCCCTCCCCTGCTTCATGTAACCTCTTAGCATCACATTTAGCAACATGATGGCTAATATCTACTTGATGAGCCTTATGTGATGCAGCTAATGCTACAAGAATCTGCAAATTGAAACCCAACCCATCATCAAATTCCAATACTTAACAAACACCAAAAATCCAAACTTTTACCTTTTGGAAGGGATGGGGTGGCTCAAGATTGATAATATCTTGGTCCAATTGCCTTCTAAATCTGGCTTGATAGGCTTGTTTGACTAGCATAACATGACTTGATTTTCTCCCCACGAAAATCTCAGCAATTGCTTTGTAATTGGTGTCTCTTTGTTCAAGAGCTTCTCTAGCCACAATAGCATCACGTTCATGTGGGTGAATAACCCACATAGATAAAGCTGAGCAAACTTTATTAGACCCATTTTCAAGCAAACTTGTTATGTCTTCACCATACATTGCCTTGTAAGTCTCTCTGATTTGTCGCCTTTCAGCCTTGGACCGGCTAGCCAGTGATCTAACCAACTGGTTTATCCTTTCCGGAGAATCATGAATCTCTTTGCATTCTATCTCAAACCCTTGGGTAGATGATGAGGGTAGAATCTTGGTACCCATTGGACCTAAACGAATGAAGATTCCAAAAACCCATTTGTTGGTTTTATATAGGCAGCCATGACTTGGAGCCAAAGGAAAGGATTTTGCTTTCGTGTGACGAGGATTTGAGTGTACTTTGGTTTGGGAGTGTAAAGTGGTTCGTGGGAGTAAGACATAAAGTGAAAACTGGAAGTTTCTTTGCAATTTATGTGAATAACTTCATTAGCATAATTCAGGAAGTATTATAAACGGAGGTTTTAAAAAGGGCCGGCTGAGGTAGATTTGGATTGTGTTAAAATTTTACGAGTCATGTACAGATTGCGTCGGATCATCGTTAAATAGATTAACTGTCAAATTTTTAAAGACATTATTTTTTATATTTAAAAAATTATACTTATGTATAATTTATAAAAATATTTGTTTTATATTCACTTTATATAAAAAATTATCAAACTACAAATCATTACAAATACGATCCGGTACAATCTGAACATTTACAAATAAATACACACAATAAATACAAATAAAATTAAAATATTTCAATAAATATAATTAAAATTAATATTCTACAGTATTACTCTTCATTATATTTGCATTAATTTGAGAATTTTGAGCGATATTTAAAACAAAAATTAGATAATTAGACTATACACGAAAAAAAATTTAAATATTGAAAATATGCAGATAATATCTAATTCAAAATTTTCAAACTTTTTTTAATGGATAACTCTAAAACCAAAAGTTTAGCCTATTTTGACCAATTATGGATAACTCTAAAATCAATTTTGATAACAAATAAAAACCTCGACAGTATGCAACAAAATAAATAACAGCAATCAAACCATCAGAGCTCAAAATGTGGAAAAACAATAAGATACCCAAAAATTTGAACTCTAATTGGTTTTGATATTAGAGATTAGATAAAATTTGTGAGTCAAAAAAACTTTTCGATATATAAAATTAAAGTTACAAATTAAATATTATTACAATGGTTATAATGTAAATTATTCCAGAGGATAAAAATGAAAAGATTTGAGCACATAAAACAAAAAAATTTCGCACCGTCTAGAGATAATGGTGGCCAAAGATGAGTTGAAAGGTGAGAGGCGGCGTGGGTTCAGCTCAGAAAATTCTACTAATTTTGACCTTATTCATTAATGTTTAAAATTTAACCTTGCTCAAATTCAATTTGTAATTCCTCTCAAAATTTTCGAATTTCATTTTTAACCGTGACTAGTGGATACTTGATTAACTATTGCTTAAATAATTTATAAGATATAATAAATAATATAATAATTAAACTATCTTTTTGTTTTATTGAGTAATTATTATTTTAATTTCATGCATTAAAATATAAATAGTTATGAACTTAAATTTATATGATAAATGTAGAATAGAAATTATAAATAATATTTATATATAAATTATTTGTATTATATATAATAATTAATAAATATTAATTTTTTCACTCCAATTCGGTTTCATAACATATCAGCATAATTCAATACGATTTTCGTTTTGGTTTTAGATAAAATATTCAGATCCGTTTCAAATAAAATTAACGGGACAATTTAGTTCGATTCTAATAAAAAAATTAACGATAAAATTCGATTCTTATTTTTTTCGATAATTCGATTCAGTACAAAAAGATTTAAACTCTTGTACACTCGTTCATTTGAGCCATACAAAGTAATAGACCAAATTAAATAGATTCTTTTTAAGAATCAAATTGGCTAGATCATAAATAAATGATTGGTAGATGGAATGGAGTTCCTGCTTATGTAAATTTGGCTGCTTTAATTTATTTTTAGCATTTAGTTGGCCAGGTAAATATTTTTTTTGGTCTCACTCCGCAGTATCCTGAATGAATCTCAACTCATACAGTTATTTGTCAGCTGTGAAATGCACCTTTAATCTCGTATCACATTTAGACTAATTCTCGTTCGAGTCGGAAAGATGTTTTACGAAAAATAAAATTCTGATTTCAAATTTTAAATATCGGGTTACACGAACTCGCTAACTTTCTTAAGTATGCCAATAAAATTGTGGCATATTATGTGGGATAATTAAGAAGAGTCGGAAAAAAGGAGAAAGGTGTAATAGAGAATGGGCCTACTGCATGTGGCACGTGAATTTTGTTCTGTAGAAGAGATTTTCATGGATTTCCTAGTAGACTATGACTAAGAAGAGTCCCTTTCTGCCAAACTTTCCATTCTAATTTCCATGCCCATGCCTTTTTCATTCATTATCTATTTTCTTTCCAATTGCAGGTTTTTATATTAAATTATATACCCACACAATTATTTTACTAATTACATATAAAAGGCAATTTAATTTGTCATTGATTAATTAATTTAATTAATTTTCAACGAATTATATCTTTCATTCTTTATTTTTCCAATTCATAATTTTGTTATCACTTCAAAATTATATTACCGCTATAGTTTAAGGGACAATTTACATCATTGGCGACCCCATTATATACGTATGGTCTCTGATTTCGTGAAGAAGATTGAATTTGAATTAACTGGTATTTTTTTTTATGTTTTTTATTAATTGTATAGTTATATGTTAAACCCATATTTTATTTTTTCTTTTTGAAGGATCAAGAAGATGTGAGAACAAGAAGAGGTTTCGATTTGTGGAGGATGTAATGGAGCCATCAAGAAACAGCAAAGAATATAGAAACAAACATTTGTTAGGTAAGAGAAAATAGAGAAATAATGAAAATGGAGAATTTCTTAAACCAGAAGAAAATTATTTACGGTGCAAAATTGTTGGAGGCCATGCCTGAAAATAGAAACCTCAAAGGTTGTAATTTATCATCTGCCTGATACTTTTTTTCATGGAAATTAAAAACTTGTAAATTTCCAAGTCAATCTTGTTCTTTGGTTAATTTGTTGGATATACATAATATAAATATGTGTATATATATAATATGTAACGTTTGAGGGGATTTTTCTTGTCTAGATCATGTTTATGTACAGCCATGTAAGACAAAAAATTATTTCCACATACACAGCATTTTCTAATTGATTGGTCCACCCAATTTTTTTTCCGTGTTTGGGTTATATGGACGAATGCCACCCTGCATTGCTTCCTCCACATCCATAATTTGCATTCTGCTTCACTAATATCCATCCACACTGCTTCTTCTAATCCAAGTTCTCTTGTAATGCAAAAGGCTAACACTTGAGCTTTCGCTCCTCTAAAAATTCTCTTGTATATATATATAACGAGAAATAATCAGTGAGAATAATTCTACAACGTAATCAATGCCACGCTTGTATTCAAAGATTTTACTGTCAAAAGTATATGAACGGGTGCAATGGAAGGCAGATGCATAATTATACCTATTAAGTAATTGAAATGAAGAGTTTTCATATCAAAAAATAGGGACAAGGAGCTAGAAAGAAATATATTGATCAGCATTTTGCTATTGAGTACGCCAATTCAAACTTCTGTAACTTGAATACAATCCCCTATTTTCATATCCTTCAACAGTGCTACCACATACAAGACTGCATCCATTGTCTTACAATCAATTTTACTTACCCGAAATGACAACCAAAACCGCTGAAAGCCCGTAATCTCAGCTTGATTTTTCTATCTCCAGCTTCAAAATGGAGAATTTATCACTCCTTCCTTAATACAGTAGCAGCAATTGATGATTTGATGCAACACTCTCTTTAATATACCACAGCTTCATCAAGTGAAAATATAAAATGAGTGCCATCCGTTGGAGAGCTGAAATTGAGAATATGACAACCGAACCCTCAGGCTGAAAATACAACTTTCCATGACATTCCCATAAAATTAAGTTTCAAGACATCTCGATAATTCTTGGCCGCTTTTTGGACCCTTTTTCTCCAACAGCTTGACTTGAGCCATCATTGCTAAATTTAGACACTTTCTGCTTTAATGTTTTGTCATCATTTTCATCATTATCGGCTTCCCTGTCTGTTTCATCATTCTCATCATCACTTGTACCTTCTGATTCCGTTTCACTGCTGTCAGAATCCAAAGGAACCAATTGACCCTTGCTTATTGCGGATTCAGCTGCAGCTATAGCTTCTGGAGTATGAAGATCAGCAATACCCAGCATCAAATCCTGTAATTAAGATGCATCAAAAGTTAAATTAGAGTCCCGGAAAATCATGGCTGCAACAATTCAAGGGAGAGAGAGCCTCAAGTACCATCTCAATGACTTCAGATTCTGTTCCAGTAAGCGCATCAATGACATAGTTTTGAGAATTTTTCTATAAATGTTTAAGAAGTATTGCAAAATTAATTAGAAGGGGCAGTGTTAAGATGCTGGTAAACAAAACATATCCCTATCTACAAGAACACATACTTTACAATCTTGCTGCAACTGTTTATTAGCTTCAGATATGACTCCTACGAAATCTTTCACTTTTCCCAGAACTGCATTTATGGAAACAATGTTAGCAACCAGGGCTAGCCAGGTCAAGTTCAAATGATACTATCCATCATGGCCAAATGCCACCCTAGCATATATTTCAATTAATAAGTTACCCACAGATTCATTTCTGACAGAAAATTCTACCCATTAAAATAGAAAAACCTAAAATATAGCATAGTAAACTGACCCCATTTTCAGCTTGTTATGAATAAGCATTTTTAGAGAACAGATTTTTTTTTTTTTCAATAGAAACATCTACAAGATGCAAAGATAGCAACACATATGAGAAAAATGATAAGTGGGCTGCAATTCTAAATGATTGAAATCTATGAATGACAGACAGAAAGATAGCCATCAAATGGCTCCATGGAGATCTATCTTTCAACAATAACAATCAAAGTTGATATCTTTTTTGGTACTAAGGTTAGCGAAGAGATAAAATAACCGTTACAGGGTCACCAGGTATGGCCAAAATATAGACTATAGTGGAGCAGGACCTATACCAATCATATGCTAAATTAAACTGACACCCAAAACTTTAAGATAAATAATACTAGTCACAGGAAATTTCACTAGATATTTCAGTCAAACAAAAGTAACCATAGAAGTTGAAAAATAGGTATCAAAAACGTTCAAGGACGAGGCTTGTATGATAGTTCATTGCCATTATTCAAGCTCCTACACAACATAGGAAGGTGGTGTAAATGATTATAATTCCTTTGCCAATAGCAGGTCCATAAACAGATGAATATGGCAATAAAAGAATAGAAAAGAAATAAACCCACCACAAATTTTCAAATACTGCTATCTAAGAGACTCTTACACAAAGTTTATATTATACTAGAGAAAAAATGATAAAAAAAATATATATATATTTGGGAAAATTGTAGAATAATCTCACACCACAAGAGCAAAGCCAATATATACTGCTATATAAACTGACCTTAAGCAATGGGAAACCTAAGAAGGCAAGACATGAAAAGATTTCATAAACGGATGGCTTATGGCAACCCACAATGTATATTCATCCTGGGACTTCTCATAACAAAAAAAAAATAAACAGCATAGCAAAAGAAAAAAATACTCATTATTTGCAACTGAACAAAATATTGCAACAAAAGGAAATTCCAGTGGGGATCAGTTTAATCATAGAAAGGAACAATCTTCACAAAAGAAATAAAATCCCAAAGACAAATTACCTTGACTTTGAGCAACTGTACTAGTTAGGCTCTTTTCATGAGGAGGGGATTTCTTGAAATGGGAGACTGAGTCCTTATTACAGACAAGAAGGGAGGAGTCTGAAAAAATGAAAACAGTTAAAAAGATTGTACATGTCAATGTAGAAATAAAAAAAAAAAAAAGTAATAAAGGAACGAAGAAGACACCAAGAGCAGAGGCAGCAGAGAGATTCTTGTGCTCCAAATGCAGAAGGTCTTTGCTTGAACTGCCCATCCTTCTCCAAGCGAAATTATACAAAATTAGAAATTCAATCTACCCACGAGAAAAAAATTCAGCAATCAAGGAAGAAAACCAACTTCCATAACATAATCCAAGATGGACCAAAACAAGCCTAGACTGAGATACTTGTCAAACAACCAAGTCGAATTTGAAGGCGATTGAGATAATTTTTATTAGGAGGAGAAGCGGAAAATAACGAGCTCTGGTCAGGAGCATAGCTATTCTAAGTCTTGAATTGAAGAATTGAAGATAAATTTAGTGAGGGAAAAAGAAAACCCAAACCTGAAAAAACAACAACAAAATGAACATGAATTCCTAATTCAAGACTTTAACTAAAGAATCAAAGGTAACAGAAAAGAAAAATCAAAATCAAAAGTCTAAATTATATAATCAAAATCAAAATGCATTGGCATGATAAAACAAAACTTAGAAATTCAAGGACTCAACTGAATAATTTTAACACAAAATTGGCAAAATCCATTGCACAAAGAAGCAGAAATTAATCGAATCAGACCTTAAAGCCTAAGGGCTAATCACCTAGAACCGGCCACAACGCAGCCGGAACGAACCAATCAACAGCTGAGATTTCCTCAGCTCATTAATCAACAAGCCCACAGCATAGTCTACAACATCCTCAGAAAACGCAGAATCAGTCACCAAGGAGAGCAGAAGAGGGCGGTGGCGACAGGTTTATGGCAGTGGCCAGAGGCGGAGCACGGTGGTGAGAGGCGGAGAGGCAGGTGGCGAGTGAAGGGGGCAGAGGTTTCGATCGAAGAAAGAGAAACAGAGGGGAAGAGCAACCGACTATTATTAGTTCTCCTCTAATTTTTTTTCAAGCATAAATAATTCATTTTTTAATATTTTAAAAAATTATAAATTCTTGTAAGTTCAATTTTTAATTCACTCCCAACATCGTTCGGGTTCGAGTCAAATTCGATTCAATCCTAACAATATGAGACCCGAGCAACCCCTTTAACCCAAAATTCAACTTTTTGAAATAATTTTTTTTTTCTCCTTAAGCAAGTAGTAGTTCCCGGGGGGACATTTTTATATTTGCTGCATTTTGAAAAGTTAATTGGGTTTTTGGTGTGTTTCAGGATGTATTTGGGGTATTTATTACATTTCCGCAAATATTATTTGCGGAAATGCATTGAAATCCGGGGTTCCATTTCCGCAAAGGTCATTTGCGAAAATGGAACGTGTCAGTTGACCATCCATTTCCGCAAATGACCTTTGCGGAAATGGATATGTCAGACTGGATGTCCATTTCCGCAAATTAACTTTGCGGAAATGGACTATTGTGCCCCCCCAACGGACACCTGCAACCCACCGCCCAACTTCCCATTAAATATGCCAACCCTTATACAAATGCCCTCCCCTCTTCATTTCATTTGTAAATTCTAACGTGAATATATTAGAATTGTGAGTGTAAATGGAGTGAAAGTGAGGTTGAGGTTGAGGTTGAGGTTGAAAGTTGAAGGGCCCGGTGAAGGTGAAGGTGATGGTGAAGTTGAAGGTGAAGGTAAGTGTAAATTTTATTTAATTTATATTAGTTTGTAATTATTAATTTTATTATTTAAATAAATTTTGTAATACGTATATGTATATTGTTATTTTATCAGATAATAAGTTGAATTTGAAGGTTGGCGTTCAAATATTGTCGAGGTAGTGTAAATAATTAATAAATAGACGTATATATATATAAATGTATTAGAAATTTATTTTTTTTAACATTTTTTGTAGTATATTAGTTGTGAAATTGTAGATTAAAGCAGTCCGAAATTTCGGTGACTTGAGAACAAAAAGGTAAAATTTGAAATTGATTAAATAAAAATATTGCAAATTAATTATCGCAGTGTAGTAATATTTTTTTTAGCAATAATATTTAATAGAAGAATGGTAATATTTATTTGTAACAACCATGAATGACGTTGAAATATAAAACAATTTGCGTAATTTTTTTGCAAATTTAAATGTGTTAACAATTAAATTTATTTTGCAATTTTTGTAGTATATTTGTTGTGCAATTGTAGATTGAAATAGTACGAAATTTCGGCGACCGGAGAAGACAAAGGTAAAAGTTTAAAGTAATTTAATATAAATATTGCAAATCTATTGTTGATGTGGAGCGGGTTTTTTTTTTTTTTGAGTAGAGATATATAATATTGTAATGGTAATATTAGTTTAGTACAACAATAAATGACATTTATGAATATATCTATTTGTGAAATATTATGTGTTTTGAAAAAAAGTAAGAAATGTAATTTTAGTGTAAATAATTAATAAATAGACGTATATATATGTAAATGTGTGAATAATTTTATTTTATTTAACAATTTTTGTAGTGTATTTTTTGTGAAATTGTAGATTGAAATAGTCCGAAATTTGCGGTGACTTGGGAAGTAAAAGGTAAAATTATAAAATAATTTAATATAAATATTGCAGATTTATTCTTGATGGGTAGCGGTTTTATTTTTGAGTAATAAAATATAATATTATAATAGTAGTAGTAATGTGTAAAAAGAATAAATCATGTTGATACATATAAATATTTGTGAAATTATAGGTTAGTTGAGTTAAATTTAAATGTTAATTTATATATGTGTATAAATTCATGAATTTATTTGTATTGTGCTGGAATATAGGTGTTTTGAAAAATGGACCGCATTCCAAACCAGCAATTTGTAAAACCGGGACCGGCTGTAGATGACCTGTTAACGTTAAAAGGAAAATATCGTGCAGATGCGGTGTGGAGCAATAACGTAATTTTAATTTCAGCATTTTTTATAATATATATTTGCTTTTATTTTATGGGGAAAATGTAGCGACAACTGGCTATTATTAAAAAAATTTGCTTATATTTAATACATATCAGGTTGCCCATGATGTGTTATTTTTGAGAAGAGCTAGTATGGGAGCCCACTATGCAAATATTGACCCTAGAATTATACCATATCTGAGGCGGGCAGGATTTTATGGCGTAGCACAGATTGGTATAATGAATATAGATGCAAATCTAGTGACTGCACTTGTTGAGAGATGGAGGCCGGAGACGCACACATTTCATCTCGCTGTCGGAGAGGCGACTGTAACACTACAAGATATTCAGATACTGACTGGTTTACCCATTGAAAGGTGCCCGGTAACCGGTCATATGAAATATAATTCGCACATTATATGCAATCAGCTGCTAGGACAAATGCCACCCGATAATGTTATAAAAGGACACTCAATAAAAATGACGTGGTTGTCTAATGCATTTAATTCCTTACCTGCCGGTGCAACGGAGTACCAAATACAGTGCTTCACTCGCGCATGGATACTGCGGTGTATCGGTGGGTTGTTGTGTCCGTCTCAAGCAAACAATTATATTCATTTGATGTGGCTACCGTTGCTTGAGGATTTAGAAGATGTTGGTAGTTACAGTTGGGGTCGGCTACGTTGGCGTGGTTGTATAGAGAGATTTGTCGTGCTACGCGTCCTAATGCCCACGGGATTTGTGGGTATCTACTGCTATTGCAAATGTGGGCATGGGAAAGACTTCCGCAATTTCAGCCCACTTTTACCCAGGGATTTGTGCTGGATCAGACTCGGCCTTAAGGGTATAGGTAAGTTTGGTTTCTTTTACCCATTGTTTATTTTAGTTGTGGTTAATGTTTATAATTGTTAAAATATTTAATTATTTACATAAAATCTAATTTATTTGTGAAGTTATTAATTAAAGTTGGTACTTATTTATGTATCGGCCTAACTATTTAATTAGATAGAAAATAATTTTTTTATTAATTTAGTGATTTATTTTTTTTTTCTATTTGAGATATTTTAGTAACACAATAAAGTATTTTGTATTAGATGGCGATCTCCTATAAATTTAAGTGTTAATAATAGCAAAGATATGCATGTTATTCGATTCGACCTGGATATGCAGCATGATAATGAGGTTAGTAAATTTATGTACAATTTGCTTGTATAATAATCTGTATGGATATTTGAGTATATATCGGTGATTGAGGTTATTTTTTTGTAGATGAAGTGGCAGCCGTACAAAGGTGTTATGCATCTATTACCGGCTTTCTGCACGAATGGCCATAACATTTGGAGAGCTGTTGTTCCGTTAGTATGTTTTCATATAATTGAGTGGCACCACCCCGATCGTTGTCTTAGTCAATTTGGAATGAACCAACCCATTCATAGGGAACCAATGATCAACGATAGAGTGCACTCAGTTGATTTGAGAGGAAACTATGACCATGATTGGGAAATAACATTTGGCAATTTTATTATCGAGTGGAATAATCGCCTCAATCGAGTTGTCACTACTGCTGCGTTGACGGAACCACTGCATATTCGATCGCAATACATGCAGTGGTACTTGTGGTAATCCATCGCACCGTTCGGTTAACCTATTTTTCGGCTCGATTTGTCGATTAACCAAGTCTATCGGTTTTTTGAACAACCCTAGACATATTGAACAATTAATAAATTGACTAAAATGTTTTTTTTAAATAAAATAAATTGGAAATATATTTTAAAGTAATGAAAATTAAAGAAATATAAATAATTAGAAATGTAAATATTGAAATAAAAAAATTGTAATAAATAAATAAATAAATAAGTATATATATGTATATATAAATTATATGAGTATTTATGTATTGGTTATCTATTCGGTTAACCGGTTCATAAGGCAAAAAAATAAATCAGTCAATTAATATCGATTTTTTTAAAATACTAACCGTTAACCATTAAAATTGTTCGATTAATCTATTTTTCGAATCAATTTCGGTTTGATTTTTCGATTAAACAAGTCTAACTATTTTTTTTGCTCACCGGAAGAGTCTCCTTTCAGCCAAACTTCCCATTCTAATTCCCATGCCCACAATTTATTCATTGATCATCCATCTTTCTTTCCGATTGCTGGTTTTTATATTAAATTATTTACCCACGCGGCCACACAATTAATTTACTAATTATATATAAAAGGCAATTTAATTTGTAATTGACTAATTAATTAATTTAATTAATTTTCAACGAATTATAATTGTTTCATAATTATGTCTTTCATTCTTTATTTTTCCAATTCATAATTTTGTTATCACTTAAAAATTATATTACGACTACATAGTTTAAGGGGTAATTTACATCATTGATCACACAACTATAACCATTGTAAAAATAAAATCTCTTATTTTTAATTTTTAATATAAAAATTACTCAATTTTAATTTAATAAGAAATTTATTTTAATAAGGTATTGCAGGTTTGCAGGTTAATATTGCAGTTTCTTTTGATTTCAACAATTTTATTTAGCCTCTAATATCAATCAAAGAGAGTGTGCTGCACATAAAAATTTTAATTCGCCTAGACATAATTATATAACTACTCAAAGATCTAAAAATTATTTTGGATATTGGATTTTAAGATTTTTTACTTCATTTAGTTTTTCGTATTTATTAAAATACGAAAAATTTGCAACAAAATCCAAAAACTCACAATTTTTTAAAAAATAATTCTCAAATTCACTCTGTTTTGGGCCAAATTCTTCTAAATATCTTTTAAGAGTTCAACTTATAAACTGTTAAATTTTTTCAAATGATTCATTTAGAGAATTAATACGGTCAATAATAATATTTAACAATTATATTATTGGATCACTGTCTACTCTGTTATCTAAATGAAAACAATCAAGAAATTGATAATTACTTGATATCAAAAATTTAATAATTTAGATGAATTTTTTTCGAGGTGTTAGAATAATTGGGTCTAAAGCATAGCGAGTTTGAAATTTTTGTTTTTAAAAAAAAAAATCTTTGAACTTTGTTTCAAGTTCCCGATATTTTAAAGAATATGAAAATTTTAAAAAGACATAAACCTTAAAATTTAGTCTCTAAAATAATTTTAAAATCTAAGTGAATTAAAATTTATAGTATAGAGTATACTCGCTTTAATTAGTATCATGGTTTTGAAAAAAAAAGGTTAGAACGTTGATCTATAAACCTACAATAACTTGTTAAATGGAGTTTTTTGTTATATGAATTAAAATTAAGTGATTTTTATATTATAAATTAAAGGTTAGGAATTTAATTGTTACAAATATCATTGTTGGATTACCAATAATGCAAATTACCCTAGTTTAGGTGAAATCAATTAATTTAAGTGAAACATAATACAAGTGGAGACTGTAAATTTCTATCCCATCCAGATACTCAAAACAACACACTGATAAAAAATATAATTTAAATTTAAATTTATCATGACTCATCAATAACATGTTTATAAGTTTACCCATATAATTTTCAAAATGCGTTAGCCAATCCATTCTGTATGATCCACTCTATTTATATAATGTCGATAGAAAAATATTTATATTTTAGTGAAAAATTAAAAAGATGAAAAACAATGTCATAAAATTCAAATCATATAAGACCCGTATAATAATTATCCATTGAGTCACATGATCTAATTAATTAGACCCAATCTAACTTATTTATGATACATACAATTTTTATCCATTTATAACACAATCCTTCCTTCGTATAAGTTATTAAACCCTAATCTAATTTGTATGGTCCATTTATGTGCAAGTTATTAAACAATGTTTTGTGGTCAGTATAATAGGGCCACAAACCATAGTTGCCATTATTTTTTTTTTATAATTACCCAGCTCATTATTATTCTATTTTTTTTAATTCTATGAAAATATTCTAATAATAAATGTCGATTTCAATGTATTATAAGATTTTAATCCTTTATGAAAATAATAATAATAATCCTATTTTCTGCAGCTCTGTTGAGCTTGTTCGAGCCAACCGCAGGCAACTGAGAAGGAATTAATTATAATGTTATCTATACAAATCCCATCGGTACCATCTATTCCCGTTGACCTAAAGGTTGAATTTTCTCTATCCTTAATGGAAAATATTGAAATATTTGAGCAGTTTGAGAAAAAACTGTATGAAAAACATTAAGGGCATATTTTAAAAACGCATTATACTTAATGTTGGAAGTTGGAACCCTTATTTATTTACTCATACGATATCACTGGAGATGTTTCAATTATAATAGGTAAGAGGGCAAGTAACTTACTCATTAGTGAAGAGTGACGGTAGGACATGGAGTGGCTAAAGTTAATTAAGCCTGTCGAAAATCATCATAGCCTCCTCTGTAGATTCCAAATTATTGCTTTATGAAAAATGAGCTTCGACGAGTGGATTTAGCGGTGCGGCCTTTTAATATAAGTACTATCAGTTCTCAAATTATTTGTTTTTCTTATATTAATGAAAGAGTATTCTGCTAATTAAATATTTGAATCATATGATGGATTCGATTTGGCCCATTAATAATTTTATTCATTTATGAGCCATTTAACAATGAGTCCATTTGAATTATAACCAACCCGATTCTATTTAATTTATTTATAATCCATAAAATTTTGACCAGTTTATAATCCGATCCAAATCTACTTAATGTGATGCCACCCATACTTGTTATCTTTAGTTATATAATATATTATTTAATATACTGAAATTTTTTCAAATTTGTAACCACGCACAGTGCACATATCAAACTAGTTAATTTTGTTGCAGCAGATGCTAGAGTAAAGAGATTATACAAAGTTGACTTTTATTGTGATTAGATTTCTTATATTTATATGTAAAAAAGAAAAAAAAAAGGATTATTTATATCAAAATTAGGGACTTTATGTCTTACAGGCAGCAAGTCTGATCTAAGTGAGCACGATTTTAAGCATCATCAATGACAATCACTTTTCTTTAATAATAAGAAACTTACTAATCTCAGATTCATTTTTCCTATTAAAAAAAATATTACTAAAAACTACTCAATTAATAAATGATGCTTAATATTATAAAAAATTTATAAAAATCTTTAAAAAAAAAGTTATTTTCATCCTTTTTCTCGGAGAGTATTTTCATGCTTTACTATCAAACAAAAAACTACTACTAATAATAATAATAATATATTTAATTTGAGATTAATTAACAGTTAACTAAAATAATCTAAATGGAAGATTGATAATCGAATCTTTGAATCCAGCCACGGAAGGGAACAAAAGACAGGCAAAGTCCAAACAAGCCCTGTAGTAGCACTCAAAGTTGAATGTTTTACGTGCTGACTGACTATCAAAAGAATCCCGATGACTTGAGCTTTCGGCGTTTTCTTCTTTTTCTCCTTTTACTCTTTTACCCTTTCACTCTCCAGTCATTATAAATTATTAATTAAACTATTTAATCACATTTATTCACTCCCTTCTTTAATAATTTATATTTCTTTATTAAAAAATTCAAAAAGAAAAATTGTCATATACCATGTGAGCCGTAATCTGTTGTGTCAAAAGTAAAAAGATTCCAACTGTCAACCGCCATCAACGTATTACAGAACGGTAAAACAGGAAAAATATAAATGTAATTATAGGAATACCAAGGAGCATTATAGTAATTATACCATTCTCTTTCTGCGTCCAACTTGCCAGCTTTGCTGGCTCTCTTAATACTCCTCTCTTTCTCTCTCTCTATAATTCTTGCTGCAGTGGATAACTTCCTCTGCCTGAGGACTTTTACAATGCAGGTATGTTCTTGGTTTTCTTTCATGGAGCTGAAAATAGACTACTGAAATTTCTGATCCTGGTGTAAATTTTTGTTTCCGATTGGGAATTTGTGTGATTCATTTTTTTGTTTTTATTGCTGTTAGACAAGAACGGTTCAAGTTAAGCAGGTGTCAGATCTAGCAAGCGAGAGAGAGGTTCATGAGTTCTTCTCTTTCTCTGGCGAAATCGAACATATTGAGATCCGCCGGTGCGTTCTTTGCTTCTTTCTGTATTTATATACTTTCTGTTTTTGAAGTCCTATTTGCTTCTGCGTTTTCTCCCTGGGATAATGTGGAAACAGTTAACAACATTGTTTTCATCTTTTAATAACCCAGAAGACACTTTAAGATCTTCCTTTTGTGCTAAAGATTTACCGTTCATAGAAGTGTTGCGGAGGAAATGCAGGAGAAAGAATGGAAGTGAAAATATGAAGTTATTATGATTATTATGTGTTCTGTTGTGCGTATTTCTTTTTCGTATGCGTTTAATATGTTTGATTAATACTTAATAGATTTCTTGGCGTTGTGTCTTTGGATGCAGTGAAAATGGAGGGTCAAAAACTGCATTTGTTACGTTCAAAGATCCTAAAGCACTAGAAATTGCATTGTTGTTATCTGTATGTACCTGCATTCTTCTTTTTTTTTTTTTTATTATTTATCTTTTGTGGTTACTTTCTTTGTGAAATCCGATAATTTGTGTATGCTAATATTTTAATCCGTGTGACAGCAAGTGCACTATAACTATAACCGATTTTAAATTATTAAATGATTAAATTTTAAGCAATTGAAAGGTATTCTTTAAGATTACCCTTTTTACGTTGTCCCAACTGCAGGTTGATATATGCTAATTTATTATTAATGACTTATATGAGAATTAGGTTTAAGTAAACATCATCAAATTGCAACATGATGATTTAATTGGATTAATTGCTTTTTGTTTAAGAAAGTAGGAGGATAATCTATTTCATGTTATGCTTTCCAATTATATACACTTACTGTTTTAGTTGTCTTTCCCTAGAACGTGCAGGGTGTGTCTTTCTCAAGAATGACACATTACAGATAACATAGTGTTTCTTGGTCCTGTATATCTGATATGTAATTCTTTTTTTGCTTGGTACGAGCAGCCGTTTTGCTTGAAAAAGTTAATAGAAAGTGAATATTAATATTGGTGCAGGGAGCAACTATAGTAGATCAGATAGTGACCATAATTCCTGCAGAAGACTATGTGCCACAGCATGAACTGCAGGTGAGTAGATGAGCAATTGCTGCAATTTCTTATTCATATGATTCCAAATATCCATATTCACAACTGCTAGTTCACAGGAAGTTAGAAAGGTGGATGACGCAGTATCCATTGTTCCTGCTAAAAGTTCTCCATCAAATATGGAGGTAGGTAAATTTAACAATGCTATATTTGCTAATTTGTCTAACAATAGAACTGTTTGCTGGTAGATAGTAATGACTGTCCGAAAGTCTAAAGGCTGTGGAACCGTGGTGTTCATGCTTTATGTTCTTGTTTGAAAAAGAAAAAAAGAATCAAAGTTTAGAGAATGCCTAATTTTCCAAGCAAAAGATTCAAATAACTGTCCTACATAATCTTCTCTCTGCTCTTGCTGTAAGCACTTTGTATGGTCTTTAGAAAGTGGAAAGTGATTGATGACTATCCAGTTTGCGAATGCATGTAGCTTTTCTCAATCTGAGCATCTTATGTGATAAAATATGGCCATACCTGTGTTGTAACAGATACTTCAGATAATGTCTAGTCATCTGCACTTCAAAAATTCTCCTATAGTCTTTGTCTAATGTTCTCTTTGTCCGCAGGCTAAATCTAGTTCACCTGGTAATGGAAAATTGTATGTAAGTAGAGCGCAAGAAGTGGTTTCAAGTGTGCTGGCAAAAGGGTCAGCTTTTGGCCAAGATGCAATGAATAAGGCTAAGGCATTTGATGAAAAACATCGTTTGACTGCTAGTGCATCTGCCAAGGTAGTTTCCTTTGATCGAAGAGTTGGGCTCACCGAGAAATTGACAGTTGGCATTTCTGCAGTCAATGAGAAAGTAAAATCTGTGGATCAAAGGCTTCATGTTTCAGATAAAACAATGGCAGCAATATTTGCAGCAGAGAGGAAGATAAATGACACGGGATCAGCTGTCAAATCAAGCAGGTGTTCTCTTCATTTACATTATTTCTTCTGGTTTTCTGGTTCTTGAAGACATTGTTTCTCATTTCTGGTAACTTCAAATAATGGATATTTTATGTACCTAGTTTCTCTCTTTCTGTGCTTCATCAATGTGCATTTGATATGCTGTGTACTTGCATAAATTATGAAAAGTTGTTTTGGAGGTTTGGTTGAACATAGTAGTTTTTGATAAATTTATCTGCTTGCATAGGGATATACCTTCTATTTTTGTGTTACCGTGAGGATTCCATAATTGATTGTGGATTTTAATTCACAAACTTTTGAAACTAAAGGACCATCTGAGAAATGCTGGTTCTGTGTATAGCTGATCACTTTACTGGTTTTAGGAATGTAAAATGAATGTAAAATGAGTGGTTCTGAGAAAGTAGTTAGGATACATAGCCCGTCATCTTGAAAAGCCTAAAGGAGAGGCAAGGAAATCTTTAGGAGATGGAAAAGAGAGTGTGGTTGAGTTCAAATCTATTGAGATATGTGCATAACTTTTTGTACAAGTGAGTGTTATTATGTTGCTCTAACTGACCTCTGGAACTGAGTGCAACAATTATTATCAAAGGTATAGTTGTGATGGTCTTAGTGCTGCACTATCTTTTCCGTGAATATTTTTGAATTCTTTTGATAACTTTGTCCACATGGGACAACTTTTCCACTTGTAACTAGGGGAGCCAACTCGCAATTGCTGTTGATTTGTTCTTTAGGCTTGTATGTAGTAGCCTAATTTTTCATGTTCATCTGTTAATTAATCTGCTCAATTAACTTTTATAGGGATAAAGCCAGGGCAGTTGATTAGTTTTTAGAACAGAGGAAATGGACTTTTAGTGTGATATTTTCTTTTTGTGCCCATGAATCTTATTTTTGGTTGCTTTATTGTTGTTTGATTGTGCCCTGAGCTTCTGCTGTTATTATAAATGTTAATATGTATTAGTGAAATTTGTTTGCAACTCTGGACAGATATGTTACAGCTGGAGCAGCATGGCTAAATGGTGCCTTCGGTAAGGTGGCAAGGGCTGGCCAGGTTGCTGGTACAAAAACCAAGGAAAAGTTCAATTTGGCTGTATCAAACTTGACTTCCAAGGTCAGATCTATCAGCACTACTATTATTACAAATGTTGGCCATCTGCCATCTCTATGCTTGTTTTCTTTTTGTTGCTTAAACTTGATACTAAGATAATCAATAGTTTCGCCACTATTACTAAGATAATCGGTGTCATTGATATTATCATCTCTTTTGTTGTTTAATACTGCTGCTGTATGTTGGAACGTATAGTCGGTGCATCCTGTGCTCAAACATGAGTTCTCCATATATAAGTTGATATAAAATTATTAAATGATTTATTTTGTATTGCGGTGTATGGCACAAAAAAGATCAATCTCTAGTCCTATGAATCTTAGCTTCAACATGAATTTGATACTGTTATCAGTAGGCAATGTATGGTTGTGGTTTTGTTTCTCTTTAACCATTAAAATAATGCTCATACAGGATAACATTGTTGCTCTATTTCTTTCTATATGTCTAACAGTCCTCTCTCTGTGAATGCAGGACTCTCCTATTGCCGTGTAAGCTATAATTTAAAGCAGTAAAATCTACCTCGGGAGCCCTTGTGTCGAGTGCAAAGACTTGTCTCCAGTCGTTCATTTCAGTGAATGCAATGTAGATATTGGGATTGGAGCTGCAGGCTTGCTGGAGGACAAGAATCAGAGAAATTTATGCTCAGTGTTCCCTTTATGCATTCTTGTATTTGGTTTGATGCGTGCGGGCGTGCGATTATCATGAACCCAAAATTGGTGTTTTTTTTCAATATTCTTTGATTCCTAGGGTCATATGCCTCTGGCTTCCTTGTAATTTTGGCTTTTTTTTTGGCAACATTGGTTTCATGTCTCAAAAGAAAATTAAATTCACACTGCAATAGAATGTCATCGTTTCTGCGCATCCAAGACCACGAACTTCGGTTTCTTTCCGGCTGTACTTTTGAGTGATCAAAAGTACCCAATCGGATCCAGTCAAAACTAAGATCTAAATTGGTTAATGTTACTTTTCCTGAAACTGAACTGGACCAATAATGTAGATTGTCCACAGATGACAGAACTAATTTACATAACTCATTTCTACATAATTTCACAATTAATTCCAAAAATTTAAATGGTGAAAAATTCCTGCATCTGCAGCTGCAGCACATTGCGTTGTCCAAATGTTTTGCTTGGGTCATCGCCATAATTCACAAATAAATTTGTGGTATGGCTTACATGTGAAATGCACATACTTGACAAAGAGTAGGAATTCAAATAGGTGTGAAGGAGATAAAAAAAGGCGAATATCATAGACAAATAGAACAAAATAAAGCAACAATTAAATGTTGAGCTAATAAATTGGGAAGATATAGGTTTGAAGTGGTTGGATATAACTTAGCATGTGCAATGTTATTTTTTTGCTATTCCATGTTAATCTTGCTTAATTCTGGCTTTGACAGGTAAATGCTAGTCTGCCATGATATTTAAATAAAATGTTTCTTTTACATGATTTGGGGCATCTTATATGGCTATTCTGATTGTTCAACTATTATCAAAGAATATGCTCAAATTACATTAACTATGAGTTTCCCAAGAAAAGAAACATCTTTAAACGAAAGGGTATTGGCTAATATTGTATTGTACACTAATTTATGAAAGAAGCCAAAACATGATTCTTGGCTGTTACTTCCAGCAACAAGATTTTTTTATCTGTTTCTTTCTTCTTACAGTTGTTTTCCATGTGATCCCTACCTTTCAAACGGCACCCATAATTTAGCTTTGTTACACCTAAAACTAAAACAATATGGAAATACTTTGGAAGACCTGTTTTTGTTATAACTTCAAGTAATTAGACTTTGTTTTTGTTATGTATAACTTTCATTATTCCTTGCATAATGATGCTGGCATCCAAATGAACAGCTGCCATTCGCTGCACCGTACCGTCTGATTAGCGTGTATTACAGTATACATTTGATTGGACGGTTAATTATAAATAAATATCAATACTTATTTTATTATAAAAAAACGTTTAATATAAATCTCGTATTCATACGAGTAATTTATTTTTTACCCATGTTTCTCTTTTTAAGGTATGATGGAATTTATGAGTAACAATAATAATCCTATCCACATTATTTTTGCCCAAAAATTATTTATATATATTTTTTTACCACTGTAAAATTTTGGGCAAGAAAAAAAGACCATAAACATAATAGAATATTTCCAGGATATTCTGGTACATCCCTAGAAAAATATCCAATTATCCGTGGAAAAGCTTCCTTTCCTTTTGTATTGTACTTTTTTTTTTGTAGATAAGAAAAAAAATTCAAAAAGCCACACCTAATGGAAGAGCAATTTTTCTAATTAAACATTAAATTGGTCAAAATGAGTTTTTATATATTAAGTGTTACTAACTTATATTAAATATTTATCTACCTTTTTTTTTTAAATTATTAAATATTTATCTTTCAAATTGTATAATTTTGTCACTAAATTTTCTCCAGAGCCCAACCTAATTTGTTTGAAAAGATAAAATAGAAATGAAAAGAAAAATAAAGAGTACGGGCAAATTGGTCATTTAGCAGAAGTTCGACCATGCTTGAAACTACCAAAAACAACTCCGGTACCTGCAAACCAGACCACAATTTTGTTTTGTCGTCTTGGACTTGTGTAAGCCAACAGTCTTGCCACGTGTCGATCAGACGGACACTCGACCACGTTACTTTTAGCTGACGTGGCTGAAGAAACCTCTGACCGTCAGACCCGACTCTCGTGCTCGTCAAACTCGAAGAATACGAGGGCCTTTTGGTCACCAAATTTTTCTCTAAATTTCCATAATGCCCTTCTTTCTTAGTAAGAGCTCGATTCCTTTGTGCCCTTGGTCTGGTTTGGTATATTCGTGGTTCGATTCCTCCGTCACAAGGTCTAATTTATTGCAAGTTCTCTCTCACTTGTGTTTGTTCTTAGCTTTTCTCTCTCAAGTGAGTTTTTGAAGGTGATGTATGATTTCTTTAATCTCGGTCTCTCTCTCTCTCTCTTGTCTCTCTTGTTTGAAAAAGAATAGACCTTCGTTGTTTCTGCATACATATTTTGGGTAGAATTCAATTCATTCTGCCTCTTATGGGTTCTTGACTTTTTGTTTTTTTTTTTGGATCAACATTTTTGGGGATTCGCAAATGGGTTAGCCATTGTTAGGTTGGTAAGGTCTAATATCGTTTTTGGCTCTAGTAGTTGTTTTCTGTTCAAATTTTGTAACTTTTCTTGGTGGATTTGATTTGTTAATTGCACATTTTTCATTTTTAAATTGAATGTAGGTGTTGGGTCTGAATTCACGATGTGATGACCTTGATGATGTAATATTTGTTTTGGTATCAGGTTTGTATCTTTTTTGTTGATTGCACTAGAGTAAGAATTTTAAAAGATTGATTTTCTGATCCAGCTGTTTGGAAAGCTGTTGTGTAAGTGCAGAACTTATGTTGAAAATGCAATTAGTTCACTGTGGGGTTGTCTCTCGAATCCTTAAGTTTGAGATTAAGCTTAGTTCTTAGGTGTCATTGGTTAGGGGATTTTGATCAATCATTTCTATGCCATTTTCGTGATTTGTTTCTTTGACGATCTCATAAGCACGGTAATTGTATGATTTCTCGATCAGCGGGCGTATTGTATGATTTATTGATGTCAACGGCATATTATACGGTATATTGGTGTGTATGGGCATACTTTATATACAGATTCATTTTCTGTAGAAATTTGCGTAGAAATATGCAGTTTTCTTTTATCAATGGACATATTTCATATACAGTTTCATTTTGTGAGGAAATTTAGGATAAGAAGCGTCATTAGTTTCACTTCAGCTTTGTTTGGCCAATAAGAAGTTTTAACTTAATATTCCTGTAAGATGTAATAGCTAATAGCTGTGAGTCTAGTAAAGAGGCTAAAGCTTCTGTTGCTGCATTGATTCATTTGACCGATCCTGTATTAGTCGTTTACTAATTTTTCCCTGCTTGTATTTGATAAGTTTGTTGATCAATGATCACAGTAGGTTTTATATGCACCATTTTTCCTCTAATGCAAACTTTCAATGATGGATCTTTGTACCTATTTTTCATGCCTTATATGAATCATGACGTAGCACCCTGCTGAAGAATTTTTTTTCTTTTCGTTTTGCTGATAATTGTAACCGAAGGATCCACCCACCCCATTTTCTAAATATATGACACTACTCTTAAAAGCCTTCAGTTGGTTTCCTTTTTTTTTTTTTTATATATATAACTAATGTAGTTTCTTATGTGTCTTAGTCTCTCAAATCACTTCAACTATCAAGCTTTCCCTGCTGATTTATTTTACTGACGACGGAATTTCTAATGCAGGGTTTGTTGACATATTTTGATGGGAATTTGTGACTGGCTTTTGGAGCTGGTTTGTGTTTCTGATGCAGGTGGTGATGATGATGGTGGTCTAGCAATTTTTTAATTCAATTCTTATTCAATGGAAATGCCTTTTTGATTCTCTTCTTTGCTACATTGGGAAAACAAAAAATTTAACATGGACTAGAAAGATTTGATATCTTCAATATCTTGGATTTGAGTTAACACTTTCATTTTAATGACTCTGTTTCTTGCTCCTGCCACCAAGGAATAGATACTTCAAAATAGCAGCCAGAGTTCAAAACAAGTAGTTTCTAACTTAAGCAGAATAGTTTATATTATTTAAGAAGCTCAGGAAATGGAGATGCTAATTTCACCTCAAAGTCAGAAGCAGAATGTGCAAATGCCATCTCGGAAATTTTCACCTGGCAGTTCCTATAAAGATTTATGGCTTGTTGTGCGAGAGGGGTCCTTGGCTGATGTAGATTCAGCATTGGCACTACTGAAGAAGAATGGAGGTAATATTAATTCAAGGAACATGTTTGGTCTGACTCCTCTTCATATTGCAATTTGGAGGAATCACATTCCGATCATTAGGAGGCTTCTGATGGCTGGTGCTGATCCTGATGCTAGGGTGTGTTTCACTTCTGAAACCTTAGTTTGTTTTAGTCTTTTCAATTTGCCCCTATACAGAAATGAAATTTGATACATGTTCCAGTTTTCGCTAATTTCTTTCGAGCTTCCTGTAAGTCAGCTATGTGTGTGTGTGAGCTAGTATTCGTCTCTGTTTTGTGCTTGTCCCAGGCACTTGTTTAGCAGAGTAAGTTTGAGTTTGCTAGTAATTGGACACAACCTGATGCTTAAATTACTAAGTGAGACCTTGAGAGATCTTGCAGCAAATATGTTTAAGCTAATAGGTAGGAAGGCCTTTTTTACTTTTGTTGTGGGCTGTTTGGGTATGCTGAAGAACAATAGATTCCTGATAAGTTGTGTCAAAGGACATAAGCTCCCAACAATTTCTTGACTTTACTTGTTAAATTTTTTTGGAATAGGAATTTCTTCAAATTATTTATTCAGGCCTGGTAATAGGGTGAGAATTGTTCACTGATTGTAGAATTATTAGACCGAAGTATTTATTTGTATTAAGTTTGTAGGATTTTTCTAACTAATATAATTTGGTTTATTTTTTTTTGTATCCAATAATCAAGCAAGTAAAAATCAATAACGTTCATTGTTAATTTCATACATGCATTTTACTATACTCAGATATGTTTTATTTCTTCAGGCATATTTGTTTTGTATTCCAACAAATCTGAAATGCCAACTTACTTTAGGCTAGAAATGAAGAATCCATGAAAAGTTCTGGAATCCAATTAACATACGAGATTACAGAAATACTTACCAAGTAGTGATATAACTAGAGAAAGGAAAAATCAGTTACAGATTTGGATTACCACAATCTTAAGGCTCTGTCTAGGGTAGAGAACTAAATGAAGGGAAGGGAAAATAAGAGGAAAATTAGACAAAGGACTCCTGAAGTTGCTTCTTGTCATGTGGATCCCATTTCTCATGTTCCTTCTATTTTTCTCTATTTTAGATACCAAACATCAGGTTAGCCTTCAACTCTTAATAGCTAGTTGTAACATCTAAAGCATGTCCCCTAAGGGGCTGGGAAAGGTAATGGAATTTAAATAAGTGAAGGTATGCATGTATTAGAATGTCTGATATTGTGTTGGGCTTTTTTCAAGTAATTTTTTTTTTGGTCGCCACCTTAAGAAACTGACGTTATGTTGGATTTGTGGTCAAGTCTTTTGAGTTAGGAAGCCAACGAGCAAACTGGTGCAAGTTTACTTGTTTGTTGATCTTGAGCTGTGACTTGGAAGCTAAATCTTGAAGATTGGAAAACAAGTATAGATAATTACAGTATAGCTGTGAAAAGATTCACTAGACAACAAGAAGCTTGAGCGCGGAAAAATAAGAGCAAGCTTGCAATATGATAAATATATGGGTGTATTGAGCTAGAGGCTACAGCCTTGCATTTCACATTTTCATGGTGAAAGCTTTTAATTGTCTTTGCATGGGAAAATTTCCCTGAGTTGGTCTGCATTTGATTTTTATATACTTGAGGTTTTGGATGTGCGCTTCTATTTTCTGCTTTGTGAATTACATGTTCCTGGGTCTGTTACTAGATGCTGTTTGTAGAATAGTTTAGCTGCCTAGGAATTTGATATCTTTTATCAAAGCGAGATTGCCTTCTTTCTCTATACTTTTTAGTAATTAGCAATTAACTGATTAGATTGTCAGGATTTTTGCATTGTGTTGCATTTCTTGACTGAAAGACTGACACTCTTGTATACATGATTTTGAACATGCATTAAACTGCATATCTGCTGTATTTGTTTGGATGACTTAATTTTGGTTTCTGTTTATTGTGGAATTTCAAGGAAGAAATGTTGGCTTGGAGATTTCTGCTACTTAATAATGGGATACGATGTCATAATCATGTCATTGTTGTCCCTTAGTGAGGGTTTCCTCATGATTTTATTCATCAGTAGGAATGCAAGTGCTACCAATCACTCTTTTGACTAATAACACCTCTTGTGAGTGCAACCTATTTTTGCACTGTTTGAACGCATGCACGAATGATATGATTATGTTGGTGATACTGAAGTTATTTATTTATTTATTTATTTATTTTGTTGAGACTATATAATAGTCTTTAAGAAAACTTATTGCAGGATGGAGAATCCGGGTGGAGTAGTCTTCACAGGGCTTTGCATTTTGGTCACCTTGCAGTTGCGAGCGTCCTTCTTCAATTTGGTGCTTCGGTAGCATTGGAGGACTCTAAATCCCGTACACCTGTTGATCTCCTTTCTGGGCCTGTATTGCAGGCTGTTGTAGATGGACATAATTCAGGTTTCTATAGTCTTTGATCTTACCTGATTGATGAAGAGTGTATTGTTAGGTCAAATTCAACTAAATCTTTATTAATGGAACCTTGAATTGTTTGTCTTTAGTGGCTACTGAGGTGTTCAGCTGGGGAAGTGGTACCAATTATCAACTGGGAACTGGAAACGCTCACTTACAGAAGCTTCCTTGCAAAGTCGATGCACTTCATGGATCATTCATTAAAGTAGTTTCTGCTGCAAAGTTTCATAGTATAGCAGTTACTAAACGTGGGGAGGTGTACACCTGGGGATTTGGAAGGGGGGGTCGCCTTGGTCATCCTGATTTTGACATACACAGGTGTAGGAAATGAGTTTTTATACTTAATTTAGATGTACCCAATTGAGAGTTCTCATTTTTCAAGCTACAACTCAGTTCTGTTTGTGAATCATTGTGAAATTTAGACATCACACTTGATCATGCATGTAATTTGTTGCATAAGTTACTGTTTTGGATATAGCATTCTGTATCTGCATTTGTCTTCTGCAGTTCTGTTATCACAAATTGTTGAGAAACAGATGCAGCAGATTCCCATTTTTCTTTTTCAAGTTTTAGTGCTCAAAATATAGGCTCTTCATCGACCTACTTGTAATGACACCTTAGTTCACGCGTTTATTCTTTTAGCTTATTGTTTTGTTTTAAAAAAGAAGTGTGAAAGAACAATCCCATTTCTTTTCAGTGGTCAAGCTGCAGTTATTACTCCCCGTCAGGTGACATCTGGTTTAGGATCCCGCCGGGTGAAGGCAATTGCAGCTGCCAAACATCATACTGTTCTTGCTACTGAGAATGGGGAAGTCTTCACCTGGGGATCCAATAGAGGTAAATCTAAAAGTTCTTTTGAATTATGCATGACGAGATTTTCCAAGCAATTGACATCTGATTTTCTAAGTCCACTTTACCTGTTCCTTTTCGTCCTCAATTATAATACCAACCACCTGTGGATGTCAATGGAGTATGGATGATAGAATGATAGCTGCCTGTATCAGTGGATTTGTGTATTCATAGTGTGAAATTAATAGCACCAAGAAGCATTTTTTCCAATTTATACTTTTCCAGCATCTATGATATCTGAGGGATTTAGGTCTTTGATGTTCTCAGAGGGTCAGCTTGGCTACACTGTGGACACGCAACCCACGCCTCGTAGAGTGAGCTCACTTCGGTCAAGGATTGTTGCTGTAGCTGCTGCAAACAAGCACACAGTTGTAGTTTCTGATTCTGGTGAAGTTTTCACATGGGGTTGCAATAGAGAGGGACAACTTGGTTATGGCACCTCTAACTCAGCATCCAATTACACTCCGAGATTGGTTGAATACTTGAAGGGCAAGGTTTTTATGGGAGTTGCAGCCGCAAAATATCACACAATTGTATTAGGAGCTGATGGAGAGGTAATTTTATTTCAATCGCATCATCATTGCTCTTCATAATTGATCCCCTCATGTAGCCCAATGTTAAATTGTTGCTGTTCTGTTCATTATGTCGCTTGGGCTTGGTATTTAATGATTATCCTTTTACTATTGAGCTTTAAGTGAGCAAACCATAAGCATACTCCGTCAATCAGGTATACACTTGGGGTCATAGGCTTGTTACTCCAAGACGTGTCGTGATTGCTAGAAATTTGAAGAAAGGTGGTAGCAGCCCTTTGAAATTCCATCGCATGGAACGGCTTCATGTCTCTTCTATAGCTGCAGGGATGGTTCACAGCATGGCTCTTACTGATGATGGCACATTATTTTATTGGGTTTCTTCAGACCCTGATCTAAAATGCCAACAGGTTCATTTTAAAGAGCTCAGTATGATCGTTGATATTTTTTCTCTTCATTAGTGAAATTACATGATTTTTATGTGTTTGTAGCTATACTCCTGTGGGAAAAATGTGGTTAGCATTTCTGCGGGAAAGTACTGGAGTGCGCTGGTTACAAGTACAGGTGATGTTTACACATGGGATGGGAAAACAGGTAAGGATAAGCCACCAGTTGTCACTCGGTTATATGGTGTGAAAAAGGCTACTTCAGTTTCAGTTGGTGAAACACATCTATTGATTGTTGGATCTCTGTATCATCCTATCTATCCTCCCAATTTGGCTGTGTGTTCTCAGAAGCCAAAGCTGCAATCTTCGGATGAAGTGGAAGAGCTTGATGAATATTTTATGTTTAATGATATAGAGTCTAAGGACATGTTATCCACTGTACAAGAGAATGATTCTGAGAACAGGCCTGTGCCAAGCTTAAAATCTCTTTGTGAAAAAGTGGCTGCGGAAAGTTTATTGGAGCCACGGAATGCTATACAAATGCTTGAAATTGCTGATTCACTTGGAGCTGATGATTTAAGGAAGCATTGTGAGGTAATTTCTGTCATGAATGTAGTTTAATTTAGAATTACTGAGATTAATTATGTGATTCAAATTACTGAGATTTTATTATGTGATTCAACAGAATGCTTCTGTCTCACATAATGCTTCTGTCTCATTAAATAATTATTTTCAGTTTCTCCAAATGGCACTGTTTTTGTCTCCTGCCATCATTTTCACCACAATCTCTCTCCCCCCCCCCCCCCCCCCCCCCCCCCCCATCTTTTTCATTTCAGGATATTGCTATTCACAACCTCGACTATATTTTAACTGTCTCATCGCATGCCTTTGCAAGTGCTTCACCTGAGATTCTAGCTATTCTTGAAAATATGTTAGACAAAAGGTCATCTGAACCATGGAGTCATCGTAGGCTTCCAACTCCAACAGCTACTTTTCCTTTAATTGTAACTAGTGAAGAGGAGGACAGTGAATACGACATCCCAAGGACTCGTGACAACCAGAACAACATATCCACTTTAAGAAGTGGAGATCCACGATCAGATCTTTTTCTACAACCCAAAGACGATCCCAATCAGGGCATCTCAAAAAAAGTACGAGCATTGCGGAAGAAGTTGCAGCAAATTGAGATGCTTGAAGAGAAGCAATCTAGTGGGCATCTTCTAGATGATCAACAGCGTGCAAAGCTTCAAACAAGGTCAGCTTTGGAATCCTCGCTAGCTGAGTTGGGTGTCCCAGTTGAAATGCCGCAAACAAAAGGATCAGTTATGGTTTCATCAGATGTGAAAGGGAACAAAAAGGCTGAGGCATCAAGAAAACAAAGAAGAAAGAGCAAACAGAAAGCAGCACAGACTGAATTGGTGCCTGGTTTTGGTGGAACTGACATAGAATCGAACCTTGTGAAGGATCCATTGGTTGTTGAAATATCTCAAGTTTCCATGAATGAGGTAAAGTTGCTCCAACTTATATAAATTCATCCCCCTATGAACAAAATGTTAAATTCTCTTGGTGCATTTTTTGGTTATTTGTGGGATTTTAATGGATGTGATTTAAGGGTATATGGGAATGTAGTGCTTTTGCAAGGGACCGGCTTCTTTTGGGTGTGTTTAAGAGGATTAGAGGCATGCTTAAGACTTAGAATGAGTTTATGGTTTGAATCATGTTTGAGTGGATTTGCAATTTTGTTCTTATAAGATTAGCTGTGTAACAGATGGTTGTTTTGGCATTTTCTGTAATTAGTTTCATATTGCCTTTAACTAATATTAGTTTTATTTGTAAAATCCCCTCTAGTGAGCATTAGTATAGAAACATGATGACGTGGTGTTTTATATAGAATATGGTTTGTTTGCTGGCAGTTTGTTCTGTCCATTTCCCCCATCTGAATAATGATTGTGATATTTCTCCTTGAGACTGTTCTTTGGAACTTGCACCCTGTGAGTGTAGCGAAGCCTTTTGATTGTGTTTTGTGGTTTTAACAAAAGCCTAGGACTCATCTATATTTGGTCTGATTGCCTCAAATACTTGGCTTAGATGGATTATACTATGATCATCATATATTAAGAAGGTTGTTCTCATTGATTTTCTGCTCATCTTACGATAGGTGGAAAAACCCATGTCCGAGGGAAGTGTGGGGAACCAGCCCTCTAAAGAGCTTACTATCATTGTTCAGAAGAAAGACAGTTCCGACTTGCCAAAAAGTAAGAGTTCATCTCCGGCAGTATCTAAGAAGAAAAACCGTAAGGGTGGGCTTTCCATGTTTTTGAGTGGTGCTCTTGACGACACCCCCAAAGATGTCACTCCCCCGCCACAAACCCCTAGAAGTGAAGGTCCTGCATGGGGTGGGGCTAAAGTCTCTAAGGGGTCAGCTTCGCTGCGCGAAATTCAGGATGAACAGAGCAAGACTATGGTAAACCAATCCACAAAGAATAAAGATCATTCTGATGGTAGAAGTGAAGGGAAAGTTCTGTTGAGTTCCTTCTTGCCTTCCAAACCAATACCTGTGGTCTCACCACACGCATCACAGGGACCTGATGCAGACAAGGGCACTCCTCCTTGGGCTTCTGGAACACCACCTCGTCTTTCGCGGCCATCTCTAAGAGACATCCAAATGCAACAGGTATAAAAAGTGATAAATTTGAATCCTGAAAATGCAATGTCTATGATTTTAATTCGTCTGCTTTTGCTGTACCTTATCTGAAAAGTTTAAACTTTTGTGATAATCTTTTCTTTTCTCCGGTCTCACTCATATCAGGTGAAACTACATCAGAATAGTTCTCATAGTCCAAAGACAAGAACGGCTGGGTTCTCGGTGCCATCCAGTCAGGGCTCACCGTCAGATTCTCCAGGGATGAACCGCTGGTTCAAACCAGACATCAATACACCGTCATCTATTCGTTCGATTCAGATCGAGGAGAAGGCTATGAAGGACTTGAAGCGGTTCTATAGCAGTGTCAAGATTGTGCAGAATCTAACTTAAACAAATAGGAGATGCATGATGATCTCCCCTGTCCTTGTACATTCAGGTCTTCTGTGTTTAGAGTAGTTCCCATTACTCCTTACCCATTAGGTTATTCTAAATTTACGAAATGTACATGCTGTTCTTTAATTTTTTTTTTTAATTAACTTCTGTTTCCTAGCAAGTTAAGCAAATAAAGGCTGGAAAATCCTGAGCAAGCTATGAAATTGGAAATTTGCAGGAGTATCTATGTGTTTCCTCTCATAAATTATGAGTTGAATTTTGCATAACGTTCCATTTCATCTAAAATTCAAGTTTACTTTCATGGTGTTTAACCCTCTGGTCAAAGGAGTGCTATAAATATGTTTGTATATTTTTTTTTTCAGACTAAGCATTAGTTAGTGATTAATGGCAATATATTTCTCCCTCACAAATTGATAGGTTGATGGCTACACCTTTTTTTTTTTAAATAAAAATCCACTTAACGTTAGTTAATAGATTTTTATCAATCACTCTTTATTTTTCAATACTATTATTTATTGACAATATATTTATTAAATTTGGCCATTTTCAATGCATATTAACCAATTTTAAATAATCAATTAATTTTAATTAGTGCAAAAAGTCAATAATAAATATACTCAATGCAGAGATCTAATTGAAAATATTTATAAATTTATATTTCTAACTAAAATAATAAATTTTTTTAATTTATGTAAAATAAAATGATATATACCACATAATCTGTGTACCGGACTACTACTCATACTCACATTTATTTGATTAATTAGGTAAAAGAAGAAAAGGGAAAATAGAAGGTGACACGTAGTAATGAGGCAAAAGTGAGGGGTGGAACCGACAAGGAGAGTAATGATGCATGTCTCCAATAGGAGAAAGAAAGTGGGTAGGACCCACTAAAGAATCAGTAGGACTTGTTTCCAAACACAAACAGCCATTGATGTTCACTTCCTTTGGGCCAAGAAAAGGGAGACATGCTCAGTCAAATTTCATGTGAATAAGGAGATCTCCTCTTTTATTTGCATTTCATTTTCCAAGCTATTCAAACATCTCCATCTGTAAACAACAAACTTAAAGAAAACAAAACCATTGGACTTCTAATGGACCCATTCCCATTTCCAGCAACACAAGGTTGAGTACTTGTGAGAAAGTAAATCATCAACACTACATTTTCATTTGAGATTGAGTGTTCTAACAGTGCTACATATATCATATTCAGCATGTACGAACCGTTAAATAAAAGGTAAAAGAATATTATTTTTTAATCCAACTGTTTATATTAACTGTGAATGGTATGTTTAGCATACAGGATTGAACACTTGGGGGCAAAACTCAATAATTTGGATTTGGTGTGGTCTACTTAGGTGTCAATTAATTATAAGATTGATGATAATACATATGACTTATTGTATCTAACTAGAAAATCTCAGTGCTAGCTGGATAGCATGCACAATTTTCAATTTGCATTTGCTAATTGCTAAGCACGACACCGTTTTGGCCTAATCCTTTAATTTTATAATTTATCCATTACCCAAACCCAATTTTCTCATAGGAAGTTTCTAGAACTCGAATTCGATCCTTTTTAACTATGGGAAAAGAAACTTTGTCATTCTATGTTTTTGGTTACTGTCTTTTTACTAGTAAGAATTATGGATGGTAGCTAGATATGCTATAGAATATAGCATGTTAAAATGCAGCTAACATATACAGTGTGGGGTTCAAATTAAGAAAAAGAGAATAAAAATTGTACCCCTCAACTGAGGAGCAGCATGTCTTGAATTTCTTTGGATAATACAATGGAATTTTAAAACTCAAGGATTGAATATTAGCTTCTTAATTGTTATTTTTTTTTTTTTCGAAGTACAGATCTTATTAGTATCAGTAAATTAAAATTTATTAGTAATCTCAAAAAAAATTAGGCTTACAAGAGACCTACTTTTTTTTTTTTTTGAGTAAAATACAAGAGACCTACTTAAGTAGTAGATTGCTGACTGAATCAGAATACTTGTTAACATAAAATTATATTTTCAGTTAATATATAAAAATTACTAGTAACTAGTAATGCACATATACAAAATAAAATATTATTTTACGCATTTATTTAAATTATTTAATCTGGTCTGAAAATTTGCTAATATCTCTTGGAATTTCAACCTCAACTTCTCTACTGATTAATTTTTTATTTTGTTTCTTTCTTCTTCTTCTTCTTTATTTTTTTCTTTTTTAAATTAATGAAGACTATTAATTAATCTCGATTAACATAATTCCTAAAAGGCCACCACTATTGGCATAACGTAGGCTTCTAATTAACATTTTCGTTTATTTGGCTAAGCCATCATTTATGCTGGATGTTTAGTCACTGTATCTACATGAAATAATATAATCTAATACAGATTAATATAAATACAGTATTTAAAAAGTTCTTTAAAAAATCAATGTAGAAACAATATAATATACCATAAACTTCATTATCTCACAAACCACATAAAATAATACATAATTTACTATTGAATTTGTATAATACAGTAAAACTGTATTATAAAATAGAGGCAAATTTTCAGTAACTTCTTATTTCCGGTGACGTCTCAATCTTCGACATATTTTCAGGTCAATTTTTTCCATTTTGGTTTCAAAACATAAAAAATAAGACAAAAAACATAGGTCTTATGGTATAACTTACGGACTATTGCATTATATTTCGCTCTATAATTATTATTTCAGTTCATTAAATCTTAAAATTACTATTTTATATGTATATTTCATTATAATTCCATGTTTTTGTCTTTTTTTCTATTTCTTGTTTTCATAGTAAAGTTTATTTGAATTTTATTTTTTTAATAAAAAATTAATGTATGTATCAAAAATTGTACTTTATAATCATAATTATTTTTACAAAATTAATATAGTAAAATATTGTATAACAAGCACAATATAAAATATTACAAGCTAATACGTACAGTTTTACACCAAATATTATATATAATAATATAGGCTAAATAGTATAGACTAACATTATGTAAGATAATATTACACAAGACAAAATAGAACAGTTCAAACCTGGTATAATAATCCAATGGGATTATTTTTCTTTTAATCAATTGTCCGGGTTTTTTTTTAGTTTGGTGTGAAAATGGATAATAATAGGAAGAGTGGTGCAACAGTAAAGATATTTGGAAAATAGGTGTGCCAAAAAACGGCAAGAAATTTTGCCGTTTTCCGAATTGGAGGGGCCCACGGGACAGGCGGATAGTGTGCCAGAAAACGGCACCAAAATTTGCCGTTTTCTGGCAGGGATGTTTTTATTTTTTTAATTTTCCAGGCGCAAAACGGCACCGTTTTGCGCCTGGAGAGAGGCGTCAGAAAACGGCAATGAATATTGCCGTTTTCTGACTTATTCAAACGGCGCCGTTTCACTATTCAGCATCGAATAATTGAGGGAGTTTCATCGAAAATTGGGGTGGGCCAGGCGGACAGAAAACGGCACTTTTATGTGCCGTTTTCTGTCTTGAAGCGGCCAGAAAACGGCACATAAAAGTGCCGTTTTCTGACTTCATTCTGCAGCGCACACGGGAACAACTGTGCGCTGCAGCTTATCAGACCCGTGCCCTCTATAAGGCACGGGTCTTCATATGTACAGAAAACGGCACTTTTATGTGCCGTTTTTTGTCGTGAAGCGTACAGAAAACGGCACATAAAAGTGCCGTTTTCTGACTTCATTCTGCAGCGCAACTACTGTGCGCTGCAGCTTATCAGACCCGTGCCCTCCGTAAGGCACGGGTCTTCATAGATAAATGTAAAATGTTTTATTTTTTAATTTTTTTTTTTAATAAAATTGCCTATAAGAAGCCATCATAGTTCCATTTGCAAATTTTAGTAATCTGAAATTGAAAGGTAAGGTTTATAAGTTATTACTTTCGTTTGATACTTAAGTATATTATTTTAAAGAAGTTTTTGATCGTATAGTTAATAATTTCATGAAATTAATATTAGATAATATTTTAGTTGTTAGCTAATATTTTAGCATTTGAACATTATAGTTTAATTTTGATGTAAATATGTAATGAAGTTGTTATTCCTGAAATTAAAAATACTATTACATTAATGTGATGAATTTGACTTACATAAATTTATGTTTTGAAATGCAGGCGGATTATATTGAGAAGCAGTATTTAGTTCAGCATTTTGAAGTTAAGTTTTTGCTTATTTGTAATTAATAAATAATATTGTAGTTGTGAGATAATACTTTAATTGTTAGGTAATATGGCATGAAAAAATTAGTAATTAATATATTGTCATTTGAATATTTAAGGTTTAGGTTGAACAAAATATATTAATAAGATGATATCGTTGAATTAAAAAATATTGTTACGTTAATATTAAGAATATGACTAACATAATTTTATGTTTCAAAATGCAGGACGTTTGGGTTGTAAAATTTAATTTTTCTTCAGCATTAAGAAGGTAAGATTTTGCTGTCTATTTAGTACTAAATAAAAGTTAATGATGGAAAAATTAATAAATTTGTAATGTAGGTTTGTTTAATAAGTAAATTTATTTTTTTGATACTTTATCGCGTATAATCAATTTAGAAAACGTATAATATAACAGCGTAAAATTTACCAACGTGAAATATTTAAATGATAAAAACAAATTTTATGTTGCATATTTTAATGTAATTTTAATATTATAGATGGTGCGAACGTTTTTAACTCCTAGAGCGATGAGGGGTGATTTGGCGGAGGCAATAGTTAAGATGAAATGGGATGATTTGTATTGCAGCCGAATTGAAATTGGAATGACAATGTCGGAGTACTTCGTTCAAATGAATAAAAAATTACAGGATATTATAATGCACGGATATCCAATGACGGAGGCTAAAAAAGTTGAGGCACTTTGGATGACGGTGCCACTAATTTTGATGCCAGTCATTATGAGAATTTGGAAAATGGAAGACGTGACAAAATATGAGGACGTTGTGACCATATTTTTAAAAAATGTATATGGAATTAGTGAAAATGAATTTTTAAAAGTTAGGGATACAATACCAGTACCCCAAATAACTTATTGTAGGTGGCGTAATTATAATTTATGGCCTAAACATTATGTCCATTAGATCGTGAGAAGGGAAAAAAATGTAATTGTTGTTTGATTTTGTAATATTATTGATGTTCGAAGAATGGTGTTTATTAAAATTTAGCAAGGTTAAGTATTTTTGAGAATGGTATTATGTATTTAAACTTTTGTTTTTTTGTAATATTATAGAAAATGTAATGTAATATATATTCGAAAATGGTATAATAAAATATCGGAGTGGTGTAAATTGTCTTTTAATTTGTGTTATCTATATGGGAAATTAAAATCAACGTGAACGATCATAAGATAGTAAAGCGAATAAAACTTAATATCCTTTTTAAAAGAAGTTAACATATTATTTATGGAAAAATTGATACAGTTGAGGACATGGATCGATATGTGGGAGCTGCACGAATTAATCCGGGTCCCATTAATAGGGAACTGCTGATTCATCAAGGGAGACACCGATCTGATGCAATTTGGAATAATTCGGTAATTATTTTGTTATAAATTTAACGTTAAGAGAAATATCAAAATTATTTGTGACTGTTGACCTTACGGCATGGCTTATTTTGTGAATGCTGAAGGCTGAGAGGGATTTGTTGAGGACCCGAAGGTGTAGTGTAGATGAGCACTATACGGCTATTGATCAAAGAATTATTCCTTATATAAGGGCAGCGGGTCTGCTGGGGCTAGTTAATATAGGAGTGGTGAGTTTAGATTGGAATTTAATTACATCACTTGTTGAGCGATGGCGACCGGAAACGCATACATTTCATCTGGCATGCGGTGAGGCGACGATTACCCTTCAAGATGTTGGAATTTTGACTGGTTTACCGATCGACGGTGAACCCGTGACGGGTCGATCAAATATGAATTGGCCAGCCATTTGTAATGAGCTACTAGGAGCAGTTCCAACTGAAAATAATATGCGTGGCGGGAAAGTAAAATTGACCTGGTTGGATGCTACCTTTAATGAGTTGCCTAACAATGCAACTCCGGAAGTCGTTCGACATCATGCTCGAGCGTGGATGTTAAGATGTTTTGGCGGTATGTTATTTGCTTCGCAAAATGCTTCACTGGTTCACTTAATGTTCCTACCACTTTTAGCGGATTTAGAAAATGTAGGACAATACAGTTGGGGGTCGGCCTGTCTAGCATGGCTTTATAGAGATCTTTGTAGGGCAACGCGTCCCGATGCGAAGGGAGTTTCAGGATATCTACAACTCCTACAGTTGTGGGCGTGGGAGAGGCTCCCCCAATTTCGACCGGAACATGTTCCGCCATATACGATAAATTCGAACATGCCTTATGGATTCAGGTATACGTGTCATTGAGAAAATTAATTAATTGACTTGAATTTATGAAATATTGGAAATAACTGATTTATTAGCAATTTGTTTTATTAGGTGGGCACAGCACGTCGAGCCGCGCGTCATCCATATGCACAGGATGGAAACGAATACGTATCGAGAAATTTTGGATACGCAGTCAATTGAACAGGTTCAAATTGAGTTGCTATGCTTAATTTGTTTGAGTTAAAAAATTTAAATTATTGAATACTTATTTGATTAATTTCATGTGTGTAACAGTTTGAATGGGAGCCCTATGCAAATGTGATACAGTTGCTCCCAGAATTTTGTAGAAGGGGCCAGTGCTGTTGGATGTCTGTTGTACCACTTATTTGCTTCCATATAATTGAGTGGCACCATCCAGACAGAGTAATGCGACAGTTTGGTTTTAACCAACCAATTCCATCTCCACCAATGGTACAAGATAACTTACATTCTATAGACTTGCGTGGACAAATTCAGGTTAATTGGGCTTTAGAATTTTCATCATTCATTAATGAGTGGACAAACCGTCATAATCGGGTTGTAATTGGGCAAGGGCAGAGAGTTCATTTAAGCATTCGTTCTGAGTACATGCAGTGGTATGTACAACGAACAAGACGATGGATCACTCCAAGCGGCGCATCCCGAGCAGCAGCCGTAAGTATTTCACACAATTGTACACGTTTAACTGAGTGATTATTTTTTTCACACACATGTATGGCAATTAATTTGGTGAATCATTAATTGTATATCGCGTAATTTAATTTTAGGCGGATGGCCTCGAAAGACTAGTACATGATGAAGGTGATGCTGTAACGGGTCGAGGGTTAATGGCTAGCATACTTGGTGCAATTGGTCATGAATCTAGATTACAAACTGAGTATTCGAGGCAACCGGCACCAAATACAATAAATATACAACCGATGGAAACTCAGTTTCAAGACTTTCGGACACAGCGACGTCGAAGAGGGATGGCTGACAGGCGAGCAGTTGTTCCAGAGAGGTATAACAACCCAAACGTCACGCAAATTCCACCACCCATGTCATGGCCTTTTAATGAGATTCAATGTCCGCTTGAACAATGCACGACGCCATTTCCAAGCATAAATGTTACATCGTACGAAGTTGGTTCAACGAGTTTTGATCATGCTGATGTAGGGGGTTCAAGTCATAACATTCCAAGTGTTCCCTTTCCTTCAGATGTTTTTCAGACACCCATAGAATACAGCGTCCCGGCATTTGGTACTGATCCTCAATCGTCAATCGGCCAGCATGCACATGTCCTCTTTTTCATGGCACGTAACCTCCACTGACAACCAGTTTCATCTGCTCTTGAGCAACAAACAACCCAAAAAGATGGCTTCGATTCCACAACCTTGTATGAAACATTGTTCATAATTGACCATTTCTTCACACATGCCTTCACTTCATCTTTCGAAGTAAACAACAAGCCTTCGCAAAATTCAGACACACCGTCCCACCTACCCGTTGACGTATCATTCGACATGTTAATCTCCGCTTCTGCAACATTGACATTTGTATGGTGCAATGTTGGAAATTGAAAGCGTGCTATCTCATTCGGTCCTCCCGCATCATATCTGACATCGTTAAAATTCAAATTCTGTATGCCTTCTGAAACATGGGTTGGACAAACTGTAGTAACTTGATCAACTACTCTAATACCGGTTCCCTCAAATTGATCATTCAAGTCAATCTCCTGGTCGTCATCCTCCGGATCTAAATTTGGAGAAATGTACCCATCATCGGGATCAGCTATGCCGCTACTTGCACCGTCTTGACATTCAACCCTTGAACTTATACCAATATTAAGTTCATTCTGCCCTCTAAACTCTCTTATTGGACTTGCATCTATCGTTTCCAAATCATCATTCCCTGCCCTCTGTGCAGGTTCCTCACACTGTCTAGCAAATACGAGCCCACTGCTACATGCAACATTTAACTCATCAAAAAATACATTTCTCTCATCCCCCATCGGAGTTGGATCTCCAGCGTTATCCCTATTCATGTCATCAACATCATTCACCACGTTATGTTCATCCCCAATTAGGATTTTTTCGGTCTCAATAATTAACTCCGCCACCGTATATCCAGGAAACATTACAAAATTTTCAAATATTTGATCTATGTCATCGTCGTCGGTAACATCCATAAGTGCCCAAGAATACGAGCCCTGACTGTTTACAGGACACTTATATATTACTCTACTAACCCTTACATCAACAGATAAATCCAATTTTACCGATATTTTATGAATAAGTTCCTGATATGTCGGTTTATTTCTAAGTTTCATTCGCCTCGACCGTCCTGATGAGCTTGACGTATCATACTGATAACCGGCCATACCCCATATTGACTGCCCCCCACTATGTAATATAAAGATGGCTTGAATCGACATTTTCGTCCTCCTACATTTAATGTAATGACATTTTACAATTAATCAATAATTTTAATCTCATCGTTGTTTACATACTACACATATTTTCATTTCCCTCGTAAATTAAATTATTTCATGCAACTAAATTTATTTAATCTAAATCATCTAATAATTTTATCCCAAAACTTTACAACAATATATATCACGATTATAAATTTATTCATATAACTATACAACAATATATAATCGATAACTTTCATATCCTATTCAAATTATGTTTATAACTTAACACATGCTACTTAAATATGGCAAAAAAATAGCGATTTCATCCCTTATCCAATTCGCATATTGACAACTACAAATTTATTCAATTGACTAAACAATAATATATAATCGATAACTATTATAATCCATTCATACATAATTTATATCACACATAAAAAAAAATTATACTGTTAAAATTATATTTGTACCTTTAATACAGCTTTTCTTATACCAGTGATTATAATATGACAATAAAAATAATAAGCATGCACTCAAATATTATTAATATTATTATTATTATTATATAATTTATTCAAAAAAAACATACCTTTTTTCTTTTCTTCACCGCAGCACTAACGCCTCAGTTATTTTAAATATTAAAACGAAATGCAGATGAAATAAATCTGTAAATGATAAGAGAAACTACGCACAGCAAATATAAGAAAACTGCTTATGCAATTGAAAGTAAAAAAATAAAACATATAGCAAGAGTGCATTTATAAAGATAGGAGGGAGAATTCAACTACATTATTAAAATTTACAGATGCATTATTAAATTTTACAGACCCGTGAAGCATCCTTCACGGGTCTGATATGGTGCAGCGCACAGTAACTTCTCACTGTGCGCTGCAGAATGAAGTCAGAAAACGGCACTTTTATGTGCCGTTTTCTGGCCGCTTCAAGACAGAAAACGGCACATAAAAGTGCCGTTTTCTGTCCGCCTGGCCCACCCCAATTTTCGATGAAACTCCCTCAATTATTCGATGCTGAATAGTGAAACGGCGCCGTTTGAATAAGTCAGAAAACGGCAATATTCATTGCCGTTTTCTGACGCCTCTCTCCAGGCGCAAAACGGTGCCGTTTTGCGCCTGGAAAATTAAAAAAATAAAAACATCCCTGCCAGAAAACGGCAAATTTTGGTGCCGTTTTCTGGCACACTATCCGCCTGTCCCGTGGGCCCCTCCAATTCGGAAAACGGCAAAACTTCTTGCCGTTTTTTGGCACACCTATTTTCCAAATATCTTTACTGTTGCACCACTCTTCCTATTATTATCCATTTTCACACCAAACTAAAAAAAAACCCCAATTGTCCTGCTCCGTCAAGAAAACATATGGTATAAAGAATGCTTTGTAATGCCTCGTCCAGTTTTGCACTTGACGGATTAATATCCCTTTCTATTCTTGATATCATGTTAATTAATTTTATTACTCTAAATAAAGTGTACAATGTTAATTACATCTTCCAGTAATTAATTGATCACTAGCATTTTTAAGTGAGTCGCATCATGATTAATTAAACTAAGCTAGCTAACCCCAGTTAATAAAGTTTGATTTTTCTGAATCGCATATCTAACATTAATTCTTTTTATGATTTCAGTAAGACTTTTCATGGTACTATATCAATGAAAAATTTAGATTATGTATATGGGATTGCTTTAGAACATTGTACCATTCTTATTTTTTAAGACTTAAATTTAGATAAAAGAAACTAGGATTAAAAATAATTTATACAAACAAATAAGTTTTAATCGATTAGCATAGCTTTAGCGATAATATATGATTAGTACTGTAAGATTTCGAATTTAAATTTCAATTTGTCCATATAGAAAAAGGAAGATAGTTTAATTTACTAGTATGATCTTAATTGAGAAGCATGAGATATCGTATTAGTCGGAATTTCTTATAGAAAAAAATAATGTTTAGTTGGTTAGTAAATGATAAGAATAAACACATGAATGGGAAGGATAAAATAATAAATGTAAAATATATGGAAAAGGGTATGGTGGTAGTAGTTAAATATGGACCCATCATTCAACCTAAACAAAAGAAGGTTGGAATTATGGGCTAATTGATTATATAATATGATATTGGGATTCCTGGAATACAATAACTTTATGCCATGTTTGGTGTGCGTCCTCTTCTTTCTCTCTCTATATATAAATAAAATAAGAATGCGATGCTTTGGTTAGGGCGGTGTGGTCGTCCTTTTTACTTAATCATGGAGATATTTTCATTGTTGTTTAGGCTTTTCTTTTGCTTAATTTTTTTTTTTTTAAACTTAGAATCTTTAGAAGCCAAACCAAGAAATAAAAATGATTAATGTAGGGTTAATTTCAGTTTACTTCATCATATCATGAGTCATTTTAGAAAGACTAACTAATTTTCATAAGAAAATAATAGAATTTCTTTTGTATTGTTTATTTTCTTTAATTAAAATGCAAAAAAAAAAAAAAAATCCCCTCCTATAGTATATACTTATAAAATGTAATTTTATAATTATATCCACTCTAGGATAAACAATTAATTTTTAAGTCAAAATAATGTACCATAAATGAAATAAAACTTAGTAAAATTCATGAAAAACGTTTTTTTTTTAACAGCTTATATAAGAAGTAAATTAACCGCATACAGTTAAAATTAACTCATATTATATATCACAGTAAGTAATAAAAAAAAAAAAAAAGTGTGGAGAGTGGCAAGTCAGGGTGGCTCGTTAATTTCAGTTCTAAAGTGGAGTTATATGTATTATGTATAGGCTGTAAAAGCCTTGAAAAGGCACACTAAAGAAAGCCATAGAAGAAGACAACTTCCATCCCTCCAAAACCTAACAGCCTTTTTATTATTTAATTCTCACAAATGACCTGTATCTCATGTGCTTTTCCACATTTACCTCTTTTTTCTTTCTTTTTAAATGATTTTTTATTTATTTTTCCCTTCTCTATCCCTTTGTCTCACTCTTAATTTTTACTTGATATATGTGTGTGTGTGTTTGTGCAAGAGATCAAAGAAGTTACTTTGGTGCAGCCTTCTTTCTCTTTCTTTTGATTGTTGAAATCATGAAAGATCAATTCACCATCCTTGGAAGAAGGAAAAGGGGTGTTTGGAATGAAGTTTGATCCAAGATCCTTTTTATTTTTACACCCGTTTCTTGTTTTTTCGGTTTGTGTCATCAAGATTAGGGATATTTCTTGATACTTGTTTTGTTTTAGGTTTTATTATTGGTTGTATAGGGATTTACGGGGATTCAACCCTTGCCCTTCTGCTTAATTAGTTTTTGTTTTTGTTTGTTGCATCAAGAAAGTGTTTTCAAGAAGGGATATTTTCTTGCAAGCAAATCAAGATTCTTCTCTTTCTAGCTATTTCTTTTCAAGATTTTTTAGTTTTTAATTTTAATCGGTATAGTGAAGTATAAATTGATAATATCATAGATTATGATCTCGGACCAGGCTTCATTCCTCACATCAAATTTTCCATTTAAAGAAATACAAGATCTCCCAAGGTATATTTTCTTATCTTATAGATATATTTACTTTTAATCTGCATATTGGATATTTTCGTCAACAAGTAATTACATAAATCTTTGTTTGTGATAAAACATCAATCTGACATCTTTCTCTGGTACCACCGTTTATGATTTTTTTTTAAAGAAAAAACAGATCAACTATAATTATATTATATATGTTTCCAGATATATAATTTATACCAACTACATATATTATTATTCCAAGTTCTTGATAGAATATTGTTGATTCAGTTTATTGAGCTTTTGATTCTACTTTTATGAAGGAAAAACTGAATATCAATGTACAGGTTCAACTGTGAATGTCTCTCTTTCTTTATGTATCTCTCTAACCAAGACAAGAATATAAACATAATTTGTAATATACAGTACATACTACTGGTACCAGAGTGAGATTCTCAGACAACAAGGTAAGACATAAACTAATAATGTTTTCATCAGAAATATGATGTCATTCCTCAATGATTCCTTCTTTTTACTCTTGCACCAATGGCCTCAATTTTTATTACTGGATATTGCTTATATTTTTACTTAATACAATAAAAATTTTCCTCAATGTAAATGTTAGATTAATGCAATATTCTTAATACTGATGGATCTCACATGTATAAACCCTAGCAGCATATCTCTATTTATATACATATGGAAATAAATATTTTTTTTTTTAAATGTCTGTAATATTGTTCAGTATTATGTGTTTTAAGTATACTAAAGAAAATTTAATTTGCTTTCAAATAAAAATGGGTTCTTGCTTACCAGATTATATATTATGTGTTTAGGGTTTTGGCTGTTCTGTTCAATATATTTATATGTGTGGTGTGAGATCCATGTACCTCTATAATCATTTGTTAATTTATGGTTTGCTTGTTCTTTTGCAATGATAATTAAAGTGATTACAATGCTTTGCCCTTAATTTAAGCTACATGATAAGATGTGACTGACACAATATGTTTATCATAGTCATAGAAAAGAGTTCTTTGTCATGTGAATTTTTGTAATCAACAACCAATTATCCTAAAAAGCTATCATCTTAAAAGGTGTGAGTGGTTTTCTAAACCCAATAATTAATTAATGTGTATAGTATACTGACAATAGAACCTGGTATATGGAGAGTTTAATTTAACATCATCAATTACTTAATTAAGCTTCTAATTATTTGAATTTGTTTGACGACTTGTGTGCCGTGATCATTCACCGAGACCCATGTGTATGCTTGATTTTAATCAGGGGAAATTTTAGCTAGTTTGAGACTCATTCTGAATCAAATTACTTAGCTTGAACTCTTTAAATTTGAAACTTCTATAGAATGTTATTAGTATTAAAGATTTCACTGTAATTTCCAAATGTTACTTTCTATTAATAACCGGCTGTGACTTGCTGTTGTGAAGCATTAATGATTCGTTGAATAGTAAGACATTTATTGTATAAAGACCCTTAATTCTGTCAAGTAAGTTTCCTAAACTCATATACGTACGTTTATCGATTTTTTCTTAATATGCTAATTTAATTGTTAGGATCTTTTTAACTAGAAGCCACCTGAAATACCCTTTTCAGGTGACTGGAAATGTTAAACTGTAGTCAAATATCATGTGAATTTTCCATTTTTTTTAATTGATCTATGAGAGTTTGGACCTGATGGTGATTTTTTAAACTCAAAATTGTTCTGGTAATTCAATTGTCAGAACATAATTGACTGGTTGAAGTAGATACGGATGAGAAGTTGATAATTATTGCTCTTTTCAGTCCATTTATATCTCTATTTTAAGTTTTAAGAAAAGTTACATTTTATTGTTATAAGTATAATTTTATTTATTATTTATCAATTATGTCAATTTATTATTGTTATGAAAATTAAAATATGACTAATTATATTATTATTAAAATTGTAAATTGACATAAACCAACTTGGTTCTATATGAAGTATATAAACGTAAAGACAAAGTTTATTAGGTTACTCATCATCACGTTATTTTAAATTTTATTTAGAAAATGCTATAAAAAATTTAATGAAAAATGGATGATTATTAAAAAATTAAATAAGGATATTGGAAAATGGGACTGTTTTTTTTTTTTTGAAAGGAAAGTGGGACTGTTATTTTTGAAACAAAGGGTGTCATATTTTAGTCAATGAAAACTAATTGAGAACTTCCAGTTGTAATTAATATATATGTTATATATTTAATTTGTTGGTATTTTTTTTCTCTTTGCAACCTTTTTTTGGAATTATTCTTTTAAACAGGTTCTCAAAAAACTTTCACATAAAAAATGTCGGCTAATCCTGTTCTAGCTAGTGTATATAATAAAGCCTATTCGTGGATACTGGATTTTTTTTTTTTAAACTTTGTGGAATCTCGCCAATTTAATAACTTCGAGTTCCGATGCAGGTTTGTTCTATATTAGGGTAAGAAAAAAAAATATATGGAAATTTTAGGTAAAGGAAAATCGAATCGAAACCGAACCGATTTTTGGTTAAACAAATCAAAAATTTTGGAATGTGTTCGGGAATAATTTTATTATTTTAAAAAAAATAAAACCAAAATATGTTCGACAGACTTTTTTTCGTTTTGATTTTTACAAAAATTTTAAAAAGTAATTTTTACACCTAAAACAGGAAATAAAAATCTTCCAAATGTGTTTTTTAATATTTTATTATTTTATCCTTATTGCTGTCGCCACAATGCCACTGCTGTTGCTGCCTCTAGTATCACTACACCACCACCCCGCCACTACCACCACCCCGCCACTACCACCACGCCGTCGCCGCTGCCGCTGCCGCTGCCACAACCACACTGCCACCGCCGCCACACCACATTATTGCCATCTCTACCATAGCCACCTCCATCACGCCGCCTTCACCACAACTACACTGCCACCACCACACCGCTGTTGCCTTCACCACCAGCACGCCGCCGCTGTCGCCACCAACAACATCGCCGTCACCACCACAACCACACTGCTGCCGCTACCTCCACCACCACCCCACCGCTGCCGCCACTACCCCCACCACTCCACTGCCGTTTTCACCACCACCACCACACCACCGTTATTGCCACTATCACTACCAAAATCATTATTAGAATTTACATGAATAATTAAAAAACTTATATGAATAATTAAAAAAAAATATATAATACAATTTTTAAATATATAAAACAATTTTCTAAAAAATAAATAACAAAAATTAAAAATAGAAATTTTTAATTACTACCAAAATCGTTATTAGAATTTACATGAATAATTAAAAAACTTATATGAATAATTAAAAAATATATATAATACAATTTTTAAATATATAAAATAATTTTCTAAAAAATAAATAACAAAAATTAAAAATAGTTTTTGGATTTTAAAAATAAAAAACTAAAAATGTAAGTTTACCAAACACACCCCAATTACAGTTTTTATTTTTAAAAACTGATGGTTAATTATTGACTAACGGTTAACCGATCTAATATATTTTATATTTTATATATTATATTTTAATTTTTACACTTAAATTTTTTAATATTTTTATAATTTATAAATATTACGATATATGACTTTCTAAAATATTATTATAATACATATTTTTAGTAAATAAACATTGAAATTATCTTTTTATTGTAATAATTATTTATTTTTTTGAAGAATATTATAATTATTTATTTATTATATGTGTATAATTAGTATTTTATTGTTGGTTTCATATTGAATATATTTAATTCTTATAATTAATTACGAGAATTTTATTTTTTTGATTCTTTTAATGTATATTATATTTAATTCGTATTTTTCATTTTTGAAATATTTTAAACTATTAAAAACATTACAAATTGTATAACTTATTAAATTTATATGTTAAATTTTTTAATGGTTAATCAGTAAATCGATCCGAAAAAATTGATTAAAAATTAAAACTGATGTATTAGTTAATCGAAGTTAATGTACTAATTAATAAAAGTATTAATGTGCTGGTTAATCAGTCCATGCTTACTCATAAGTCGATATATGTAATTAAACAATTTAATTATATAATATTGTGCAAGTAAAATAATTTGAATGATTTTTATTATGAAAAAAAATGCATGAAATTGACTCGTTAAATTGTTGGATTACAGACCGGGCCTATGCAATACAACAAGTGAAACTATGTATAGAAACTGGAAAATAGTTCTCTTTAAATCAAGATCGATACATATCCGAAGAGTTTTTTTTTTCTTCTGTATCAATATTATTCAAGAATCTATATAAAACTCCTAGACAAAAATAATGGTAATATAGACACTATTCAAGATTTTAAGTAAAATCTTGTATTTAAGTTTTGTAAATAAAAAAAAATTAATGCTTTCATAGTAGACCAATTCATCTCAAATTGGATTAGTTGAAATTTGTGAACTTTCAGACACTAATAGTTAGATGATAATATAAACAAGGACCTTTTTACTAGGGGTGAGCAAAAAAATCGATGGACTCGGTTAACCGAAAAAATCGATATTAATGTACTGGTTAATGGACTGTGGCTCATGAACCGGTTAACCGATCATGCTCATCCCTATCTTTTACTGTGCCAAAAAGTACAATATTACTCTCTTGAATAAAATAATTGTGCAAAAAATACACTTTCAAACCATGAAAAATATTGGTGAAGTTCGCAGGAAAAAAAGATTTTAAGCTAATTGCGAGATACTTGTTTAGATCTGTTACATGAAAAAATTGAAACACTTAATTTTAAAATTAAAAATCGCATTCTTTGTCTTTGATTTTTGAACATGAGATTTAATTATAATTACCTTTCTTCAAGATACAATTTTGATAGTCATTTTCAATTGCTAATTCATTAACTTGTCTCCCAACGGAATTTAACTTCCGTCGGAAAATTCTAAACTTTTTTATTTTTTTTAAATTATCGATGGAATATTAAATTTTGTTGGCAATTTTCCCGACGGAACAATATTTTCCGTCGGCAATTTTTACCTACGTTCACATTGCCGACGGAATTGCATTCCGTCGGCAATTAAATTTCCCGACGGAAAATCCTGGCTTTCCGTCGGGAAATCCTTAAATTCTTGTAGTGTTTGTTTTTTTTTATTTATATATACTATTTAATTATTTAAAAGAAAGTTTCTTAAATCATATTGCCCATAAAGGAAAGAAAATTCACAGAAAAGGGTGGAAATCAAGCTTTCCATATTATCTATAAGTATAAGCCCAATTCTTGTGATATTATATCCTTCATCCTTTTAGTTTTTTGAAAAGTCAAATCAATCCTGTTTCTTCTCAAATCTTTTTTTTAAGAGAGAGACATAATATTTAATTATAATTTGAATTTTATAAAGAAAAATTAAGCTATTATCTAACTTCTCGCAATTTAGGATTTTTTTTCTTTTTTTTTTTAAAAAAAATTAAGATTTGCTTTTGAAAACAAGTAATTTATAAACAGAAATTTCTATGGTTAGAAAAAATAGAAATCTTTATTATCTAACTAAACATTATCCTTTTTCTTTTTGGTTTCATTGTGGTGTTAATGACCCAAACAATAAAGCCAATAATTCCCTGTCTTATTACCTTTAATTTTAATTTTCTAATTTCTAAATAAGTGTTTTCCATGTGGGTATTACTAGATTAAAACTTGTTAGTAAGAGTTAATTTAAATATAAATGTGATATTTTATAACAATTATTTAATAAGCCAGGCCCAATACAGGATGGACGAATGAAGAATCTACAGAGAAGAAAAAGGAAGAGACAAAGAAATAAAAGAGAAAAGAAAAGAATTAGATATTCTTAACTATTTCACTAACTGCTTTAACAACTTTATCACCTGCATAACAATATTGGCCGTATAAAATTGCTTCAATTGAGCTCTAATAAATTATATTATAATATATACAATTATAGCAAAATATATATATATATATATATATATATATATATATATATATATTAATGAATCAAGTCACGACTTCATTCATTTCATTTAATTTTAAAAAAATTCTAATGATTTTGAATTTTCTAAATTAAAATCAAATTTTAATGTCCGAGTTAGAAATTGGCACAAGTAATCATGACTAGGAAGCAATAATTTGGGCTTTAAAAATAATAATAATAAAAAGTTTGGTGCTTGATAAACATTAATTAAACCATATTCAAACCTTCTCTTTTTGGTCCTTTGATTGTTAAATTCAATTTAATAATGAACTTAGTTTATTACTAAAATAAGTCCTCAAATATAATAATATTTTATTAAGATACAAATCACATATTTCATCAACTCTTTTTTGTCTAAATTTGATTGAAACAAATTTTATAAATTAAATTAATAATATATTACCATTTATAAAAAAATTGATTAAAAAATAAATAAAATTATAATTAATATTTATAGATGACACTGTATTATTAATTTGGTTCATGTAAGTCGTTATCACAGTATTTAGACAACAATTTCCTGTTGCATCACAGTGATGGTCAGTCCTCCATTTCAATCTCTTCCTCGGCCCCACCCGACTCTTCTTTTGTTATTCCTTTGACAAAGGAAAAAAGTTAAAGAGAATTATTTCATACGCGTTATGTGCTTTAAAACAAACCCTTACCCTAAGCTTCATATAGTATTATACTATAGAATGAAACTTGAATCTCAATTAATTATTTTGGCTTTTCCTTTTGGTCACAGTATGCTTTGTAATTTGTATAAAGGCTGCCATGCTGACCAACAGATAGAAGCTGCACTTCCCTGCCATATCCCACCTTCAGCATTTCGGTAAACACAACCTTAATTCTCTCCCTTATATATCCATAAATTCATATTACCTCTGCTAATTTCTCAACCTAAATTACAAAATATATATTCTGACCATAAAATTGGATGGCATCTCGTTAGACACATATTAGTAAATAATACTATATTTAACAGTTCACCCTCCATCTGATCATGCATGCAGCAGTTGATGAGAAACAAAAACAGGATCAATCCGCCCTATTACATTGCTAAACATATAAAAGCAATGTCAGTCTAACACTTCTGGTGACTTAAAAAAAGAAAATGTATTAATAGATCTCCAGTGAGAAAGATACTACAACCGTCAAATTACTATTTTAATTAATAGAGATTTGGAGAGAATTATATATTTTAGAGTTAAAAAAACCTATTGGTAATCCTAAAATAGTACGTGATTATGCTGTTGATGTTGAATCATCAATGCTATGTAATAGCTATTAACCATAATTTCTTTACAAGTGTTATTCATAAGTATAATGTTTGAATGTTGCAAGTAAGTCTTTAATGCTAAGCAATGTTGAAATAAAACCTTAGATTTAATATGAACTTAGAGAGGGCAGATGAAGAAGCTCGGTTATAAGTTATGTATTAAGAAAAGACTTTGTTTATAAGCAAACAATAAAGAGATCCTGGTTATTTTCTTTTTTCTTTCTGCGGGTTTAACCACAAACCCCACTTGCATGGCATTAAACAAATTAAAGTGGTATACACCGTTGTAATGGATGGTTCATTGAAATGCGAGAAAAGAGCAGTGGTGAGTAGCTAATATGTCATCTTTTGACAAAATTATTTAAGAAATGTGACAGAACCTCCTACAAAGGTCGGTGACACAAAAGACACTCGTCTTTGAAAAAAGTTGGCTGCTTGCAGTAAAGCTTCTAATTTTATAGATTGGTATATATATATGGTTAGGGACGGCCAAAAAGCAAAACATAAATACAAAGGAATCTTTTCATTCTATTAATAAATTAATTAAAATAATTTGAAATTGGAGACCTTATTTGGTCTAAAGTTGCCCTTGCTCATCAAGTTAAGCACCTTTCATTTTCTTATCTCCATACCTCTTTTTTTTTTTTCATGCATTCCAACCAAGACCCCACTATTCTTTTTCAGTCATTTTATTTGCTTCTGTTTCGAGATTTGAATTTCTTATATCACAGCTCAGTAAACTAATACCAAAAATATATCACATCATTTACTTGAATCATATAGCTTACATTTGGAAAAGTTTGAGACTTGTTTGCACCCTTTCACATTATATATCAGCTCTTTGTAGAACTATAACACCCCCTTCTTTTCTTTCCCATCAAAACCTATAACCCAAATGAGGTAAAACTGCAACAATACACAATGGCCAAAAACCAGAAACTAGTAGTTGAAGTAGTGGATGCTCGCAATCTTCTACCAAAAGACGGCCATGGAACCTCAAGTCCTTACGTTACAGTAGACTTCTACGGGCAGCGGAAGCGGACTAAGACTGCCATACGAGACCTTAACCCCACTTGGAACGAAGCCCTTGAGTTCAACGTTGGTAAGCCATCTAATGTTTTTGAGGACATTCTTGAACTCGATGTTTGCCATGATAAAACTTATGGCCAAACAAGAAGGAATGTTCATCTTGGAAGAATCAAGCTGAGCTCTTCTCAATTCGTTAGACAAGGTGAGGAGGCTTTGATTTATTATCCTTTGGAGAAGAAATACTTGCTCAGTTGGATTCAAGGCGAAATCGGTTTGAGAATTTATTACCAAGATGAAGTCATACCTCCGCCACCGCCTCCAGCTCCACCTGCACCGCCGGAGGAACCCAAGGCTGATGCCAATGCAGCAGACAAGCCGTTGGAATCTCCACCCGAAAAACCTGCAGAGGGAGAAAATACTGATAAGGCAGCGGAGATCAAGAAAGAGGAACCACCACCTGCTGAAACTGAGCCACCACCTGCAGAAAATGCAGCAGCTCCTATTCAAGCTGAAAAAGCACCGGAATCTGAGCCAGAACAGCCCCCTCCACCACCGGTAGAGGCGGCGGAAACGGATGAAGGTCAAGGTGAGCCAGCGGCAGGAAAGAATGAGGCTGGGAAAGAGGTTGATGGTGATATTGTTTTGGAGCCCACAACGAATAACTGGGGTCCCACATCGCCTGAAATACTGGCGGCAACGGTGTCTGAATCGGTGCCGGAAGTCAAAGTAGTTGGGATCAACGGTCCGCAGCCGATCACAAGGACAGCAGCAGCTCCATCGACGAACTACACGTTAGAACCGCAAGAAAGTATTTCAATCGAACGGTCATCATTTGATCTGGTTGAAAAGATGCATTACTTGTTCATTCGCGTGGTGAAAGCTCAAGGTCTCCGCACCAATGGGAATCCAATTGTGAGAATTGTAACCTCAGGCAAAAGCATCCATTCAAGAGCAGCAAGAAAGACCGTGTTCTTCGAGTGGGATCAGACATTCGCATTCGGCCGCGACGCACCGGAATCTTCCTCCATCCTTGAAGTCTCAGTATGGGACCCACCTAGTGCTGACCCAAAACCCGACTTGGCAGGTTCAAAATTCCTGGGTGGGATTTGCTTCGATGTCACGGAAATTCCTTTGCGGGACCCACCGGACAGCCCTTTGGCCCCACAGTGGTACATGTTGGAAGGGGATGGGGCCCACATAGGTGAAGCAATTCAACCAAGGCTTGGGAATCTGATGCTTGCCACGTGGGTAGGGACACAAGCTGACGAGGCATTCCCTGACGCTTGGAAAACCGATACAGCCGGTGATGTTAATTCTAGAGCCAAAGTTTATCTCTCCCCAAAACTATGGTACTTGAGAGCTACTATAATTGAAGCCCAAGACATTTTGCCTTCGGCCCATTTAAAGGAAGCCCAATTTCAACTCAAGGCCCAATTAGGATTTCAAGTCCAGAAAACTAAAGCTACAGTCTCCCGCAACGGTAACCCGTCGTGGAATGAAGACCTGCTCTTTGTGGCCGCTGAACCATTTAGCGACCACCTGATTTTCACTCTAGAAAATCGGCAACCTAAAGGATTAGTGACCATTGGAATTGCTAAAGTGCCGCTTACAGCCATTGAAAGGCGTGTCGATGACCGGAAAGTGGCTTCTCGATGGTTCACCTTTGAAGATGCAAAGAGCGAAAAATCAGCTTACAAAGGTAGAGTTCAATTGAAACTGTGTTTTGACGGCGGGTATCACGTGATGGACGAGCCAGCTAATGTGTGCAGCGATTACCGGCCAACGGCGAGGCAGCTCTGGAAACCTCCGATTGGCATGGTTGAGTTGGGTATAATTGGATGCAAGAATTTGTTACCGATGAAAACGATAAACGGTAAAGGCCGTACGGATGCTTACTGTGTAGCCAAATACGGTCCAAAATGGATACGTACAAGGACAGTATGTGACAGCTTGGAGCCAAAATGGAATGAGCAGTATACATGGAAAGTTTTTGAGCCGTCTACGGTGTTGAGCATTGGGATTTTCGATAGCAGTGGAGTATTAGAATCCGACGGAGACATAGCCGCCATGCGTCCCGATACTCGTATTGGAAAATTACGGATTCGTATATCCACTTTGGAGACAGGTAAGGTTTACAGAAACTTATATCCTTTGGTTTTGTTGACAAACAATGGTGTGAAGAAAATGGGGGCGATGGAAGTTGCTGTGAGGTTTATTCGCACAACTCAAACGTTGGATTTCTTACACGTTTACTCCCAGCCTTTGATGCCGTTGATGCATCATATCAAGCCAATGGGGGTAATCCAACAAGAAATGTTACGGAGCACAGCTGTCAAAATCATAGGCACACACTTGTCCAGATCAGAGCCGCCTCTTCGAAGGGAGGCTGTACTTTTCATGGTTGATGCAGACTCCCACACTTTCAGCATGCGAAAAGTACGTGCGAATTGGTTTAGGATCGTCAACGTGATTGCAGGGGTTTTAGATATCGTACGGTGGATAGATGATACCCGTGTGTGGAAGAATCCGACGGCTACAGTACTTGTGCATGCCTTGCTAGTAATGCTTGTGTGGTTCCCAGATTTGATTGTCCCCACATTAGCATTCTACGTGTTTGCCATTGGTGCTTGGAATTACAGATTTCGATCACGGGACCCATTGCCTCACTTTGATCCTAAGATCTCATTAGTTGATACCATTGATCGTGAGGAGCTTGATGAGGAATTTGATGTAGTGCCGAGTACTAAATCACTGGATACTGTACGAGCAAGGTATGATAAGTTACGTACGATTGGGGTACGTGTGCAAAATGTATTGGGGGATTTTGCCACGCAAGGTGAACGTGTGCAAGCATTGGTGACGTGGCGTGATCCAAGGGCGACAGGAATTTTCGTGGGACTGTGTTTCGTGGTGGCAATGATATTGTACTTAGTACCATCAAAAATGGTAGCTATGGCATTGGGATTCTATTTTTTCCGCCATCCGATTTTTCGCGATCGAATGCCATCGCCGGCCTTGAACTTCTTCAGGAGGCTTCCTTCACTGTCCGATCGAATAATGTAGGCAATTTAAAAGCATCCGATTGTAGGCTAGAGTGGCACCTGATCGTATCCTTATTTAGCTTGTCATTTAGCCTTTTGTGGTTTTACCATATAGTTTGTTCCCAAAACTATATGATAGTTAAACTATTTTAGTAAAATAAACTGAAATTTCCAAACAGGTAATGACCTTCCTTTTTGCTTATAACATAAAGAGTTTATTTTTTCTGATAAAGAAAACTTGAGCAGGGCTTAATCAGCTCAGAAATTGCTTTTTAATGGTATATGGTACTCTCCAATTTATCTAAATTCCTTATAATTTCTTTTTTTAAAGAGCTCATACTGTTAGAAAGTAACACTACATTTAAATATAGCTTGCATTTCAAATCAAACTACAGACTAAAATAATCAATCCATTTTACGCCATCACTCAATTAGACTTTCTTGTCAACATGGCTCGCGTTCTATTCATACATTATCCAAATGCATGAATTGTGCTTCTATACTGCGTGACCAACGATCTTTTATATATATATATTTTGATAAGGAGTAAATAAAAATTAAATTCCGATTAATTTTAAAATTTTCAATCATTTAAACTACTTGTAATTTCTTATAAATTTCTTAAAAATTCAGCTTTAAAGAAAACGTTATTGTAATTAATCTTTTTGTATTTCATTATGATTATTAGTGATGAAAGCATATTTAGCTTAATTTTTATTTATAATTTTTTGGAAAATACTAAATAAAAATTAACAATGTCACTACAAGAAAATAAAGATTAGCGACAAAATCCGCCGCTAATCGTAAATAGTGACGGAATTTAGCAACGGTTGAGGCTTGTCACAACAACGGAAGCAGTTGCTAAAATTAGCGACGGAAAATTTTACTTTTCCGTTGCTAATTTTGGAGACAGCGACGAAGATATATTTCGTCGCTAAACAAAAAACTTATTCAGCCGCTATTTTCTATATTTAGCGGTAGAAAATTATATCCGCCTTTAAATATAGCAACGGAACTTATTCTGTCACTGTAAATGTTTTTGTGCCTTTTTTGCGACGGTCAAATTATCCGTCGATATGTCTGGTAGAGAATTCACTCCACTTTTAGCGACGGGAAGACAGAATTTTTCCTGTCGCTAAAATTGTTTTCTACTACTATAGCAACGGAATTCTGTTCCGTCCTTTATAATTTTCTTGTAGGGCGTCTAAAAATCATATAATTATCCAAGTGGAAGTGACTAAGAGCTGATCAATTCGTAATCGTTTCTCTAATAAAAAAATAATAATAAGTCAAAAGCTGTGTTTTGTTTAATTCAATTATCGGAAATTTAGGCAGAGGAGCACGTGATTTGAATTTTTAGCTCGTCCACGTATCATGCTTTTTGTTTAATATAATTAATTATATTTAGCCATCGGAGCACATGATTTGTATTTTTAATTCATCGACAATAGCACACAAGTTTTGGAGCAAAGTATGGGAGGATGGGCAAGTGGGGGTTTGAAATATGGTGATTATGAAGAATTTAAATATTTTTAGACCAAGTGATTTCCAATTATTAATATAGAAATTCAATATAAAAAATTTTTAAAAGTTAGAAAACCTCAAAATGGATTTTGTCCTAATTTTATTAATTGACATAAAAGATATCTTCCACGTAAATTTGCTATTTTTGAAATTTTATTCCCATTTCAATGATATTTTTATTGTTAAAACTTAAGTCCAGCAACACTTATAAGGAGAATCCCATTGAGTTTTCGCCAGCCTTGTGACTCGTGGTGGTGGAAGGCTGAATCAACAGGTGTGTATACAGTTAAAAGTGCTTACAAGTTTCTAGCCAACTCTTCTTCTACAAGTGTAGCTGTTAGTCCACTATGGTGCAAACTTTGGTCGTTACAAGTGCCTCCTAAGGTAACGAATCTGATTTGGAGAGCTTGTACAAATTGTCTCCCGACTAATATCATGCTTAACTCCAGGAAGGTAAGTATAGTTCCGTTTTGTCCTGTTTGTGGTCTCCAGGATGAAACTATCATCCATGCTCTGGTGGATTGTTCCCGAGCAAAAGAGTGCTGGTCCAGATCTTCATTTGGCTTCTTAAGAGGTTCTCATGTGAACTTTATAGATTGGCTGGCCTTCCTCCTGGAGAATCTTTCGGTGGAAAAGTGTATGGAAGCTGTCACAATTTGCTGGAATATCTGGAAGTATAGGAATGAATTGGTCTGGAATGGTAGGAATTGTAGGGCTGCAGATATAGTGGATGGTGCGTCTTGTTTGTTAAGGGATTTCTCTTCTTCTTTGCAAAATCCTCTCTTGCAGTCTAATTCGATGGGTTCGGTTTCAACTAGCTCTGACTTACCCAGGTGTTCTAGGTGGCAAAAGCCTGATATTGGATGGCTGAAGATTAATGTGGATGCTGCCCTTTTTGAGGATGGTCAAACAGCAGGCGTGGGCTTTGTGATGAGAAATGAAGAGGGTGTGTTTTTGGCTGCTGGTAATGGTCCTCTATTGGGTGTCCAATCTCCATTAATGGCAGAGTGCTTAGCAATTAGAGAAGTTCTCAGCTGGATTCATTCGAGAAGTTTGAGCAACGTTGTTGTGGAGTCGGACTGTCAAGTTTTAGTTCGAGCTCTTAATTCTAGGGTGGTTTATGACTCTATCATGGGATTGCTATTAGAGGACTGCCTTGCTTTAATCTCTTCTTTAACAAATATTAGATTTGTTTTTGCTAAAAGATCAGCGAATGTTGTGGCTCATAAGTTAGCTCGAGCTGCGAATTCTATGTCTGGTCTTTTTATTTGGGTGGATTTGCCCCCAACTTTTTTGTTATCCAGTTTACTGGCTGATTTGGTATTATAAAAGTTTTATTTTCCCTTCAAAAAAAAAAAAAAAAAAAAAAAAATATGAAAGTTCTATACTGATAATACATCATATATTATTTGGAAAAAGGCATGAGACTCAATGGTTTCTGGCCCAAAAGTTTAAAGCCCAATTGTACATGTCCAGCTAAAATGTTACTTTGATGGCGGACCTACCCATCTATTCCTAAGATTAACCTAATCCTGACATACAACACATCTAACTATACAGCTACAGGTACAGCTTGTATGAACACTAGATTACCATTACCTTAACATGCAATGTAGATTCATCCATTTCAATAGGTAAATCTCTTACAACACTTGAGACTTTCTCTCACTATGTTTATCTCTCTAAGCCTATCTAACTTGAGTTTCAGGTGCTTATTAAACTGAAAATGTGTAGTTATATTATACATGTACAAGCATTATATATATATATATATATATATATAATATTGGCTAGAAAAGTCTTTTTAGAAATTATAAAAGAAGAAAAAATAAATAAATAAATAAAACAAAAGAACGTGACCATTAAAAACAAGTCAACGAAAATATTAACTACATAACATGGAGGGGTTAATATACTAATATAAAACATAATTAACTTGAAATAAGTAATTGTTATTTTTTTGGGGTCAAACTTTTATTTTACGTTGTCCAACTCATTTATTAAATATATTCATATAATTTGATAATATTGTAAAGCATTAATCCTTTTCTATAAATGCCACCTATATCGACTATCCCATTATCATCCTTCTTTTCTGTCTTTTTCTCGCCTTAATTATTTTCTATTGCATTATTTTTTAGTTCTTCCTCTTCTTCTTGTGAGTTCTTCAATCCATTTTCTTGATATGATAGGATAAGTCCTGTTTATCATTTTTTTTTTTAAAAATGATCAAATTTTGGAGTATCACAGACTGATTAAGAAAATTTGATGCTTTATACTTTTCTTGAATTTTCTTTTTAGCTGTTTTCCCTGTTTAATTCTATTTATAAACTTAAGTATAATAAGATTGTTACAAAACATTCATTTGTTGTGCTAGTTTTACAGGAATTTAACTCTTTTTACTTTTGAATGCAGCAATTTAACTCTTAGAAATCACCAAAATGGGAAGAATTCCCATACTGTTGATGGGTTATGTGGCATTATGGGCAGCCATGGCAGGAGCAGAGTACATAAAATATAAAGATCCAAAACAACCCCTAAATGCTCGAATTAAAGACTTAATGAAAAGAATGACATTAGAGGAAAAAATTGGCCAAATGACTCAGATTGAACGCAGCAATGCATCCACTCATGTCATGAATCACTACTTCATTGGTAATTAATTAGTAATCATTTTCTTTTCCTTTTTTTTTTTAATTCCTTCAAAAAATAAATAAATATTTATTTATGGGTATATAGGGAGTGTACTGAGTGGAGGAGGAAGTGTACCAGAAAAAAAGGCAAGTGCAGAAACATGGATAAAAATGGTGAATGAGTTTCAAAAGGGAGCATTATCAACTAGACTTGGCATTCCTATGATTTATGGAATTGATGCTGTTCATGGTCACGGCAATGTCTATAATGCTACTATTTTTCCTCACAATATTGGCATTGGAGCCACTAGGTTTCTCCTCTTTTTCCTTTCTCACTTTCCTATACTCCTTTAATCCCATGGACAGTAATGTTTAATAATATCTGGCATTGATAATGAAATTACTTCCTTATTAATCAGGGACCCTGAACTTGTTAAGAGAATAGGGGCGGCAACTGCATTGGAAGTTAGAGCTACAGGCATTCCTTATACTTTTGGACCTTGTATTGCGGTAACTATATAAATTTCCTCGAATATGTGAATTGCATTTGTTTTCTTGGCAAAGTTCTGATCCCCAAGTGGGTTCACAGGTTTGTAGAGATCCAAGATGGGGAAGATGCTACGAAAGCTATAGCGAAGATCCTAAGGTTGTTCAGGCAATGACTGAGATAATACCAGGTTTACAAGGAGACAATCCTGCTGGATCCAGTAAGGGTGTTCCCTTTGTCGGTGGCAAGTATGAATTTTCTCATTAATGGAATACTCCTTCCAACTAATTTAATTATGATTCCAAGCTACCTTTGTCGGTGGCAAGTATGAATTTTCTCATTAATATAATACTCCATCCAACTAGTTTAATTATGATTCCATTAATATAATACTCCATCCAACTAGTTAATTATGATTCCAAGCTAACTTAATCTAATTCATCATTTTTGTGGCGACTGTTTATCACAGAACAAAAGTGGCAGCCTGTGCAAAGCACTATGTTGGTGATGGAGGAACAACAAACGGTATTAATGAGAACAATACAGTGATAAGCAGACATGGTTTGCTAAGCATTCACATGCCAGGTTACTATAATGCCATCATCAAAGGGGTCTCAACTATCATGGTTTCCTTCTCCAGCTGGAATGGAATTAAGATGCATGCTAACCGCGACTTAATTACTGGATTTCTCAAGAACACTCTTCGCTTCAGGGTACCACAATTTCCTTAAAAATAATAATGTTAAATCACTTTTTAATCAGTTTCAAAAGTAACAATTCATGGATCGCTGCAGGGTTTTGTCATCTCGGATTGGGAAGGTATTGACAGGATCACCTCTCCACCCCATGCTAATTACACATATTCCATTCTAACAGGAATCTCTGCTGGGATTGACATGGCAAGTCTATAGTCTGAAAGCTTTTTGCTTTATCAGATATTCATCATTTGTTTGATGAAGTTTATCTTCTAATAATACTAACAATGATGCAGATCATGGTTCCATACAAATATGTAGAATTTATAGATGGTCTGACAAATCTGGTGAAGAACAATTTTATTCCTATGAGCCGAATCGATGATGCAGTAAAAAGGATTTTGCGGGTTAAGTTCACAATGGGTCTTTTTGAGAATCCATATGCAGATTATAGTTTAGTGCACCAACTTGGAAGTCAGGTTAGCTATATGTTGATCATTTTTCTAAGCAGTACGGAAAGTAATAAATGAAATATATATACTTACCCTGCCAACTTGATTGTGAAACACAGGAGCATAGAGAATTAGCTAGAGAAGCTGTGAGGAAATCGCTTGTGCTGCTGAAGAATGGCCGATCTGCTGATAAGCCATTGCTACCCCTTCCCAAGAAAGCTTCCCAAATACTCGTTGCTGGCAGCCATGCTGACAATCTTGGTTATCAGTGTGGTGGATGGACAATCGAGTGGCAAGGACTTGGCGGAAACAATCTAACAAGCGGTAAATTTCTCAGCACTACACCTCAAACATGTCTTTTGTATTAAAACAAAATCCTGCCTTCAGTTAACGTTAGTGTTATCATGAACAGGTACTACAATCCTCAAAGCCATTAAAAATACTGTTGACAAGGCCACAAAGGTTGTCTACAAGGAGAACCCGGACAAAGATTTTGTCAAGTCAAACAAGTACTCGTATGCCATTGTTGTAGTTGGAGAACACCCATATGCAGAAACACAGGGTGACAGCATGAACCTGACAATTGCTGACTCTGGCCCAAGAACCATCCAGACAGTATGCGGGACTATTAGATGTGTTGTGATCGTTGTCTCTGGCCGTCCTGTAGTTATGCAGCCGTATATTGATTCCATAGATGCTCTTGTTGCAGCTTGGCTTCCTGGAACAGAAGGCCAGGGTGTTGCTGATGTTGTATTTGGTGACTATGGTTTCACCGGCAAGCTTTCTCGTACATGGTTTAAGACAGTTGATCAACTGCCTATGAATGTCGGAGATGAATATTATGACCCTCTCTTCCCATTTGGATATGGCCTCACCACTACACCTGTAAAGGCTTAGATGCCATCTTTGAGAATTTATTATATAGTAGGTCAATCAAATCTGATTCAACGTAATAATTAGACCTAAACATTCTAGCGATCTGCAAGTTCAACTTAATTTTGGGATTTTTTTTAATTTGGGATAAAATTTAAAAATATTTGACGAAATGATGCTACCAAAAATAAAATTGGAGATTTGGGGTATTAAAAACCGGCACAACAGTGTGCCGGTTTTCATCAGACGTGGGCCAGCCATTTTGGCTGGTTGGAGTGCCAGAAACCGGCACAGTACCGTGTCGGTTTCTGGCACTAAAAACAGTGCCGGTTTCTGGCACTCAAAAGCCAAGTTCATATATATATATATATATATATATATATATATATATGAGCACCAAACGTCCAGGTCTGGTGAACGTTTGGTGTATACGTTTGGTCTTTGTGTGTGCATATATACGTTTGGTGCTCATATATATATATATATATATATATATATATATATATAATCATGAATTAGAAATGACGAACGTCAAAATTAAAAATAAAAATTAAGATTTCAATTATGGTTTGCACTTGCAATTATTAATTTATACTATAAAGTTATTATAAAAAACATATGATATTTATATATATGAAAAAATATATACATATTTGAAAATTGAACCACCTATTTGGAAATATAACATACGAGAGACTAGTAAATAACAATAATCATTAAAATCAAATATACATATTAACAAAAATTTGCAAGTTTTTGGCTGAAATATTAATTAATGAAATGTGACCCTATACCACATCTTGTGAGCCTTCTATTTCGTTCAGGATAAAATTACTAACAAATTTTAACTGTATCATATCTTGTGAAATTTTCTTTAAATTAATACTAATTCAAGTGAAAACATAATTATGTATTTCTTTTTACATTAGTAAGTGCATAATCTAGTTAACAAAAAAACAAAATCACAGTATAAGAAAAATATACATTGTCATTTAAATTAATTAATTAGTAAGAATTAATTAAGTTAATAATATTTGTTTTATTTCAGCTGCACTGAACTTATTTTCTAAATGATTGATATTGAACATTAATTTCGAATTTCATATCATAACCAACGAAAAAACCGCGAACTAAAATATTTTGTTGCCTGCGTCATATTTGTACTATTATTAATGGTGAATTAAAAACTTGTTTCATATTTTATATAAAAGGATGAATTGTTAACTCCACTCTCTCAAAACAGAAAAAAAAATATTTACTAGTCAATTATTATGTTAAAGAGTATGAAGATTGCTAAAATGGAAAGAAAAGATGAAATTTGGCATAGGCAATGCAATGCAAGTCAAGTCTACATTATTTTTTATTTTGGGTTACAGTCAAGTCTATATTATTAATGTGATGCAGGAGATGGTGAAATGGCAATGAAATAAAAGTCATAGCCGCGTGAACAGCGCAAATTCAGCAGAGAGAGTAGTGGAGAGGTGGAGGTGAGGTGGGTGTTTTAGCAGCAAGAACCAACCCATGTGTTTTAGCAGCAAGAGCCAACCCATGTACAGTGCCGAATTGTCTTTTCAGTGCCAGAAACCGGCACTGTACCCCAACGGGCTGGCCCACGTCTGATGAATTATGCCGGTTTTCAACACTCTAAGTCTCTTTATTTCCTGTGGCACCATTTCGTCAAATATTTTTAAGTTTTACCCCAAATTAAAAAAAAAACCCCTTAATTTTACACATGAACAAAAGTACAAGTAGTTTAATTTGGTCTCTGCAAATCAAATACCCAATAATAATTGAATTATAGCAAATTTAGCCATCGGAGCACATGATTTGAATATTTAGTTCATCCACATTTCACACAAGTTGTGGATCAAAGCCGCACATATTATTAAGCTTCAATTCATCCTCAGGACTTGTGCATCATGCATTGTTGCAATTAACCTTTGTTTATTATATCATTATTTTTTAAAGAGACAGAAACGCTGAGAAAATATGATTAGTGCTTCACATTTCTCCACCATAATTTGCTGTATAGCGATATGGATTGGAATTCCGAACACTATATAATTCAAAGATATATTCTTTGAATTTTTTTTTTTTATTTACAGCTGGCGGAGATGATTCGGTATATTGTATATACTGAATATAGATACCAAATATAAACCATTTGATTAAAAATATAAAAATATTATTTTTTTATTCAACGGTTTATATTTATTAACATACGATACATTTGATGTACCAATTATGTATTTTAAAAATTTAAAGACCTTTTATATAAAAAAAATTGTAAATTTTAAGAATTTTATAAATGTTAAGCATTTCTTTCACGTAAATATTTGGAATTTTATAAATTTTATTCCCATTTCAAATGGTAGGTGAAATTTTGGATCCTACAGCATAAATAATTAGAAATCAAAGATTTTAGGCCTAAAAAAAAAAGAAATAAAAGATTTTAAAGCACATTATGATAACATTTTGAATTCTAAATCGTAATCAATCATTGCCTCATTGGGTAGAAAAATGATGTAAGAACGTGACCACTGAAGATATGATTTTTGGGGTCAAACTTTCATATCGTCCAACTCATTTATGAAATATTTTTGCATATAATTAATTTGATAATTAAGGTTGTAAACCACTAATCATTTTCTATAAATACCACCTCTATACTATCCCATTATCATCCTTCTTTTCTCAGCTTTTCTACTGGATTCTTACTTGTCACTTCTTTCTCTTCATCTTCTTCTTGTAAGTTCTCCAATCCATTTTCTTGATATCATAGGATAAGTCTTGTTTCTCTTTATTATGCTTTTTTTTTTTAACTCAAAGTTTCATTAATTTGTTGTTGTAGTTTTACAGGAATTTAACTCTTCAGAAATCAGAAAATGGGAAGAATTCCCATACTGTTGATGGGTTATATGGCATTATGGGCAGCCATGGCCGGAGCAGAGTACATAAAATATAAAGATCCAAAACAACCCATAAATGCTCGAATTAAAGACTTAATGAAGAGAATGACGTTAGAGGAAAAAATTGGCCAAATGACTCAAATCGAACGCAACGTCACATCCACTCAAGTCATGAATCACTACTTCATTGGTAATTCAGAATCATTCTGTTTTTTTTTCATTCTTTTAAAAAATAAAGAAATAGGTTATTACATATTAATGGGTGTATAGGGAGTGTACTGAGTGGAGGAGGAAGTGTACCAGAGAAAGAGGCAAGTGCAGAAACATGGATAAAAATGGTGAATGAGTTTCAAAAGGGAGCATTATCAACTAGACTTGGCATTCCTATGATTTATGGAATTGATGCTGTCCACGGTCACAACAATGTCTACAATGCTACTCTTTTTCCTCATAATGTTGGCCTTGGAGCCACCAGGTTTGTTCTTTATTTTATCCATTCTCACCAGACCACAACACTGTCAAATACATCCAACAAAAACTAAACCAGAAACCAAAGAATTTACGTGAACTTACAAGAATGCTATACACAATTCTCAATTCTCCTCAAAAATCTGTTTCTGTCTGTCTGATTTGTCCTGTTTAAAAACAACATAATTTCAAAGTTTGCTTTTGTTTTATTTATTTATTCTTTTGGGTCCTCTTCAACCGCTGTTTTGCTGGCATTTTTTGTCCTGCCATGGACTCATGCACTAGAAATTAGAAAAACTTTGGATGTAATAAATAATACATGTGTTTTTGGTCAGCTTTGTGGTGCGTTCACTCCATTTGGAATTTGATTCCAAATATGGAATTATATATTAATCTATTTTGGAATTTATTGCTGTCCTTTTAGTTTGTCTTTATGTATTTGTTTAATTAATATTTTTTCTGCCCTATTGTTCAGCGGTTTAAGCATAAATTAAATCAAAGAATTAGAAATCCAAAATCACCTACAAATAATTGTATAGGACAATATATATCATCTCAAATATTATCTCCGTGTTTTCAACACATGACTTACTTTATACTTGTAATCCGTCGTTTCAATACCTGACTTACTTTATACTTGTAATCTGTTGACATGAAATACTTAATAATATCTCGCATTAATCAGGGACCCTGAACTTGTTAAAAGAATAGGGACAGCAACTGCATTGGAAGTTAGAGCAACAGGCATCCCTTACGCATTTGCACCTTGTATTGCGGTAACTAAATTTCCATGAATATGTAAATTGAATTTGTTTTCATGGAGAAGTTCAGATCCCGAGTGAGTTTACAGGTTTGCAGAGATCCAAGATGGGGACGATGCTACGAGAGCTATAGCGAAGATCCTAAGATTGTTCAGGCAATGACTGAGATAATACCAGGTTTACAAGGAGACAATCCTGCTGGATACAATAAGGGTGTTCCCTTTGTCGGTGGCAAGTATGAATTATTATTTTTTTTTCCCTTGCCCTTTCTCTGATTTGTTCTCTAGAAGGCAAATAAATAAGATGATAGTAGTTTTCTTTGTCAATGTTAATTATGGTAGCAACTTTTTTTGACTTACTGTTTTGGGTTGACTGTATTAAATTATTCATGTAGCCTTGGGAAAATATGAATAAGAATTGCAGAACTTTATTTAGAAAAATAATATCTCTTTGAAAAGAATCAACTTTTGATTTGTAGTCTTTTCAGGGGAATCATTCCTTATTTTTATTTTATCACATCAAATGCAATACAAGAATTCAGTTGCAGGAGGTTTCTCTTTTTATTGGTGGCCATGAAGATGTTCTAGCTCATAAATCCCACAAATTACCCTTCATTTAAGCTATGTTTTCAACTTATAATTTTGTACATAAATCTTTATCATTGATCAATCAATTTAATTATGGTTCCAAACTAAATGATTATGTCACCATCTAATTTAGCTGCTAATTCATCACTTTCTGGCAACTGTTTATCACAGAACAAAAGTGGCAGCCTGTGCAAAGCACTATGTTGGTGATGGAGGAACAATAAATGGCATTAATGAGAACAACACAGTGATAAGCAGACATGGTTTACTTAGCATTCACATGCCAGCTTACTACGATTCCATCATCAAAGGAGTGTCAACCGTCATGGTTTCCTACTCTAGCTGGAATGGAGTTAAGATGCACGCTAACCGCGACTTAGTCACTGGATTTCTCAAGAACACTCTACGCTTCAGGGTACCACAATTTCCTTAAAAACAATAATAATAAATCACTTATTTTAATCAGTTTCAAAAATAACAATCTAAGAGTTGCAGGGTTTTGTCATCTCGGATTGGGAAGGTATTGACAGGATCACCTCTCCACCCCATGCTAATTATACATATTCCATTCTAGCAGGAATCTCTGCTGGAATTGACATGGCAAGTCCTTAGTCTAAAAGCTTTTTTCTTTATCAGATATTCATCATTTGTTTGATGAGTTTCATCTTCTAATACTAGCAATGATGCAGATCATGGTTCCAAACAACTATGTAGAATTTATAGATGGCTTGACAAACCTAGTGAAGAACAATTTTATTCCTATGAGCCGAATTGACGATGCAGTAAAAAGGATTTTGCGCGTTAAGTTCACAATGGGCCTTTTTGAGAATCCATATGCAGATTCTAGTTTGGTGAACCAACTTGGAAGTCAGGTCAGTTATATGTTCATCATTTTTCAATTCAGTACAGAAAGTATCAAATGAGAGATATATACTTACTCAGCCAACTTGATTATGCAAAAATAGGAGCATAGAGAACTAGCTAGAGAAGCTGTGAGGAAATCGCTTGTGCTGCTGAAGAATGGCCAATCTGCTGAGAAGCCATTGCTACCCCTTCCCAAGAAAGCTTCCCAAATACTAGTTGCTGGCAGCCATGCTGACAATCTTGGTTATCAGTGTGGTGGATGGACAATTGAATGGCAAGGACTTAGTGGCAACAATCTGACAAGCGGTAAATTTCTCAGCTGATGCCCATTTGTATTAAACCAAATATAAAAGATAATCTGCAAGAAAAACAAAAACCTGCCTTCAGTTAACGTTAGTGTTATCATGAACAGGTACTACAATCCTCAAAGCCATTAAAAATACTGTTGACCAGAGCACAAAGGTTGTCTATAATGAGAACCCTGACAGAGATTTTGTCAAGTCAAGCAAGTTCACGTATGCCATTGTCGTAGTTGGAGAACACCCATATGCAGAAACACAGGGTGACAGCATGAACCTGACGATAGCTGCCCCTGGCCCAAGCACCATCCAGACAGTCTGCAGAACTATTAGATGTGTTGTGATCCTTGTATCTGGCCGTCCTGTTGTTATCCAGCCATATGTTGATTCCATAAATGCTCTTGTTGCAGCTTGGCTTCCTGGAACTGAAGGCCAGGGTGTTGCTGATGTTCTATTTGGTGACTTTGGTTTCACTGGCAAACTTTCTCGCACATGGTTTAAGACAGTTGATCAACTGCCTATGAATGTTGGAGATAAATATTATGACCCCCTCTTCCCATTTGGATATGGCCTCACCACTAAACCTGTAAAGGCTTAGATGTCAATTTTGTGAATTTATATATTAGCTCAATAATATTCTAGTGTTCTATGCACAATTTCAACTTAATTTTACACATGAACACAAGTGCAAAAGATATAACTTGGAAACTCCAAATTTGGTCTCTGCAAATCAAATAAACCCAAGCATATGTAACACAATGGACCAATAAACTTTACTGCTGAGAAATATGAAAATAATACTTGCTTTTTGAAGGACAAAAATGGAAGGCATTCCTTTATGGTGTAAACTGTTAATTACCGAAAAGAATACAGAAAGTTGAATTTGAGCAGCAGCCAGCTATTGATAGGTCTCTAACAACTGAACAACACGACGGATATTCTAAGGTAGCAAGCTCCTAACCTGCTGGCTGATGGATCCTGAAATGCAAAATTGATGTTAAGGAGAAATGCAATCTAGACATAATTACTAAGTCTACAATTATCTAATTGCAATAGTTAGTGCTGGATCGTAGTTATGTACACTTTGAAACTATGATGAAGAGGAAATAGTCAACCAAAGACAAAAAGGGATAAAATGCAATCCTTGAATATGGCCGAAACTGCACACCATAAAAAAGTGCCCATGAAGCAGTCATATTTTCATTAATAGCAAAAAGGATTTAATTTTTATTCACATTGAACTACATGAGAAAACTTTTATTACAACAGCTAAACATACCATACTCGTATAAAAATGTAGATTCACTTTTATTACAACAGCTAAATATACCATACTCGTATAAAAATGTAGATCCATGTAAACGCTATCCGACAGTAGGATAAAGAATATCAACTTTAAGGCATTTTGCACAAAGGGCTATTCCACATGAGCTGTTTGTGAATCTTTGTCCTTCTCAGAAACAACAGAGCTAGCATTCTCAGCTTCTTTTATCTGCCTCAGAATGTCAGCCTTTTTCTCAAGAAGAGCTTCAATTTTTCCATCTATCTTCTCTAACTTCACTCTCAGCTTGTCCAGGTCCTTGCTCTTATCCTTCTCGCCCTTTTTTCTTTTCTTATCACATTTCTCTTTCTTTTCTTTTTCTTTCTTATTCTCCTTCCCTTTCTCTGTGTTATCTTTCTCCTCCTCCCCCTCTCCATCTGCTTCAGATTCTATCACAATCTCTCTAGAGGTAACTTCAGTCTCACTCTTTGGCTCATTGGTTTCATCCTTATGTTCCTTCTCGTTCTTCCCTTCCTTGTCCTTCTTCTTTTCTTTCTTTTTCTTCTTATTCTCTTCACCTTCATCTGTCACTTCTACAACATCCTTTTGTTTCTTATCTTTCTTCTCTGAATCCTTCTTTTTCTTCTCTTCTTTCTTTTCTCCTTCATTCTTTTGTTCCTTATCTACTTCATCCTTGTCTTTCTTCTCTTTCTTCTCTTCTTTCTCATCTAATTCATCCTTGTGTTTCTTCTCCTCCTTATCTTTTTTCTTTTTCTTCTTTTCTTTCTCTTCCCCTTCATCTTCTTCCTCATCTACTGCATCCTTGTTTTTGTTATCCTTCTTCTTATCTTTTGTCTTTTTCTTCTTTTCTTTCTCTTTTCCTTCATCTTCTTCTTCCTCGTCTACTCCATCCTTGTGTTTCTTCTCCTTCTTATCTCTTTTCTTATCCCTCTCATCTCCCTTCTCCTTCTTCTCTTCCTCAGTTTCTTTCTCTTCCTTCTCTTTATCTTTGACCTTCTTTTCTTTTTTGTGTTTCTTCTTCTCTGCATCCTTCTCAATAACCTTTTCCCCATGGTTCATGTCCTCCTCTTCCTTAATACTCAAACTTTTGTCTTTAACTTCCCCAGTCCCTTTTTCTTCTTTCTCAAAGTCTTTATTCTTGTCCTTCTTATCTTTCTTCTCCTTCTTCTTCATCTTCTCTTCCTTTTCCTTGTCTTTCTTATCTCTTCTCTCTTTCTTTTTCTTAGTCTCTCCAGCTTCATTATCTACCTCTGACTCTTCACCTAAACTACCCTCATCTTCTTTATCCTTCTTATTGTGTCCATCAACCTTTTTCTTCGTCTCATCTTTCTCCTTCTTGTCCTCTTTCTTCTTTGGCTTTTCCTTCTCTATAGATTTGGTCTTCACTTCAAGTTCTACCTCAGTTTTCTCTCCCTTCTCATCACTTGGGTCTTTATCCTTGCTCTTGACTTTGAAATGCATTTCTTCCTTCTTAACCCTTTCCTCCACTTCAACAGAGGAACTAGCATGTTCAGATTTGTCATCCATCTTGGGACTTTCGGCAAATAATTGAAATTCAAATGTAAACCCTTTCTTGTTTATGCTCAAATCCCCTGGATTAAAAAAATAATAATTAAAAAAAAACAGTTAGGAGTCAAGAAGTCAAATCAGTTCCAATGAACAACCAATCAAACGCTTGCGATCGGTATTGAAGCTACAAGACATTAGTTGAAATGAAAATTAGAGAGATCATTTCCCCATTCAACAAAGAAAATAATGGAGATAATACGTCTTGATAACCCCTTGATCAAACCCAAAACGCAGACTGATTATTTATTTAATTTTTACTAATTATTATAAGAAAAACCAATAAGCAACAATTAAACAAACAAGATGACACAAAAAGGAAGCAGAACGATTCCTTTCTTTATTGCCGATTCAAATCACCTGAGACGGAGAACAATATCATATCGGTAATTTCACAACTCTTCACAAATCAGAAATTAATGAAATGAAAATGAACCAGGTAAACCCACCGATGAAAATAATAATTCAGCTAAAGAAAAAGCATCTAAACAGCTAAAAGCTGAGACAAACAATTAGATTGAGAACAGAAATACCTTGCTTTTCTTGCGGAACAGAGAAGAAATAATGGATGTAAAAGATCGCCGATCTGTGTAGAAAGAAGGAGACAGCTCCTCCCTATTTATATTAGTATATTCAGAGGAGGAGGAAGGTTCCATTACGTGCCAACGACGCTACTGCTTCACACCAAAGTTATCGTAGTCAATCAATTTCTCAAGCTCATCCTTCTAACATTTCATTAAATTTTCAAATTTTGCCGTCTGAAAAAAAAAAGATTTTTAATGGATTTTAAATATATAATTATAGAAAATTGATAAAAGGATAAAGATGTAAAATTGTATTTTAATTTTATTAAGTCTGAGCTTGAATTTCATAAAATTTTATAAATTTTATTTTTAATTCCTATTTTTTTATACTTAGTTTATTAAAAATATAAAAATTGAATTTATAAAATCTAATTCCATGAAATTTATGAGTATTTTTCCAAATTCCACCAAAACAGATAAAATTTACAAATAAATTTCATATTTTTAAGGGTTGAATTTTAAAAAAATATAATACTCTCTTAATCATTTATTAAAAATTAATTATCTTTATACAGCTAATGTAATCTGTTTTTCTTCCTTTTTCACGACTGTTCTTGTAACACCCCGATACTCCCGTTGAAAGAATACCGGAACGCCACGCGCACAAACTCAAATACGTACTCAAACAAGTTAAAAAAACAAATACATTAAGTCAAAAGATAACAAATCTTTATATAGATAACCATATAGTTTTACAAAAAGGAATTTGTTAACATTAAATATATACATATACCAAAATCATTATTTACAAAATTACATTTCCATAATCAAACTCTATATACAAAAATACAGCGGAAGACAAAAAGAAACTCCAACGATGGACTTCTAGTTGCCGACCTGCAGATGTCCGACTCCAAAATGAACATGCCACCTACACGGGAAAAGAGCCCGTGCTAAGCGATAACGCTTAGTGGGAGAGGAACAACACATGCATGTACATATAATTGCAATAAACATATATATAAGCTTAATAATAACAAAAGCGTATAAACATATATTACTCATGCTTATAGCAAGTATTCATCATATACATGTATCGGAAAGTAACCATTCATATCCAAGTAGTCAATATTTATGTATCAACAGGAATATAATCATATAATCATTCATATCCGAACACAAGTATTACATTTCATCTTGTCACATCGCAAATGCATACACATGTAGCATATATCCATTTCATATACATTACAGCTTTATACATCAAACTCGTATAATAACCTCAAGTAATAGCCTGATTACTCGCTAACTAGTGGATACGGGTACTAATGATACTGATAGGACACAATATCCCAAGCATATGGAGACATAGGTTTCAAAACATTTTATAATCATGTATACCCGAAGGTATGCCGGAGACCGAGACCTCAAACATCTTATATGACCCAAACGGGGCCCGCATGTAACAAATAACATATAGCAGCTGCACTCATATCCTGACCCTGGATAAGCGCTTATCTATCCACTACTATGACTATCAGGTTCAAATAACAACTCAATCATATTCTAATAGTATTATCACATAACAGAGAATAAATCAAATATAATTTTACAGTTTCATGTATACATGTGTTTGATCCATTTTGAAGACATATAAATCATGTACAAATCTAATTAAGAACATATTATTTATCAATTAATAGGCCATATAAGACAATTCATGTGTCATGTAATGAAAACCCATGTAAAAGAAGCTTGAAACTCTTTTTCAAAACAGGGCAGGAGAGGCCTCACTGTCGCGCTCGCGACAGTGAGGGGAAGAGAGGCCAGTCACGAGTCTCACATGTTGTTGCGACTTGTGACGCTAGCGCCTCCCGCCTCGCAGGAAAGGGACGGTCACGAGTCGTGATCCTCCCTTACGACTCGTGACGCCTACGCTTCGCAGGAAGAAGGAGGTCACGAGTCGTGATCCTCCCTCACGACTCATGACTGCCAAGGGAAAAGGGGCACGAGTCGTGATCCTCACTCACGACTCGTGACCTTCCTCTCACAGCCATCTTCACGTCTGCTGAGCGAAAATTCACCGCGAGAAGGAGAAGAACCGGTTCTGTCGCACTCGCGACAGAATTGATTCTCCTCGATCTCCAGAAACGCAAAAATAGAATTTGAAGGAAATCAAAACCCATCTTCACCCAAACCCATATGTGTCACACCCCACAAGTGGCTTATTTGGAAATTAGAATTTTAAATGGACAATTAAGGGCAATTGAGTAATTTGTTAGTAAAAGAGGATTATTTTGCAAGGAAACAAAAGTATTGTTATGGCAGATTTTATTTTAGTGAGTAAAAAGGAAATTAATAAGGATTTATTGGTAACAATGAAGGATCAGATTGTAAAAGGGTAATAGTGGATTGTGAAGCTGTGCATGTGTGTCCATTTGCTGAGAGCTAGGGTTTTGGACGTTTTAGAAGCTTAAGAAAGGTAAGTGGCTGTCAGTTGTTTTTCCTGTGGTTCTTTACCTGCTCCTTAGAAAGGATTTGCATTACTGTTTTTCTTCTCTGGTTTGATTTTGGGTTTTAACTATTGGTACATGTAAACTGTTGAAGAGAGGAAGAAAGATAAAGGGAAAGAGAAAGTGGTGGATTAAAGAGGTTTCAGTGGGCGTTTTTGGACTTCAGTAACAGGTTTGGGAGCGTCTGTTATTTCTCGTTTGGATCCTGTTGCTGTGTTGTTTTGAACATTGTTTATGTGTTTTTGATTATCGAAATGTATGAGAAATGCAATGTGTATAAATGATTTCTGTAGAAAAGTATGTAAATGAGATGAACATGCATGGTTTTTGAATGTGAAATTCTGGGCTGTTTGTGACTCTCTGTTTGTCACTGTGAATATATGATAATGTAAATATGTGAGTGAAATTGTTGTAAATGTGCTCAGAAGACTTAAAGGTATGTATTTCCAGAATTTTTGCATAAAAATTTGATGTAGACAAACTGGGATTTGAGTTTGAATTATACTCTGTTTTTTTTCACGTTTTTCTGGTTTTTATGCTTTTCTGTGATTTCTGAGAAGTGGGATGAAGGAGAAGAAGCTGTGAGAGGAAGATCACGTGACGTGATGAGACATCACGCCGTGACCTCCCTCCTTTGGGAAGTCACGTGGCGTGATGAAGCATCACGCCGTGACCTGCCTCTCTTGGCGAAGTCGCGACGTGATGGAGCATCACGCCTCGCGACCTCGCCTGCCTCCCTGTGTGTCACGAGATCGTGACTTCTTCCCCTCCTCACAGGCGTCACGAGACGTGACTGATGGTCACGCCGTGACTGCCTTGCGTTTTGCCTGGCGCTCGCGTGAAGCCTGTGTCACGAGACGTGACCAGTGGTCACGACGTGACTGGCTTCTGCTTGCTGCCCTGTTTTTCCTAAAAGCATGATTTTGAACTTCCGATTTCAAGGGTTTTACACTACATAACAACTAGTTAGTTTTAAAATCTGGATTGTATTTTAATAATTGCATAATATTGGGTTTTGATTACATGATTAATAATATTAATATACATGGATTATTTCAAGATGAATTATAAGTTCATATTACATCCAGCAATTAATATTTGGATATATGTATATGTTTCTGATTTTGATCAATGTACATGAATATATGAATTATTGAGTTGTATTCTTTGAGCCTGAATGAGTCATAGTAGTGGATAAGTAAGCGCTTACTTAGGTCAGAGTGTGTGTGCAGCTGCTATATGATAAAATGATATATGCGGGTCCGTTTGGATCCTTGTTTCGACCATGTTTGGTCTATATGGAAATAAAGCGAGACCTCGGTCTCTATATGAAAAGTACATGTTTGAGACTCATGTCTCTATATGCTTGGGATACTGTGTCCTATCAGTATCCAATTGACCGCATCCACTTCTAGAGAATATTTTAGACTAATCAGGCTATATGTTTAAATGTGCTGCATATGTTGAGATGCATTATTGACACGATTACAAGTATATGATGTATATGAATTCTTGCTTAACTTTATTATGCACCTTGTATCTGTATACTTGGAATGATGAGATTTATGAATTGAGTAGTAATTGCTTGTGATGTATATTATGCATGTCAAGTAAGAAAGTTAGAGACATGTTTACATGTGATTTGATGCCTTGCTTTGAAATCATTAGTTTATTATTGTATAAATATTGTATATGTATATTGTATGTCTGTTTTGTTTCTCCCCACTAAGCGTTATCGCTTAGCACGGGCTCTTTTCCCGTGCAGGTGGCGAGTTTAGCTTGGAGTCAGATATCTGCAGGTCGGCCACTAGGAGTCTTTTTGGATGAAGTTGTTATATTTTTGATGTCTTCCGCTGTAGTTTTGTATATGGCTTGTGTATAGCAAAGTAAATCTTTTGTAAAGGAACAAATATTATTTTGTATATGTATTCGCTTACGAGCCTCTTTTTGTAAACGATATTGATATATGTTATATGTAAACAGGATTTTACTATTAAATGATTAAAAGTTTCTTTACATTTCATTTGGTTTTTATTTATACATGTGTATATGGATTTGTTATATGTGTTTGTCCGCGTGGCACTCCAGTATCCTTCCAACGGGGATGGCGGGGTGTTACAATATGTCATGCAATATCACATAAACACGTACCTTAGTGCTCTCCAATCATGCTTATAACAATTATAACTCACATTACATAACAATTACACAAATCAAAACAACATATATTAAGGTTATACAAACTCAGAAATTCATTCCATATTCATGTTCAAACTCTTCAAGAATGGACATGCAAAGCCTTATAATTCTTATATCTCAAATCATATACACATATTTATGAACACATACATTTACATATAACAAAGCACACACATAACAGGTATTCGCATAACATACAAGGATTCGAAAGCCATGGACAACATCTCCAAACATACACAGCTAAACACAAGCTCCCAAACCTGCAAATGGAGCTTCAAAAATCCACTGTCTTCAAGCTAAAACCTTTCCTTTTCCTTTATCCTTCCTCCTTTCTTCAGATTCTTACACAAATCCAACCAAAATAAAACCCAATTAACCCATGCAATCAAAACCATATAACCATAAACCCAAATGGAGAAGAAGATGGAGAATCAAGCCACTAAACACAGCCACTTACCTCTTGGATCTCTTCAAATCTTAAAATCCTAGCTCAAGCTTAAGGAACACCCACATGCAAAACGTGAGAGCAGAAGATGGAGAAGAGAAAGTGAGAGAGAGAGAACGTGAGAATGCTAGGGAGAGGCCAAAATCCAATAGCTTCCACGGGAAGCTACAATTTCTGCCTTCCCTCTCTCTACTCCTTTCAAATCCCCATTAATGCACTCACCCACTCATCCATATGTCACTCATTCATTGGACCTCTTTTTCATCTTTGACTTTCTTGCTCTTTTGTCTTCTACCCACATACTCAAATACCATAATACCCTCTACTAACTCCTATAATTCCTAACATACATCCCACTTTATTTGCCAATTACCAAAATACTTTTTTTTTAATAATCCAATTACACATGCAATTTCTACTAGGCCATATTTGGGATGTGACAGTTCTTTTCCATCTCCTACCACTATTAATATATATATAATTTTTTTAAAAAAAATTATGTTATAATTGATTCAATATTTGTCAAAAATTTTAAAATGATGATTAATGGTTGTTAATTTTTTTTATTGTAAATAATTGGAAGAAAATATCAAAATTGGTATTAAGAATATTTTAGAAAATAAAATAGAAATGAATTTATTTATTTATTTATTCCAAATATAAAAATAAAAAATTTATTTTTAATTCTATATTTTAATAATTTTATTTCAAGTATAGGAATTTATTTACAAATAAATTCTATATAAAATTTATTTGTAAATAAATTCTACAATTTAAATTTATTTATTTCAATGGGAGCATAAAAATATAATAAAATTCCTCTATTTTATTTTTGATGCAATATTAATTTGAATTTTTTTAAATTAGAACAATATTATCTTTTTATTAATTATACATTAAAGTTAACTGATTTTTATAGGTTATCCTTAATATATACTTTTGGTAAGGTGCAATACAGTTCCTTACTTTTACTTTTGTGTAATTTTATCCATAAATTTTTAAAATTAAAGTAGTGTTTCCCTACATTAGCTTTTTTTAAAATAGACAAAAATCACTCCATCACTATAAAATAGAGGTGGCAAATGAGTGGATTGGACGGATTTGGATTGGGTTATAAATGAGTCAAAAATATATAGGTCATAAATGGATGGATCATAAATGGGTTGGATGGATTTGGATCGACTCATTTAACCTTTTTTTAATAAAAAATAATTATCGATATAATAATGGAACACTAAAAACATTACTATAAAAATATTGGCGTAAATGAGTTAAGTGGCCCAAATGGATCGGCAGAAATCTAAACGAGTCGGGATGTCGGTTGACTTATAACTGTTCAATTTACTATTCATTTGGTAAAATTTTGGCAGTATAATGGCTACATATATAACCTACCTTTCATACAATTCAAATAATCCACAGTCCACACAGGAGTACAACAACACAATAATTCATAAATCAAGTGGCTCTTTTTCTATTTTTAAACCCATTATGTAATCCTAAATTATTTCACTCACTTTCTAAACTCAATTTCTCCCAAAATTAATTTTATAATTCTTAAAATATATAAATTAGCCTCCTTGCAAAATTTCAGCTCAAACAGAGTCCGTTTTTCGATCTAGTATATTTAAATCAGTCCGTTTCGATAATTTTCAGTGTTACCAAAAAATTAATTTTTCACAATCAAAAATTTTAAAATATTAATCTAAGTCTATGTATACCATTAAAATAATTTTTACAGGTCATTTACTATTTTTAGAGGTCTGATCAAATCTTGGTCAAACCGGATACCTTTTAAAACGGACAGGCCTTTTTTTATTTTTGACTTTTGAACACTTATTTGAGCTCATTTTTTCTCCAAATTTTACTCTCGAACTCTTCGTGACTAATATTTTCTGATAGTAAAATAAAATATTTTTTATTTTCGGGTGTAATTTTTTTTCCGAGTGCACTATTTACCGTCGGAAAATACTATTCACGACTAACCCGGTAACTCGGCCATTACAAATCTAACCAACAAAATACGCACACACACTACACAATAATAATACAACGAAACAGTTCAAGCAAAAGATATTGTGCATTAAGGCAAAAGTTTTTAATATCCAATAAATAATGAAAAAAAAAAAGAAAAGAACAAATAAATACCCGTTGGGTCTAGTAAAAATGACCTAAATGGGTTGTATTTTATGTGACACTACAAGAAATTGTGCTTTTCCCGACGGAAAATAAGGAATTTCCGTCGGGAAATAAAATTACCGACGGAATAAAATTCCGTCGGGAAATTAGGCGTAGGCAAACTTCCCGACGGAAATTAAATTTCCGTCGGTAATTTTCCCGACGGAAATTGAATTGCCGTCGGAAAAATTACCGACGGAAAAAATTTCGTTGGGAATTACCGACGGAAATTCAATTTCCGTCGGTAAATTTGCCTACGGAAATCCAATTTCCGTCGGGAATTCCCGACGGAAATTCAATTTCCGTCGGGAAAATTACCGACGAAAATTCAATTTTCGTCGGGAATATTTACAAATTAAAAAAAAATAATTATAATAACAATACCAATTACCATAAATAAATAATAATAATAATAACAATTCAAATTAACATAATAATAATATTAATTAAGGTACAAATTTTACTGATTTTAATTTAATAATAATAACATATTGAATAATAATAATAATAATAACTAAAATTAACACAATTTCTTAATAAAAATAATAACAACACTAATAATATATCTACTTAACATACCTATTAAATAATAAGAATAATAATTAACACAACTACTTAATAAAAATTATAATAATCAGAATAATAATTAGGATAAATATTTAATAATATTAATAACAATACCAATTAGCATACCCAATTAACAATAATAATAATAACTAAAATTAACACAACTTCTTAATAAAAATAATAACAATAATAATAATTAAGATAATTATTTAATAAAACTATTAATAATACTAATTAACCTACCCATTACATAATAATAATAATAATAATAATAATAATAATTAGCACAACATTACAATAATCATAATAATAATTAAGATAAATATTTAATAAAACTCATAATTATTATAATTAACATATCCATTAAATAATAATAATAACAATTATACTAATAATGTTAATAATAATAATAATAATAATAATAATAATAATAATAAAATTTATAATTAATAAATAAAGAAAAAAAAAATAAAGTAACCTTACCTTACCTTACCTTCCTCGCCGGTCACCACAACAGGAGGCCACCGGAGGCACCACAGGCGACCGAACGGCAGGGGGAGGCGGAGATCCACGCGTCGCCGATCTCAGCACCCACCGCAGCTCGCGGGCGAGGGAGATCGGGGGCGAGGGGAAGGGAAAACGTGAGAGGGGAGCGGGGGAGGAAGGGAAGGGAAAAGGGGGAGGGGGGGAAGGGGAAAACGGCGCCGGAGGTGAGGGGGAGGGGAGATCGGCGCCGGGGAGGGGAGGGGGAGCCGGAATGGCGGCCGGAAGGAGGGCAACGGCGGCACAGTCGCTGGGCAGAGAGAGGAGGGAGGAGAAGAGAGAGGGGAGAGGGAGGGGAGGGAGAGAAGGAGACCGGAGGTGGGTGGTCTGGCTCGGATCGGCGGCGGAAGTCGGTGGGCCGGCCGGATCTGCCGGTGGAGGCACGCCGGAGGTGGGCGGCGGTGAGTAGAGGTGCAGAGGAGGAGGGATCGGGAGGGAGGGAGAGGGAGAGGGAGAGGGAGGAGAGAGGTTTGTGGGTTTTAATTTAAAACTTTTAGCGACGGAAATTCATTTTCCGTCGCTAAAATTGTAAATTATTATTTTAAAATAAATTTAGCGACGGAAATTCAATTTTCGTCGCTAAATTTAGCGACGGATATTAATTTCCGTCGCTAAATTTAGCGACGGATATTAATTTCCGTCGCTAAAATTATAAATTATTATTTTTAAATAAATTTAGCGACGGAAATTAAATTTTCGTCGCTAAATTTAGCGACGGAAATTAAATTCCGTCGCTAATAATATAAATTATATTTTTTAGACAATATTAGCGACGGAGATTTGATTTCCGTCGCTATTTCGGTCGTTAAAAATGGAGGAAAGGTACTCCCGCCATTTTTAGCGACGGTTTATTTTTCCGTCTCTAATTAGCGACGGATTTATATTTCCGTCGCTAATTAGCGACGGAATTTGGACCGTCGCTATATTTCCGTCGCTAAAATTCCATTTTCTTGTAGTGTGAGTAGATTTTGAGTGGATTTTAATTGGTCAATTTTTTAGTTGAATTGGATTTGGATCAATTTTTCTTTTGTGCATTTTTGTGAGTGGTTGGGTTTTGGTTAATTTTGATATTATAAAATAAAAAAAAATAAAAATACCTATATCTGATCTCCCTCTAAGATACAAATATGATCTAATAAAAAATCTCATATATAAAAACCAAAATTTTGTACTAAAAATTCTCATAGAATACTCTCAATTTTAAAATCAAAATTTTCACTAACAGCAAAATTGTCATCTCCTTCGTAACAAAATTGTGATTGTTTTTGTTGTTACGATGGTATTATGGTGATTATGATTCTAATTTTTTGAAATCTTCAAAAATTCAATGAAACTCGATCTCTTAAAAATAGACAACGGATCCGGCTAATATTTTTTCTGGCCAGCCCGTTCAAAATGAACGGTGGATTCAAAATGAACGGTGGATGTTTTGTTAGAAAACTTTGATCTATTTGATCAAGCAATTCTTCTAATTCTCAAAATTTCAAATCTCATAATATATATATATATATATATATATATATATATATATATATATTTTTAATGAAAAGATAACACATAAAATTAGAATTTTTTTTCTTAAAAATGAAATGATTTCAATAACAGAAAATAATTTCTTTTTCTTAGTTTAAAAAAAAGAATTATCTTTGGGTATTCCAAAAGTGGCTTTTAGTAATATATATAAATGCATTTGAGCTATTAATTTTAAAAAAATATATTTTAGAATTGATGTGAACAATATAGTTTTAATAGCCAATGAATATGCTGCTTTTAGCATTTTCTATAAATTTCTAATGTATTTAAAAGTTTTTTTTTTTATTTATTTTTTAGCCTATTAAACTATGAATAATAGATGCTGCTTTTTTCCTTTGGAGCCTGACGGAAATGCAAAATTAGAAATCTGTCGATTCTTGAGAATTTTTCGCTTCAAGTCTGTCTTTGTCTTTGTCTTTGCTCTGTTTAGGCAGCCCCACTTCGTAAATGTTCAAGTTTGAAGACAAAACAAGGTCATAACAGATGCAAAATTTGTGGGCCAAACAAATACAATGACATAATTGCTTGGACTGCAAACTAACACAATTTCAAGCAATTCAAAGTTGAAATCAAATCTTGCAAATGCCGGAAGGGATGTCAACAAGTCCTATGCTGATATCGGCAAATGCCGGAAGCAATTCAAAGTTGAAATCAAATCTGCCTGCCGACGTCCTATGCCACCATCATCATCTATATAAACAATTATTTCCTCACCCAATCTTTTCATTTGCTCCTCGTTCACTTTTTTCACATCATCAATCCTCGGATAAAGCCTTACAACCGAAGAGTCCGGCTTATTTCTGGAACAACATTGTTCCAAAAGCTTCAAGTCCTCAGAATCATATACTCCTTTTCTCGTACCCTGAAGCAACACAAATTGAGGATCTGATTGCCTAAGAACCTCAGTAAGTTCAACCTCCACGTCAAAACTTGCACCCCAGCAATCCGCTTCAAATGCAAACTCTTTACCCCGAAGAATTTTCTCTGTCAAAAACTGGAGGTAACTGATAGAAATCCCCACAGACTATGAGCTGTATTCCGCCCCACGCCTTTTTAGACCCCCGAATTTCTTTTGCAATGTATGCAAGATTCTCAAATGTTCTCGCATCAATCATACTAATTTGATCTATAACTAATGCACCTGCATTTCTCCATCTATTGCAAGCGACCTACTGTTCAAAACCCTCTCTAGCAAAGTCTAAGGATCTTCATTGCCGATTCCAAATCCAGCAACTCCAGTGGATGCAGTGGCAAAAACCCCAGATGAGCCATGACCCTTTCTAAGAATTTTAATGATTTGCTTAAGCAAAACTGTCTTTCCGGTGCCTGCAGACCCAGTGATAAAAACAGAAAATCCACAGCTAACTTTAACCAATATATCTTTCTGCTCATCAGTCCATTTGATTTTAGGCTCGCAGCTTTTCTTTTTGTGCTTGGTTCACTTCTTGTTAGCAAATTGTACATAATTTGATGCTTTTCTGCCAGTTGTTGAGCTAAAATTTCTAAGCAAACCTATAGCAGCAGTAAAAAACTTGAGATTTATCATCTGTTTTCAGGTTCATCAATAGAGTTTACTTTAATATTCGTGTAGACAAATGACAGTGAAATGAAATGAATCAAAAAAACCATGTCAATGACTTCATCTTAATCAATGGGAATGTAGAAATATGATAATTTGATGAAATGGTAAGGTGATAATACAACCCATGAAGAGTGTGAAAAACCCAAGAAATTAAAGAAATGGGTATTGAGTTTTACCGAATTCACAAGGTTCTTAAACGGCTTTCCTTGGATTTGGGACCATCTTTACCTAAAAATCTCCGAATTCTGCAGATTGAGAGTAAGAGCTACTTGGAGTGGAAAAGAGGTAGTCCCAGTGTAGAACGCTTTCAAAAACAAAAAGAATTAAAAGATAATAATAAAAAAATATTCTGTTATGATATTTTTGGTGGCAACCGGATCAAATCATCCTAATTTAGGTGGATCATGACACTTTTGGCCTATTAAAAATTACAAACGAATTAAAATTTTACGGAATATTTAGTGGATTTGAATTGACTGTCACAATCTTGAATTAAATTATAAAAGAGTTAAATTGTGTTTAAATTGGATCACCAACCTAATAAATCATTATTAACTTAATCATAAAATGAACAAATCAAATTTTATAGTATACTTTTTATCTTTTTTAAAACAAAATTGTTAAAAATAAATAAATAAATATAGCATTTATAATTTATAACAACAATTGGTTTTTACATTTCACATTATATTAAAAAATCATAAAATTTCAAATAATATAATATATCATACATAAATCATAAGTGCATTATAAATATATCTAATCATATAGATCGAACAATAAATTGAATTAAATGGATTACATCATAATAAATAATTGATTGATTAAATCAAATTTAAATCACATTTTAATAAATAATGAGAGCAAAACCGTATTTTTCCATTAAAAATTGGATGCAGGTAAAAGTTTCCAAAATGGAATGAAAATGAAAAGTAAAATAATAGTCTGCTTTGTTGGGGGCGGGTCCAAACAAAACAAGTATGAGTGCATATGTAAAATTAGAGTTAATTAAAAAAAATATTTCAATTTATGACGCTATTTTTATTTTAGTTTTAAATTAAAAAATCGATATATCTAACTTTTTAAAATTTTTCAAATTAATTTTTCGTTAATGATGGATATGGAAAAAATTATAAAGAATATAATTTACGTTGAGTTAACATTAAATAATGATACCTAGTTCTTGTAGCGCAGAAACTCGTTGCGGAAGCGTCTATCAAGATCCCATTTATTTTTTGTCACTGGTCCGGCTTTTACCCACTCGGGATAAAAGCAGCTAGATCACAATTTAAATGCCCCTGAAAATTAAGACAGAAAACAAGCGTGAGTGGGAACGAGCAGCTTTGCGGCGTGTACGTTTTCTCGTTACCAAATAATGAGAACCTCACCTCTATTTATAGAGATCCTAAAAGATAGAATCCTAACTCTAGTTTAACTCAAACTCTTTCTGAGATAAGATTTGGTAATTTTAATCAGATTAAATAACTCAATTTAATCTGAATTGGACCTTTATCCAAATTAGAGTTATGGGCGTACCCAAACTCTATCATCTCCCACTCGCACATGACGGAAAGCATTCCGGTCTTAATCTTCAGTTATACTGGCAGATAGATTGTGTGACCAGCATACCTCGAGAGCACTAGTGTTATACACCTGTTAGGGATATATAGCGTCTCAAAAAACGAGATAAGATTTGGTAATTTTAATCAGATTAAATAACTCAATTTAATCTGAATTGAACCTTTATCCAAATTAGAGTTATGGGCGTACCCAAACTCTATCATCTCCCACTCGCACATGACGGAAAGCATTCCGGTCTTAATCTTCAGTTATACTGGCAGATAGATTGTGTGACCAGCATACCTCGAGAGCACTAGTGTTATACACCTGTTAGGGATATATAGCGTCTCAAAAAACGAAATCCTCTTTTCATGTATGCCTGACCCTAGATTGTCTTCTCACATCCATTGTTTTAACTCATGATCTCATAAAACAATTTTCGTATTCACTATTATGTCTCTACTCATAGAAACTATAATAGGCATGCCGGTGAACCACGAAATATTATGAAAGTGATCAAAAGGCTATCTTCCCCTCTTACTGTATGCCATCCATCATGATTCAACTCGCTTTTCTAGTTAGATCCTCCAGCCCTAAATTTTTCCCAGACCTCTTGGAAAATAACTAAGTTAACCACATTGAACCATATTTCAGAGATAAGTTAAGGGTTCTAAGGGTCGAAATATAAATAGGGTCTCACAATAGGGAAAGTTGAGATCATTAAAATAAATAAATTCCCATCCCTGTGGTCACATAAGCATACACAGTATAAAACATGTGTTATGGTGTTCTTTCCTTCCCTTAAAGGAGCGCATGTCTCACATTTCAATAATGTGTATATCAAACACCATACAGAAGCGTAAGGTTGCGATGCACCAAAACACCCAACTTTAGTCCGCTTACTTATGACTACTTCTGACTTTTTAGACAGAACATGGTAGTTACATATAACTGACCATCGGATTTCATACAATCTTTATTTTGGATCTCAATCCAAAGCATACAAATTTATGTATATTTTTATCTCACACCTTAACAAGACTCATCTTGTAATTTCTGCAAGATGGCACTTTTATTTTGAACAGGCTCTCGAGCATTCTCATATGTTCAAAAATTGCCTCATCTTAGTCTTTGCCAACACCTTGACAAAACTAAGGTAAACACTCTTGTGAGTTGGCTACTTCTCTGTCCGACATGCTCAATCTCATATCAATAATAGTAAATGTTTACACATAAACATTCACACTCATGTATTGCCAACAATGAACGTTAGTTATTATTCAAATAATAACGTTAAGAGATTATATAAAATATAACAGTACCAATTAAATTCTACGCAAACCTCGAGATCTAATGTGTCTCTCAAAACACATCTCGTTATAGGTTTACTCAATGGATCTGCATGCGTAGAAACGTACTGCAAGTTCATATCTCTTCGTGCAACAATATCTCTCTTATATTGATACTTAATGCCGATATGCTTAGCTCTACTATAAGCCATCAACGGCTGACTGTCACTTTAAACTGTCACTGATACCTCTGAGACAATTACTCTTAAATGGCTCACAAACCATTTAAGCCAAATTGTCTCCTATACTGCAATTAAGGAAGTGACAAATTCAACTTCCACTATTGATAGGGCTACACATATTTAATTCTTGTTACTCCACGACATGACACTCTTGCCAAACAAGAATATTAAAACCTGAGATGGATTTTCTCTCATCCACATTTCCTGCTCAATCAATATTTATGTATTCTCTCAATGCAGATCATTTTCTTGATAATAGAGAGAATAGTTTGCAGTACCTTTAAGGTATATAAGTATCATTTTAATTGCTTCTAATGTGCTTTGCCTGAGTTATATTGATATCTATTTACCATGCCCACTGCATAGCATATATCATGTCTTGTATACAACACTGCATACATAAGACTACCCACGATATTGGCATATCGAACGTTCCTCATACGTTCATTTCTTCTGGCTTATTAGGACACACATCTTTGCTAAAAAAACTGATTCTTGGCAATGGGATAATCTATGAGTTTGCAGTTTTGCATATTAAATCGCTCAACGTCTTTGTTGATATATTTATCTCAAGAAACAGACAACAATCTTCTCGAATGATCTCTTGAAATCTTAACTTCAAGAATGTAATATGCATGACCCATATCCTTTGTCTCAAACTTGGACGATAACCAATCTTTGATTTCATTTACGCACCATTTATCATTTTCAGCTTTAAGTATGTCGTCTACATACAATGCCAAAATGATAAATTCACTTTCAGAGCTTTTACTATGAACACAATGACCTTCATCAATCATATTGAACACATTCGTTATGATTGTATGATGAAGTCTCAAGTACCATTGTGTTGAAGACTGTTTAAGGCCACAGATTGAACTCATCAATCAGTAAACCTTATGTTTGCTGCCTTTTTCGATGAAACATATAGTTTGTTCCATCCAATTCTCCATTGAGAAAAGCAGTCTTTCCATCCATTTGATGAAACTCTAGGTCCAAACTCGCCACTATGGCCAGAATTAACCTTATGGACGTAAATCTTATGACAGATGAGAAAGTCTACTCATAGTCAATCTCTTCCTGTTGTGTAAACCCCTTAGCGACTAGCCGAGTCTTGTATCTATTGATATCTCTTTCAGCCTTTTGCTTTACTTTGAGAATACATTTATTCTTAATTTATGTCCTTCCAGTAGATCAACTAGTTCTCAAACATGGTTTGATCTTATGATTGCCATTTTTTCTTCCATTACTTTAATCCATTTTTCCTTAGATGAGCATGAAAAAGCCTTTTAAATATTTTATGCTTTTTCTTATCTTGTGGGATAACCAAAAGGGCTTCATTCAAACCTTCGATTTTTAAATCGTCAGCATGAAACACCTATCCTTTTAGACTTTACAGTTCTGAATCTTGATAAACATATCTCATATATTTATCGTGATTCACAATACTCCCACTGGATCATGTTTCACACTCCCACTAGAGTCAAGAATACTATATTCTTTCCTCCCACTGGAGTGAATAATACTCCCACTTATATCAGGTCTCGAACATCCGGATCGTTTGGAGGATGAGGGTCTTAACCTTCTTCCTCTAAATCCCTCTCACTCGGATGGAGTGATCCTGATGGTTCCTCTTCCTGATATTAATCGAAAGTGAAATCTTAATTCACTTCGCCCAACTTTGAAATTCATCCTCTTAAGAATATGACGTCTAGTGATTCAAATTCTGTCATTATGCCATTCTCTTGCTTATCCATGAAAATGTATCATTTTGATACTTTAGAATATCTCACATAGACATTCTTTTCACTTCTTGATCTCAAATTTACCAAATTGAGGTATCATGGATGCAAGCATTACAACCCAAAAGTTGTAAATTGCTTAGGTCAACTTGCCGACCAATTCACAACTCATAAGTTATGAAAGTGACAGATTTGGAGGGCATACAGTTCAGAACATATATGGCAGTCAATAAACCATATCCCCAATAGGAGATAGATAAATTTGCTTCTACCATCATAGATCTAACCATATATATAGGAGTCTTATTTCTCCTTTCCTCAACACCGTTTTGTTGTAGATTTTTAGGAATGAACAACTAATATTTAATCCTTTTTCATCACACGAAGCTTTAAACTGTCAGTTCTTAAAGCTTTAAGCCTTTTGTCTAATTGATTCTCAACTAAACTCATATAAGTCTTGAAGCAACTCGATGCTTCTGACTTGTGAGAAATCAAATAGACATGACCATACCTAATACATTCATATATAAATATGATGAAGTAGTAGGCCTCATGCCTTGCCCTCATATTCATTTGACCACATTCGTCAGAATGGACTAACTGCAATAGAAATTTGGTTTTAGCACTTTTTTCGAATGATTTTCTAACTAGTTTTTCCTTTTAGACAATACTTTCGTGTGGGCAATTCAACCTTATTTAAATTGCCTACTAAATCTTCTTTAACTAACCGACTCATTCGGTTTTGTCCAATATGATTTAATGTAGCATGTCATAATTTCACATTATTCTCATAACAATGTGAAAAAATAAGAAATTAAAGAAAAAATTAGTTTTACTCAAACAGTTATGGTCCACATCCATAACAATAAAATCATTTAGAATATAACCAGAACCATAATAGAAATCATTCAAGCATAAGCATATACTGTCATCCTTAAAATATAAATTGAAAATAAATTCCAATAAAACAAGAACAGAATCTAAATTTCATAACAAAGGTATCTCGATCCCTTGTGATACAGTCCATTGGTTCTAAATCTATCACCCACAAATGATGAAATTTAGAACTAGATATATAAATTCTACTCACTCTTGAGTCAGAATAGTGTATCTTTTTAGGCACAATGCATCTCTTGCATAATGTCATTTCTATAGGCAATTGAAATATTTCACTCTTGAAAAGTTTATCTCCTTTTTGCCTTTGGACCTTTCATGATTCTATTCCTTTTGCTTTTCAGGCTCTCAAGCCTTTTCTTTATCCCTATTGATGAAGCTTATTATCTTATTCTAATGAGAACTCATTCTATTAGAACAGGACTGTGTCATACGCACTATGACATTGACCTTAATCACTGTCAGACGGTCCCTTTTTAAGCTTCAAATGACAAACGGCATCCTCAAATGTCTATATGCTTATCCATGTGAGTTAGTTGCATCTTCACATGCTACCAACTCTTGGATAAAGAACGGATAACAGTTTGGACTTTCTGCTCATCGGTCACTTATGACTAAGTTCACTAAGCTCACTTATTCTTTTCCACCTCTCTTAGATGTTTTCGCATCGAATAATCAGACTTTTCTGATATGTATCAAATTTGGTCGTCAATGATTGGAGCTTATTCAGAGTCATATCTCTAAACTTCTCCTGCAAAGCAATCCATAGATTCATTGCATTTTGATACTTGCGAAATTGCTTAGTGATATCATCTTCCATCACACTTAGGAAGATGATATGAGCAGTGAAATTCTTATTTTTTCATGCCACATAGACATCTTGGTCCTGCCTATGCTGGGCTGTAGTGCCATCTTCAGGTTCAGCCATAACTGAATTTTAGGATTTGAGAGCCTCTTGCTCTTCAAGCACATACTGGATCTTTATATTCCAGATTTCATAATTGTAACTTGGAAGCAGCGTCCATTAAGATCCTCTGATCTCAAATGGAATAATATTGCACATATTTACCGGAGACAAGACAACACATGCAATTTATTATGCACCTGAAATAATAACCTAGTAAAATTTTCTATTAGGCTCAAATTCGAAAAGGCTACTTATAGTATCCAATTACCCTCTAAGTCCTAATGTCAACCTTATAGGTTAAAATTTCATGTATAATAAATCTAAATTATTGGATTATCAAGTTCTCAAACTTATGAGGTAATTTTTATTAAGCCTTTACTTAATAAGCATGCAATCATTTTACTCATAAAATATCGTAAGGCAATTAACAATTAAAATAAAATCATTTATTGTAAAGTTAAATGCCATCATAATAAGTAAATAAACACATTTATTTAACCAATAAATAAAATTCAATAATTATAAAATAAGACACTCATGTCAAATTTCAATAGGAAACACAAATCCTATTTAAATAAAAACAAACACCAACTCAAATTGACACTTATGTCAACTATTATTGAAGTCCAGATTTCATAAAATCTTTTTAATTATTAGGATTATTTCTTTGACCGATATTATCAATTTATCAAGCAACTCATAAGTCAATTGATGAAGTCATGGACGATTCACGCTCCGTCCATTTCTCTATAACATCACAGATTTTAGTGTTACTTCTCAACACTTGCCTTTTTGGAAACTCTGACCAAAACTCAGACCACCTATCCAAATGCACTCTTGCATTTGTTCTCACACATTTACTATATGATGCACTATTGCATCAATGTTATCAGCTCAAATCTTCCTTCGCATTCTAATGTTACTTATAAATTGCACTCTTGCATTTCTCAAAATAACTTATGCGTAATTTAAGGAAGATCTAATGTCCTTATTCAACATTTCTGTAACATAATACAGAAAAATTTTATACACTCATGCATAAATACACATGATTAAAACGCATTTAATAAGTAAGGACAGAACATCAAAAAAAAATTTTAAAATATTTTTAAAAATTTTCAAAAGCAGAAAACACATTTTCTACACATTTTAAATATTTTATTTTGAAATTAAACACATTTAAATATCAAAAAATACACAATATATTTTCTGATCATTAAAAAATTTTGAAAACATGACCAAAAAATTAGAAATAATTTTAAAAAATTATTTGACAAAAATCGGAGCTGAAATGGTGGTCGGAAGACACCGCACGCGCCATCACGTGCCGACGAAGGGGAGGAAGACGCGCTCACGCGCCTTCACGCGCCACACACGCGCCCTCCCTTGGATCTGCCACGTGGCAACACCATATTGATCCACGTGTCCACATCATGTCAAGGCACGTGTCTGTGTTTCATTGGTCCACGTGTCAACCCCTCTCATCTGCCACGTGGCATGACCTTAGCCATCCACGTGGCGTTCAGCGATTGGGCCACGTGTCAGCGTGATGCATCATAGCTGACACGTGGCGACGCGCGTGTGAGCCACAGCCCACGCGCACGCGCCGAACGTATGTGGCGCATGTAGTCCATGCGCCACCTTCACTGCCGAATATGACGCTCCGGTTCCAGCCCGTGGGGGATTTTCAGGGTATGCGAATCCAATGGTGAGGTCAAAAATCAAAAATCCCGACTTCTAGTTAGCCGTTTTGAACACTCATATTCGTCCCCTCGGGTTTTGGTGTACACATACACGAAATCGAGCCGAAATATACACGAATATATATTTTTCACACAAAAAATAAATTTTTGTTGTGTTAAATGCATCCCAGATCTAATAATTTTACACATAAAATTTTAGATCTATTTAGCCACATGCCAGGACGTAAAAACAATGGCTCTGATACCAATGATGGATATGGAAAAAATTATAACGAATATAATTTACGTTGAGGTAACATTAAATAATGGTACCTACCTCTTGTAGCGCAGAAACTCGTTGCGGAAGCGTCTACCAAGATCCCATTTGTTTTTGGTCACTGGTCCGGCTTTTACCTACTCGGGATAAGAGCAGCTAGATCACAATCTAAATGCCCCTGAAAATTAAGACAGAAAACAAACGTGAGTGGAAACACGTTTTCTCGTTACCAAATAATGAGGAACTCACCTCTATTTATAGAGATCCTAAAAGATAGAGTCCTAACTATAGTTTAACTCAGACTCTTTCTGAGATAAGATTTGGTAATTTTAATCAGATTAAATAACTCAATTTAATCTGAATTGGACTTTTATCCAAATTAGAGTTATGGGCGTACCCAAACTCTATCAGTTAAATTTTCAAATTAATTCTCCATTAAATTTTTCGTCGAAAATTTAACTGTATGACATTAGTACAGTTGAATATTACGCACTATAATTTTTTAAAATAATATGAATTTTTGTAAAAATAATAAATATATATACTCAATAAATACTTGTTAAAGTTTAAAATTTTAGATGATTAAATGGATTATGAAAGTTACTGACCTTCAGTGCTCCAATATTACTTTTGTGGCAAGGGAGTCTTCTGATTTGTTTAATGGAGCAAGTTGTAAATTTTTTCTGGCATTCTCGGCCTCTCTCTTTCATAAAAGCTATTGACACTCAAGACGCTTTAAGTTGGGTGAAGGATAAAGGTATGCAAACGTCTACTTCCAATCTGATTCTCAAATGGTTTTAAATTTAAGGACTAGATAGTTGTTTGAGCTATATTTAATGGTTAGAGACTGTCATGTTTTATCTAATGTAAAACATGTATTTTATTTTGTTAAAAGATCTGCGAATCAAATTGCTTATCGTCTTGCAAGAGTTTCTCATTTTATGTCAGAATTTGTTTATTAGGACTTGTTTTTGCCTTCTTTTCAATGAAGTTCATAGTTTATGTTAAAAAATGAATTATGAAACTAAATTTAACTGCTCTGTACTTCCGTTTTAACGTTCAATATTTAAGAGTCATTCTTTAAAAAAAAAATTCCTATTTAGATTATTAATTTTATTGAAAAAGAAAATACAAAAAAAATGATATTATGGTATCTTCTCTTTAATAATTTTTTTTATAAGATAGAATAATATAATAATAATTTTAATATGTATGTAAAAATAACTAGATATTAAGCAGGTTCAGCCAACTCACCAACCAATCACGAAGTTGGCTTTGCTGTTAGTGGATGATCACTCTGACCCCCATTATTTATTATTCTACTCCTAATGTTTGTCTGCTGACATGGCAATAAAAAAAAATACTCGAAATATTATTTTTAATAATAAAATGCTCAAAAGATATTGATTTTCCTCCAATTATTTAATTGATAAATAAAAGTTTATAATAATTCAATTTTATGTAGCTATGATAGCTAATTTTATTTATTTACATATATATATATTTTTTGTGTTATTTCTTCTATTGATTAAAATTAACTATTTAATTTTTTGATCAAATATAAAAAATAAATTAACTACTAATTACAATAAGTAAAAAAAAATAAAAAATAAAAATAGGTCGACCTTTTGACTGAATTGATGCACTAATTAACGGCAAAAGCAGATAATAGTTGCACATACTTTTACTGAGCTTTACTCTTTACAAATCAAACTACCGTTGATGGGACCCACAAGAAATGAAACGGTTCAGATATGTTTAATTCTGCTCTGCTTTACGCCAGATTTAACCTCAAAAAAAAAGTGAAGCTGCCTGTCTTTGCGGTCTCTCTCTCTCTCTCTCTCTCTCTCTCTCTCCACATTTTCAATTCAACAACACGGAAACAGCCATCATTTTCTCTCTCTGGAAAAACAGCCCTACCTTAAAATTTTGTTTTCTTAAATTTCTAACGAATTAATTAAGACCTGGTTTTCATCAAACCAGGTCCTAATTTTTCTTCAACGGACAATCGCATTTTAGACTTCTGTTCTTCTGTTTCTCCATTGATCTTAGTCTTTCCTTTCCTTTTTTCTGCATCTCTCGAATTTGAGACGAAGAAGAGGGTTCTTTGAGCTGATTCTTCGACAATGAACGACCTTCTATCGGTAATTTTCCTTCTCTTTTTCATTTGAATTCTTTTTTAGATTTTTTTTTTTGGTCCTATTTGGTTTCTCTTGATCTAAGTTATTTGATTGCGGTAGCTTTGTTAGTTGGATCCGTTACCTGTGCTCTACACTACGGATTTTATTATAGTCTTTGTTTTGATTCAAATGTTCATAGATTTATTGTTTGGTGGCTGAGAAAAAGCAGGCACTATCGGGAAAAACGATGGATACTTTTTAGTTATGGATTTGTTGTTTGGGACCCAAACTTAATTTAAAAGTTAAAGCTAAATCATTAATTGAAGACACATCTCTTGTTTGCATTAATTATTCTTGTCATTTATGGTTTATGAAAATGTTTAGTGTGTACGGATAGAGAACCATTGTGCCTTAAGCATTCCTACTTTACCCAACTCAGTTAACTGTACAAAGATACTTGATTGCATTACTTGGGGTTTTGCTTCAACATGTTGCTGCTGTTTTGATAATGAATTACACCAATTGGTCACTTTTGTTAATAGAGCTCAACTGTCAAAGATGCTAATAGATGTTTAAACCCATATAAGCTAGTTATTTCCGAGACTTTATTCTTTTATTTGCTTTTTCAAAAAGGTCAGTAGTTTTTGGAAAACGATCGTTAGTATCCTTATTTTTCCATGTGTTTGTAAGATTTATCTTGTGAAATCCAGTAGTTAGTGTCATATAGTTTTTTCCAGATTGAGTTGGCTCACTTGTAATAAGTAAGATTAATTTTGCAGGAATCCTTTGAGATCCCTCGTGGTCAGGGATCTGGAGGTGGAGATATTGAGATGGGAATGAGTTCTGGAGATTTGGGCTTGGAAAATTTTTTTAAAAAGGTAATCCATTATTTTTATTCTCTTCATATGGTTTTGGTTGTTCCTTAGTTTTCTAATATGATGATTGATCTCTGCATTCAATTTTATCTCTTGTGATTGTTAAGTCTATTAGCATCCACTATTTCAACATCCCCCCCTTTTTTTTAACAGGTTCAAGACATTGACAAACAAAATGAGAAGCTAGACAAGCTACTTAAAAAGCTCCAGGTATGAAATGCTGTATATGTGCAAACACTCTTGCAATGCTGTTGAAATAAATCTTAGACAGTACAGTCATAAGGCATTTACCATTTAAAGTCTTCTTGGATATATTTCATGTAGACCGTCATAAGTTTGCATAGAGTAGTGAGAATAGCACTTTTAATGACCAGAAAATCATTTCAGCTACGTTTTTGTTATCATTCTCCTCCCAATTTTGCTTGCAGAGTGCACATGAAGAGTCAAAGGCTGTGACTAAAGCTCCTGCCATGAAAGGTTGTCCCAGGTTTTTTTGTTTTGTTCTTTTGCAAATAAATTTTTTATATCTTTTGTCCTTTTTGCGACCAATATTTCTATTTTAAAAGCAGATACATTCCTCTTTTGTAGATTGTGAATTTAAAGCATCTATGCTGAGAAAATTGATAAAATGGCACTAAAGATAATAATGAAAAAAAATTGCTCAAGCTTTTGACATAAAAAAAGTAAAATGTTCACTGAGTTTTGATTTGTAGTGGCTAGAAATTTTGAATAATATGTTACTATGGAAAAGTCACCAACACATTATGAACTCAGGAGAATAAATACACCAAACTATTACAATAAATTTAAAGTCAGTTTCAAAATTTGGGGTAGGCAAAAGCCTCGTGCTGTCTCCAAATATAAAAGAGATAAAATGACATCAAACTATTGATTGTCAATGACATTCACAATATATGCGTAGGTTAGCAACTGCATTTATTAAGTTTATTTGTGGATCTATTTTTTGCATCAACTCAAGTAAGCCTTAATTCCAAATTCATTTCCTTCATTCAGTTTAGCAGTGCATCTTTAGAAAGACCTAGAGCCACCGTATTATTCTCACTAATATCAACCATATGATCTTCCATACATCCACCTTTTGATTTCATGCCATTTCAATGTGTTTAATCTTCTGTCTTGGTGCATTTATTGGTCTGACTACACAATTCAAATCCCAATTTCCTCCATGTAGCTTTTTTCCCAACAGGTGGTACTCATTCCTCATCTGGCTATCCATATATTTCCACACATCTAATCTATTTGTGTGTACAATGTGTAAAAGCTAGCCTCTGATTCATGTTTTTTTGTGATTTATTTCCTCCTTGCTTTTGTCTTTAGGGACATTCTTTTAATATCTTTTCGCCTGTGTATCATCTTATAACTATCTGCATTCTTTTAAATCTTGAATATTGATTTTTGTTTGGGTTTCTGTTTACAGCAATCAAGCAGCGAATGGAGAAAGATGTTGATGAAGTTGGAAAAATTGCTCGTTCAGTAAAGGCAAAAATTGAGGAACTTGACAGAGAGGTAATCCACTTATCAGGTTAGATAATTGATTTTCACTCTACTGATGGCTCACAGCATTTTTCACATGGTCCAGAATTTAGCAAATAGGCAGAAGCCAGGATGTGGAAAAGGAACAGGTGTAGACCGATCAAGAACCTCAACAACTATGTAATTTACTTTCCTATTCCAATAATTTTACTTTATTCTTTATGAGCTATTCTAATATTTCTATACCCCATCATGACTTTCTTTTTTTAAATATTTCTGTAAGTACTCAACTGCTACCTATATGTTTAAAATTCTTATGGTAATTAGGTGTTATAAATATTTATTCTAGGATGTAAGAAACACACACATGTTCTTAGTTGAATTTACCATTCTTTCATTAGCCAGACCTTGTTTAACTTTAATCTAATGAAAATCTGACATGAAGCCATATAAAAGTTTTGCCTACATTATTCTCTGATTTCCCTATAGTTTGGGGGTTATGAAAGGTGTTTACATTCTTTCGCTGAAATTTGAGAACTTGCCTGTAAATGCATATTTAGTTGAGACCTAAAAAAAAGGGACATAATTGTTGGTTCCATGGTACTCTGCAGTTTGAATGCATTGGTAAGATGGCTAGTGAATGTTAATTTCTTGCAGTTCCAATTGCTAAGTCGATTTTACCAAAGAATAGTCTAAGTTATTCGTCATAATAGGATTATTTTTAATCATGTAACCAGAATCTGGCTTTAATTATTATGTATTATCTGCAGGGCCTTGAAAAAGAAGCTGAAAGACAAGATGGGTGAATTTCAGGTAGGAATACTCATGCATCAATGCTTATCTGAATGAGGGTCTTGTACTGCTACACCTATTTGTTGGCTCAATTTGTGACTTATGTGTACATTGTGCAGACCTTAAGGGAAACTATCCATCAAGAGTATCGGGATGTTGTTGAGAGGCGTGTTTTTACAGGTTTGAACCTTCTACTTGCTACTCATCTTTCACTATTATGTTTATTGAATAACATTTTTTATAATCCATGATATATTGTTAATTTTCCTATTTCTTGGTTCCTTGATTTTCAGTGACGGGCACAAGAGCAGATGAAGAGGTGAATATTTTTTAACTTTAATATGTTGCATACACTTACTTTTTTTTTTCCCTTATATTGTACAAAGAGTTGGCATCATTGCTTTATGTGTTCTCTACCTGAACCCTTACCTACACTGATCAGTTGAGCTGGCCTGGAGGGCAATTGACTTCATCTCATTATTTAATAATTAAACAATGTGCAGACAATTGACAGATTGATTGAAACTGGAGATAGTGAACAAATATTTCAGAAAGCAATTCAGGAGCAAGGGCGGGGTCAGGTTTGTTCCCACTTTCTTTCTCTGCTGACTAGTTTCATTTTCTCTTTTGTTGTTCTTATGAGAAGGTAAGGAAAAAAAAGGTCTTGACTTTCTTAAATAAAACTTCTTTTGTATTAGGAGAAACCATTTGGTGTATAAAACAATTTAGGTCAGGCTTTACATAACCGTTAATCCATTAGTTAGTATGATACTAGATACACTCACAAGTTTACTAATTTTCTTCTCTTTCCTTCCATATTTTTCAGTGGTGTCTTTTTTTTTCCTTGGGAACTAAAACAGTGTTCATAAGAATCCTTGTAAACTCAAACCAGTGTTGTGATGCAGGAAGTTCATGACCCCAGAATATGAGAGGGATACATGTTAGGAATGTTTTACTAAAAAATGGAAAGAGAAAGAGGCAAACAGAACAGGATAAAATGAGAAGAATAAGATTTATTGACAAAAGACAATTGCATACCACCTTTCTCCTCTTTCTAATCGTTGACTGGGAATGAGATTGACCAGAGTTTTCAAATTTAATCAACCCCTCTTCTCTCTTTTTTTTCACCGATGTAATTTTCTTTCTTTTTCATGGTTTTATTTTAATGTGCACTGTGATTAAGAGAGAGAATGACAGGTGGGGCAAGAGAGGAAGTGCTGAAGAAAGAGAATTTGAAATTTATGTTTACATTTGTTAATATGAAATTTGTATTTTGTTTACACTTTTTAGTTTTGTCTTTTATTTTTTAATTTTGTATTGGTCAACCAATTCACTTGTTCCTCATATATGCTTAATGATTAAGAGACTTTTACTTTGAAATGCTTGTCCAATGTTAGAGTTTCACTTGTGACTGTTTAAATGCTAGGGTTCCAATTGCCATTTAGATTTTTTGTGTTTTCTCCTAGTTTATATATATATTTCTCCTGGGAAGAGTAAGATATTTTAGGAGGGTTAGTGATTTACCAAAAGTCAAATTACTTTAGAAGTCATGCTAATTTCATATATGTTTTGAGTTTGCAGATAATGGATACTCTAGCAGAAATTCAAGAGCGCCATGATGCTGTTAGAGATTTGGAGAGGAAACTTCTGGAGTTGCAACAGGTATCTCAATTATGCCTTCTTTTTGGCAGTGAATGTTTATTCCAATACTTAGACACAGTGCTAAATGGGCCCGTTATAGTTCATCACAAACATGCATGAACCTTTCACAAAGCAGGAGTCTAAATATCCAAAATCTCAGTATTTATAATTATGTGGATTAATATCAGACTTCGGAAGATGAGAAGAACCAGGTCATTCACTGGACCAGGCACCTAAAGCCAGGCAGTAAAATTCTCCTCTCTAAACTCCCATCTTGGCTTGCCAAATAAAGTCTACTTTTCATGAGCAACCCCTGTAGTGAGATAAATGGCTCCGCGTAGTATAATGGTAAAAGAGCTTGCCATGTTATATTTTTAGGTTAAAGCCTAAGAGTAGCTACTTCACGTATTTTCTTTATGGTGGGAAAGGTATAAATTTAATATAAACTTTCTGAAGGATTTGCTTCTTTCCAAGTTCTGATGCGATGGCCTATTTCAGCCAGCATATAACAAGCATTTGTTCTTCTAAGCAATAAGAATTGAAGTGTACAAGGGGCTGCCTTTGTGCTTTTTTTGTTTTCATGCGCAAGTAATACACAAATATTTAATTGGAGCAATCACTCCTCTTTTAATTGTAGGAAGGACATCATTGAAAGGAATCATTTTTACAAAAAGTGTTCAACTTGAAGTCTCATAGCTAAACTTTCAGCATAGGAGAACTATCCTGGTGTGTGTTTTGGGATCCAAATGTGCAAATCTCCTTGAATTGAAAGGCATCAATTATATATCAAGGCGGATTTGGCCTTGTGGGATTTAGAGATAGAGAATCCATATAGCCACCCCATCTAGGATGGGTTTAAGGCTTAATAGTTGTTGCTATATATTTTTTTTCTAATTTTACTTGTTCTATGCAGGTATTTCTGGACATGGCAGTCTTGGTGGATGCGCAAGGGGAAATGCTAGACAACATAGAATCACAGGTACTTGAATTCATTTCTTGAGTAATAAAAGTACAAACGAATCATAGCTTTCAATCTGGGAGATAATTAGTTAAGATTCCTAGAGCCTTGTGAAGCATTTTATTGCAGCATATCAACGCATGACTCGATGTCCTATTTTATAGGTTTCAAGCGCAGTAGATCACGTGCAGTCAGGGAATACTGCTCTCCAAAAGGCCAAGAAGTTGCAAAGAAATTCCAGGAAATGGATGTGTATTGCTATCATTATCCTTCTTATAATTGTTGTAATCATCGTTGTTGCCGTGATCAAGCCATGGAATAACAAGAAGGGTGCCTAGTGTCTGCGTAGTTTTTGTAATATATGTGAATGAGTTTTGCGTCGGCTTTTGAACCTGTTTCTGCTTTGGCTTTGGTTTCGCAGTTGATTTTATGAATTCAGCTCCTGTCCCTGATTCCATGAAAAACTTTGCTTGGGTTCCACATCATGTGTTATATTCTTTTACGTACACAAAATAAAGTTAAAAAAATTGTTTTTTTCCTGCTTTTGGCTCGACTGCTGGAAAGATCATGCTCTGTGTTATCTGATCTCTTGTAAGAAATTTTAAACTTCATAGCTACTAATGTTAGAAGCTTATTCTTGGCCAGTGATTAATCTCTTGTAGTGATAACATATACAATGAGAATTTAATATGCCCTTGACTTGTTGCCCGATAATTCTATTATCTTAGCGGTAATCTTGTATGCTTAAGAAGAAGAAAGGCTTCAAGTGTTGAGTAAGCATACTTTGTGCCTGCAAAAGTGATGGAATTTTATTGAATTTGCAATCCAATCTGTTGCACAAAATTCACCTTTAAGCACCTTCAAAAATTAATTTGAAAATATGTATCTAGATGATTATTTATGGGATGGGAGGATGCTATTCTCATTGTGTAGCCGAATCATAGAACCAGAAATCAGATCATGTCCATGTCAAGACTTTTAGAAGCAAATTCCACATTTAACCACATTACTAAATTTCACAGGAACATAAATCTAAAAACAAATGTTCTTTTCTTTTGTTGGCAGCAATTTCATGCAAACCCTTGTATCACTAGTTGCAGTAGCTGCTTGTAAATATCCAATGAACAATTAAGCAAAACTATGACCATAATAGTGAAAATTGAAAAAGCCTTTCCTTAACTGATTTTCTTTTGAATCAACTTTACACTCGGCCCAGAAATGGGTTTACAAGAAAGAAGAAAGAACAAGTTAGTAAAAGAATTCCAGTGTAACTAACTGAGCTTCCAACCTCTCTGTGAATATCTTCCATGATGTATGTTCTGCATCAATTTCAGGCTAGTCTAAACTGCATTGCTTTGACATTTAAAAAAAAAAAAGGAAGTATGAAGCCGTGTATGAAGATTTTTATCCTTTTTGGAATTGAAGGTGCTCTCAAATCTACTTGGAAAGAATGAATTTGAATCTATTGTCCTCAAAAAACTACGTTGGAGCTCTGGAACAAAAAAGATCATGAATTTTCACCTTGTTTCCACAATTTCCTCCTGGAGATGTTTTCGCAAGGCAAGTACCAACTGCACATTTAAGCCTCATATCCATTCACAGTTCTAGTCATTGGGGTCCCATTCATCATCCTGATCTATAGGTAGAATTAGACTGCTCTTACCACCATTGTCATCAGATTCTTGAACCGTTTCATTCTCATAATCAGACTCACTATCGTCGTTTTTACCTCCTCCTACACCCGTGGACTCCAAGGGAATATTTTCTTGTCCATGCCGCATCCATTCTGGGCATTCATCTTCTCCTCCGTACAGATACCGACCATCCTTATCCTTTACTGGAGTTCGAATATCAGCAGATGAAATCTTACAGGAGCATTCAGGGACGGGATGTGACAGAAAGGATATAGGTTTTGAAAAAAGGGATTGCCTGATTAGGCCATCTTCACTCAAGCTCTTATTGAGATGCTCCCTCACTGAAAGTGTCCAATTATGCTTGGGATGATACATATTGTCACGGGTAATGTTGAACAATCTTGCAAGAGTTTTCCTGCTTAAAGAACATTGTTTCGCTAGAAATTTAAAAGATATTATCGTAGTAAAGTTAAGAAAGAAAGCAATAGAGAAGCACACAAGGTAAAACTGCAAATACATATGATGCAACATGTAAATATTTTTGCAGCATAATACATATTTGGTCCCCTTAATCATGGACACCAGAACTTTATTCGTATCGATTAGTTCTTCAATTCTCATTTATTGTAGATTAAGTTCATATTTGACTGAGAATAATCAGAGATGATGACTGGATAGATGGAAACCTTATAGCCAAATTACAGATAAGAACATTTGAAGAACACTTTTTAATTTCTAGAAGATAACTACTCATGCTTTGTTCTTGAGCATTTGGAGACAGAGATCAAATCTGAAGATTTATCCACTCCAGTTACTTCTGACAACAACCAAGGGAGTGGCGAATATTTCTATCAGGTTGGAGACACAAATGGGTGAAATCCATCTACATGATATAAAAGGGATCCAATGCTAAAATTGTTCAGACTTTACCAATTTTAGACTTTACCTTTGTCAACGGCAGCTGGCAATTGTGGTCAACTAATTTTGTAAATTTTGTAATTTATTGCTATAACCAATGTTGAGATTCTTTCCTGTTTTAGTTTGATATTTCAGCTGTATTTTAGGGATGTAATAGAGAGAATCAGGACTTTAAATATGTTGTACATATCCTATATATTTGATATAGAAAACTGAGGAAAGACAACTTGTTCTAGACAGCTTCTTTCGAATTCTGACTCTATTTTGGATTGTTATGGTATCAGAGCCACTTGGGGTTTCTTGCTAATTTTTCTGAGTTTTCTTCTCGTGTTTCTTCTTGGTTCAAAGATTCTTGGAGTTTTTTCTTGCTTTGCCATCATGGAAAAATCAGATATTGCTTGCATTAAGTTCACTGGGAAAAACTATTTTGCTTGGGAATTTCAATTTCAAATTTATGTTCAAGGCAAAGAATTGTGGGATTACGTTGATGGTTCAGAACCTATGCCAGAGGATCGGACTAAAACTGCTGAATGGACAGCAAAGGATGCTCGTGTCAAGAGCTGGTTGTTGCAGACTATGGATCCTTCCATTGTTGTTAATTTGTGACCTTATAAGACAGCCAAGGCTATGTGGGACTATCTCAAGAAAGTTTATGATCAGAATAGCTCGGCTCGAAGGTTTCAATTGGAATACGAGATTTCCAATTACAGTTAAGGGAATCTATCAATCCAGGATTATTATACAGGTTTTATTGCTTTATGGACTGAATATACTAATATTGTTTATGCCTCCCTTCCAGCTGTTTCTTTAGAAACTGTTCAGCTTCTTCATCAAACAAGTCAACGGGATCAATTCTTGATGAAACTCAGACCAGAATTTGAATCTATTCGATCTAATTTGTTGTTACGAACGCCTCCTCCATCCTTGGATATCTGCTTGAATGAACTTCTTGGGGAAGAACAACGCCATTTGACACATGCTATTTTGGACCAAGGAAAATCCAATGTTCTTGATGTAGCTTATGCTGCTGAAGGGAAATGAGCTAAAGACATGAGTAACATTCAATGTTACAGCTGCAAGGGGTTTGGTCATATTGCAAATCAATATTCTCAAAAATTTTGCAACTATTGCAAAACTAAGGGACATTATTTTGGAATGTAGGAAGCGTCCAAAAAATCAAAATCCAAGTGCTTTACATACTTCCACAATTAATTCGGTTGCTGTATCTTCAACAGAAAATGCTCCGCCTCAATCACCAACTTCTTCCATTACTCAAGAAAATGTTTAGCAAATGATTATATCGGCTCTTTCTGCGTTGGGTCTTACTGGTAACATTTCCTCTCTTTCTCAGAACTGGTTTTTTGATTCAGCAGCTTCTAATCATATGACTCCCTCTGTTGATAATCTAATTAATCTAAAAAAATATGATGGAGACTTGCAAATTGAGACTGTCGATGGTAATCTTATCCCTATCACTGCGACTGATGATATTTCTTCTTTTCCTTCGTTGAAACATGCATATGTTGCTCCTGGATTATCTACTAATTTGCTGTCGGTTGGTCAATTGGTTGAGAATAAGTGCAAAGTGGTTTTTTCTCCTTCTGGTTGTATTGTGCAGGAGTTGGTGTCGGGGAAGACAATCGTGGAGGGACCTAAAATGGGCAGACTATTTCCTCTCCAAATCACGAGACCAATCAAGCCTATCTTCCATTGTTCTTTTCATTCTAATTCTGTTATGTCTAATTTCAAACTATGGCATATTAAGCTAGGTCATCCTAATGACAAAATTCTCTTTTCTATGTTAAAGTCTGGGGTGTTAGGCAATAAAACTCAAGTTTCTTATCAAGATGTTATTTCAGATTGTCATAGTTGCAAATTGGGTAAAGCAAAACTCTTCCTTTCCCCACTCATGAAACTCATTCCTCTCAATGTTTTGATTTAATTCACAGTGATGTTTGGGAAATCTCTCCTGTTGTATCTCATGCCCAGTACAAATATTTCGTTACCTTTATTGATGATCATAGCCGCTATGCTATACCTGGATCTATTTTTTACGTTGCAAATCTGAAGTTTTTTACGCCTTCCGAAAATTTGTAGCTTTAGTTGCCGATCAATTTTTCCAAAAGCATCAAAATCTTTCGTTCGGATTCTGGTGGGGAATACATGTTAAAACCATTTCAAGAATTTTTGCAAGCAAAAGGAATCATTTCTCAGCGTACTTGCCCTTACACCCCTCAACAAAATGGAATGGCTGAAAGAAAAAATCGCCATCTTCTTGATATGGTTCGTTCCTTACTCATTCATTCTTCAGTACCCTCAAAATTTTGGGTTGAAGCATTGACTACAGCTGTTCATCTCATCAATCGTCTTCCCTCACCCACTATTGATCACCAAACACCATATTCTCTGTTACATGGTCAACAACCTGCATACACTCATTTACACCCATTTGGTTGTGTCTGTTTTGTTTTTCTTTCCCCCCATGAAAGACATAAACTCTCTCCCCAATCTGTTAAATGTGTTTTCCTTGGCTATGCTCCTCAACAAAAAGGTTTCATGTGTTTTGATCTTTCCACTGGTCGGATAAGAGTCTCCCGTAATGTTGTTTTTTTAGAGCACCAGTATTTTTTTCCATCTTGTGCTAACGGTTTTGATCATCCTACTCACTCTTTTTTGCCCCCTTTTTCACAAGAGTCCACCTCTTCTTCTTCCAATTCTATACAGCCTCCCACTCGGTTTCGGCCTCTTTTGGTTTACACAAGACGAAATAGGAATGACCTCTGCCCTCAAGATCCTCCGCCAATGTCTACTCCTTCACCTGCTCACGCTACTGAGTTACTACATATTGCTCCAGAGCTATCTTCTTCATCTCTTCCCGCCATAGAACAGCCACCATTGAGGAGATCCACTCACACATCCAAACCACCTGACAGGTACGCCTACTCCCCAGAACGGTTTGGATTCCATACATCTTTAGCTGCAACCTTATTCCCTGTTGAGATTCCTAAATCATATTCCAAAGCACTGAAATATGATTGTTGGCGACAAGCTGTACAAGAAGAACTTACTGCTTTACAGATTAATGACACGTGGGATATTGTCCCATGCCCACCTTCAATAACTCCAATTGGTTGCAAGTGGGTGTTCTCTGTCAAAAGCAAATCTAATGGGTCATTTGATCGCTGCAAGGCTCGCTTGGTGGCTCTTGGAAATCGCCAGCAATATGGGGTTGATTATGATGAAACTTTTGCACCAGTAGCAAAGATGACAACGGTTCGTACAATTTTAGCTATTGCAGCCTCTCAAGATTGGGTGATCCATCAAATGGACGTTAAAAATGCCTTTCTCCATGGGGACCTCAAAGAGGCAATTTATATGAAACCTCCTCCAGGCTTGCCTACTACTGCCACCAATGTCTGCAAATTGAAGCGCTCTTTATATGGGCTAAAACAAGCACCTCGTGCTTGGTTTGATAAATTTCGCAAAACTCTCCTTAGCTTGTCCTTTGTGCAAAGTCAATATGATTCTTCTTTGTTTTACAGGAAAACCTCTTTGGGTATTGTCATCTTACTTGTCTATGTAGATGATATCCTCATTACAGGTACTGATATTGGTGAACTTCAAGCTCTAAAAGACTCTCTTCATGCTACATTTCATATGAAAGATCTTGGCTCCCTTGCTTATTTCTTAGGCCTTGAAATCCAACGGATCAACAAAGGCATCTTTGTAAATCAACACCAATATATTAATGATATTGTTCAGATGGCTGGTTTGCAGAATTCTGCTCCTGCTCATACCCCCATGGAACTTAATGTCAAATTGAGAAAAGATGAAGGTGATCTTCTTCCAAATCCCACTCTATACAGGCGTCTTGTTGGCAGCTTAATTTACTTGACCATTACTAGGCCGGACATCTCTTTTGCAGTCAATTTATGACTTCACCACGTCATTTACATATAGCAACTGTTAAACGGATTATTCGTTATCTTCTTGGCACTCCTGGGCGTGGAATTTTCTTCCCCACAGCTTCACCACTTAATCTTGTTGCCTATAGTGATTCGGATTGGGCTGGATGTCCTAATACAAGACGTTCTACAACTGGTTGGTGTGTGTATTTGGGTGATGCTTTGATTTCCTGGAAATGCAAGAAGCAAGATAGAGTCTCGAAGTCCTACATAGAGGCCGAATATAGGGCCATGTCTTCCACTTGTTCCAAAATAGTTTGGTTGCGTGGTTTGCTCTCTGAGTTGGGATACTCCCAGTCTGTTCCTACTCCTCTACATGCTGACAATACAAGTGCAATTCAGATTGTTGCCAACCCTGCCTACCATGAGCAAACAAAACATATCGAAATAGATTGCCATTACATTCGCCAATCTTTTGAAAACGCAACTGTCTCTCTTCTTCATGTCTCTACAGACCAACAAATTGCAGATATTTTTACTAAAGCTCTTCCTTCTGCTCGGCATCAGTTCTTTGTTAACAAATTGATGCTGTTTGATTCACCACCATCAATTTGAGGGGGGATGTCAACGGCAGCTGGCAATTGTGGTCAATTAATTTTGTAAATTTTGTAATTTATTGCTATAACTAATGTTGAGATTCTTCCCTGTTTTAGTTTGCTATTTCAGCTGTATTTTAGGGATGTAATAGAGAGAATCAGGGCTTTAAATATGTTGTACATATCCTATATATTTGATATAGAAAACAGAGGAAAGACAACTTGTTCTGGGCAGCTTCTTTCGAATTCTGTCTCTATTTTGGATTGTTAACCTTCAGCAAAATCCCTTCTACATAATAATAATAATAATAATAATAACAACTTTTTCTATGTGTGTTTGTAATTGTCTTGCATTTGTGCATTCAGAACATGGCAATTTCTTTTACTTTTAGTCGAAGAAGGGCTCGATCTATATCAAAGTAAAAGTTTAGAAGTTCAATAAATAAAAAGCTATGGTTTAGGAGTTGAGAAATGTGTTTTTTCATCTTATTCAGCCCTCTCACCTAGCTAAAAGCCATGGTAAACACATCCACACTCGGACCCTCACTTAAAAGAAAATTGAATCTATATCAAGGAAAAAAAATAAGAAAAAAATAAATCTTAAGGGCTTAAAGTAAGCGTGTAAAAGTTCATGAGCTCAATAGACAAAATACTACCAGTTAAGGGGCCAAAATAAGTATTCTTCCAATTTTTTTTCTAGCAACCTAGGTATATCTACCTTATTCTACAAGAAAATCCCCACCCAGTCACATGGTTTACCATACATTGAGGCATCAAGACACTTTGGACCCTATTCAATGAAGATGAAACCATGTCTGAGATTTTAACTGAAAATTAAGAAATAATTTATGATTGATGAATGATAAGAGAAACTATGGTGAATGTGATGTACCTATATTATAATGACAAACCATGTTTTCAATATAGAACTTCAGCACTTTAACACTATTCTAACCAATTCAAATTTCGTAATAGCAGTTTCATGTCCAATTACCTGTCTGGTCGATATGTTGTAGAAGAAGCACTTTCATATAGCCGTTGTCCCATTACCAAGCTTGAGAAATCTGGCCATCCACTACCATCATTATTAAAACCTGGAAAGAAAGCATCTGCTTGCAAAGATATTATGTAATCAAGAGCATCCCAGAGTAATCTGTGCGCTTGACTCCTCAGATCCATTGGTGAAGGGTCTGGTTCAGCATCAGCCTCGTTGATCCAGCCATACCAGCCCTCTATTTCATGCTGATAAATGGGTCTGCCTGGAGGTGGGGGAAGAGGACGAGGCCGAGGACCTGCCCTATCCCATTCTTCTTTGAGTTGTTTCTCACTTTTCGGAGGAGGTAATTTAAATGAATGTAGGGGAAGAGGTGCCTCTGGACCAACCAAGTCAGATAACTCCTGTTCGCCGCAAACTGAAGTGCGATCCAACACATTAGAAAACATGGCACGAAGAGGGATCAAAACACGTTGACCACCAAATGTTTCAGAACCCGCCACATATATTATTGTGTTGGGAGGGTAGCCCATTGCTCGGAGGAGAAGTCCAACCTGCATAATTTTCACTGGTAAGCAGTGCATAAACCACGTTATGCTATCCACTCACAAAATAGCACCTTTATCGACAATTTCTAAATCTTGTCATGCAACTCTTTGAAAATTTATACGAATTTAATATACAAAGATTTTGTCAAGAAGCAGAGCCATCTCTATGAAGCTAATCAAACACCATTCTAGACAAAAAGTAAGCAACCATAAACAATCTGCATCCTAGAGTTTTATCCTTGAGCATACCTCTTCTGGCATGAGGGGGCAAGAACCATTGTCTCGACGTGAACGTGAATCTACACTAAGCTTTTCATTAAGAATCCCTCTCTTGATCATCTGTGCCCTCCTATATTGTATGAGTTCAGTGTGAACATCCTAAAAAAAAATTGCCAGGTTACAGGGTGGTGTCAGGAAAACTTAATAGTTATAGAATAGCTGAATAATGCTTTTGGTTACATTTCTTTAGTTAGACATTGCTGAATTTCTTTTCCTTTATTTATTTTTTTACACTGTTTATAAGTTGCCAGTTACTGATTCACTGATTAGAAGCAAATATAATTAAATAAAACTGCAACACATTAATATGGACCAGAATAGCAACGCGATACTTCTTGACAGTGATATGCAGAAAAGAAAAGGCTTAAACAACTAGCCTGAAAAAGTTCTGCGCAGCCATGATATGCCAATCTGTCCCTCACCAAGCCAGGATGAAGTGCAAGGAAAGGTTGTCCCCATCCTCTTAATCTGCAGGGAAAATTAATGAGACAGTAAATAACAGCATGCAAATGCTTGCTAAAAATGGTCAAACCACCACCAAGTTGAGAAATGGTGTTTTGAAGCTAGTTGTATTTACAAGCCAATTCCTCTCTGTTTACAAGATGTATGACCCTCTCCTTAAATTTCCCATATAAACCTAACCCAAATTGCAAAATTTCATTTACTCAACTTCTTCATTAAGATCCATAGAAAGAAAAGGAGGAGAAACTATACCTCTCAACCATCTGGTGACCAAGCACCTGAATTTCTGGTCGAAATTGAAGAGCATGAAATGCAACTCGACATCTGAGCCGCTGAAACTCATACATGCTAGGTGGAAGGATTGACTGTAAAGAATTTTCAAGCCATGTAAGAATACAATAGCATAGAAGGAAGGATTGACTGTAAAGAATTATCAAGCCATGTAAGAATACAATAGCATAGAAGGAAGGATTGACTGTAAAGAATTATCAAGCCATGTAAGAATACAATAGCATAGCATTAAAGTAATAATGGTAGCAGTCACATGGACACTCAAACTTCAATGCCTCAAATTGGCCGATCAAAATTACAAACTTCATGAATGCCAAGGATCAACAGATATCTATAGGGCCAACAAGGAGGCAGCTGCACAGTGAGACAAATAACAAAAGAAAATACTGAAAGGGAAGAAGAGTGGTTACAAAGCATAGGGAATCTATGCATTAAGAAAACATATCCATGAATTATTATACCCACTACTAAAAGCATCATTCAAGAAACATGCCAGCAAGGGCCAAAAGTTGAACAAATAATCATAAACTTAATAAGATATCAAATTTTGTCTATGTTCCTAGTAAAACAAATTACTGGCCCATGATACTTCATAATTTGATCATCAATATAAAGCATTGCTTGATAATAGTATAAATTCAATATCTCCCAAATCAGAAAGCCTAGCGCAATAGGAAGCAGTATAAGGAGTGCAATAATTTAGGAAAACGTGGTTACCACTTAGCTCCAAAACTACAATTTCACAATAGGCACTATAAACTCTGATAGTTATGAAAACAACAAAAAGACACAACTTTCCTAATCTCAGTGAACCACAAGCTTAACATGCGAGGCTTGTAATCATCAAGACTGCTAGTATACAAGAACATTTGGTGGTTTGGTGGTTCTAGCTCATATAAGACTTGTTATTTATGAAAGAAAGAGCGGTTTTTGTGGTACCAACTCAATGTATAACATACAAAGATATGTAACTACCTGCAGGCATCCTCCATCAGCAAGCACTAGTCCAATAACCCTAGCCTTTTTTAACTTGGGCAAAATATCTTTAATATAAAAATTTGGAGATGCAGAACTTTTGGGCTTAAATGTCGGAAACTCATTTCTTTTCCTAGCAGCCTTCAAATTCTCTGGCAGGCTCTTCACAATGATTATATCATTTTTAAGTGATGCAATGAACTGCTCTTCATCATAAATATAGGGAAAGCTCTTGAATTTGGAACTATAAGAGACAAAAAAAAAAAAAAGAAGAAGAAGAAGAAGAAGAAGAATGGAAAACACAAGCAACAAAAAACTGTAAGCCTTATTGCTGCAGCTTTGGAATTTATAGGAACTGATAATTATGTGCACAAGATACCTAATGCCTTTTGACCGAAGACTTTCTTGAATCTCTGGAATGACAAGCGTAGCATTAAGAAGCCTGGATACGGTGACAAGATCACAGATCTAGAAAATTAACAAAAATGTCATCAATTCCCACCAGAAATTAAAATTAAAGTGAGAAATATGCACCAGAAGAATCATACCGAAGATCTTATCTTCTCAAATCCACCAAAAATTTTTGCATAAATATACCCATTGTTCTTTTCATTTGGAACTGTAAAAAGTAAATAATAAAATTTTAGAAACATACATATCAACCTCATTAGTCATCCAATAACAAATATAAGACCAGGAAAAAGGAGAGAGAGAGAAGTATCTCCTTGTTCAAATAAGAAGTAGCATACAAAAAAGATTGGATGTTAAAGAAATTCACGGTCAATCCATAAGAACTGAGCTTGCAAGATCCATGACTAGCGAAATCTGTCTCAAGAACAGAGCCAAAAAGTGTACAGATGAGCATGGTTGACCAAGAAGCAACCTCTTTGGGGACATTCTGTGCTTCATCCCCCATACATTATGTTGATTATTCACCATCTAATGCATAAAAATTACCATCATGCATGTCATGAATAAAATTCTAAGATAGCTCCATATCCTAATGATTACAAATTTTATCAATGAATTTATTTGTACAAAAATGAAAGTAAAGTGCTTTGAAAAATGAATTTGGCAGCATTTGCATTTCCTAAACCATGTAATAAGACCAACCGTGTATGGCACTTAGAAATAATCACACAATTTCCAGAAGGTGAATTTAACAAATGAAATAAGTAAAATCCACAAAGGTTATTTGTTATGAGATTTGCATTAGATTTGATGAGAACAATCAATGATCCTGGATTGAAGCGCGCTGATGCTAGTATAAAAAACAACAGCATTGTGGTTGAGTTTGATTTTTGCATTAATAAAGTGCCAAACTGCACTGACTAATGACTATTAACCTTTCTACATCAAAGAAAAAAGTTGAACTTAATTATGAATCAATTAAATAGAATCCCAAACAGCAATGACCATGAACCTTTCTACATCAAATCAATTAAATGGAATACCAACAAAACTACACCTACCAGAACGCATTTAATTTTGAGGTAATTAGCTGTCCATCATAAGAAATGTGGAAGGCAATTCAAATTTGGTTAAAGCAGTGGGACAATCATGTTAGGAATCAAATCCCATTACTAAAACGAGAAACAGGGAAATATAAAACACACAAAAACATCATAAATAGCTTGAGAAGAATCAATTACCAGGATAGCTGCTTCTTGAGTTGGCATAAGGTTCCAATGACCCTAAAGTCTTCAGAGTCCCCCATAACCTCCTATTTCTAACATATCTAACATTCTGCAACATCACCAAAACACATAATCAAAATCAAAATAATCAGTACAAATCCATGCACAGATTTGACAAATAACATGCAAAAAAAATCAATGAAAGGCTCACCCGGGTATCAGACAGTGGAGGGAAATCGAGCCCGCCGCCCTTCTTTGGAACATACGACAGCAAACTGGAACTCGAAAACTTGGTTATATAAAGGTGAACAACTAGAGATCCCGTTGATAGTATCAGTACTAATAAAGCTATCCATTTTATCTTCGATTTGAATAGCATCTTCATTCATTACCAAAGTACTTTGGGATTTAATAAATACCAGAAATCAGAAAATCCGGATATCAAAACCCTACATTCCCAATCCAACAGAAGTCGAATCCCATCAAATTAAAGATTGATAAAGAATCGAAAAAAAAAAGGAACTTGATTAAATTGTATGCATACATTACCTATAAAGTTAAAGACTTTAAGCTTCGCAGTCAACGGATCTTAAAGAATTTAGCTCTGAATTTTCTTCTCTTAGTGTTAATGCTTTGGTTTTGACGCAGAGAAGAAATTCCGGGGATTCAAAATCTCGAGGAGAAGGAAATGGATAGTTAATAAGAAAGAAATCGAGAAAGAAAGAGTTATAGTGAGACTGAGTTGGCAAGTTTGAAGAAGAAAGAATATGCTTGATTTGGATTAGGAAAACAGAAAATCAAACCTTTAGAAAAGAAAAAGAGGAATTTAAAATCGATTGTGTACATATTATTTTCTTAAAAAATAATATTAAAAATTCCATTTTCAGACAGAAGCTCTGCAGATATACACAAGAAAGTAACTCCTGTTTGAACGCGGTACTCTATTGAAAAGGACTTGTTTGTCTCTCTAAAATGAAGATCCTCCATCTCTGAATAAGAATTCAAAAGAATAAAAATTCAGATTTTTTGAGAACTGACCATTTAATTATTATTAAATCTTAATAGTTAATACCTATTTATGCCTAAACAGGTCCATCTATTTGGTTAAAGAAACACACAACAAATAGAGGGGAAAAAGATATTTTTGGATCCGTAGAACTATAATATTTATTTTAGAATATATTGATTTTTATTGTATTAAATTTATTTTCCAAACTTTCCTATTAACGCCATTGAGTTCATTTTAGGCGATATGGGATTATTTTAGAATGACAGAGTGTAGAGATAAAATTAGGACAGTTTGTATATATTGTGAGAAATCATATGCTTCTGAATTTAACATCCATGAAACTACTACTTTATGAGTTTATTTAAATAACCAATGTAACGAGTATTCTTATAGTGTAGTTAAGGCATCACAAAAGGATTGGGATACTACTGCTACAGTGTTTGTTAAGTTTTTGAGTTTTTTTTTTGTACTGTGACTTTAAGATTTTTGGATTCATTGTATGTAATGCCAAATTCCTTTTTTCATGAGCTTTATAGCATTAAGTGGAATCAATTTTTCTAATTTATTTTGTCTTATAGATTTTTAAAATCTGTGTGCACTTTCAATTCTAGAGTGATGGTTAAATCAGCTCAGAAAACTGAGGGAGATACCTGGATTGTTTAGTAGCTGAAATAATTTAGCCATTTTAACAATAATTTTGTACTGATACTATTAATTTGATTCCCAGCTAACTAAAATTCATTATGATGTATAAAATTATGTAATATGACAAATTTTATTTAAAAAGACAATTCAGATTTTTTTAAAATAAAATGAAATTTATAATTTAAAATAATTATTATACGATTTATTATTTTATTTTGTAATATAAATTTAAAAAGTTAGATTTTTTAAAGAAAAAAATAAATAATTGTATTTAATTTACTTCAAACCGTGTACAAACTGCTCCAAACCGACTTAAAACTGCTCCAAACCGCTGTAAATAATAATGGGTTGGGTTGATTTTTAACCAATAAATCATACATGTCATCCATATTGGGTTGGGTTGAATTTATTTCATTTTTGACCCAACTCAACCCATGAACAGCCCTAAAATGAATTACAAATTGTATTATATTCCATTTAGCGTGCAAGCTTCTCTAGGATAGTAGGATTCAAAAAAAAAAAATCAATACAGATATATACCAGATGAACAATGCCACTGAAGCTCATTCAATATTGAAGAGGAACATGAGTTGTTATTGATCAGAAACCGTAGATGCAGTGAAAGGAGCTCTGACAGAACTTCGCCGGAGCCACAATTCATACATAACCATGAAGAAAGCATCATAATCAACTGGGGGGAAGTGCCACTGAAAATGTTTTCGCACCTTCATCACATTATTTTGTTGCATCATATATTTGTCAGGAGTAATTTCTTGAAGAACTTTCTTTAGCAATGGAATGTCCAAAGTCGCAACAATGACTGAAAAGCTCTTCCAATTTAGAATGTCTGTAAATGGAAGATCATAATGGTTGGCAATGATGACTGGGACACATCCATAATATAGCGAATCTGCGATCCGAGCAGTGTTTACTTCAAACCCTTTGACATGGAGGCAGAACTTACTTCCCAGTAATTCATCTGCATAAGGTGTAGTGAGCCGGCCAAAATGGGCAGAGATCTCAGTATCATTGCTCCAAGCCGCAAGAAGCCTTTCACGGACAGGGGAGTTTATTGATCCAGCAAAGAATGCAAGCTTCTTCCTGCCAATTCGAATACAATTGAAGAATAATTCAAGCAAATGCAGGCAAAAGCCACCTATATAGCAACCAGGCAACCACTCAAGCAGTTGAAAAAATTTCTGGTTTTGTATCGAGTACACGCAATTTTGCTATTAAAGTTCACTGCAAGTGCTTGGTACATGATAAATGACAATTTGCAACCAAAATGAATATGCACATCCTCTTTATCAGTGAACGTGCACACACACACATATTCTCACCTTTTTGAAGAAGCAAGGTTAGGAGGGTCTCCTTGTCTCGGCCAAACTTGTGGCAGAGAAGCATCCTTGTGAGCTATATATCCAGAAAGGAAATAACTTGAAGAACAGACAACTTGAATAGCATTAAACTTCACTTCTTCTGCTTTCTCCATTGCAGACCGTCCAATGGAATGACAAGCAACATAAAAGTGGTCAGCTCCACCGGTCCTATTCCAATATGGATACATTTGACTTATATTAAAGGTGTAAGCTCTAATAAAATCTTGGATGCCTCCTACACCAATTCTAGGGTCATGCCGCAACCTTGCAATGGAGAAAGGCAGAAAGAAAAGGTCTGCCTTCATTGGGTCCTTCGTTATGAAGTGACTTTTCATAAGGACTTTCTTGAAGTAACTTTCGCTGGCATAATTACCCCCTGGTTCAAAATCCACTGGCAGGAGTGCATTTGCAAATGGATGATTTCGCCTGTGAGGATAAACATATATCTTAAAGCTCCTATTCATTTCTCTATAGTCTTCCAGAAATATATCCCTATCATGGAACACCTCGTTATTCACATAGATTCCTGAACCAGAGAAACCAACAATTTCCAGATCCTGGGGTTAAGAAATAAAACTGTGTGCATACTGACTGAACTTTTATCAGCCTCCCTATAATTCCATGAGAGCAGAAGTTGTCTAAAGCTCCAAACCAATCATAAGGTTCAATCTACTAAAATAGGTACTGCAATTTAAGAACATGGGGGATAGTAAATCAATTTTCACACTCCTTCTCAAGAATCAAGATAGATGTTAATTCTGTCAAAACTAACTTAGGTTTACAATATACTCCATGGAGAAAGACCAAGTGAAAACATTGAAGCGTGCAAGGCATGGGAGTTCATAGCATTAAAGAACAGGATAGCACAATCTTAAATAATTAAGTAGGATAGACAAAATTAAGACATTATAATGCCTCGATACCAGAGCATATTATCATACAATTTTCCAAATTAAATGGCCAAATCCCAACAAACAGTAATGTTTACCCCAGCAAAATGCGTGCATGTGCATCAAGGAACATTATAAGAACATAACACTTGAACATTCATGCTGATTAAACACAAAACCAATAAGGGTACACCCTAAGGAAAAAAGAGGTAAAAGGGAGCTTTTCTGCACAAGACTGAAAGGAATTTGTTTAACTTCTAACTGATATTTACAATGTCAAAATATGTGGTGGGATTGGATTATTCGGTACAAAGAATCAAAGTTTTCGTAAGCTACACACTATAACTAAGGACTTTAATCAAATGCAGGAATAAAAGAACTGTCCGTTGGATGACAGATTTAGCCTTTAGGAAGAAACTAGTAATGGACATAACAATAATAATTCTCTTGCCCCATTCGTGCGAGTCAACTCAATAAATTGTTCAAAGCTAAAAGCTTTAACCTGTATAAACGTGTATGCTAACTTAGAATAGGAAAGCCATATAACCACTTAATTTCAAGCCAAGCGAAATTCACACCAATAGATATGTGCAAACAAAGATTCCACCTTTAAAAGTAACTACCCAAAAACAAGAAGATTTGGCATACCATTAGAGCCCAAATTACGGGTGAAAGACCGTTGACTTTGATTCCCAGCACCACCATTCTTCTCCAAAGTATTGATTTGTGGGAAATGAACAAAAGGGTTTTTAGAATCATTAAGAAACCGAACTTGGACGCTTTCTGGAGGGTTTGATGAAGACCCAGATGGGAGGTGAAGATGAAGATGAAGATGAGTGGAGAAGAGATTAGAGGTAAGTGAGAGGTAAAAAAGAATGGAGACAGAAGTAAAGAGAGCCAAGCAAGCGGGCATAAAGAAGAATGACCTGAAAGATGGGGATGATCGACGGTGGCCAAAGTAGTAGAGGAGTAGAGAAGGGTTGGCCATCAGGGAACAAAGCTTTCATCAATTTTCACGAGTACTTGGCGTTTTGCCTTGTCCGCTAACTTAAACAAAACCCCATATTTATTATTTTTTTTTTTTAACCAAAATTCCTCAGCTTGATTCTCTAATCCTTTTGAATTTTTTCATAGGTCAATTTTTTTATTTTCATATAACTTAATTAGCTAACTAGCTAAGCAGACGTTATCTAAATTGAGAACTGGATTCAGCTTTATTAAATTATATCTTATTAAATTTTATGGACAACTAAAAAAAAATAATTTTTGAATCAATTTATAATTAAAATCTTATCGTTAAAAATATAATAATTGGACTCTTAACATTTTATGGGTATTTCTATTGTAAGAAATATAATTTTTTATTCAAAAAATTAATTTTTAAATTTTGTTTTAATGTAGTTAAAAATTAATAATAAAGTTCTCTTATTATTAATAACTCAATATGGTCAGTTGATATAATAATAAATTATTAATATAATAATAAATTTTCTACTTTTATTTAAATATATGATAAAAATATTTTTTATTATCATTCATGTTGATAATACTTTTTAAGATCATTTAATTTTTATTTCAAAAGACAATTTAAATTAAAACATAAATATAGTATTAATTTTAAAAACCAATAAAAATTATTTATTTTAAATTATGTTTTGATAAAATCAAATAATTTTTGTTTTATTCGACCTAACAAGTTAAATTAAAAAATATTAAATTTAAATTTTAAATATAAAATAATATATTTCAAAATATTATATTATTTTTTTAAAAATAATGTAAAAAATAATTTTATATTTTTAAGTTTATTATTTTTTAATTTAAAAATTGATTTAAATATTTAGTAATTATGATATTATTTTTAGTTCGCAAAACTTAAAGAAAGTGACCAAATTTAATTAATAAAAATTTAATCATAATTTTGAATATTGAATAAAAACTGAAAAAATTATCTTTGAATATAAGAAATTAATTTTTTTGTTAGTTTCCAATACAGTGGTGTGGGTGTTGCTTTCTGAGGAAGTGGGGTCTGGTCCTTCGGGATTACACATCATTTGGTGATAGTGGCGTATGTGTGAATATAAGGATTATAATGTTTTATCAAAATTGCCATGTTTTGATAAAGGGTGTGTTTCTTCCCTGTTAGTGTATGTTCTATAAAAAAAATAGAATTATGGATTGAGAAATTTAATTAAAATGTTTCTAAAACGTTAAAAATTCAATTGTTACATTTCAATTTTAATTGCGAACCGATCCAGACTTAGAAATTTTTTTGTAAACTTATATTCTTAAATTTTAATATATCGAAAAAATCAATATTTAAATTTTTAAATAGATTTTTTTATATATATAATATGAATGAAATTATTTCTGAAATCTGAAATATGCTTGTGTTACAAATTAACTTTACACTAATATATGCAATACAATCGGTAGATAATATTTGCATATAAATCAATTGAATATAAATATTTGGCCCTAAGGGGAACCCTATCCTTCCTACCCAATCCATGGACGAAAAGTTTGACGATTTATTTTTCTCTATTTCTAACTCGAAATGTTCATTTGATATATAAATCAGACGCACTGTATAATAATAATTATAAATATTTATTTTATTGATCAACAATTCAATTTTTAATGCATTTAGTCTCCTTTAATTTCTTTTGATGCAACTGTTTGGTTGGAACAGTATCTTAAATTCTTTGTTGATTCTCTTTCATTTCATGTTTCTCCTTCTTAGTAATGAAAGTTTTCTTCTCTCAAATAATAATAATAATAATAATAAAACAATAACATTTTATTTAAATTACCATGCAAAATGAGAGGTGATTAGGGCACATGTAGGATAGAGGATGCTCCAAAAATTTTTGCTACACAAATTTGGAAAATTATTATCCAGACAAATTATATGGTTTAAAATAAATGGTACATTGGCATCTATGCATGTTATTTACCGTATATTTTTTCCAATTAATTTTGTGGTTATATATTATAAGTTTATTTCATTAAACTTGCCTAAACTCGGTTTAGGTAAAAAGGAGTCCTCAAATTCATCGTTTATCAATCTTCAAATTCATAGATAAAAATAAAACTTACAAATTCAACAAATTACAATACTACTAAAATAATTATATTAATATACACGTAAAAATGAGTATATAGTACATGATTATGACTGTCCACTGTTGAAAAGAATAAAGAAATAGTCCGAATCTAGTTATAGTGAGTGAATACAAAACTCACTGAATGTCTGGTTCTAGACAAGAACATAAATAATCGTAAAAAGAAAAAGGGTATAGAAGTAAAGATTCCAAAATAAAAAATAATAACTCCAAAAAAGAAGGGTAGGTCCATTTCCTAGAAACCAAGTTTCTTAATTAGAATGTTGGGTCAGCTGCTCTTCTGACAAACATGTGACAAATAAAACCATTTCCCTGAACTTCGGAATATTTTTTTTGCTAAGCTTTCAAGATTTCATTATCATAAACCTCCATGGCCACAGCAGTGAAGAACGCATTCAAGCTGATGGACGCATATTCTCAGCAGAAAACATTATCATCCATCCAAATCCAGGTAAGTTTTCTGTTTTCACTTTCCTTCATGACTGTTTTACTTATATTCCCATCGTTTTTTTTAAATTCAGAATTGGTTTTCTTGATTCGATATCAATGCTTGATTGATGATGATAGTACAATTTCTTGATTTTTAATCTATGGGATTAGATATTCTTGTGTGTGTTAATTTGTTGTTGCTGACTGCTCAGTGGTAGTTGTATTTTCAAGAACAAGAATAGATTAGAGAGAAAGAATTGTGTTTGGTGTGTTAAGTGTAGTAATAAAGAGACGGAGAAACCGGATGGTCAAATAGAAATGGCGCCACCTACTACTTATTTGCCTAATTGTATCAACCTCACTATCTGCTCTTCATTTGTTATCTAAATTTTGTAACTAACTTAACTTCCTTCTTTACCACCAAAATGTTGACGTCACTCTAGGAAGTTTAGGTTGAGATTTTCTTTTTAACCCATCATCCTTTATAAAGTAAATATCTTCCACTGTTTGTTCTTTTTTTTTTAAAAAAAAAATATAGAATATATTATCAAATTTTAATTTTATTTATTTCGATTTAAGTGACGCTTTAAAATATTGAATCGGTTTTTAATTTTTCTATATTTAATAAGCTCTATTATGCTTATATCTTTATTAAATATTTTTCTCTATTTTTTTAGTAAAGGACAATTTCATCAATTATTAATGTATTTTCCTTTTTGAAATTAGATATCTTCAATTATTTCATTAATTATCTTTTTCAAATGATAACATCCACTTAAGAAAGGAAAGAGAGAAGTTATTGGCTTCAAATCAAAGAGACAAACACATTTCAATATTATCTATCTTATTACAAAAACACTATGATTATCCCTTTCAACTATATCCTTTAGTTAGTTACTTGAGAATATTCAAATAAAATGTAATTTAAGCAATTAACTTAAATAAGTAAATGAAATAAAAATTGTACAAATTTTGTTTTTGTAGAATTGTTATTAAATTTACGGTACTCCCCTTGTTGTATATATATATATATATATATTCACTCTGATTAAGAAAATTTGAATGATGTTTTAACAATACACTTTTCTTCATAGATACTCTGACATTAATTGGAGACATGCATGTCAATTAAAAATAATAATTTATATTTATACAACACACATTGAATAGAGTGATAATTTATTGTGCGCACATCTAAATCATTGGATTTTTTATGTCTTTTGCTCGAACGATTTAGATGCGCACTTACACCTTATTTTATCTCCATTGAATATGAACATATTAGACTTACTAAAAGTACTATTTTACTCTTAAGATTTATCCCCAAGCTATATATTTTGCTGTTCAAATTGTTTTTGAAGTTAAAATACTTTTATATATTGAAAATTGTGCTAAAATATGCTTATATTTGTTAAAAAAATGATAAAATATCCATATTCTAGCACCATTTCCAGCACTTACATGGTATTTTAATTTTAAAAACAAATTGAGAAAAAATAGAATTTGGGATAAATATAAAGGACAAAATAGTACATTTTTCAAAAAAAAAAAATTATCATATAAGTGGGAGCAGTGATTCCATGCACCCATGCACTAAGCGCCATGCACCGTTCAATTTGTGTGAACACACTGATCGGATGGTGCACAAAACATCATTATCGATTAAAAAATATACAATGCTCTGTGTATGGATGCATTATAATCCATACGGTAGACCACCAACCACTTATTTATATATACATAAGAAAAATAAATTATATTTCTGATGCATGAAAAAGTAATAAAGTCCGGTTTCAAAAATATCTTATACTAGCTAGTTTAACTGCAGGGGGGTCAATATTACTATATACAAGCAAATTAAATAATTAATATAGGCATGCTTTTTTAACATTTTGAATCCTAACTTCTACAAAAAAGAGTCATAAATGATTCCTAATGGAACGAATTACCTAGAATTCAATTGGACTTTGCATTAGTGGGAAAGGAAACTTCAACATTTGACTCTTGAATTTTTGGAGAGACTTAACTTTCCTTTAAGCAGTTTGAAAGACTGAATTTAATTGATACATGTGTTAGCTAGGACAATAATTTAGCCACCGATCGAGTACTTGTTTCGGTTAATTAATAATTACGAACAATCTACATAAATTACAATCTACATAAATAATTCTGACAAGAGTGTTTGTTTGTGAATGTATTGGTGTACGTGCGTATGCCAAGTCCTGCAATTCCTTTTTATTTCCTCTTACCAAGACGCTTCCTATTTCAATTTTTTTGGTATGTTGATGGTTTATTTTCATATTTGATTATTCTCTCAGTTTTATAATATCTGTTATTGTAAAATTTAAATTTTATTTATAATATCTGTTATTTTTAAATAAAATTTATTTTTTTTATAAAATTCAAATTTTATTTATTTGTTACTTTTAAACTTTCAATACAATTTAATTTTTTTTTTCAATTTAATTTTTTTTAATCAAAGTTAACAAATTAAATTTAAATTTGTGTATTAAATTACTAAATTTTATCTTAAATTTAAACTTAATTAATATTTTTTAATTTTATTGAAAATAATAAAAGTGACAAATATTATTTAACGGATAGAGTAATAAATAAAACATAAACGAATACCTGGCTTCAAACTATATTGAAAGTTACACACATATATATATATATTATTGATCCAACATACACACTCAAATTTACGGAAAAATAAAAGATATAAAGATATACTCCAAAAATATTATATATAATATATGAAAGGAAATTGTATATATGGATTATTTTCCTCTTGATATTTATCTCCTTTTTAGTTTCCCTTTCAAATTATTTTTAGAGTCAAAATGCTCCTATATGGTGCTGAAAAGCATGCTAAAGTAGTGGTATTTTAGCACTATTTTCAATAGCTATATAAATATAATTTTTTTGCACAATTTTCAATAATTATAAGAGCTGTTTACCATTAATTTTCAACAACCATTAGGATATTCTAACTATTAAAAAAACAACAACAACAACAACAATTTAAAGGTCAAAATAGAGGTTTCAAACAAATATCAAGCACAAAATACTACATTTTGCCCATATGAAAAAAGTAACTTGTAAGTGAAGTTTGAAAATAAACTTTTAAAGCACGGTATCGATCTTCAGCAAAATAGGTAGAGAAACCACATGCATGCACTCACAACTTCACCCTTCAACCTAATCACTCTATGGCTACAAGAAACTGAAGGCCATTACAGAGAGTAGCATTTAAGTTGTTGATAAATACACAATCGCAAAATAGAAAATACATCTTTTTCTACTTGACGTTTTTTTTTTCTAATGAAATCAATTTATTTTTATTATCTTGTGTCACTTTAATTTCATTTATCAAATCATTACATGTTTGTTAAAATTATTTGTTGCCACTTTCATAACATAAATCTTACATCGTTTGCTTACAAGGTCAAGTTAGGATTCTCTTGGTTTTAGCACCTAGATATTGGAGCTAGTTTTTAGGTTTAACAATATGAATGATATTGAAGTTTATTTCCTGGTTAATTTCACCCATGGTCACTGAACTTATACTCAAATAACACTAATATAATGAAAGAATTTTTGTTCTCATAAAAATCATTGAACTTAAAACATGTTTACAAAAAAATCACTTTAATTGTTTTCTGACGATTATTTCGCTGAAAGGTCCATCCGGTACGTACATTCAACACTTTATGCATAAATGGCTTGACACGTGGTATATCTTATGAAAAAAATGACATGTAAGTATGCCACATAGATAACTGACTTGTCGAAATATCCATGCGGCATGCCACATGGCATGCTTATATGTCATTTTTTTCATATGATATGCCACGTATTAAGCCATGTGTTCATGGAGATGCTAAGTGTACGAGCCGGTTGAACTTTTCGGCGAAAAAAACGTCAGAAAATGATTAAAGTGATTTTTCTGTAAACATGTTTTAAGTTTGATGATTTTTATAAGAACAAAAATTCTTTCATTATATTAGTGTTATTTGAGTATAAGTTCAGTAAACATGAGTGAAATTAACCCCTTATTTCCTTTATTGGCATCTTTAGTGCAAATTCGAATTGGTTAGTTAACCGAAAATCTTATTTCTTTTTTCATTCCTAATGAACTGTTAATATATAATAATATCACTTTTTTTCTTTTTTACAATATTCAGTGAAACAAACATATATATAGTCTACTTCTTTATTTTTCACACGTACATCTATTTGAATTTAGTATTGATAGAGTTTGAATATACCCATAACTCCCAATATGGACTCGGATTTATATCAGAAAGAGAATTCTACTGAAAAGAGTTGAATATATCAGATCATTTAATTAAGAAAAACGTTATTTTACCTCCCTATAAACATATGTGTATATTTTTCTCCCTTCAAGTAATGTTCAGCTTATTAGACGAATAACAAATGTAACATTTAACTACTAATAAATAATATCAATAAATATAAATAAAGCCAAGGAGTTCGATATGCATGAAGATTTCTGTCGAAAATCAACAAATAATATCCTGCTTTGAGAAGACTTATCAATTTTTATTCATGGCATCAACAGAAACCATTCAATTTACAAAGTAGAAATTTAGTTAGGAGATAATTATTAGATTTATAAGAAATATTATAAGTAATTATTATTATTATTATTATTATTATTATTATTACATGAGAAAAAATATGACTATTTAGAAATCATAAATTGAGTGTTAAAAGTTTGCTTGGGAGGCAAGGAAAGAAAATTTGTGAAGTAGACATCATTGTAGCAGTCAAAAATTGGATTTTTAAGCAAAGTAATTATTTTGTATTAACAGGAAGAATAGTACGTAACTTGTTTGTTTAACTTTCATAAATTAAAGATTAGATTTCTCTAGGATATGAAGGCTGCATATATATCAAGGAATAAAATAACTAAGTAGTCTGAGCTAATGAATTTATATATTGATGAATTTACCAATGATAAATCACCATGTATGCGATACTTTGCAGTTATGGCAGTTTATCTTTGGTAATTAAACACTTTATAAATAAGAAAAATCTATATAACAAGAACTCAATAACTCACAAAGTCATTAATCTCATTTGTAAAACAAACATTATGGTACGTAAATTCTTAAACATCATTCTAATGTTTTGTATGTTGATCATATATACAAACCTCAAGAAAATACAAATTGAATAAGGTCACTTGATATTGAGAAATTAATTAATTTCCTTTAACTCTACCTTTCACAACCTGTTCTCTTTCTCATAAATCCAGCATTTTTAAGCTTCTGAGAGAATATGAAACATCAACATGATTCTGTTATACTAAAAGAAAATGAGACTACTTTAATGGAATTGAGAATTGAGTTAAAAATAAATGAAACGATCACAAGATAATATACAGCTGAATATCTAGGTAAAATGAGAACAAGGCAATAGTATTTTATGCATTGCATGCAAATAAGCCCTGATGCCCTGATGCTGATGTTCTTCTCAAACATTATCAACTACTCGTCATTGTCATGTAACAAAAGGAATATGTATGGTTAATTTTATGGGAAGCCATGAATTTATGCCCTAATTACCAAACACTAGCAAAATAATTTTTTGTAATAAAAAAAACTCGAACTAAGTAATTTTTGCATGGAAAGTAATTTTAGTGGGAAACACATTAAACCTATTAGAAATACAATATGGCACATCATCTAAACTCCAAACTCTTTAGAAGGTAACACATGACATTCACATTAGCAAGGAACTCATCATATGAACACAAGTCGGATTGACACATCATCAATGACTTCCACATGTATTGTTGATGTGGTATCATGCTTTGTTTGTCTGACATGTTTAAATGATGTGTGACATTCTAGAATAATGTTTGGAGTTTGGTGGTATATATCATGTTAAATTTCCGGTAAGATTTGAAATTTTTCCAAAATAACTTTTTATGCAAAAATTAAACAATTCATATATATTTTCTTGTTATAATTTTTTTTTCTTTTTTTTTTTTTTTATCATTGTATAGTAATTAGGACATAATTGAGAGAACTCCAGTGCAATAAACCCGAATGTGTCTAAATAAGTTGCATTGATTTTCAAATTTCCATTTTCTATATATGAATATATACTGCATGTAATGGTGTAACATTGCATCTCACTATGAATAAATAAATATACCATGCGAACATAATAATATCAATGTATACGAACATAAATGTCTTATATTTGATGTGATGTGATCAACAACCGCGATTAATATATGCAACATATCTCAAATGAAAAAAAATAAAAAAAAAAAAAAGAAAATATTTATTCATATGTTTATGTTTGAATAAAATTATATAATGCAGCCAATCACTCATATATGTGGATTATTCATGTGAAACATACACAAAGAATGTCTACACGTGAATGTGAGAAAAGAAAATAAACACATAACCTCAGAAGATAATTGCATTTTTCTTTTACGATGTTTGTAATTACTTCTCTAATTGCATTGATGTTCTTGCCTTAGCATAATATAAAAATTTGGTATGAAGAATATCGTGCTTGTGTATGTATATAAACAAACAAGAGTTCTATTGTATATTAGATCTCAAAAGAAACAAACAAAGAAACGGTTCATGTACAAGGTAAATACACGCAAATTGATGCAAACTAGCTATAACCTTATAAACAACAAACTAATGCACCCTAAAGTTTCTTTAAACTGTAGGAGTACTATATGTATATATAAAGCCCAATCTATATACCTGAAACATAAACAACTAACACAAATTAAGTTGCATAAATTAGATGATAATAGAACCGCATTTGATTATCGTAATGCACATGCCTTTGCAGGATCAGATTTCCGCATTTTGGTTGTCTAAGGCAGCCATTGACGATAGAACTGAAGCTTCCCAAGTGGCAGCAGCGTCGTCGAAACTCTGTTCACCCGACACCACATTTATTGGTTGAACTGAAGGTTCATTCATAATCTGCTGCTGCTGCTGCTGCTGCTGCTGTTGCTGTTGATTGATGAATATATTTTCATTTTCATTAATTAGAGAATCAAGAAATGAGGAGAAAATATCCTCGTTTGGATTTCCATTTTCAATATAATAAGCTGCATTGCTTTGTCCTTCAGTACCGTTTTGTAACCCCATGACAAGACCATCACAGGTAGGCCAATTTAGAATCGGATTTTGATACTGATCCGGATCTAGGTTTGTCATCATACTGAAATTTTGGCTGACTTTTGTGGCTATTACTCGATAGGGTTGGTTGGTTTCTTTCAAATGAGGAGATTTAGGAGCAGGTGGATTGTGTTGGGGATTATTTGAGGAAGTAGGGTTAGCGTTCAATGGCTTGTGGGTTCTTGGATCTATCCCTTGGCTTATCAGTTTCTTGCTAAGATGTGTATTCCAGTAATTCTTTATCTCATTATCTGTACGGCCAGGTATCCTCCCAGCTATCAAGGACCACCTGAAATCACAAAAAACAAACGATTAATTTTAGACCCAGCAATCATAATTTCCTGGTGCCATTGGATTCTGGCTGATTGTAATTTATAAAAAACAAACAAGTTTTGCAGTAAGAAACCACTAGAATTCAGCAGCAGTAGTCACGATAATAATTTTTTTGCTATATGTTTTTCTTAGAAAAGAATGCAGTACAGTGAACAAACACAATGAAACCCTACAATTGGGTGTAAATTCAAATAATTTTAGAAAGAACCCTAAAGTTATAACCCATGAAAATTCTGAAAAAAATCCGGAAACTATCCCATACCCAGAAGCTCATTTCCAAGTGTATTGATTTCAAGTGAAACCCTAAAACAAAGAGAATAAATGAGGAAAATAGAGAAACGAAATTAGTTCAATTAGATATGAAGAAACAATCCAAATGGATGCGGATTAGATATATACCTGTTACCAAGCAACCTGTGAAGCCTAAGAATGAGATCTTCTTCATCGGGAGCAATACGGCCTCGTTTAACAGAAGGACGGAGATAATTCATCCACCGAAGCCGACAACTTTTGCCACATCTAAGAAGACCGGCCTTCTTGGGGAGCGTACGCCATGCCCCTTCGCCTTCTTTCTTGACGAAGTTAGCTAAAAGCTCGTCCTCCTCCGGTGTCCATGGGCCCCTCTTTATTCCCACTTTACTACAACATGGAGTGGTTGTCTTGGCCTTGGCAGCAGCTGAAGAAGAAGAAGAAGAAGAAAAAGAAGGTGGCTTCCTCATGGTTAATTGAAGATGGTCGATGAAAGGGTTTGTTAGGATTTATTGGGTTGGTTTGCGAAGCAAATGAAGGTTTTGATTGAAAATGGTGAAGTTGGATTTTATATGTAAAGGAGGCGTAAGAGTTAAGAGAGGAAAGGAAAGAAAAAACAAAACAAAAAGAAGGAATCAGAGTTCTGGTTTGGTGGCAGAACTGTATGCGTAGTCAGAATACTTTTGGATTTTTTTCTTTAGAAGAAGAGATGTGTTTTTCTTTTTTATTTGTTAAATGGTTGCAGAATAAATATGGGAAATCCCTATGTGGGCCGGATCCATTTCTTTCATGATGTAGACGTCTTTTTTTAGATTTAATTTTTTTTTATAAAAGAAAATCACAAGTTTTTTTAGATTCAAAATTTATGCGTCTTTTAATATGAAAAAAAAAATAATCTTCTATTAATTTTTGGGTTAAAATCATTTTTTGTCACTAAATTTTTCAAATCGATTAGAAAATGCTATTAAATTAATTTAGTTTTTTTCGCCATTAAAATTTCAAAAAATAGAAATTTTACAATTATACTTTTCAAAATAAATAATTTGTGCCTCTAAAATTATCAAAATTGACCCTAAAATATAATACACATGACATTATATGATTGGCTATCTTAAAACAATTTTTTAAAAATTTAATGACAAAAATAACTAAAAAAAAATTAATGATATTTTCTAACCAATTTGAAAAGTATAGTGGCAAAAATAATTACCTTACCCTTAATTTATTAATTTATCATTTAGTAAATGCTAAATAATTTTTATTTTTCTTTTGCTATTCACATGACATTTGTACATATATATAGATTTTAATTATATATGAGATTCACATATTTTAGTTTGTTTGTACGCATATTATCCACATATCAAAAAAATATCATAAGAAAATAAATACAAGTTAGTGTAAATATTAAAATATTGGTGAAATTGATTGTTTGTATATATATATATATATATATATATTTTTTTTTTTTTTCTGAAAACAATTATATATTTCTAAAACGATAATTCTTTTAGTACATTAAAATAATAATTTTTAGAAATATAATTTAGTGCACTCATATTATGAAGACACGTGCAATCTGACAGCACGCATCGAATTACTACTCTAATTTTTATTGTTATCTGATTCAAAGGAAAAATGTTTTCATCTTTTAAGTTTTTTTTTGCCTGCACATTTCCTTGTCAAAGTACTGAATGTAGACTGTGCAGTAAAATACAGACGTCGAATTTTGGGTAAAAAGTGTATATATGTGAATTTAATTAGTGGGTCCTTTTTTATCTTTTGTATGTGCACCACGCAGAATTGGTGTGCACAAATTGTGGAGACCCATCCGAATAAAGACACCTGCAAAACTTAATTTCGTAGCTTCAAAATAATAGTTGTAAAATATAAGAAAATGATCTATAAAATTTTAATTCCAACATTACCATAAATATGATTAACGGCAGCAATACAAAATTATTACAATTATTCTATACAACAGTTTTATTAATATTATATTCGCTTTCGCTACATTAGATTATCTTAACAGTATGAATATTAATTCTGATACAATATACTTTTTAAATTATGATTTTAAAATATTATTGGCGTATAAATAAAAAGTAATAATTTTACATCGATTGTTAAACATGTATTGCAATAGATGTATTATGTTATAACGCAGTTTACTAAAATGTATTTTTATTAATTATCTATAATTATATATTTTTACTCAATTGAATACTTTTTTTAGTGTACGTATAAATGCAATATATAATAATATTTATACTATTTTTAAAGTTGAATTTGGAACAATACAATTTAAATATATATATTTATTATTTACTAGTAGTAGTTGCTAATTTGGAAGACAAGTCGGTTGCATTGTTTTAATTATATCCGAAATAATACATACGCGATCTGATTTTATTTTAAGTCCACGGATTGATTTTATTTATCCTATTGTCAGTTTACCAAAAGAAAAAGTATTTATCCACTTGCGGCTTCCTCTAATTGGAAGGGCGGCTGTTATCACTGACGTGTCATACCATAAATGGATATATTTTTCAATGTATTATTTGAATTGACTTTTCAGCTGCTTGATCAAAATAATACTATCAGAATAGACAAATGGATAAATAAACAGTTGAAAGTGGAGTTATCCATCAGCTCAGCTCATTCAATTTTTGAATTAATATTATTCAAAACAAAAATAAAATTGTTTTAAATTAATCTTTAAGAAGTAATAATTCGGAAAAAAAACCTAAATAACATTTGTTCAATTAATTCATGAAATTGTGGTAATTAATGTAAAATATTTATGATTAAGTAATAGAAAAAAAAAGGAGTCATTTTCTATATATCTTTGTCGTGCCTAAAATAGAGTTGATCTTGCTCCATAATTCTATTTCTTTATTATTGTTGGTAAAGTTTGAACACGAAATAAGTAACACATATATATATATATATATATATACATAAACTATTCTAAAGTGTAACCTTAAGTACAATGCTACCCAGAAATAAATCCATCCATTTATAGTTTAATTATCATCTTATCCATTTTAGTGGGCTCCCCCATCCTCGCATTCATTGATAACCACATGTTTGACCTTTGGTTGACCCATCTCACGTCAGAAGTTGCGTGTAAGCGTTATTGCTAAAGCCTAAAGCGCACAGTTTATTATTCTATTGACCTTGCCCCGTAAAATAAAATTGCACATCTTATTGGTGCTGCCCTGTGCCTTACCCCCAAAGAATTTTTAGATTAGCATGTTTACGTTCTCATATAAAATACTTCATCTCTTTATTCTGCTTCAATTTTCAAATTTCAGAAGATTATTGATACGTTAGTGCTTATTCTAAATTATTCAAGTTGCAATAGTAAAAGTATGCAATTTTGATTAATAAAAATAATTCAAAAATACATAGTTTTTTATTAATTTTACAAAAAGCAATATCTTTTTTTTTTCAAAATTAAAATATTTTATTTCTTCCTTAAAAATCTATTTTATCAAACGAGGCTCCTCTTCAACAAGAGCAACATTCAAAGCAAGAATCTTTTTTAATTTTTATCCACAATATATAAATAATATAACACGTTTCACTCTATGGTGTAGTGGGTTACAACGGTTGGATGCCGACGCCACAGTCATCATCACCATCTGGCAGATCCAAAGGTCAAAAGTGAAACACATATCCGACTGGAACACATTTCCATTTTTTTTTATTGCTTCGATCATCATGCAAATGGGGCATAAAAGTGGGCCATGACATGCTATAAAGTTACCACGTGTAATCATTGATTGTTTATGGCCCCACACTTTTATCTCTGGGCTAGAATTCGTCAGCACAAACAACAAAAACCTAATACCAAAATTGAAAATCCTAATATGTTTGGGATAAGATCGTATATTTTTAGTTTTTAATTAAAAACTAAAAACTATTTCCATTTATTTTCTAAAAACTATTATATATATATATATATATATATATAATTGTATTATATTTTTTAATTATACATATATCACGCTATTTGTTGTATTCAATAATTATATTATACATATATGTAATAAAATTTTTAAGATATGCATGACCTTCACATTGTTTGGCCCAAATAGATGAGTCTGGCAGTGGTGGTACTGGGTTGAGGTGTTACATGGCTTGACAAGGGCATGGCATTCCAATGCCATGTCCGAACTGGAGAATGCTGTGCCTAGAGCAACGCATCGCCTAGGCATGGGGTGTACTGCTCAAGAGCGAATTCTCGAGGCTAAGGCATGCTTGACTAATGTCGAGGGCGTGAAAATGAACACTGTATGCAGACGGTTGAACACGTATTGTGCACATGACCTATGGCTTTCTTACGCTCGACCTTCTGATCAGATTGGCATGCTGCCCCAAATGTTCTATTTAGAAAAATAAAACAAAAGCTATTTTGTCAATCAAATAGGCTTCAGTTTCATTTTGCCTAAGCCACCTTAAAAATCCTCATCGAAAGTGTTGAAATTTCTTGTATGAACGGGAATGGAGAAAATAAAATCAAATTAAAATTTTTATTTCGTGGTTTTAAATTGAGAAAAAAGGTGCAAAATTAAGAATACAACTATGATATCATTTTATCGTGGGTACGGTGTTATGGTTCACCTCAATCAAAAAATAAATGCAAGTAAAAAAATTATGGGCTAAATAGAGGTTGAACTAAAATTAAAACCAAATCCAACTAATGAAAATATAACTTAAAAATTATATTTAAAAATAATTTAGATAATATAATATAGATTGTTCTTTCATTAAAAAGTACCAATTTTCAGCCATTTTTATTTTTATTGCAATTAAATGATAATTGGATTATATTTTAATTAAAAATTAATTATTTTATATTTTTTTATCATAGCATTATAAGAAAACAAGTTCATTTTAAATTACGTGTTCATTTTGAAGATTTCCCTGGGATCAAGGAAATAATTGAAAATCATTTATAGAGATAGTATTTTACTGAAATGCCCTTTCAACAAAAAAGAAAGACACTTAATTTATATTTTAATATATATTAAGTACTTCATGGTATATTAACAATTTTTGATAAATAATTAAAAGTATTAATTTTAAATTGAAAATTTGGAGCGAAATCTTCAAGTTGAATTAAAATTTTGGTTCCAAAATTTCAAATGAATAAACCAAAAGTTATAATTTTTTGTTGGATTTAAAACTGAACCAGCAGAAAATGGTCCCTACCATTTCTATACTTTGGTTAACGTGAGCAATTTATGCTTTTGTTTTTGTTTTCATTTTTAATTTTTTTATGTAGTTTCTTCCTTTATTTTCCATTTTACACAGATGAAAACATCAATGGTGATAATTAATGCTAACCAAAAATAATCACAACCGTCAAGGAAGAACGCATGGCACTTTATGAAATGCTACTATATACATTGTTTAGACGTTTAAAGCCAGGAGATCTATAAGATGGCGTATAAAATTCCACATCTGAAGAAGCAAATGTTGGAGAGAGAAGGGCAGCTTCCAGTTCAATTCAAATGTGGCCCAGAATTTCAAAAAGTGCTCAATTATTTAGCATTATCTTTTTAAATATATGGGTTACTTAAATTATACATTCTCTCCTTATATAAAGTCCGGCGAATCCTACGGACAAGATTAGCATGTTGAAGAGCATTCTATCATCATAAGTTGAAATGGAGTTATGAACACCATTCACAACATTTACATTGTTGATTGTTCACAACCAAAGTGCTGTATTTCTAACAAAAACAAACTATTTATCCAATTTCATAAATTAATGCCAGCAAATTCAGAAGACTCCACAAAACAGAGTCTGAATCATTAATCATGGTTCTCCAAATATATCTCCCGCTGACACCATAAGCTGAATGACCAATCATAAATTGCGAAAACCCAGTGTGACAGTGTTGGTAACGGTCGGTTAAAAAGGAAGTCAAAAAGAAAGAAAAAGAAAAAGGGGAAAGGGGATAGGAAAAGCCTACAACGGCTAAAGAAAAAAAAAAAAAAAAAAAAAAAGGAATAGGAAAAATCCCATATCCCACATCGATAGTTTAGCAAAATGGAAGGGGATTTTCAATTATAAATATAGCCCCTTAGTCCTAGGTTAAATCATCCCTTAATTGCTTAGCTTGTCAATTAGTTAAGCATATTTTTTCTCTCTTGTATTATTTCGCTTTTCAGTTTTAGTGAAATAATATTCTTAGTCCCGAGGACGTAGGCAATATTGGCCGAACCTCGTTAAATCTTTTGTTCCTTATTTTCTCTATTTAGCTGCGTTTTTGCTCTAATCCGGTCCTTATTTTCACAACAAGTGGTATCAGAGCCGAGGTTCTATCTTAGTATGCTCTGTGGTTGCAGCATAGTCTGATCTTCCACATCAGAAAAGATTTTTCCTTGCACACTGTTTACGTATACGGTCACTATTCACGTATACGGTCACTGTTCACGTATACGGTCACTATTCACGTATACGGTCACTGTTCATCTATACGGTTACTATTCACGTATACGGTTACTATTCACGTGAAATAGTGGGAGCTGATTTTTGAGCAGAGAAGTTCGTGATAGAAGCAATGGCGGCAAAATATGAGATCGAGAAATTCAACGGGAGTAATTTCTCACTGTGGAAATTGAAGATGAAGGCTATCTTGAGAAAAGATAAGTGCCTAGCGGCTATAAGTCAAAGGCCGGATGATTTCACAGATGAAAATAAGTGGGGCGAGATGGACGGGAATGCTATGGCAAACCTTCATTTAGCATTAGCAGATGGGGTATTGTCAAGCATAGAAGAGAAGAAGACGGCAAAGGAGATATGGGATCATCTCGCCAAATTGTATGAAGCCAAGTCACTCCACAACAAAATATTTTTGAAAAGAAAACTTTATACTCTTCGCATGTCAGAATCTACTTCAGTGACGGAGCACATGAACACTTTAAATACTCTATTTTCTCAACTCACATCTTTGAGTTATAAAATAGAGGCAAATGAACGTGCTGAACTTCTACTTCAAAGTCTGCCTGATTCGTATGATCAACTCGTCATTAACTTGACAACCAATGTCCAAACAGACAATCTAGTTTTCGATGATATTGCAGCTGCAATTCTGGAGGAAGAAAATCGGCGCAAAAACAAGGAAGACAGATTGGCAAATTCTCAACAAGCAGAGGCATTGGCAGTGATGAGAGGGAGATCAACAGAACGTGGCTCAAATGGAAGCCAAAGACAAGGTAGATCGAAATCAAGGAGTAAGAAGATCTTGAAATGCTACCATTGTGGCAAAAGGGGTCACTTGAAGAAGGACTGTTGGAATTTGAACAAAAGAAATTCCGATTCGCAAGGGAATGTGGCTAGTACCTCAGATGATGGACATGCTCTATCATGTGAAGCAGCAACAACTTATAAAGGCAGGAAGAGATTTGCTGATGTATGGATCTTGGATTCGGGAGCTACATTTCATATGACTGCTCGAAGAGAATGGTTCGATCATTATGAGCCTATCTCGGGAGAACCAGTGTACAGCTGCAATGATCATGCCTTAAAGATCGTTGGCATTGGATCCATCAAGTTAAAGATGTATGATGGTACAGTTCACACTATTCAGGAGGTGCGACATGTGGAAGGGCTGAAAAAGAATTTATTATCTCTCGGAAGATTGGATGACCTTGGATGCAAGTTCAGTGGTGAGAAAGGAATTATAAAGATAATAAAAGGAGCGCTTGTACTAATGAAGGGAGAAAAGATAGCTGCCAACTTATACATATTGAAGGGAGAGACTTTGCAAGAAGCAGAAGCATCAGTTGCTTCAAATAGTCCAAGTGAAAGCTCTGCAATGATGTGGCATCAGAAACTTGGGCATATTTCTGAACAAGGAATTAAAATACTTGTGAAGCAAAATCTACTTCCAGGCCTCACTAAAGTGTCATTACCTTTTTGTGAGCATTGTGTTACAAGTAAGCAGCACAGATTGAAGTTCAACACATCTAATTCTAGAAGTAAATCTATTCTAGAATTGGTTCACTCTGATGTGTGGCAAGCACCACTTTCATCCTTAGGAGGAGCAAGGTTCTTTGTGTCATTCATTGATGATTACTCCAGGAGATGTTGGGTGTATCCTATCAAAAGGAAGGCAGATGTGTTTCCAGTCTTCCAAGTATTCAAAGCGCGGGTAGAACTTGAATCTGGAAAAAAGATCAAGTGTTTGAGGACTGATAATGGAGGAGAATATACAAGCAATGAGTTTGTAGATTTTTGCAATCAGGAAGGCATCAAGCGACAGTTCACTGTAGCATATACTCCTCAACAAAATGGGGTGGCAGAGCGGATGAACAGAACTCTGTTAGAAAGAATAAGAGCAATGTTGGGAGCTGCAGGCTTAGACAAAAGGTTTTGGGCAGAAGCAGTCAACACCGCCTGTTATGTGATAAATCGGGTTCCTTCAACTGCAATTGAGTTGAAAACACCGATGGAGATGTGGACTGGCAAACCAGCTGATTATTCAAATCTCCATATATTTGGAAGTCCGGTGTACGTGATGTACAATTCTCAGGAAACTACAAAGCTAGATTCAAAATCTAGAAAATATTTATTTCTAGGTTATGCAGACGGAGTAAAGGGGTATCGCCTGTGGGATCCCACTGCCCATAAGGTTGTAGTCAGTAGAGATGTGATCTTTATGGAAGGAAAGACAAAAGAAGCAAATGATAGCACTGTGAATGGAAGTTCAGAGATGATGAGTGTACAGGTGGAAAAAGAATCCAATCAAGAAAATTCTTCTGAAGATGAACCAGAGCACGAGAATCATGAACCAGAGGAGTCCCAACCAGTTGAATCTCAAGTACCCGAGATTCGTCGAACAAGCCGATTAACAAAGCAACCAGGTTGGCACTCAGATTATATTATGGAGAGCAATGTTGCATATTGCCTTCTAACGGAGGATGGAGAGCCATCAACTTTTCAAGAAGCAATGAGTAGTTCAGATGCATCTCAGTGGATGGCAGCAATGCAGGAAGAAATTGAAGCTCTTCATAAAAATAAAACTTGGCAACTTGTTTCGCTACCACAAGGAAGAAAGCCCATTGGAAATAAATGGGTTTATAAGATCAAGCGTAATAGTGATGATCAAGTGGAGCGGTATCGTGCTAGACTGGTGGTCAAAGGATATGCTCAGAAAGAAGGAATTGATTTCAATGAGATTTTTTCCCCGGTGGTCAGACTTACAACAATCAGAGTAATTTTGTCAATGTGTGCTACATTTGACTTATATTTGGAGCAGTTAGATGTCAAAACTGCTTTTCTCCATGGAGATCTTGAAGAAGAGATTTATATGCTCCAGCCAGAAGGTTTTGAAGAAAATGAAAAGAAGAACTTGGTTTGCAAGTTGAACAAATCTCTGTACGGTCTAAAACAGGCGCCAAGGTGTTGGTACAAGAGATTTGATTCCTTCATTTTGAGCCTTGGATACAGCAGGCTAAATGCAGACCCTTGTGCATATTTCAAGAGGTTTGGTGAAAATGATGTCATTATCTTGCTGTTGTATGTAGACGACATGTTGGTAGCAGGCCCCAACAAAGATCGCATCAAGGAGTTAAAGGCTCAGTTGGCTAGGGAATTTGATATGAAGGACTTGGGACCAGCAAACAAGATTCTAGGGATGCAAATTCACCGAGACAGAAATAATAGGAAGATTTGGCTTTCTCAAAAGAATTATTTGAAGAAAATCTTGCGACGCTTCAACATGCAAGATTGTAAGCCAATTTCTACCCCACTTCCTGTTAATTTCAAGTTATCCTCAAAGATGAGTCCTAGCAATGAAGAAGAGAGGATGGAGATGTCTCGAGTACCGTATGCATCAGCAGTGGGGAGTTTAATGTTCGCTATGATTTGTACAAGACCGGACATTGCACATGCAGTGGGAGCAGTTAGTCGATACATGGCGAATCCTGGTGGAGAGCATTGGAATGCAGTTAAAAGGGTCCTTAGATACCTTAAAGGGACCATGGATGTTGCATTGTGTTATGGAGGATCGGACTTTGTTGTCAGAGGATATGTTGACTCAGATTATGCTGGAGATTTGGATAAAAGCAAATCCACTACAGGATATGTGTTTACACTTGCTGGTGGAGCTGTAAGCTGGGTTTCAAAACTGCAATCAGTTGTGGCTACGTCAACAACAGAAGCAGAATATATGGCAGCTACACAAGCCAGTAAAGAAGCTATATGGTTGAAATTATTATTGGAGGAACTCGGGCATAAAAGGGAGAATGTTTCTCTATTTTGTGACAGTCAGAGTGCTTTGCATCTTGCAAGGAATCCAGCATTTCATTCCAGGACAAAACACATTCGGGTTCAGTATCACTTCGTTCGTGAGAAAGTGGAAGAAGGAACTGTGGATATGCAGAAAATCCATACTACAGATAATATAGCAGATTTTATGACGAAAGCAATTAATACTGACAAGTTTGTTTGGTGTCGATCTTCCAGCGGCCTGACAGATACACAAGCAACGGATTAGGAAGAGAGAAAGAATGGTGTGAAGATGTGATTGATACTCAATCAAATCTTCAAGTGGGAGATTGTTGGTAACGGTCGGTTAAAAAGGAAGTCAAAAAGAAAGAAAAAGAAAAAGGGGAAAGGGGATAGGAAAAGCCTACAACGGCTAAAGAAAAAAAAAAAAAAAAAAAAAAAGGAATAGGAAAAATCCCATATCCCACATCGATAGTTTAGCAAAATGGAAGGGGATTTTCAATTATAAATATAGCCCCTTAGTCCTAGGTTAAATCATCCCTTAATTGCTTAGCTTGTCAATTAGTTAAGCATATTTTTTCTCTCTTGTATTATTTCGCTTTTCAGTTTTAGTGAAATAATATTCTTAGTCCCGAGGACGTAGGCAATATTGGCCGAACCTCGTTAAATCTTTTGTTCCTTATTTTCTCTATTTAGCTGCGTTTTTGCTCTAATCCGGTCCTTATTTTCACAACAGACAGTACACTAACCTTGAGGGGAAAAGGAAAAAAAACTCGATCTCCCTCAAAACTCTCATATAATCAAAAGAGGATTTACATAGAAAATACAAAAACCCAAAAGAGGAGATGCATGCTAATTGCTATGAAAAATAGTGTACTATAGGCATATTTTTTCCATGACTGTAAATAGTCACCATAATTAAGCCTATAAGCACAAATAGAATATTTAAAATTTGGAAGTATTTGAAATGTGGATGTTATTTTTTATAAATCCAAATTAATCGTATGCGTAAATTTGTATAAAAAAAGTTATTTCTTTTATTATTTTTATTGTGTTTTGTTAATAAAATATCAACCATTATCTCGATTTATTTTCGAAAGATAATGTATATTAGTAAACATATATATATATATAAATTCCCAGTGTACAACTAGGGACAATTCCATTCGAGACAAAAGGAACCAAATATCACCACCGCATACGTGGAAGAAAGCGATTGGACAAACTGCACAAAACGGTACAAACAAGCCCATGCATTTTAACCAAACCCCTCCAATTCTTTTTTATTCTCCCATCAGTCTTCCCTCCATATCTGCAGCCACCACAAGAAAACCCCACCTCTCACAACCCTCAAAATTCTCTCCCCACTCCTTATCCATGGCTGCCGATCCCACTCAGTTGCAGCAACTCGCCATCCTCATGGGGCCCGACCCCACCCAATTCGAAACCCTCGTCAACCACCTTATGTCTTCCTCGAATGAGCAACGGTCAGCGGCGGAGTCTCTCTTCAATCTCTGTAAACAAGCTCAACCTGACTCGCTCCTTCTCAGACTCGCCCAACTTCTTTCCTCCTCCGCTAATCCCGAAATTCGCGCCATGTCTGCTATCCTCCTCCGCAAGCACCTTACCCGTGCCGCTGCCAACGATGACTCGTTTCTCTACCCTAAGCTCAGCGAGTCAACTCGCTCTACCATTAAGAATGTGTTGTTGTCTTCGCTCCAGCGAGAAACATCAAAATCTATAAGTAAAAAGATAAACGATACGGTTGCAGAGCTTGCTGCCTCCATTTTACCGGATGGCGGGTGGCCTGAACTCTTACCCTTTATGTTCCAATGCGTGACCGCGCAGAATCTTAATCTCCAAGAATCGGCTCTTTTGATTTTTGCTCAATTGGCTCAGTTCATAGGCGAAACCCTAATTCCGCATTTAAGGACTCTTCACGAACTTTTTTTAAATTGTTTAAGTAATTCAACCAGCGCCGATGTCAGGATTGCGGCTCTAAACGCGACAATTAGTTTTGTACAATGTTTATCGAACAATAACGATCGCGAAAAGTTTCAGGATTTGTTGCCATTGATGATGCGGACTTTAACTGAGGCTTTAAATGGCAAACAGGAGGAAACGGCACAAGATGCGCTTGAGTTATTGATCGAATTAGCAGGGAGTGAGCCTAGGTTCTTGAGGAAGCAAATAGTGGAGGTTGTAGGATCCATGTTACAAATTGCAGAGGCGGAGAGTTTAGAGGAAGGGACAAGGCACTTGGCCACCGAGTTTGTCATTACATTAGCTGAGGCCAGGGAGAGGGCACCTGGGATGATGAGGAAGCTTCCTCAATTTGTGCATAGGTTGTTTATGGTGTTAATGAGGATGTTGTCTGACATAGAAGATGATCCTGCGTGGCACAGCGCGGAGAGTGAAGATGAGGATGCTGGGGAGACTAGTAATTATGGATTTGGTCAGGAGTGTTTGGATAGATTATCGATTTCACTTGGTGGGAATACTGTGGTTCCGGTTGCTTCTGAGATTTTGCACGCCTTTTTGGCAGCTCCAGAGTGGGAAAAGCATCACGCTGCTCTCATAGCGCTGGCGCAGATAGCTGAAGGTTCCTCAAAGGTATACAAGTTCTGCATTGTAGTTATTATTGCTAATTGTCTTTTAATTCGCGTTTTGATAAGTCTTTCTATTATTGTAAAATGGCGAACTGATAACACATAGGCATTCTGTACAGTGTTCAATAATGGCATTAATGTTGGTTCGACCTGTACCTTATTTCTTTTGGTGCATTGTTTTCTTCTTCTTTTACATGCTTTTTAGGAGGTTTTTATTCATTTTTGGACAGGTCGTATAACCTTTGATGTTAAGTACACCTGTGAGTTCCTGTAGGTTTTCCAAACGGTTTATTCATTATACTCTTGCTGCTTTGTTCTTTATATTTGCTTATTATTGATGCAGGTGATGATAAAGAACCTTGAGCAGGTGGTTTCTATGGTTTTAAATTCATTCCAAGATCCCCACCCCCGTGTGAGGTGGGCAGCTATAAATGCAATTGGGCAATTGTCAACTGACCTGGGTCCAGATTTGCAAGTTAAGTATCATCGACAAGTGATACCTGCTTTGGCTGGAGCAATGGATGATTTTCAAAATCCTCGAGTACAGGTATGTGTAGTTGTTGCGTTGTGAATTTGTTCTTGCTAAACTTGTCAATGGTGCACCTGTAGCTTCCCCTTCTTAGTTATTCCTAGAAAAAAAAAAGAAGAAGAAAGCTGTAAAAGAAATTATTTCTTTTGTTTCTGCTTAACTTTTGCGTAGACGCATTGTCATAATTTCCAACTAGGAATTGGTACATTTATGTAATATAGACATAAATTATAATGAGATGAAAATCTTAACAAACTTTACAATTCTTTACTTCTAAGTTGATTGTATTAACTGGTTTACTTGCATAGTCAATACCATCTTAGGATATAATTTTATTATTTGAAATATGTTGGAAATCTATTTTATTTGTCCAGGTCCTAACCTGTTTTATTACTTTCTGCTAATATTTTTCAGCTGGTTGCTATTTTCAGTGACCTGTCATTTTCCCAGATTTATATTTATTTGACAATCAGTACCATCACTTGATTTATCATCTCTTGTGCTTATTCAGCAGCTTATTGATGTATGTTTCCATGATCGAATTTTGCAGGCCCATGCTGCTTCAGCAGTGCTCAATTTCAGTGAAAGTTGCACCCCAGATATCCTGGCACCATACTTGGATGGAATTGTTAGCAAACTTCTTATACTCCTTCAGGTATATGGTTAGTTTTCAGCAGCAACCTCATATTTTTGCATGCTTAGTCAATGGCGGAGCTAGGGGAGAACCAATGGGGGCTAAGAGAAAAATTTCATAATATGTAGGGTAATTTTAAAAAATTTTGCATTGGCCCCCCAAAAAAATATTAGGAAGCACACCTTTACTTTGGTCATAATTAATAAGAGTCCAAATACAACAACAATGAAGCCTTAATTCCATGCTAGATGGGGTCAGCTATATGGATTATCTGTCTCCATTTTCCTCTGTCCAAAGCCATATCCTCCTCAATATTAAGCAAGTGTAAATCTTTGGAAACTGTTTCTCTCCAACGAGAGTCCAAATAAATAATTAATTAACTAAAGTTTTATTTTTACAACCCAAGATACATTTGGTGGTAACTATTTTGATGAGTACATTAATTAATTAGTATTTTTCTTTCTTTTTTTTTTTTTGAAAAAGATGAATTAGTGAATTAATAGTCTCAACTCACTTCTTTTCTAGGCAAAAAACCTTCAACTTCATTTTTTCTATTTAGTTCCTCAAATTTTATTTTGTCTTATTATTTTAATACTAATTAAGTCCAAATTGGAACTCAATGGAAAAAGAAAAAGTAATAGTTTGAGATCCAATGAATAGTGTCGTTATTTTAATTGATTTGTCTAATTGGACCCAATGTGTGCTATAAATGTCTAGGGACCGAAGAAAATACAATAAAAGTTAAGGAGTTAAATAGAAAAAAAAAATTAAAGTTTAGGGACCTAAAAATGTATTTTATCTCTGTTTTATAACTTATAAGATGGCATGAAAAGAAAAAGCTGCCCTTTACTTTTTCTCACATGTTTATTTTTTTCTCACATGTTTATTCTCCTTTCATTGTGCTATAAATTAAAATCTCAAAATTATCTTATTTCATTTCTTTTATAAGATTCTTTAGATAATTGAAGCCACACACACATGCACAAGTGCACTCATGTACCCCCTCGAAAACAAAAAATTCTGGCAAAGCCCCTGTGCTTAGTTTTGTTTCCAATTATATTATCTGACAAAGGTTAGTGTTTAAATGGAACTTTTTTCAAAGTTTTGAAGTCCTTTCTAGGAGTTCCTTAAAGGTGATGGACTTTGAAAAGCCCTAATATATAAAGGATGACTCACTCCCTTTTTGGCCCATGAACCCTGTTGCAATCTTTTTCAGAAAATTGTAGCTCGATTCCCATTTTCCTTTGTTTTGCTTTTAATGGTAATGTCTTAATCTTTTTTATATATTTTACATGTTTGATTGCTGTGAAATCCAGAATGGGAAGCAAATGGTGCAGGAGGGTGCACTAACAGCTTTAGCATCAGTTGCTGATTCGTCACAGGTACATGTTTTATTTTTTTATTTTCCATTTATTTAATCAACCTTTACTTTAAAAATGGAATGTGACTGGTTTTTCGACATGTTTGAATTATAATTCTGTTGGACCATCAGTGCCTTCAGTGACTTGTTTGATTGCTTGTGTGTTTTAATTGTAGGCAGCCCCAGTCCTTCAACACCACCGCCTCCCCCCTCCCAAAAAACACCGCCACACACACGCACACACAAACAAAATTACAAGCCTTTTTTTCTAAGTTTTGTATTTATTTTCACAGGACCAATTTCAGAAATATTATGATGCTGTAATGCCATACTTGAAAACTATCCTGATGAATGCAAATGAAAAGTCTAACCGAATGCTTCGTGCTAAAGCTATGGAGTGCATCAGTTTGGTAGGGATGGCTGTTGGACGGGATAAATTTAAAGATGATGCCCGGCAGGTAATAATAGAAATCACATTTTACATATAATGATAGTTATTGTTCATTTTTCTCTTTTTCCGCGTCCTCCCTGTTTTGTGTATGCTTTTAGTAGAACGTGTGTTAAGCCTTTCAGCCAGTCATCTCCTTTATGGTTCATACCCATGTTTACTAGTCTGCTCTTCTTTACTTCTTGATCGGTATGATGTCTGCTGCAATTTGTTGCAGCGATGAAAATTTCTATAGTTTTTCCTTTTTATACAAACAATTAGATCTTGGTATTTGTGGTGTTTCTTGAAGGTTATGGATGTCTTATTGTCGCTGCAAGGATCTCAAATGGAGGCTGATGATCCAACAACAAGCTACTTGTTACAAGTATGTTGTTACCAGCTGTAACTATCATTTGATATTGCAGTTTTGGTGATAGTTGTGATGCTATTTGATCTGACTTACGTGTTGCTTTATAGATATTGAAAATATAAGGGCCTGAGAAAACTAAATTGCTTATATTTTTCAGGCATGGGCCAGGCTTTGCAAGTGCCTTGGGCAGGATTTTCTTCCATATATGAATGTTGTCATGCCCCCGCTGCTTCAGTCTGCACAGCTTAAGCCTGATGTAACCATTACATCTGCAGATTCTGATGTCGATGTTGATGATGAAGATGACAGGTTATTGTTTGACACAAAAGAATATGGTTATAAATATTTGTCGCACGTGATTCTGTTAAATTATAGGTCTCCTTTGCCTTATAATGATGCTCATTTTTCCTTTTAGTGCATTTTCACAAATGTGAATTCATAGAATTCATCTCTGTGAATAAATTATTATTTGAATGCGTATATGAAAATCCTATAGGAAGTTGCACTTTAGATATACCTTAAATGATTTCTCATCCTTATTTATGAATTAAAACAATTTGGATGTGATTAATAAAAACAAATTGCTAAATTTTGTATGAACAATGTTAAATCTTGTTCAAGGCCCTGATTTTAATGCTTTGAGGTCTTTGGTCTAGAAATCTTAATAAATAATCCTGTCTTGTTAGTGTTATTCTTTATTGTCAATACAAAATGCCGATTAGGCACAAGTTTCTAGATGTACATAGGACATTGTAATACACTGCCAATGACATTTAAATGATGATATGTAGTCCACCAGCTGGCTTCACTTTCTTTCTGGGACAGAGTATATGCCCTTGCTTTTTACCAATGGAAACTTCCATCTTTTTAGGCAAAGAATATTTGACTTTGCATGGTCTATTGCAAACCATCTGATTGAATGAGGAAGAGAATGTTGATCTTTTATTTTCTTAGTATTTGTTGAATGCGCTGTTCATGCATTCAAAGGATCTTGTAGATGAACTATTCCTTTTCGGCGGATGCAGTGGCACACTTAAATTGCACGATAGATTTGTTAATATATATACATGCGTGTGTGCGTGTGTGCATGCCATTGGCTGTCGTTCTATGCACCCCCTACTAAGTCCCAAAATTAATCCACGGTGCATGTCTTGTAGAAAAAATAACTATTTTTGGTTCCTGAGAAGGAAAGGAGAAGTGAAGGTTTAGGAATTTTTTTTCTGTTCATAAGTGATTGATTTGAATGAAGTTACTTATCAAGGCTATTTTCCTATTGCAGCATTGAAACAATCACTCTTGGGGATAAAAGAATAGGGATCAAAACTAGTGTTCTGGAGGAAAAAGCTACTGCTTGTAACATGCTTTGCTGCTATGCTGATGAATTGAAGGAAGGCTTTTTCCCATGGATCGATCAGGTTCACATTGCTTTAAACTCTTTGTTCTTTTTTTCTTTTTTCTTTTTTTAACCTTTGTTGTTATTTATGGAATCATGCATGAAAACTGCAGGTTGCTACTACATTAGTTCCTCTTCTTAAATTTTATTTCCATGAAGAAGTTAGGAAGGCAGCTGTTTCAGGTACTATTACTTTTATTCTTTCCTAATAGTACAAGCTGACAAATGTACGAGTACACATGTTTTCATCCTGTGGACCTTTCTTCCTAACTGTTGTTTCGTTTATCTTATCATAGCTATGCCAGAGTTATTACGTTCTGCTAAGCTAGCCATAGAGAAGGGCCAATCTCAAGGGCGCAATGAATCATATTTAAAGCAATTATCCGATTACATAGTACCAGCTCTGGTGGAGGCATTACACAAGGTTTTACTTTGGTTGCTCTGGTGGCCGTTTTGAATGTGCATATTCAAGTGGGGTTTGTCGAACTATTTAGTCATGAATCATGTGTGCTAATGATCTTACAGGAGCCAGAGGTGGAAATTTGTGCAAGCATGTTGGATTCATTGACCGAGTGCCTACAGGTTTGTGACATTGATTTGTGATGTTGAAGCGTCTACCTAACAATACCTGTATGTAAATGCATATAATCTCAATTTTTTGTGTGTTATGATAATCAGGTCTTAATACCAACTTAGGCTTGCAAGTAAATAGTTTGCATTTTTTCAACTATAGTTTGTCTAAGGGCTCTCTGGGACTTTGTGTTTTAACTGGAGATATCAAGATCTTTTGCCTTTTCTCCCTCTCTTTTCCTAAATCTGAGAGGGAATTTTTATTTTTTTTGGAAGGTACTGGTTCATTATATATTTCTTTTGATCAATTTCTCCATTCGCTTTTTGGCTATTATTGTTCTACCATCCATCTGCTTACGATAGGTTGTTCTAGTTTTCGACTTTTCTTTTTCTTTTTCTTTGTTTTTGTATTTACATTGATACTGGTCTGCTTTCAGCTCAGTTTTTTTATATGTAAAAATTTTAATTTATTGCTTGCTTTTAGGATTGTTAAAATTATTTCTTTTTGAGGAATGGGGTGTCTCTTTGAGCTGGAGATCAAATGATATGGTTTCTTTGGTATTGGTAGTTGTCACATAGTAAGCACATAGTTTGGACATCAAACTTATGCTGAGCTGCTTTGTTTAAAATATTTTCTACAAATGGTTTCTTTAATATTGGTTATGAAAGTTTTCAAATATCTAAAAACTGATGAACTGATCTTTTCTTACAAAATATTTTTAGTATGACTGATCTTACCATGGATTTTTATCTTCCTCAGGTTTCTGGACCTCTTTTAGATGAAAGCCAAGTAAGGTCCATTGTGAATGAGATAAAACAGGTTATTACAGCCAGCACTGCCAGAAAACAGGAAAGAGCAGAGAGGGCCAAGGCAGAGGACTTTGATGCGGAAGAAGGGGAGTTGCTAAAGGAGGAAAATGAACAAGAGGAAGAACTATTTGATCAAGTACAATTCCTAAATACACTTTGATTCGGGCTTGCATTTTGTTTGATAATTTTTTTGTTGTGCTACTGGTAGATTGGACTATTAATTAATCATATTCATGTCTCCCTTCTTATTAAGGTTGGTGATTTGTTGGGCACACTCATTAAGACATTCAGGGTCTCTTTCTTGCCTTTGTTCGATGAACTTGTGTCTTACATAACACCTATGTGGGTAAGTTCTTCAATGCTGCTTCTTATATGTTGATATGCAAGCCCTTAAACTGGTGCATCTCATATGTGTTCAACTAGGCCTTCCTTATATGATAGATTCTTATGTGGAGGAATGCATTGTATTGCAGTCTTTACTCTAGTTTCCTAGATTTGTCAGACTATTTCTCTGAGACTTTGTCCTTATTAGTAACTTTTTGGTGAGTAAATATGGTATATATAGTTTACAGACTTGCTTGAGGTGGTGAGCCACTAAGTTTGTTTTCTCAATCCATCTTTCTTGAATGAATAATTGTTGGACCATTTGTCTTAGGAGGTGGATAAGTGTAATTGGTTTACTTAAGACTTAAGAATTTTTTATATTTAATCTGAACACTGTTAGGATTAAATCCTAATAAAATAATTTTTAGAATGAGATCTGGAGTTAGAATAGAAGGAGGAAAGAAAAAGGGAATAGAATTGAAGAATTGGCAGGAAGAACAAAGAGAAAAGGAGAGAAAAAAAGAGAGTAATAATTTGGATTTGATTCTCTAACGATTGTGGTCTCCCATAGCAAGGACGCTTACATAAAGGAAAAGAATAACTAATTGCTGAGGTGTGCATACAGCGAAACAAGCATGTGTAGCACCTTTACAAGAAAAAGAAATCCTTTACCAGCTGCCAATTCTGTAAGTCTACCTTTTTGGTTATAGCTAAGTAACTAAACTAATTATCCAAATTGCAATTTTATCCCACGCTTATATTTAACAATATCCTTTCCTTTTGCACATTCTTGTCTCCAAGAATGATAAAACTCTGGGAACTGTTGTTGAATGAAGTGGCTGTCTTCCCAAGTAGCATCTATTGTAGGTTTACGTGTTGCCATTTGATCAAAAGTTGCTGGACATGAGAATCATTGATTAAAATGGTCCTGGAATTGAGAACCTTTTTAGGAAGAATGAGAAATTTTGATTCTGCGTGGGGAGGAATAGTGGCCTGAACTGGAATGTTAGATCCTACCCTTTTTTTTTTAAGAAGGGAATCATGGAAGATAGGATGAATGCGGCAGGTGGAAGGAAGCTGCAACTTGTAAACTACCTTGCCAATTCTCTCCAACACCAAGAAAGGTCTATAGTACCTACTTGTGAACTTGAGAGACCTTCTGAGAGCTAAAGTATTCTTTCTATAAGGCTGAATTTTGAGATAAATCCAGTCTCCAACAACAAACTCCTTTTTTGACCTCCTCCTATTAGCAAATTGCTTCATCTTATTTTTAGAAATTGCTAGTTGTTCCCTCAGATAAGTAGTCGTAGATTCCCTAGCTTGAAGAAAGTCTTCTACTGCTGCAACTGAGCTCAATTCTATGGGAAGGTTAGGCAGTGAAGGGGCATAGTTATTTACAGCTTGGAAATGGCTCATTTTAATGGCTGAATGATAACTGGTATTATACCAGTATTATGCTAAGCTAAGGCACCTAAACCATTGAGTAGGTTTGTGGAAAGTCATGCACTTGAGATAAGTTTCAAGACATTTGTTCAGCTTTTTTGTTTGCCCATCAGTTTGGGGGTGATAGGCTGAACTGAACAGTAATTTGGTGCCTAGCAGCTTCATCAACTCCTTCCAGAAACCCTCTGTAAATATCTTATCCCTATCTGACACAATAGAGTTAGGCTTGTCGATACTTGAAGACCTGATCCAAGAAAACTTGAGCAACTTTAGATGCATTAGAAGGGTGTTTGAGGACAAGAAAATGATCCATTTTGGAAAATCTCTCTACTACCATTGGAATGGCGTCCATCACGGCAGATTTGGGAAGCCTTTCAATAAAATCCATGGGGACATCCTTCCATATTTGGAAAGGAAGGGGTAGGGATTGGAGGAGGCCTAGAGAAGCCACCAATTCTGACTTGCACCTCTTGCAAACATCACATTGGGCCACCCATTTCTCCACATCCCTTTGCATTGCAGGCCTGTAAAAATGCTGTTGTAGCCTTTGGAGTGTACACCTAATCCCCTGAATGGCCCTTAATTGGAGAATCATGGCATACTAATAGCAGCTGTTGTTTGAGAGAGGTAGAAGATCCAATGTACAATCTGCCTTTGAATTTGACTAGTCCTTTGGAGAGCGAATGGTTAGGAAGATTCTTATGTTGGATGGAGAGAACTTTAATGATCACCTGTAGAGCAGAATCCCCTTCATAATAGTTGATAACTTCTATGATCCTGCTAGGAGTGTAGGTAGATAAGGTCAAGTGTTGTAATAAGCAGCCTTCATGCTTCTTGGATAGGGCATCTACCACCCTATTTTCAGTACCTCTCTTGTAAAGAATGGTATAATCTACGCCTAACAATTTGGAGATCCCTTATGTTGAGTGGAATTATAAAGCCTCTGCTTTAAAAGGTTTTTAATGCTTTCATGATCTTTTTTGATTATGAAGCTATATCCTTCCAAATAATGTCTCCATGTTGTTACAGCAAAGATGATACCCATCAGCTCCCTTTCATAGTTTGAAAGCTGCTAGTTTCTAGGGCTCAGGGGTTTAGAAATATTGCCTAAAGGCCTACCTTTCTGCATGAGAATTGCCCCCAATTTGGTACTACTAACATCACATTCCAAAACAAATTGTTCATTGAAATTTGGCATTGCTAACAATGGAGCTTGAGTCATTAGCTACTTCAGGTTGTCAAAGGCTGTCTGAGCAGAAGGATTCCAAACAAACTGGTCTTTTTTGAGGAGCTCGGTCAGGTGTTTACACAAAATTCCATAGCCTGCAATAAATCTTCTTTTATGACCCGTAAGCCCCAAAAATCCTCTTAAACTCTTGAGGTTCTTTGGAGTTGGCCAATTGAGCATTGCTGCAATTTTATTTGGGTTAGTAGAGATACCCTCAGAAGTGATTACATGACCCAAGTAGTTGACCCTATCTCTGCCAAATTCACATTTGGATTCCTTTGCAAACAATTGATGTTCCAGTAGCTTATGAAAGACCAACTGTAAGTGTCCAAAGTGGAGCTCTAGAGTGGGGTTGTAAATAAGAATATCATCAAATAAAACCAAGACAAACTTAATGAGGAATGGCTGAAATATAATGTTCATTAGTGATTGAAAAGTGGCAAAGGACATAACCAGAAATTCATAATACCCTAAATGAGTTTTGAAGGCTGTTTTGTAAGCATCAGCCAGCCACATTCTGATTTAATGATAACCAGATCTCAAATCTATTTTGAAAAAGTAAACAGCCTTATGTAGCTCATCTAGGAGGTCCTCTATAATTGGTGTGGGAGGTTTGTCCTTAATGGTGAGCTTGTTAAGCTCCTTGTAGTACACACAAAACCTTCAAGTGCCATCCTTCTTCTTGACTAGTAAAACTGGTGATGCGCAGGGGCTAGTACTGGGTTGTATGATGTGGTTGTCAAGGATTTCTGCCACTAGCCTTTCAATCTCAGCCTTCTGCTGGTGAGAGTATTTGTAGGGTCTTACATTTACTAGTTCAACATTTGGTTTTAGGGGAGTTTTGTGGTCATGGGATATAGGAGGAGGCAAGGCTGTAGGGATTTGGAAGACAACTGAATACTGCTCCAACAGCTTTTTAACCTCGTAACTATGGCTGTACTTTCTCAATTAGGGCAGGCCTTAAACTGAGGAAGAATAGTTTGGATGTGAGGCCTTTCCAGCCTTGTTGAACTACCTTGTTGACGGCCTTAGCTGACATCATTTTGAGGGAGATTTGCTCATCTAGCCTTTTAATCTTGAATGGTTTGCCCTCTTTCTTAATGGTCAGCTCATTAGCATCAAAGTCAAAAGTAATTGGAGAGTGAAACCTCATCCGGTCTGACCCCATAATTATGTCATAATCTCCTAATTCCAAAGCCCTCATGTCAAATTCAAACTTGCTACCTTGCATAGACCAGCTAACTCCTTTGCATTTGACTGCCATAGTAACCTTCCTACCATCAGCCACTGCTACAATAGCGGGAGAAACTTGTGTGAATGGTAGTTTGAGTGTTTTTGCCACCCACAAAGCAATGGGTGCTCCCACTATCAATCAGAATCATCACTGCCCTGCCATTCACTTGCCTTTAACCTAAATTGTGTTGTCACTGAGTCCCCTCTCAACAGTATTCAAGGAGAGAGTTATGTATTCATTAGGCTCATCCAACATAGGCTGATCTCCCTCAGTAATCTCCTGCCAATCCCTTTCCCTTGAATCATCTTCTTTGTTAATCTGCATTGCCTTTAACCCTTTAGAGTTGCACCGATTTCCAGGCCTGCACCTCTCCACATTTGTAACAGGTTCTAGGGTTCATGTTGTAGTTAATGTTGTTGGGTTTAGGGTGAGTATAGGCTATGGAAGTAGAATGAGGTTTCTACTCTATGGTAGTCTTTGGAGCAGTGTAACTTTGAGGGTTGTTTGCTGGTTTAGAGGAAGTGTTGGTAGGGGAACGTTTTTTTATTATAGATGGGCTGGGTATTGGAGTTACTGGGTTGGCTAGGGAATTTGGGAAAGCTTTTAGGTTTGAGGGTCTCTAGATGGAGCTCTTGCAGCTTTGCCTATTCAATGGCAGTATATAAATCTGGAGGTTTAAGCATCTTGGCAATGGATCTGATTTCATCTCTTAGGCCTCCAATAAAACTGAAAACATAGCAAGACTTAGGTTGATTGGGGTATATCCTCTCCATTTTGAGTTTGAGTGTCTCAAATTTGTCCATATATTCATCCACAGTTGTAGACTCTCTAAGTCTCTGCATCTCCTCAACCACATTATCTTCCCCAATCTTTTTGAATCTTCTAGCAATGGCTTCAGCAAATTCCCCCCACTCTATGGTACCCTTGCTCCTACTACAGTTTTGGTACCATGCCTCTGCCTACCATTGAAGATAAAGGTTAGCCAGCTCAACTTGTCTCTCAGGCATCACCTCATACACAGAGAAGTATTTCCTACAATTGGAAATCCAAGTCTGGACATTTGTCCCTTCAAAACTAATTAAATCCAGTTTTGGCAATAATTTGTTGTAGTAAGTTTTGCCCTAGCCTAAAACCTCTACTCCTAGTGTTGCCCTCTCTCATTCCTGAAATCTGAGGTGAGGATAAAAGTTTCCTTACCTCTAACAGCAGTGGGAAGGAGATTGCTACTATGGGATCCTGGGGCAAAAGTTCCAAGGTTTGGGGTTTGGCCTTGTATCAGTTGAGCCAAATGGGCCACTGACTTCTGGTCTCCAACTTAAGCTCTTCATATTGATTCTGAGCCTTCCTTTGATCAGCCTTAATACTGGTTTGATCCAGCATTAACTCATGTAGCTTAGATTCTAGAGACCCAAGCCTAGTCTCTGGTTCTTCAATTTTTGAATTCAAAGAATGCAGCTGCTCTTCAAGTTTTGCCATGAAAACCACAGATTCTTCAGACTCTTTGTTCTTCTTAGCTGCTGTGTTCTTGGCCATCTAACCCAAAGAAGGTTGATGCTCTGATACCAGTTTGTTAGGATTAAATCCTAACAGAATAATTTTTAGAATGAGATCTGGAGTTAGAATAGAATAAGGAAAGGAAAAGGGAATAGAATAGAAGAATAGGCAGAAAGAACAGAGAGAAAGAGAGAGAGAGTGATAATTTGGATTTGATTCTCAAATGATTGTGGTCCTCCATAGCAAGGATGCTTACATAAAAGAAAAGAATAACTAACTGCTGAGGAGTGCATACAGCCAAACAAGCATGTGCAGCACCTTTACAAGAAAAAGAAATCTTTTACTAGCTGTCAATTTTGTAAATCTACCTTTTTGGCTATAGCTAAATAACTAACTAAACTAATTATCCAAATTACAATTTTACCCTAAGCTTGTACTTAACAATCACAGGCATCCATGCACTTAGTATTATTTATTCGATCAATCACAGGCATCCATGCACTTAGTATTATTTATTCGATACCTTGCAATTCAAAGGCATTTGATTACTTTTTTCTTTTGACAATGACTCTTCTAACTAGTCTCTGTCTCAAGAACGAGATCTTGACTGTAGGTTTGAGCTTGGTGATCAAATTTTTGATTGTGCAGGGTAAGGATAAAACTGCAGAAGAGAGGAGGATTGCAATTTGCATATTTGATGACATTGTGGAGCAATGCCGTGAAGCTGCACTTAAGTAAGCGTTCCTGCATTTCTGGATACTTACCTGCTACAAAGTCTTTCTATGTACTTATTCTATGTGTTACTGGAACAGGTATTATGATACTTTTGTTCCCTCCCTTTTGGAAGCCTGCAATGATGAGAGTCCTGATGTTCGTCAGGTGTGTGCTTGGCAACTCTTTCTTGCTAAATTGATTTTAAGTGCAGTTTTTCTTACTGAATACATACTCAATTGCTTTTCAGGCAGCTGCCTACGGGGTTGGTGTTTGTGCAGAGTTTGGTGCATCTGCATTTAGACCACTTGTTGGAGGTTGCTTGTTTATCTGTTGCATATTTGCCTTTCTCCTTGGGATTGTGGCATTTATCTAATGTAGAGGGACTATTTTTTCTATCTTTCTTGTAGAGGCCCTTTCAAAGTTGAATATTGTTATACGTGATCCTAATGCACTTCATTCGGACAATGTAATGGCCTATGACAATGCCGTTTCAGCTCTTGGAAAAATATGCGAGTTTCATCGGGATAGTATAGATGCTGCACAGGTATTTATATTCTTGGATTTACATGTTTTCCATTACTCTTCAGTTGTTTAAAGAATTGAGTTGTGTTAATATTGAATTGTTTGTGCATCGTGGAGCTGTTGGTGTGTGGAATTTCTATTTTGGTACACATTATCAATGCATTAGTACTTATTCACTTATTCATGATTTATCTCTTCCCCCCCCCCCCCCCCCCCCCCCACGCGCGCGCGTGCAATATTGTCTGTACGGATCTTATTAAATTTCTTGATTGACTTGGGTGGGTACTGAGTGGTTTGGTCTTTCAATTCTACTGCCAAACAAGCTAGAATCCTCATTTCGTAAATTGTTTATAAGGATTTAAAAGCTTGTTTGTTGATGTAGTTTCCATTAGGGCTTTACAACAATGTGGAGTGAGTAAAGTTTTGTTCCACTAGTTAGTTTCTGTGTTATAGCCTCTTATTGGAGTTGTAAAGTTTGTATCTGAAATTTTAAATTAAGTTGTTGGGTGCCCTCGCTATACGGGACAATAATTGGTGTGCTTGTTTATGCATAATGAGGACTCTTAGCATGCCATAAACATTGATTTTTGGTTCGTTTAATCATTTTATGGTTTTATTGATATCAGATGCTTCACTGGTGATAGAAATTCATTGTGGAATGCTTTGATATTTCTCCTGTTGTTTCTCATAAAATTGCCCTTTGTTAGGTTGTCCCTGCCTGGTTAAGCTGCTTACCAATAAAAAGTGATTTAATTGAGGCCAAGCTTGTGCATGACCAACTTTGCTCAATGGTTGAAAGGTAAGAATCTGAGTCTTCCGGTGTGTGTTTCCTACACATTTTGCCCGTTCTTTGATCTCCCTTCCTCTCTATATTTGGATTACTTTCTCTGTGCGCACACATTGAAAAAGAATATGCAATTGTTTCCAGGTCAGATAGAGAACTTTTGGGACTGAACAATCAATACCTACCTAAAATTGTCCTTGTTTTTGCTGAGGTATTGTCATTTTGTTTCCTAATTTGCCTTAATTCCATTTTCTTGGTTACAAACTCTAGATTTATCTTCTCATTATTTCTATTTTTTTATTTATTTTTCTAATTTGCGCCTGGCTTGGTGTTTAGGTCATATGTGCGGGAAAAGACTTGGCAACTGAGCAGACTGCCAGCCGAATGATTAATCTATTGAGGCAAATTCAGCAAATGGTACCGCCTGCTACCCTAGCATCAACCTGGTCATCCTTGGGGCCGCAGAAGCAACTTGCTTTGCAATCTATCCTTTCATCGTAGTTCCTGAGGAAATGTTCGGATGTGATCAGTTTGGTCCTTGGTGAAGCTGCCTGAGTCATCATAGATCCCTTTGCATATGCGGATATGCTGATGTTCCTCTTCGGAAATAAGCTGTCCAGCCAATGTAGTCCACTTTGCGATGGCGGTGTGTCATTCCTTTTGGGGGGAAGCCGTTATCTATGCACTGCATTTTATTACTCAACATTGCTTTCCTATCAACTGCTCTTGGGAAGAAATTTGGTGGAGTAGGTCTCCATTTGGTATGAAGGTGAGAAATAGGGAAAGTTTCTGCATATATTTGTATACAACTCCCGAGTGCTATTCATTGTTTGATTATAATATATAAGTTAATCGTGGCTTACAGTTCTGAGTTGGCTCAGCTAAGGGGGAGAGTTGTGAGCTATTTATGGAACAGTTTTGTTGCTTTGTAATTTGTATTCTTCCGGTTGTGAAATAGTTGAGTATAGTTCATACATATTGATGTATACATTTTTTTTTTCCATTGGTTGTGTGTGTATTCCATAGTTACCGGAAGAATTGCAATGCAATGCAAAGTTCTGGGTGAAATATACAAAACCTGCTACTTTTAGCTTCCTGTTCTCATTTGCAAACCTCTTTGCTTTTGGCAGTTTAATGAGGCAGGGAATTGATGATGATGGGTGTGACATAGGCTACATGCATGCTTGGAATTGCCTGTTGTTTAAATCATGGTAGTTCCTCAATTTGATTAGAAGCCTGATTTGATTTATAAAAATATTGGATTTTGTTGTGGTCATAACCACATTTATCTTGCTGTAACCTTATGTGGGAGGATGTATTAAGCTGTAATTATGTGAGGAGAGGTTGTGAGAAGTTATAGTGTGATTTGAAAATAAAATAAAAAAACAGATTCCCGTGACACATCATGTTTACCTACTATGTGTTTAAATATATCAATTTAATCTTTAGGTCAAATATCAAGAACTTTATACATATGGTCCCCCACTCTCTAACCAAATCAAGAATCTTTCTATTTATGCAAAACTATTGAAGGGGACAATCTCTTGCTTTTGACAATAGCCAACAGCCTACCTCACTGTTTGATTCATGATGTTCTCCAATTTTACTTGTTTTTAACCTCCACTTGCATCCTATTATTTGTGGAATCAATAAATTTGTTAAGACTCCAAATAATGATTGACTTTGTTCAAAATGCTGATATTAATTTCGTTTATTTATTTAGTTTACTGCTATTAAATCTAGATGAGACAATCATCAGAATAAAGGATTAATCCTTTCTGTGCTTGGTCCTGAGTGGCTGGGGATGATAAAGTGAATTCTTGGATCTATCTATGTTACATTTTTCTTTTCCTAAATAAACAGTGAGAAACATTAGATATACAAGCAAATAGGTAGTTCTAATTAACAAGGTACAAAATTAAGATAAGTAATAAAAGAGTCCTTGAATAAACAAAGTTTAGTTTGGTGATATGACAAATTAAAACGCAGCGTGCACGATGAATTATATTCCTTTGTCTGCTTAGGGCTGGTGAACCCACGGTTTGGAGTTTGTACCTTAGTTTTTGTTGCTTTGTGTTATCTAGAGTTTCATTTTGGTGCCTCCAGGTGGCAGCCATATAAGCCTTCAAATTCTCTTACCGCATGTTGACCAAGTTATACATATACAGACAGAGATGACAAGCACTAGCTTTAACTTTAGGTTAATACACTAATATTCAAGGTTGCTCTAAATCCCATGTCTATTTTCATTTCCCACCAAGGAATTACATTTTGTGCTTGGGATGACTTTTTTGTCCCTAAGCATTTTTTATAATGGGGCAAGCATTGTTTCTTCTGCATGTAATTGGAACATACAAGATTAGAAAAAGAAAGGGTCTATAGTGTCATGTTGTAATAAACTATTAGTGTTATTTTAGAACTGTAAAATATCAAATTTAAATTTCAAGTGTAAACATTGGTGTTAAATTCTTTGACAAGACTTTTAAATTTAATATTTGGAGCTAACAGCAAGGATGAACTTATTTTGCTATGCAAGGACAAAGTGGTCATTTTAGTTGGAGTCAAAATTAAGGTATGCAAAAGAAAGAATTCTCCTTCTGAGAGGTAATTTGTCCACATTGAACAATAATCAAAATGTGATTATCACAAGCTTTCAAAAACTAAAAAACAACTCTAAATATCACTATCATGACCAACAAATTGCTCTTAAAAAACTAAAAGGAACCTTTCGAACAATTCAACTTTGTATATATATATATATATATATATATATCTCCTTTCAAAACCAAACGACATGTAGATAGGCTCTTAAATATCCTTTCTCTTCTTCTTTCAAACAACCTAGCTCTCTTTCTTTGTATCCCAACTTCTAGCTTGTTCAACATTTTCTTGCACATCTTTTCAATGGAAATTCAGTTCCAACAACAAAAGCAACATAAGAAATCTGGTAATCCAATGAAGAAAACAAGCAAATTCAAGGGAAGAAACAAGCAGAACAACAATAACAACAACAAATTTGTCGGTGTTAGGCAAAGGCCATCAGGTAGATGGGTAGCAGAGATCAAAGACACAACACAAAAGATAAGGATGTGGCTTGGCACCTTTGAGACAGCTGAAGAAGCTGCTAGAGCTTATGATCAAGCTGCTTGCCTCCTGCGTGGATCAAATACTCGCACCAACTTCATCACTCATGTCTCCTTGGATTCACCCCTTGCTTCCAGGATTCAGAATCTCCTCAACAACAAGAAAGAAGGAAAAAAGCAACAAATGAAAGAAGAGACAGTGCAAGTCTCTACACCATCAAATAGCACCCTTACTACCAGTACAAGTACTTGCAGCAGCAGCAGCAGTAGCAGTGTGATGAGTGATAATAATACTCCTACTACCGAGACAATTAACGAAACCCAGTTTTGCGATGATGTATATAAACCAGACATGAGCACATGCAGAGAGGAAATTGAATTTGGTTCATCTCACTCTGATCTTTCATGGGGTTTTGGACCTGGATATGATAAGTTTTCATTTACTCAGGATGTGCTGGATTTTCCCAGACATATGCTGTTGCCAGAGACTTGTGACCTCGAGTTCACAGAATTTGATAGGATGAAGGTAGAAAGACAAATATCAGCATCTCTATATGCCATAAATGGTTTGCAGGAGTATATGGAAACTGTTCATGATCCTATCGAAGCTCTGTGGGATCTTCCACCGATATGTTAATTTATTCTACTCTGTCACTTGAGATAGAGGCGGAAATTTTATTGTTTAAACTTGTTCTTCTGCTACCAGCAGATTGATGAAGTCGCCTAATGTTTCTGGAAGGTCATCAACATCATCGGTGAATGCAAAGTCTGAGCAATCATGTCTATTAAAAATATTCTTTTTGCTATCCATTGTTTAAACACTTTCTTTCTCCTTGAGGGTATAGATGTAATCTATGGTTCTAGCATTGAAAAGCATGTTTCAACTCTTACAGCTCCACTCCAAAGTGGCCCACATACAATGAACATCTAAAATAATCCAAGTTGCAGTTTCTGCTAAGTTTTCCTCCACCTTAATCAGTATATTTATATCATAAATTATGTCATCAATGACTTTTCAGAAGCCATTTTTCTTTGGGCATGTCTAAACTCCAATCTGTCACATAAAACTCACTACCCTGTCTCCCACGCTATTTTTCATATTTTCAGTCTTTGTTATTGCTAGCAATTTTCACGGAACTAAGCATTTAATAAAGTAGGTCGACTTTATCCACTTTCTTTGGCTTGCAACCAAAGAAAGTCACACTTTTGAGAACCAGTTGCAGCTGTTCAATACAAAATATCAGAGGACAGATCCATTTTAAATTTACCTTAGGTAGTTAGTTCCAATCTTTCTAGCTAGCCAGCTTTCACATAATCTGTATATATCTTACGATTTCAGGGAAAAAATATCCTAAGTTGTGGACTTATCTTAAAATTCTTCTTAGAAAAATTATTATATAAATTACTCAAAAAGCAAGAGTCTGGTGGTGCATTAGTGACAACTCTTTGTTTTCTTCCTCTGTTAAAGTATAGTCCACAGAAAAGTCTGCATTTCTCGTGCAGTCTAATCCAGTTTTTAAAATGTTTCTTTGAGAAGTTGTGAGGACAGGAAAAGATGTTAGGAATAAGTACTTTAGACTTATTACGCAGTAGATTGCCAGGGTTTAAGAGGCAAGCTAGGATTCAGGACTATTAAAGCATGCATATATCGGTTGACGCATGATTGATGTTAATATTTACCAAATCCTGTATATAATACGCATACACACACACACATATGGCAAACGCTCCCAATCACTTTCAAATGATATCATCATAAAAGATATGAAAACAACATGCAGAGGTCATTTTCTAGGTAACATTTTATGGGAACAGGTAGGTATCACAGACAGAGAAACAAGTGACCTAATTTCTACCTCTACAACAGATTCAAGATGTTGACAAAGAAAAATAATATCTCCCCCCATGGTTCATTACCTCCAGTGGTTAATTGTGGCATCCAGAATGCATGTGTTGAGAAGATAAATAAATAACAAAAGAAAAAACAGTATATATTTGCTCTCTTGCAAACTTGCAATTCCTGAATGAATTTTAACATACGCAACAAAATTTCCCACAGGAAGATAAATACTTTGGACTTGACTAAACTATGAGGGATGAATGTTATTGGCTTCAAAATGCCTCAATTCAGACCATGAAAAATTAACAAATTTTTCAAAACCATGCTAGAGATTAATTGGCATTCAAATGCTGCAATTCAGAACGTGGGCATTCAAATGCTGCAATTCAGAACGTGAAACTGATACATATTCAGAACCATGCTTCCAAAACATTGTCAGCTATAGATCCAAAAACACAATGGAAAGACAATTGAGTGATCAATGGCATGGCTAATATTCTTCACAATACAAAGCCAGAGAAAAAAACAAGAGGAAAGGGTAGACATACAGCTGCTGATGCTTCAGAAAAGATTATTTCAATAATCTTCTCCTCCTTCTTCATCTTCAACACCTTCAGCACCTACTTCCTCGTAGTCTTTCTCAAGAGCAGCAAGGTCTTCACGTGCTTCAGAAAACTCACCTTCTTCCATTCCTTCCCCAACATACCAGTGGACAAATGCTCGTTTGGCATACATAAGATCGAATTTGTGGTCAATTCGGGAGAAAACCTCAGCTACGGCTGTATTATTGCTTATCATACAAACTGCACGTTGCACCTTAGCAAGATCACCTCCGGGTACCACTGTTGGTGGCTGGTAGTTGATGCCACATTTAAAACCAGTTGGGCACCTGAAAGTAAGCATAAATTACATTATTCCATTTCAAATGAGGAAAAAAATTGATGTTTAAATCATGCTGCAACCACTGAACAGGCTTATCGAAAGAAGTGAACAACGTTAACTCTCATAAATTAAGCAATAAGATAATAACTCACCAGTCAACAAATTGAACTGTCCTCTTTGTCTTAATGGTGGCAACAGCAGCATTAACATCCTTTGGCACAACATCTCCACGATACATCAAACAACAAGCCATATACTTCCCATGCCTTGGATCACACTTAGCCATCATACTTGAGGGCTCAAACACAGCACTGGTGATCTCAGGAACTGATAGCTGCTCGTGGTAAGCCTTTGCAGCTGATATCACAGGGGCATAAGAGGACAGCATAAAATGGATGCGAGGATATGGGACAAGGTTGGTCTGAAACTCTGTAACATCCACATTAATGGCACCATCAAATCTCAAAGATGTGGTCAAAGAAGAGATAATCTGGGATATTAGACGGTTCAAATTGGTGTAAGTTGGCCTCTCAATATCTAATGACCTCCTGCAGATATCATAGATAGCTTCATTGTCCAGAAGGATGGCAACATCCGTATGTTCAAGGAGCGAATGAGTGGAGAGGACACTATTGTAAGGTTCCACAACAGCCGTGGAAACCTGCATAACGTAGAAATAGTTTTTGTGAGACAATTTCATACAAGTAATTAACAGCAACAGGAGTTTTGCATTAAACCATTAACTTATATCACAAATTCCAGTTGGAGTTCGAACCAGAGGCAAGAAGAAAGATGATTATGCGGGAAAGAGCCTATAAAATTACTTATAGGTCCTTTGAATAAATACTTAGTTCAAACAAGAACACTACTCTGTTTGTGATTACATACAAGACAGAAATGGATAAGAATATAACGCAAAAAAAAATATTTTATAAATTCTTTTGTATTTCAAACTTGGAAGATGAAGCTTTTCATAGTTTAAATCTCTTGTACTTCTGCTCACGGTCCTTAACTACAAACCTGAGGAGAAGGAAAGATGGTGAACCCAAGTTTTGACTTTTTTCCGTAATCTACTGACAAGCGTTCCAAAAGTAGTGAGCCCAAGCCAGAACCAGTGCCACCACCTACAGCATTGAACACCAAAAATCCTTGCAAACCAGTGCAATTGTCTGCCAACTTCCTCACTCGGTCAAGGCATAGATCAACAATTTCCCTCCCCACTGCAGCACTCGACATCAATACAGTAATTTAGTTGGTGGACATAATAAGAATGAGATTACCACTTTAACATTGCAGCATAAATCTATCTACCTGTATAATGTCCTCTGGCAAAGTTATTGGCAGCGTCTTCTTTACCAGAAATAAGTTGTTCAGGGTGAAAAAGTTGTCTATAAGTCCCGGTTCTAACTTCATCAATGACAGTGGGCTCTAGGTCAACAAATATAGCTCTTGGCACATGCTGGCCAGAGCCTGTCTCACTGAAGAAGGTATTGAAGGAATCTTGTTCAGACCCTACAGAGGTGTCACTGCAGCAGAAGATGAAAAAAACCTAATCAGGAAGTAAATAGCAGCATAATAGTGAATGTTTGAACATTCAATCAAACAAAAATTGCTAGCAAGAAAAAGTGAGATTCAGTTGTTCTGTGCTAAATTCTGAATGCATTCTCTTGTTCTTAGAAACATTCAGATAAAAAAGATACAAACATAAACATAGTGTTGAAACCTACTTTAAGTTTCCATTTTTCTTGAGCAAAAAAGAAATAACAAATAGCATTATGGACTACACATGCATTTCATTAAATGTAGAAATTTAAAAACTAAAGGCAAGAAACGAGAAAGGATACATATCATGGTAAAATTGAAAATTAACTAAAGTTAAAGATGCATGATATTCTATCCCCCCCTCCACATAGCCACTCCCATTAACAATCTAACAAACAAATTTTGCAAAACCACAATTAGTAGCACTCTGCCGTAAGATTTACAATCCATTATCATTCAATTTCCATCACAATATTGAAATGAAGATCGGTATAGAATTTTGTTTTCATATTCCTAAACTCCTTATATCAAGATACATAAATTGAACAAAAAAGCAATCTACATGAACAGCCTCGTAATTATTCATGCCACAAGGGCAACAACCATTAATCCAATTTCATGTTACAAAGTTACAGAACAGGGGAACCATCCTTGCTTGTATTAGGGGAAAAAAATCAACAAAAGATGCACCAAAAAGAATTCTAACTTTAAACACAAAAAGTTGTAAAAAAAGAAAAAAAAAACAAAAAATCACACAAAAGATAAATCAATCCGATCGCAATAATGCCGTCGCTCAAAATCATATAAAGGAAATGCACTTAAATAGTCAACAAAGAAAAGAATCGAACAAAAGGAAAAAATAAACAACATTCAACCCCTAATAACGAACATAAAGAATTTAAAAAAAAAAGACCATAAAATATAAAATAAAAGAACCTAGGCATGGTTCCATCAGGTTGAATTCCATGTTCAAGGCAGTATAGTTCCCAGCAAGAATTCCCAACCTGAATACCGGCCTGTCCTATGTGGATGCTAATAACCTCCCTCATTTTCCTGTTTCAGAAAGTTTAATCAATCTCAAATAATTGAGAACCCAATTATCAGATATATAACAGACCCACTTCTCTGCCAGAAAGCTTTTCTATCTGAGAGAAAAGGGGAAGAAAAAGGAGAGGATTCTTTTTTTTCAGGTTGAAAGACGCTGGGCAAGGGAGAGAGAGGGAGTTAATTAAGAAACTAAATGCCAATTGTGACTACGAAACGGGGCCCTCCACTTGGCGCCAACTGTATGGTGTCAACTTGTTGACTGGGCCAGGATGTTTGTTTCCCACTTTGCCACCGCATAATATATCGCTCCCCACGGTGGCCGGCCGTCTCGATTTCACCAGCAAAATCCCATTCTGTTTATAAATTATAATAATTGCATCTTACATCATATGATATCTATTCCATTCCAGTATATTTTATAAAAGATTACAATTTACATGGCAATATATTCCTAAATTATAAATGTAAGTTTTTCTTTTTCTTTTCGAAAATATTGATTTCAATATAATAAAAAAAAATCAAATTTTAGTGTTCTATTTTTTTCTTTTTTCCTAATAAAATAATTAATTATATGTGTGTATATATACATCCAACACATTCAAATTATTAGACCGTTTAAAAAAATATACATATTTTTTAATATATCGTCAAATAATGGATGCTAATTGTGGAAATCAAGAAAGGCAAAACTCATTTTAAAACCATAAATTTATTAAATTTTGGTAATTAAGGCCCTATATATTTATTTTATCACATTAAGCTTAGTGTTTTTACTTCAAAGTTTTAAAAAATTATATTTTTCGCCTCAAAACTTATTTTTTTTATAAATCACCCCCAACCAAACTTTAATACGATGTTATTTAGCTCTACTTCTTACTAGATAATTTTAAAATAAATATGATAAATATAAAAAAATTAATTTAGGCAAAAATTAAGAGTTATTTTTCGAATCACAGTATTACTAGAAAAACTAATTTTGATTTTTAACTTAAATATTTGTAAATTTGTACTTAACGCATTAAATATGAACTGTTAAATAAAAATATAAAAATATTATTTATAATCTAGCGTTACATATTAATTAATATAAGATATTTTAATATAGGGAATAGGTCATATTATTAAAGACAAAAGATATGTTATATTGGAGACAAAATTATGGGCCCAAATAAAGGATATTTTGTGTGACTGAACGAGCAAGACACTCCAACAACTGCAGAACTAATTGACATGATAATAACACAGAAAAAAAGAAAGATATAAGAGAACCCAACACACCAATCACTGCCCAGCCTCTGCCCTAAAAAATGGGGCATTTTTTGAATTTAATGTTCATGCAAATTCTCACATTAGTTATTAGGCCATTGGTTCATTCCAATGGTGGAAAGTCCCAATTCATAATGATTTCCTTTTTCAATAATTATTAGGTCATTGCTTTACTCCCAAGTTATGAAGTCTTGTGTATAAATTTGGTATATACAAATCAAATTTGGGTGCATTCCTAAGTTTTATAAAACAAGATAAATTAATTGATTTAAGTTACTATAGATATTTCTTTCATTACATGGAAAATGTTATATGATTCATTTAGAACTTTCAAAATTATGACCATTTAATAATCGAAATTTTAATGTTAATTCTACCTTATCATGTCAGCTTTATCCACTTTACAGTCCATCTTATCTTGTTTAAAGTTAGTTGTATTATTAAAGTTACTTTAATCTTGTTTGTTTTTATAAATAAACATATTTGCTTAAAACTCTCTCTTCTTAAAAGATAACTTAAAATTATATTCAGATTTTTTAAAATACCTTAATTTTCATCATATTTTGTGCATGTTATAATTTTTATTATGCAAAAAGAAGAAATCTCGTTATCTATAGTCCGACGTTCTAATCTCTTTTGTTGAGCACATTTTTACTGCATAATAAGAGTTATTTCATGTCGGTGTGGCACACAAATAAACAAATAAGTGAAGATACTTATTGCTCAAAACCCGAATTCAAAATATTTTACTAAGAGACAATGAGCAATTATTATCATTACGTAAAACACACAAATAAATTATTTGAGATATTCATTAACTTATAATAAGGACAAATATTTATTGTATGACAGATATGATGAATTGTTTTGAGATGCACATGGGTGGTGAGTTTGTGTAACTGAACAAGTAGAAAGAAAGTGTTAATATCTTCAACAATATATATGTGACTGTTACCAATAATATTAATGTGGATAGGGTAGCTGTATTTATATCAAAATCTTGTCATGTAGCATCTATGTTAAGAAAGACTTGACTTGTTTAATTTAAGTGCTTATTAGGATAAAGAATTAGAAATTAGTCACGTAACCAGTCAAAAGGGGTAACATCTATTCTCTTTATTTTTAAATACGTTATTTATGATTTCGTTACAAGAATTTTGAAATTGAATTAATTTTAGAGCAATAAAATTTATTTTTATTTTATTTATTGAAATGATTAAAAATAAAATGAATTTTATTTTAATTTATATGTGTGTGTGTGAAGTATGGGTGAGCAAAGAAACCGATAGACTTAGTTAACCGAAAAAAAAAATCGAAACCGAACCGATTGACTGGTTAACCGATTGTAATGGACTGATTAATGGTTAGCGTTTTGAAAAAACCGATATTAATGAACTGGTTAATGGTTTTTGTCTCATGTGACTGGTTAACCAAACCGAAACCGAATTTTTAGTTAATTTATTAATTTTTTAACAATTTATATAATAATTTATTCTAATTAAAGGTGATCTTGTACTTTTTTTTTCATTATAATAATTATTTTAAAGTTTTTAAGTTTTTTTAATTGGCTATTAGTAAGTATATCAATTTATCTAATTAAAAGTGATTATGGACTGGTTAATATATTTACTTATTAAATATTAATTTTTAAAAACAATTTGCTTATATCCACAAAATATTTTTATTTTAACAACAATAATATTATATTATAGTGAAAAATTATAATTTTTAAGTATTTTGAACATTTTAATTTTATTTATGAATATATTTATAATTATAATGGTTAACCGAAAAATATTGGGTAACCGATCCGAAAATTCGAAACCGATGTATTGGTTAACCGATGGTAATGGAATAGTTAATGGACTGAAATTTAAAAAAATCGATATTAATGGACTGATTAATAGACTGGGGCTCATGGACTGGTTAACCGAACATGCTCACCCCTAGTGTGAAGAAACAACAAATGAATGGCAAATTACAGTATTTTCCATCCTCAACACATTTCGACGACGTAAGAGACAGACTTGAGAAATAAAATATCCAAAAACAAAACAAATTATTATTTATATTTTGAAATTAAATACAACATATTATTGCTTCTCACATTATTTATGAAAATCATATCAGATATCTTTATGAAGAAATATATATATATATATATATATATATATATATATATATATATATATATATATATATATATATATATATATATATATAGAAATGTGAGAAAAATTATATACATATATTTTGTTAAATGATATTTTCTCCATTCTATTTTATGTGTCACTTTTATTATTTTTATTAAAAAATTATTAATTAAGGTTAAATTTATGAATGATTCAATACACAAATTTAAATTTAATTGGTTCTAAATATGTTAACTTTCATTAAAAAAAATTAAATTGAAAAAAAAATTAAATTACATTGAGAGTGTAAAAGTATCATGTAAATAAAATTTAAATTTTGCTTAAAATAGTTTTGTCTTTTTACTGTTAACTAGAAGAAATTGGACGGAAACTTAGATACCCTTAAAACAAAAACAAAGGCAACATTATGTATAACTATAAGCATGAACGGCCTTGTCGTTCAATTAGTTATTAACTAGACGTCGTGAAGTTGAAGTCATCTGGCTTTGTCAGCAACATTTTTAGTAAAACTGAATGTAATAAACTTTTGGGTGATCACTAATTTAGAAAGTATGCAATTGCAGTCCATGCCTGCACCCTAAAATTTAAAATGTAACAACGACTGAGTGTATTTTAATCTCTGCTTATACTTTCTGTCTACCATCTATTAATAAATTAACATTACTCTTGTGAAAGTTAAATTAAATAGTAAAGCCAAAACTAGAGGTGGCAAGTTGGGCGGGTTTGGGTTGGGTCACTAATGGGCGGGTCATAAATGGGCGGGTCACAAATGGGCCAAAAAATATGGGGCATAAATGGGCTAAATGCCCAAATGGGTTGGGCGGGTTGGGCCAACCCATGGGCTAAAAACTTTTTGAATATACAAAAAATTTATAATAATACGCAAATGAATCGGGTGGTCCAAACGGACTAATTTTGGTCCAAACGGATTTAATAACTCAAATGGGTCTCTTGAGACCCAAACGGGCCGAAATGTAATTTGATCTTTTTAATTCATTTTTAATAAAAAATAATTTTCAAATTAATAAAGGGATATTAAAGTGACTAATGTAAAATAATTTGGTCCAACCTAAAAAAATATATATATCCAAATCAGTTTCACCCCTTCTCTGATAGACATAATTGATCTGTCAATCAATTTCAAACCCTCTTGAACAATAAGATTTAGAATATGAGCTCCACAACGCACATGAAAAAATTCACCATTACAATGCAAATAACCATGCAAATTAAGTTGATCTCTCAATAACTCTTGCATATTGTCATTATTTCTTGCATTATCTAAAGTAATGGTAAAAATTTTCTTCTCTATTCCCCAAAATTTTAACTTGTCATAAACTTTTTCATATAATAGAGAAGCCGTGTGCGGAGGAGGAAAATGACAAAAGTTCAATATTTTACAGCATAACTTCCAATCCTTGTCCACATAATGAGCAGTTAGGCAAAGGTAACCCTCTGAAATACATGATGTCCATACATCACATGTCAAACAAATTCTACCCGGTACTTCAGCTAAAATATTTTTCAGAATATCCAATTCTCTCTTATGTATCTTTAAGCAACATAATTTTGCTGTATTCCTACATATTGGCTTCACATCTTGGTTCAAATATGTATGAAGATTTCTATTAGCTTCATGTTCAGCAAAAGTAAAAGTGTACTCATGCCTAATTATAGCTAAAGCTAAGTGCTCTTTGTAAGCATCTTGGTCTATCTTATACTTTGGTTCGTCAGACACAACATTAAATTTAAGACATACCTTCAGGTGACGTCTTAAACTAGAAGTCCCATGAGTAGAATCAGCAATATATTCTTTTGAGCAATGTTTACACTTACCTCTAGATTTTCCATCATCATACTGACTTGATGTTATAAAATCGAAATCATTCCATATAGAAGATACACGTCGTCTTTTGGAAGTGGCTTCTGCAGAAGTGTCATTGCTCTCATCCAGACTACAAACACTAGGATCCATTCTACATAAAACAATAAAGAAATTTACTTTGTTAACAATAAAGAAAACATCAAATATATATATATATATAATAAACATCAAATTTATTTTCTTAGCTAAAACAGTTCATATATTTATTTGTGAACAAACCAAGAATTAAAATTGTGAAATGCCTCTATAAATAAACTGATGAAATAAATTTAAGCAGTTCCCTTCGGAACATCTCAGCAGTAAATCTTGTTCTTATGTAATAGTTCACTTTCTAAGAATTGGTGTTTCCACTGTTTGGCCAAGTTATGGAGTAAATTTTCTAATGCGCTCACTAATAGAAGCAATTACAGGAGAAAAGTTACCTAAAAAATTGTAATTGAGAAGTGAAGTGATATGGATAAAATGAAGAATCAAAAATATTGAAGTTTTATTAGAATGAACTTACATCTGAAATTGCTCCCTCAATTCAACGAAGTTTTGGATTACTCCAAAAGAGAAATATTTTTCATTTTTGGATTACTCCAAAAGAGAAATATTTTTGAACAAGTTATGGACAAAATCCCATCTGTGGTCGATGAAATTGAGAATGCTGTCCAGGTAATTGATTAAATCTTTTGCATAATGATTTTATTTTACTTCTTTTGGTGAAAAAAAAAGGACATATGTAGGCTCTATATGAGAAAGGAGGGAGGAAGTTCTGGATACATAACACAGGACCACTAGGTTGTCTGCCAAGGAATTTAATCGACAGCTGCTTGCTCTTAGCCAACAACTTAGGTTTGAGTTAAAGGATGCCAAAATTGTCTTTGTTGTTCATTTATCAGAAACCACTTACTAAATAAAAACAAATATGCACAGCAGCATTACTAGGATTTAACATATACATATTTCTAGCAGCAGTAAAAATGGAACCAACAGCAAAGATTGGCCAGATGAGGAGCCACCAAAGCAAAACAAAGGGACTCATTGATAAATAAAGTTAATTGCAGAGAATAAAGTTTGTTTGTGTGCAAATTATGGAGGAAGAAGCCTCAATTTATAATGTGGCAGAATTTCATTTTCCAATTATCTGTTAAATTCTATGGCTTGACTGCTTTTGATGAAAACATTATTGAAAAAAGACATGAGGGATTGGTTCACTTTGACGACCTCATCGATCATACAAAATTCTAAGAAACTACCAACTCAAGGACAAGTTAAAACATTATATTAATAATTTCAACTTTACATGGAAGAATTGATGAAGCTAATTTTGTTTTTATTCGAAGACTTAGAAAAAAAAAATGTCATTTAATATTCGATTTGATTTTTTTAATGGAAGATATTGTTTTTAGGTTAATGATTTTCGGTGTCCGGCCTAATATAATTTTGTTGTTCATGGTCGTTTTATATTCAATTTGATTTTTTTAAATTCATAAAATCGATCCACCAACTGACATGTGCTTTATGCATGAGAAAATACCAGGAGCGTGGACTTACTACAGTCACATTGATGGAAGAAACATCACTTGTGAATATATAATTGAAGGAAAATAAAAGGAAGGATCAGTGTATTTATTAACATATTCATTTTGGTGGCTCCTCATCTGGCCAATCTTCTGCCATACATCACACACCCAAAACCTGAAACAAAAATGGACTTCTTACCCCACAGAGGAATAGCTAAAGAATGCCGTATAACCTATGTAAATCATAATAAGGGTGGAGTTCCTTACATAGAAGAGCAATTAATGGGCATGTTTAAGAGCTTAAAACATAACAATTATTCTTGTAAATCATAATTCAAACACAAGTACAAACCAAATGAGTACATAATAATTCACGGGGGAAATACGATAAAGCAGCAGAAGAATATAATTGGCCATTGAATTAAAAACAGTAGGACATTATCCAAGTCAAGGCTAGAGTAAACGTTAAGCGAGACCCGAAAACAGTTAAGTTGTAATGTTATAAGACGTAAGAGAAGAAGAGAAGAACAATGTAGGAAAATAGAAAAGGAGGTAAAGTGGGTAAGATGATGATCTTAAAATCCCCCAAAAGGATAATTTCATTATACGATTACTAACCATAAAAAGAGCAACCATGTATGAATATACCTAAAGGAAAAACTCCATTAACCTAGCATTTACAACTTTCGATGCCTACAGTACCAATCGACTCAATTTCTCCTTTTTCAATAGCTATTGGGGACTGGATTCACATTTCTCATTCAAAACTACAAATGCAATAGGAGAGCTTACATGGCAGCGAGCACGAGAGAGAGAGGCAGCGAGCACGAGAGAGAGAGGCAGTGAGGATGGCAGCGGCGATGATTAGACAGTGGAGAGGGAGAGAGGAGGCGGAGGTGGAAGCACTCGATGGTGAGAGCGAGAGAGCGAGACAGATAGAGAGGGCCACAACAAACAGAAACTGGAAGGGGCAGAGTGAGGCCTGTTGGGCAAACGGGCCAGACCCAAACGGGCCATGTTTTATACGGGCCTTATTTGGGCGGGTTTAAATGGGTAAATTTTTAATTGGGTTGGGTTTGGGTCAATTTTTATTGGGCGGGTTGGGCGGGCTTTTTGGGTCTGGGCCAAGTTTGACAAGCCTAGCCAAAACCAATGATTTCAAGAATCCATAAGGTAGGTAGAAGCACACAACAAATGTAGAGTGAAAAGTAAGAAAAGATTCAAAGTGAAAGTAACATGAACTCGAATCAGAGCGAGAGTAACACATTTAATTTACTGGCTGAAGCTTCGTGGTCAGTTTGAATGGCTGTTCTGTCAATTTGGATATCCACCATCATTTTTGTGAGTTTGTAGCAATTCAAAAGAAATTTTAAAATTAGAGAAAAGTCATGGTTAATGTTTTAGGAGGTTACTGCTAATTGAAAGCGCCACGTCAGCACTTAGTAACTGTGTTTTTCGACTCAGCTTTATATCGTTAAGATGATGGGAGTTCACATATATGCCGTTTTAAGAAACGACAGGATGAAAAGAAATCAAGGGGCCATGCGCTCCCTGAATTTCTTGCAGATAGGCCAAGCTCAAAGCAGAGAAGACAAAACCCAAAAGAGTGGCAGTGAAAGAGAATATTAGAAATGGCCGGAGCCGCAACAGGCACTGTCAAAGCGGTGGCTCTGATCACCGGCGACGCCAATGTTAGAGGCTCTCTTCAGTTCCTCCAACACCCTTATGGTCTCTTTCTATTCCTCTCTCTCTCTCTCTGTGTCTTTTATTTGAATATTGGATCTGTTATTTTGTTTATTTTTTTTATATATGAGTTGACTCATGAATATGCAGGGCCTACTCATATCACAGGAAGAATTACAGGGCTAACACCAGGTCTCCATGGCTTCCATATTCATGCTCTCGGGGACACCACCAATGGCTGCAATTCCACCGGTGCTCTCTCTCTTTCTTTTTGTATCTGCTTCTTTTTTATATATATTTTAGCTTTCCATATCTTAATTTGAACTGGGTTTTCAAAGTTTAGCAAAAATTTTATATCTTTTTGGCGCATTATCATCTTATAAGCGTGTTAGCTGGGATTTTTGTTCTTATGAATGTTTATCTGTATAAGATGAGCTTAAATTTGATATAAACGGTATCTTATTTGCTTCTTAGGCTTATGTTACATTCTTTTATTTGATGTTTGTTTTATTAACTGCTATTGTAATTTGTAGTTATTGTGTCGTTTAATGATGTGGCTTGAACATTAGGGCCTCACTTTAATCCATTAAAGAAGGACCATGGGGCTCCCATTGATGAAGAACGTCATGCTGGTGATTTGGGAAATATTTTTGCTGGCCCAGATGGTATAAGCAGCATCTTTCATCTCTATGTAAGTTGCTGCAGTCGAGAACAATGCATTATATTAATGATTCTAGCTTCATTTTCTATGTTGCAGGAGTTGCTGAAGTTTCAATTAGAGACATGCAGGTAAGTCAAAAATAACTGCAACAACGAGAGGCATTTTGTTATCTCATGTGGACTGATATTTTATTTTGGTTGTCTATGCCACACATTTGATCCATATATTAAATTGAAACGATCATATACTATATAAATTTGCAATGGAATGATTTTGTGCTGCATCTGTCCTGCCCCTTTGTTTTGCCAATTTATTGGTTTCATCAAAGTTCCAAGTTTGAAACTTTTAGCTTAATATTGTAAAGTCTCTCTCTTGTTTTGGACTTGTAGATACCTCTGAGTGGGCAGCATTCTATATTGGGGAGGGCTGTTGTTGTGCATGCTGATCCTGATGATCTTGGAAAAGGTAAAAGTTCTACATTTGCTTTCAAATATATGAATGTTGTTACATTGGATTTTCTGCATCTAGGAACCCTCAAAGAACAAAGAACATAGCTTGGTGGAAAATGCAATACTTTGCAACAGCTAACAAAACACAATTCCCTTTTTCCCCATTTCCTATCTTTCATACTGTGTTTGGACTTATTGTTCATTGCCATCCATATATTTATAATCAGCTGTGCTGAATGGCTGAACTAATTTGAGAGAATGCAAGACTCGTGTCTTATTCTCATTGATCAACAGTATTATACACAATATCTACATTGAGAAAAACAAAACACAATATCTACATTGGGAAAAACAAAAGCTGGCTCAGGAAAGGTAACTAACTACTAACAGAATCTTACGAACAGCTACTAACTAACTGCTTCTCCTTTATCTGAATAAGAAATAATCCTCTGGTTTCTTGTTTATACCATTCCACTACACCTTATTAAGCTTCGATTCTGCTATATCAGCTTGAATAGATCCTCTTCAAGCTGCTTTAGTCTTTGATAAGTTACCGTACCCTTCCGGAAATTTCTATATTTGGTGAGCTTCTGCTTCTAAGTTTAAGAATTTTGGAAAATTTTGGTTGGAAAAAATTTTCTGTCTTTCATGGAGTCTCTTACTGCATTATGTAGAATTCTCTTCTCTATTATCTTCATATACAACTTGTTTGGTAGCACTTCACAGACATGAGATATGATATCTTAGACCTCCATGGGTAGAGGTAGCTATAGCTCTTTTTCTTCTGGCTTCCAAATGTTTTCCTGAAGCTGTTCAGTTTTTATTTTTGCGATACCAGAGATATTATGTCCAGTGTCAACTAATCATATGCATATTATATGTAATCCAACCATGACTTGTATAGCCCTATCTTCAATTTATAATGACCTTGTAGGCAAGTTTTCTCCTGTTGCTTGCCAGAGACATTTCATGAAGTAGGGATGCGTTGTCTTACACCAATATAATACACCGGACAAAGAAAACTTACAAAGTAATACGAAAAGACTTAATGCCTAGGTCTGGTTCCAATTAGAGCAAGGTGCCAAAAAGGGCAATCTGGATTTGTACTATACCTCAGTGCTGTTTTTGGGAAAACTTTTTGAGGTTTCCGTGGAATAGAACATTTGAAATCTAAGGATTTGATTTATTGTGAATCATGACTTGTGAAAGAGTGGGAAAAGAAACATTAATTGGCAAATCATAGACTGTGTTTAAGATTATTAAATGTTTTCATATGTCTTTAAGATTTGTTCTTAACAAATTCTTATTCTTTTTAATGAATGTAATTTCAATTCTACAAATTTGTCCAGTACTGTATATCAGAACTATATGTCATCAGCATTAAAACTAAAATACCAATTTCAAACGCACTAATTTTATAACCAGACAGTACCCATGTGAATGGTTAAACAATAAGATTCTATACTTTCTTAAGGACAGGCCAGCAACTGCAGAAGGAGCAAGGTTTTGGCTATTTGATCTGTATGCTCAAAGAGAAAAATCTAATCATTATCTGCATCACATTATCCATAGGCTTGATGTTCCTAGTGTATGTTAGTGTTTGGTGTATGCGAGCTAGTTACGTGATTGGATCTTTGGTAGACCTACTGACTAGTTGGAGGCAACGTTTTAGATAAATAGGAGAACTGATTTAACAGATCAAAGATGCTATTTGGCTGATAAAACATCAAGGGCATTTGTGGAGGTTGAGGTACCAATATAAAATGAAGTTGCATTTAAAGTAGTTGGTATCTCTGTCTTATCCTTTTCATATTTTGCAATTTGTTGACCTTTGTCTTTTACTTTTCATCATCTTTTCTAACATGTATGCAATTACAAATACTGATGTACAGGTGGGCATGAACTTAGTAAGACAACTGGGAATGCAGGTGCCAGGGTTGGATGTGGTAATGTTTCCTATTATTCTAGTCAGGACCGCACTTTTCTTAAAAAAATTTCTAGTGGGTAAGATTGGTGAGATAGGATATGGAATGATTAAGTATAACCCATGTTAAACATTTTAATATAATTAGATCCTTTTGCTTGTATGTGCTTATATGTTGAAGCCTGACATTTCTCAGTACTGAATTTGGACAGGCATCATTGGACTTCAATCATCCGTCTAGCATGGGTTGCTTCTGTTGAACCAGTAACCTGGGTATTTATATCCAAAAACTGAAAAGAAAGTTGTGAAGTTTTGCTGGGCTGATCCAACATGCTTGGCTGAAATTGTAGTTTCCTAATAATCGAAATTATGTCGTATGTGTATATAAATAATTTAAGATAAGATTGCACATTGTCAGTGTATCAGAATGCATTATAAAGATACATTTTGATAGAGTAATTGGTGTCTATTTCATGATGGTATGAATTCATTGAATGCGAAGGTGCTGAAGTGGTATAATGCTGCTTGAAATGGTATCAAAGTTGGCAATGGCTCCATTGAGGCTGTGATAATCTGATCCTATAAGATTTTGGAGAACTTGATATCTGTTCTCCACTTCTGCTAGCCCGGTTGGTCCATTGTTAGCAACTTCAGTTGGTGCCAGTCACAATTGAGTTGGTTTTTCCATGAAAAGTCAACATTCAAAAACCATAATTTTGGCGATGGCTCCACAAAGCACTTCCTTCGAACTTTTTCCAGGCCACTGGATGTTCCATGTTAATTGCAGGTGTTTGGTTCTATTCATCTGCATGAGATAACTCTTTCATACTGGGCATTGCAACCCAGTTTCCATCAAGTTTCTAGTTCGATATCATGTTCCTTTGCCTTGATGGCCCGCCATTCAAATGCCCAAGAACTGCCATCTTGCCTCGGGCAGCAGCAGTACCAGATTATGGAGAACATTCCCCTAAGAGGGGGGCAGGATATTTGTTGTGTTTCAATTGGAAATTTAGAATTTGGCGCGTTCTTCAACATGGGGGGAACTTATCATAGGGATTGTCACCAGGCAAAATATGCTAAACCAAACCTAGTACGCATTTTATCCATAACAAATGCCCACTCCTGAATCTCACAATACATGCAACAAAAGGTAACATCCAAAGGTTAATATGGTATTTAATTAAAACCAACATTTCATTAGAGATAGAATCATATTCCAGTTCAACCTATGGGCTCTCAAGACAACCATACAGGTTGCTAAGTTGAATACAAAATGGATTGCTTGATCAGGGCACTTCAAATATGAAGCAGAGGCCCCCAAAGGTGCCTCTGCACTATCGTTGCTCAATGCTCATCCAGCTCTACTTCAGAATAATTTCACCCTCTCAACCATGTGTTCCTATATGATGAGTTGTCACGCAAAGAAGCATCATGAGGCTTGTACTCCATAACATAGCTGTGAGGAAGCTTTAAGTGCCTTTTGATGGAATCTCTCAGGGCCATCACAGCCTAATGTCAAAATCACAAAAAAGAAGGGTTGTTGCATCTACATTTTGGGATATATTGAGAGAAGGGAAAATATTAACAACAGCGTAGGAATTACTTACCTGATGATCAGATGCATTGCGATTCCAAACACTCACTATATCCTCATTAAAACGAATGCTTAGTACTGCACCGCAGATGTTATCACCGTATTCAAGTTGGTCACCCACTAAGGCAAGCACCTGCCAGGACATGTGAAAGGGAATAATTAAATACCAGTTCAGGAATTCTAAATTATTGGAAAAAGCCACCATTTCAACTGCATAGCAATATTGCAGAATTTTTATGAGTCGATATGAAATGGCCAGGATCATATATTTTAGCGACTCTATATGCATTTAAGTTATTTAATACATTTACAAATCCTCAAACTTAATCATCACATATATGTCCACCAAACAACCACACACACACATTAAAAAAAAAAAAAAAAGATGAATATGAAACTGCAGATAAAGCCAATTAATCAAGACCTAACTTGTGAAAACCAGAGACACAAGTTATGTGTGAGAGAGAGCATGCATGCAAACAACCACACACATCTTCACAGGAGTTGAAGAGAAATTTACAGTCCTTCAGTTGGACTCCCTAAAACCAAAGAAGACAAATTTTCAAGCAATATTCACAAAGCAGCAAAACGAATCCTCTTACCAGATCCTCCCAAAAGCGACCCGAGACAACCTTTTTGAATCTTATTATCCACTTGCCACCATTAGAGTTAGCAGAATCCTGATAAATAGCAACAAACAATCCATTTAGGTCATGCTTGCACAATTTCCAAGTTCCCAAACAATTGTGAAATTAACACAATTACAATATATGGTGATCAAAAGCCATCATAGGATTAAGATTATGATGTGACCTCCCAGAGAGGACGGATTCCCTCCTTGAAAAGATGCAGATCAGTGGGACTGGGCAAAGAAGAAGGTCGAACTAAGTGGCAATAGCTCACCCAAAAGCCTTCGACCTACGCAGAACAAAGTTAAAGGTCCAATTAACAAAATAGAAAAAGAAGAAGAAGGAGAAGAAACCTCAAATTGAGGATAGACTCAAACAAATAGATGCATAAGTTCTATGTCAATAGAGCTTACAGTACTGAACTCCACAATTTTCTTTATATTGTCCTCATATGATGTTTGTGTTCGAACTCCTGGTGTTCGGCGAGTATACCAAAATACAAACTTGCGCTGATAATTAACAAGTCAAAGCCAAATAAGCACTATTATTAGGAAAAATAATAATCATAGATCACACATATAAAACAGAATAAAGCAAACCCACTGATTATTCGACACTTATTAGCTGAAAAGATTCACGTATAGTATGATCTACTGCACATTATCATTACAATTTGACAGCATTGCTTCTTCAGGCCTTGATCAAAATAGTGACAAGTGACAACCCCTTCGATCACCTTTCACGGCTTGCATCCAATGAGATGACTACAAGTCATGTCTTAAGTAAAAGGCATTCTACGTAGAGATGGAAAAGTATAAAAGCAAATTGGTTTCATCGGTCTGCTAATTCCTTGGATGGTTTGAAAAAATAAATGTTTTAAGAATATTATAGATGAGGTACTTTTCTATAGCTCATCTTGAAAGTTAAATTGAATGATCCCTGGTTAACCAGTGGAGTAAAAAGAATCTAAATCTTTATTTGAGAAGTGTGCATTTTACTAACCTATGCCAGCAAAAGGGAAACCACACAAATTTTCACCTTTTTATTTTGTCAAGTTCTGGAAGCATTATGATTTATGCTTAAATTCCCACTAAGCATTTTTCCAGTTAAAGATTAACACTTTTAGGTCTGAGCTGCAAAGACCTAACTTGTGCAAATGAAAGTGAATTTAATAATTTCTCCCTCCTTGTTTCTTCATCCCGTTTCAGAAGCAACTAGTTTTATGCTTGGATTTCAAACCCTCATTCCCATTTAGTTTCCCAGTTAGAGATTCATGCATTTTGGTTATGCATCAAGCCTACAGACTCTACCACAACATTTGTCCAAGTTCCCATTGGGTAATTTTTTTCACTAGCCCAGATAGCAATTAAACATTAAGGCTTATGCCTTTGAATGCCTAAAGTCACGACACATCGCTTTCTCTAGTCAAACTATACATCTTTCATTGGCCTCTCTTATAAATTTGTTGTATAAGCAGAAAGACTACGCAAAGTACCAGAGAAAATACGCATACAAACTCTAGAATCTAGGTATCAAATGATTATACAAAATGGAAGCTCTTAGCTACGGGAAATCGATTCCAAAATAGTTTGTGGGATTTTCTTCCTCGATTCGCGAGTTTGAACCCTGGGACGTTATGCAATTGCAGTTTCTGTTACGGAAATTAAATAACCAGAACTCGTCTTCAGCGCCTGATTAGCTTGACAATCTAGTTTGAGTCGCATCACCAACCTAAAACTAACCTAAGCTCAATCCTACAGTTAACATGCCATCCCATTTAACTAGCATTTCCGATTTTTATTTCTCTAGCCAACAAAATAAATTGATCACTCAGTCCAAAAACAAAATAAAATTCAAATATCTAAACCGCCGGTTAGATGTCATGGATCCTGAAAATTCATGGCAAAATAATCAAAGTGCAAAATTATCAGGAACCAAAAAATCCCTATATACGCAGATAAAATCACACAAATATCCGTAATATGGAGAGGAATAGATAACCTTGAGAGGATGCAAGCCAGCTTTAAGCTCACGTGCTTGACGTTCTTCGGCTTCTTTATTATCGATAATATCAGATGCTATTGAATCCAAAGATGTTAGAGCATTACCACTGTTATTGTTGTGTTCCGTTTCCTTCTTCTCTGTGATTTCCATATCTTTAGATTTTATCGCTCAAAATCCCCAAACCCTAGAAGTGGTAATCGTATATCTCTCTGTGCTTGGGGCTTTTCTAGACTTTTTCAGTGAAGAAAATGGAAGAGGAAAAGAAAGGAAAGGAGAGAGGAAAACCAACAAAGCTTTATTTTTAGATTGAGAGGTGATTTTTATAACCTGTTTGGAAACGGGGATAAACCAATGCCGCCTACCGGTTGCCACTTGCCACGCGTTTCGCAACAAATATTTTTCTTTTGGATTAATTACAAATTTTACAAACTTTCGCTCAATTTTAATTTAATTCACAAATTAAAAAAATTTCACAAGTTATATTTCACCATATTAAAAAAATTCAACAAAAACTGAAGGATTTAGCTCATGCCACATGCATAAAATGAGGTAACAAAATCGAGTTATTTGTTACCTACTTTTTGAAGCGCAGACTAAAACGGAAGCGTCAGCGAGAATCACTTCTAGCGTCACTGGTCTGTTTGTAATCCACAAGCGGGATAACAGCAACTGTATCATAGTCTAAAAACCTTTAGAGAACAAATACGGGCGAGAGGATAATCCGACAGAGGTTCGGTATCTCGGGAATTCTCTTCTATCCTTTCCACAAAGGAAAGGGAGCTACTTATAAGCATTCATCTCCGAAAGGAGATGAATGCACATTAAGTAGGAATTAACTCCCATTATGGGAGTTACCCCTTTAATTTCATATTAAAGGGGAAGTTAGGGTTGTAGGAGAATATCAAGAGGCACAATCACTTGATATTCTCCTAATATGGATATTAGTCCATATTAGCAGGATTTCCGGTCTGATTCATATATCCCGGATCAACTCGAGAAGTCATGGGCGCATCCCTGACTCCAACAAAAACTAATAAAATATTTCATCAAATCTATAAAATATTCGAAATATCTCATTAATTTTAACAGAACCTACAGAGTATATAATTTGAAATATAATTAAATATGGGGAATTTTTTTTAATAATATTTTTTTAAAAAAAATTATAAAATTGATGTGTATCATAAAATAATTGTGAAAATGGGATTTTTTCTGAAAACGTAACAAAATTTTGTGTTTTCAGTAAAGGGGTGTCAGGACCTGCCACGCCTAAAAATGCAGCAGGATGCTACGTTTTCAGAGGCGCAGCAAAAAAGATGCCGCTTGGGTCCGGTCAACATGATTTGACTGGACCCTGATAGTCAAATCATGTTGACCGGACCCCAATTTTGGTTTATATAAACCGGGAAATTCTTTCAAAGTTCGGGAAAAAAAATCTATTATTGAGTTTTTATTTTTGTTCTCCTTATTAGTTTCTTTCTGTAAGCTGCAAATTTTTTTTTGTTTATTTGAAGCTCCACAATTGAAGTTGAAGTTAATTTGATAAGTTACTTAATATTTAGTTTATTATAGAAAATTAAGAGTAGTAAAATATATTAAAATTTATTATATGATATTTATAAATATTTAACTGTATTATGTTACAAAATGTAGGTATTTTTTTACGAATTATTTTGGAGACGGGAAGAACAAAAGGCAAGTTATTAGTTTTATTATTATTTACTGATATACCATATTTTATAATGGTACATGTTAGAATAATACAATATGAAAATTTTTTTGTTAGTGTTATGTAAAATTTCATGCATTTAGTATTGATTTTCTATGTTTTATTTGATTATTTGTTTATTTATATATTGCAAGGTGAAAATGATATTAAATGGTGTGAAAAATTATAATAATAAAATAATATTTTTGAAATATATAATTAGTATAAATTGAAAATTTAATTTTATTTACATATTATTGTAATTGAAATTTATTTATCATAAAGTATAAAATATTCAAGTATTATAGAAATATAGACATATTTTTTTATTTGTAAAATATGTATATATTTTTGAAATAAATTAATAATATTAAATAATATGTACTTTTAATTGTTGACAAAATATGTGTTAAATTTATTTTATATTTCTTTGTTTTATTTATAAAATGCATGCATTTAACTTGTATTACGCATTTTTTAGCTAATGTTTGTAATTTTTTTATATCGGTGAAAAATAATTAGTGGAAAAAGAAAGTGAATATTTTATAATTAAAAAAATAAATTTAAAAAATAGTTATATTCTTTAAAAAAATGATAACAATTTTGTATAGAAAAAAATTTGATATATTTATTTTATTTTTATATTATGTGATGAATATATTTTAATTATACGATATTTTTTTATTATTCATATATATTATAATTAGTATAAATTATTTTTTTAACATGCACATGTAACACATGTTATTGTCCATGTGCACGTAGGTTATTAAGGAATCGAACATTTTAGAAGTCAAGAATTTATCAATCCGGGACTATACGTTTATGAGCTGCTGACTTTGAATGGTAAGTATCGAGCTGATGCAGTATGGAGCGGAACTGTAAATATACTACCACTATATAATGAGATATTATTTAATTTTAAATAATTTTTGTTATACATATTTGTCTGATAATTTATTTACTTTCAGGTTGAACACAATGTTCTGTTTGCATGAAGAGCTAGTGTTGATAGTCATTACAGAAACATCGATGAACGAATCATACCCTACCTGAGATTAGCAGGATTTTATGAAATGTCACAAATCGGTGTGATGATGTTAATGTGGACTTAATAACTACTCTTGTTGAGAGATGGAGATCAGAGACATATACATTATACCTTCCTGTTGGTGAGACAACAATAACATTAGAGGATATACAGATACTCACTGGGCTGCCGATCGAACGACATGCTGTGACTAGACATTTTCAGTATGACTGAGCGGATTTTTGTGATCGGTTGTTGGAGCAAGTTCCCCCAGAAGACGGCATTAGAGGACTTAAAATAAAATTGACGTGGTTAAGTCAAAATTTTAGTCACTTACAAACCGGTGCAAAGAACTACCATATACAATGCTTTGTGCGTGCTTGGATACTACAATGTATCGGTAGACTACTATATCCAGGAACAACAAATAATTACATACATTTGATGTGGCTCCTGCTGTTGGAGGATTTAGCCCAAGCCGGTGAGTATAGCTGGGGATCACCATGCCTGGCATGGCTATATAGAGAGTTGTGTCGTGCGACCTAACTTAGGGCGAATGGTCTTGGTGGTTATCACCAGTTAATACAAATATGGGTGTGAGAGAGACTTCATCAATTTCGGTCGCCCTTTATCCACACTTTTGTATTAAGTCAGAGCATAGCTTATGGTTATAAGTAAATTTTATTTAATATATTTTATGTTTGAATATCATTAGTAATATTTAATGAATTGATTTATTGTTGTGTTTCAGGTGGCGTTTCCTATTAGATTTAAGAAACAATAATAGTAAAGATGTCCAAAAATACCGTGAGAATTTAGACATGCAACGTTACAATCTGGTATATATTTATTTTTGTTGTAATGGTAAATTAATATTTTTTTATATTATTAAAAATTGAATAGATAAACAAATTGATTTTTAAATTTTTTTATAGATAGAATGGGAACCGTACAAAAATGTGATGCACTTATTGCCACATTATTGTACAAGTGTACACGTGAGTTGAAGATCTGTTATGCCACTAATATGTTTTCATATTATTAAGTGGCACAAACCCGATAGATGTCTAAGGCAATTTGGGATAGACCAACCGATTCCATATGCTCCACAAAACAATGATTCAGTGCATTTTATCGATTTGAGGGGCCACACTGATCAAAATTGGGAGATGAAATTTTCAAATTTCATTTCTGAGTGGATCAATCGACATAACCGGGTAGTAACAGGTCCTGTTCTCAATATGTCATTACATCCGAGATCGCAATATATGCAATGATATACATCGCGCACTAGACGGTGGATAACCTTAGTCGGAGAATCAATGGGAGCATCGGTATGATGTATTATTATTATATATCTATGAACAATATTATTCATGCTTTTTAATAAATTTATTTATTTGCATGTAGGCCGACGGTGCTGAATGAATATTCCACAGTAACATTACGGAGGTATCCAATGAAGAACTTAGTATTCATTTGACATCAAAGGGCATTTTAGGTGCTCTATGTGCATTTGACCGAATGTCAACTGATTATACCCGCCAGCCTGTACCTGATCTGATAGAGATTCCACCACTATCAATACCATACTAAGATTTTCGTCAATCTAGATGCAGTAGGCAAGGAATGTCAGAAAGACGGACGACAGTTGCATCTATTCCTATTCATCCTGGACTACACCTTGTCCCTCAACCTTTAGAATGGCCATATTATTTTGAAGGTACCCCTAGTTCTTTTAATATGCCTTCAGTCGAACAACAATAATTTTATGGAACCACATGTGGTCCTTCAACATGTTATGACTTTGAAACTGGTCCATCTAGAATTAATGTTGATTTAAACGTAAGTTTATCAGAAGGAGAAGCACCACCATACAACATTCATGGACAAACGAGCCAGTCAGTTCCCCAAGATGATTTCTTCAACGAACTTTTTAGTGGTCGAGATGTTGTCGGTGCACAGGGTTTAGCGGATCAACCACTATATAGTGGAGGTTACAATGACATATTGCCATTACCCCAACATCTTAACCCTTACGAGACGGATCCCCAATTCCATACACATAGTTCATCATCTCATAATAGGAGGTTTTGAATACGTTGTATGCATGTATTATTTGTAGACGTGGCAATGTAGTTTAATTTTTTTTATCAATGAAATTTCACGGTTTATCACTGCTTTTTTTTTTAAAAAAAAAGAAAAACTAATTTGATTATAATATATTATATAATTAAATTTAATATAAATATAGTTAAAAGTCATAAATATTCAAAATAATTCCTCAAATTTGCCTAAATTTTAATTTTAATCAACCTGTGATGTATCGAAGTCAATATTTGTATAGTGCTCAGATTGAAACATAAAATTAACCTGGCCTGTATCGCCGCTTGGATGCATTGATGCTAATGGACTGGTGTATTGAGTATTATCAGACTCGTCACCATCTCCAGATTCAGAGCTATCACTTCCTACGAAAATTTTAGCATATTCAGCCTCTACATCATCATTAGGTGATACATAATCACGGCTCAGTGAAACTTTTTCGTCATCGTCCTCATCGCCCGAATTAATTGAGGGTTCATTTTCATCATCTACACCAGTGGGGTAACAAAAGGCTCCTTCATTTGCAACTAAATTTGTAGTGTTGCTAGACATACGATCTCTAATTAAATCACCATCTTGTCTATATACAGATAGCCAAGGCTGACTAGGAGTAGCATCTGCAATCTGGGAAACAGAATGACGTTGATTGACATCCTGCATCTGCGAAATTGAACTTTTATGTCTGATATCTGGGAAACAGAACTTTTATGTCTGACATTTTGGATATACAGCGGCGGAGCCAGGACCCAAGGTCAGCGGTGTCACACCCCATAAGTGGCTTAATTGGAAATTAGAAATTTTAATTAGACATTTAAGGGTAATTGGGTATTTATACAAGAGGAAAGAGGATTTGTTTGCAAGGTATTAAAAGTATTAATTGCAAATGTTTAGTTTAGTGAGCAAAAAGAAATTTATAAGGACCTATTTGAAGATTTGAAGGAGCTGTTAGTAATTTGTTAAGTGGACCGTGCATGTGTGCCAAGTGGAGAGTGAGTGTGTGTGCACGTGGGTGAGAGAAAAGAAAGGTCTGAATGTTTTTAGTATCTAGAAACTAAACACATGAGGTTTTCTCTCTTTTGCTCTCTCTCACGTTAGCCATCTCTTCCCTCTCCATTTTCTGTTCTTTTTCTCACTTGCATGTGTGTTCATCTGCTGTAAGCTAGGATTTTGAGCTTTGGTAGAGATTTTTAGAGGTAAGTGGCAGTAGTTTCTGGGTTCTTTTGGTTGAATCTCCTTCTGTTTCTCCTTTGGGTTTATAGAGATTCTGTTATTGGATTTTGATTGTGGTTTTATCTGTTTGCAAGCATCTGAGGATAAAAGAAAAGAGAAAGGAAAAGGGAAGATCGTGGATTGAGAAGTGCAGTGGACGTTTTTGAACTTCAGTAACAGGTTTGGGAGTGTCTGTTCTTTCTTAATCTTGGATCCTGTTTGTGGCATGTTATTAATGTTAGCTATGTATGTTGTTTAGTGAAATGCATGAGCAATGTGATGTGTATATATGATTTCTGTAGAAAAGAGTAACATAGAGTTTGTCAATGAGAGGTATATGCATGAGTATGAATGTGGATTCCTGGAAAGTTAGTGTTCTGGCATTGCTTCTGTTTTGATTGTAAAATGGAATAAAATGTATTAAAATTGCTGTAAATGTACTCTGGAGACTTGAAGGTACGTATTCGAATCATGATTGCATGAAAAATGGTTTTTAGATAAAGTGGAGTTTTGAATTCAAATGTACTCTGTTTTCACGATGTTTCTGGATTTTACGTTTTCTGAAATTTCTGGAGTTGGAGAAGGAGAAGCAGTTCTGTGAGAGGAAGATCACGTGACGTGATGGGGCATCACGCCGTGACCTCCCTCCTTGGGAAGTCACGTGGCGTGATGAAGCATCACGCCGTGACCTTCCTCCCTTTGGGAAGTCGCGACGTGATGGAGCATCACGCCTCGCGACCTCGCCTGTCTCCCTGCGTGTCACGAGATTTCATCTCGTGACCTATCTTCCTCTCCTCTCAGGCGTCACGAGACGTGACTGATGGTCACGCCGTGACTGCCTGCTCCTCTGCGTGGCGCTTGAGAGAAACCAGCGTCACGAGACACCACTGCTTGGGTGTCTCGTGACCGGCCTCTACCTGCTGCCCTGTTTTTCTAAAATGAAGTTTTAACTTCTGGTTTCAAGAGTTTTTGCACTACATGACAAATGATTGGATTTAAAATCTGAATTGAAATTAATAATTGCTTAATATTGAGTTGTATACTTGATTAAATAATTAATGTACATAATTTACTAGTTTATATATTACATGAACATAAATTGACTTGAATGTGAATTATTTGTACTTCTGCCTCCAATAATTGATACTGGATATATTTAAATGTTTCTGATTGTATACGTGAAATATGTATTTGCATTTAGTTGTATTTAATATTGATATTGGTGCTTGAATTGTTGAGTTGAGTTTTAAGCCTGAACAAGTCATAGTAGTGGATAAGTAAGCGCTTACTTAGGTCAGTGTGTGTGTGCAGTTGCTATATGATAAAACGTTTTACGTGGGTCTGTTTGGATCCTTGTTTCGATCCTGTATGGGTCTATATGGATTTAAATGCGAGACTTCGGTCTCTATATGAAAAGTACATGTTTGAGACTCATGTCTCTATATGCTTGGGATACTGTGTTCTATCAGTATCCATTTGACCGTATCCACTTCTAGAGAGTATTTTAGACTAGTCAGGCTATATGTGTAAATGTGTTGCATATGTTGAAATGCATTATTGACATGATTACAAGTATATGATGTACATGAATTCTTGCATAACTTTATTTTATGCACCTTGTGTCCGTATACTTGGGATGATGAAAATTATAAATTGAGTACTGAATTGCTTGTATTGTATATTTATGCATGTCAAGTAAGGAATTTGGGAGATATGTTTACATGTAATTTTGATGCCTTTGCTTTTGAATCATTAAATTATTATTGTATATGCATATTGTGCGTTTGTTTTGTTCCTCCCCACTAAGCGTTATCGCTTAGCACGGGCTCTTTTCCCATGCAGGTGGCGAGTTCGGTTCAGAGTCGGATATCTGCTGGTCGGCCACTAGGAGTCTTTTTGAATGAAGTTATTTGAAATCTTCCGCTATAATTTTTGTATATGGCTTGTGTATAGCAAAGTAAATCTTTTGTAAAGGAACAAATATTATTTTTGTATATGTATTTGCTTACGAGCCTCTTTTTGTAAAACGATATTGATATATGTTACATGTAAAAAGGTTTTACTATTAAATGATTAAAAGTTTCTTTACATCTCATTGTTTTTTTGATTATACATGTGTATATGGATTCGTTTATTTGTGTTTGCTCTCGTGGCACTCCGGTATCCTTCCAACGGGGATGGCGGGGTGTTACAAGCGGGGTCCTGGCTCATTAAAAATTTATTATAAAAAATTAAAAATTAAAAATACGTATAAATTATACCATAGAAAGAAAAAAGAAGGATGTGAAAGTGAGAATTATTTCTCTCATTCAATTTGGAAAATATACAGGTATATATACAATTATATTAGAGTTGAAAATAGAAAAAACAAATCCCTAAAATTACGCTACTTTACAGATTGTATAGTTATACAATTTACCTAACATATATCTTAACACTCCCCCTCAAGCTAGAGCATAGATATTGATCATGCCCAACTTGTTACAAATATAGTCAATTCAATTCCCAGGTAAAGCTTTAGTGAATATATTTGCTAACTGGTTCCCTGTTCTGACATATGAAGTTGAGATTGATCTATCTTCTAGCTTTTCCCGAGTGAAATGACAATCGACTTCTATATGTTTGGTCCTCTCATGAAACACTGGATTATTTGCATATAAATAGCTGCTTGATTATCACACCACAAATTCATTGGTTTAGATTGAATAAACCCAATCTTCCTAAGTAAATGACGTAGCCATATAAGTTCACAAGTAGTTTGTGCCATAGCTCTATATTCAGATTCTGCACTTGACCGAGATACAACACTTTGTTTCTTACTCTTCCAAGAGACAAGATTACCCCCAACAAAAACATAGTAGCCAGTGGTAGAACGCCTGTTTGAAGAATCTCCTGTATAATCTGCATCTGTGAAACCTTCTATAGTGTGGTGGCCATGATTTCGATATAGGATGCCACGCCCTGGTGCACCTTTCAGATATCTCAGAATATGTACAACAGTATCCCAGTGTAAGGTTCTAGGAGATGACATGAACTGACTAACAACACTCACTGGAAAGGCAATGTCAGGACGAGTGATAGTAAGATAATTCAATTTTTCTACAACCCTTCTATATTTTTCAGGATCCTCAAATAAGTCTCCATCTTCAGCTTTCAACTCCACATTTGGTATCATAGGCGCATCACATGCCTTTGCCTCAATAAAACCAGTATGATCTAATAAATCCAGACAATATTTTCTCTGAGATAGATAGATCCCTTTATTGCTGCGAGAAACTTCAATTCCTAAGAAATATTTCAATGATCCTAAATCTTTTATTTGAAAGTGGGTCCTAAGGAAAGCTTTCAACCTCGTGATCCCAGTTTTATCACTTCCAGTTATCACTATATCATCCACATACACAACCAACAAAATGCACCCAGAACTAGATGATGTATAGAACACTGAGTGATCATATGCACTTCTCTGTAGGCCAAACTCAATCACAACTGTACTGAATCTCCCAAACCAGGCACGTGGAGACTGCTTCAAACCATACAAAGACTTTTTTAATTTGCACACCTTTTCTGACTCCCTCTGAGCAATAAAACCAGGTGGTTGCTCCATGTAAACTTCTTCACTCAAATCCCCATGTAAGAATGCATTCTTCACATCAAGTTGATTTAGTGACCAACCATAATTAGCAGCCAAGGAGATAAACAATCGAACCGAAGAAAGTTTCGCAATTGGAGAAAAGGTCTCAGAATAATCCACCCTATATGTTTGTGCATATCCTTTAGCAACCAATTGAGCTTTCAATCGAGTAACAGAACCATCAGGTTCACTTTAACAGTAAACACCCACTTACAACCAATAGCCTTTTTCTGGGGGGGCAAAGGCATAAGATCCCATGTATGATTCTGTTCTAAGGCCATCATCTCTTCTTTCATTGCGGTTTGCCAACCATCATGAGCTAAGGCTTCAGCAAGGGACGTGGGAATAGCAATAGAGTCTAGGGAAGCTACAAATGACTTGGAGGAAGGAGATAAAGCATGGTAAGACACGAAAAAAGAAACAGGGTAAGTACATGTTCGTTTACCTTTGCGAAGAGCAATAGGAAGGTCAAGGCTAGCATCTGGTTGAGAGGGAGAATCTGAAGACGAAGCAGGAGGTGTCTCGATAGGCTGGTGCATACATCGAAAATAAACTTGACGAATAACAGATCGAGGGGTAGGAGAAACAACCTGTTCACTGACACTATAAATAAGAAAATCGTCTCCTGAATCGCTAGTGTGCGAAGGAGATGACTCAGAGGAACCAAAGAAAGGTGTATGCTCAAAAAATGTAACATCAGCAGATACCAAATAACGACCTAAGGAGGGAGAGTAACAACGATACCCTTTTTGTTCACTAAAGTATCCCAAAAAGACACACTTAAGAGATTTAGGATCTAGTTTTAAAACCCCGAGGTCGCATATCTTGAACAAAACAGGTACATCCAAAAATTCGAGGGGCAAGATGAAATAGTGTAGATGAAGGAAAAATAAGAGAATACGGAATCTGACCGTCAAGAACAGAGGAAGGCATTCTGTTGATAAGAAAACAGGTAGTGAAAACAGCATCTGCCCAAAAAACTTTAGGAACTTTCATATGAAACATTAAAGCCTGGGCAACCTCTAATAAGTGACGGTTCTTTCTCTCAGCTACACCATTTTATTGTGGGGTAACAATACAAGAAGACTGATGAATAATACCATGCTGGGAGAGATAAGATTTAAAAGTATGTGAAACATATTCTTTAGCATTGTCACTTCTCAAAATACAAATAGATTTATTAAATTGAGTCTTAATTTCAGCATGAAAAGCACAAAATATAGTAAATAATTTAGAACAAGATTTCATAAGATAAAGCCAAGTAACTTGAGAATAATCATCAATAAATGTCACAAAATAACGAAAACTAAGTTTGGAAGTAACATGACAAGGACCCCATACATCAGTATAAACCAAGTAAAAAGACGACTCAACACGTTTATTTAGTCTAGGAGAATAAGATACTCTATGGTATAGCAAATTGACAAGCTTCACACTCTAAAGTAGATTCCCGTGTAAGACTAGGACATAATTTTTATAAAATTGAAAGAGAAGGATGACCAAAATGACAATGAAATTGCGAAAGAGAAGATGAGTTGGTGCATGCAATGGATCGTGGTACAGGCCCAGAAGTCGATTCAAGAGCATACAAGCCATTCACCAGACACCCTTTACCAAGAATCTGTTTCATCCCAAGATCCTGAAAAAGACAATAATTGGGATAGAAAATAACACAACAGGTAAGATTTTGGATAATTTGGCTAACAGATAACAAGTTAAAGGGGAATGATGATAAACATAAAATAGATGATAAAGGGAGAGATTTGGTTGGATTTGCTGACCCATGCCCAATTACAGAAGCAGTAGTTCCATTGGCTAAAGTAACACAAGCTAAATTATCAGTAGACTTGAAAGAAGAGAGAATACCTGTTTTGCCAGTCATATGATCAGTAGCACCTGAGTCAATAACCCAACTACGAGATGAGGTGGAAAGACAAGCAGTGGGGTTACCTATATTAGCCAAAGCTGATATCCCAGAAGGTAACTGCTGTGAATCATATGTAGCAGTTAAGCGAGCATACTCATCTGCTGAAATGGTAACAGAAGGGGGGGACGACTGTGGAATCGGTTAGGATGCCATCCTGAGTAGCTATATTGGCAAACTTTTTATTATGCAGTTGACCTGAGTGCTTGGGGGTTTCCCATGCAAGTTCCAGCAATTTCTTTTTTATGTGCCTCTCAATTCCACAATAATGACATGTGCGAGAGTTACCACTATTCCCAGCAACAGAATCACTACTATTTCCACCTTTGCCTCCACGACTAACATTGGAAGCATTACTAACTAATGCCACTGTATTATTGGGCACCATACCAGAAAGCAAATCACCGTGTTTACAAACTTGAAGTAGACGAGCATAAACTTCAGTAAAAGAAGGGACAGACTCACTAGTTAACAATTGTGTACGTGCCACATCATATTCAGACCCTAATCCCGCCAAAAAACACTGTACCACAATTTGCTCCTCTTGCTCTTGCATTTGCTTTATGTCAGCAGTAATAGGAAACATAGCGCGCTTTTCTTCAAACGCTTGTTTCACTTCAGTATAATATTGGAATAGGGAGCGACCTTTTTGTTCCGCTCGATAAATCTTCAACAAAAGGTCATGAACACGAGACATATCTTGTTTGCAAGCATATAAGAATTCCAAATATTCCCACAATTCTTTAACACTCTCATAGTGATTCACAACATCATCAACAGAAGGATCTAAAATATTCTGAATTTGATTAAATAATTTATAGTCCTCCATTAACCATTTCTTTCTAGCATTAGCCTCATCCTTAGGTGGTGGACTATTAGTTAAGTGGTCTTCTAAATCTACACTAGTTACAAATCTGCTAATAGTTCTCTTCCATTGTGCATAATTTGTACTTCCAGTTAACTTTCGATTGGTAATTTTAGATGAACCCAGCATAATTTTGGTGACTATTTTCTTATCACTAGTCTCCGTCATTTAAAACAATCCCAAACAATTATAGAGCAGACAACGTATATTCAAAACAACTCGTGTAAATGGCTAAACTCCTTAATTACTTCAAAAGGAACAGAATTCCAGTATACTAAATCTCAACAAATATCCACTTTCCTCAACTGATCACCCAAAACAAGACACACAGAGTTGGGCAAAGGACAGACCAACGCCCCAAGAGCCAAAACACTATCAACAGAAGAAACTACCTTAAGAGGATGTCGGACTCTGATCAGAGATGACAGATGACGACCGGAGAAGGAGTCAGAGGTCCAACGAAAAAAGAACAAGAGCAGAACTTGGAGAACAGAGGCTGACGAAGACTTTCAGAGGATAAAACACCATCAACCAGAGGAAATCTCCCCACGAAGACTCCGCATATTGACCGGCGATGACAAGGTGACGCCGGAGACAGAATCGAAAGATCGTCGGATGCCGGACGCACTTTCACGTGCCGGGACGTAACAAAGAGCAGCGAGATGGGAACGGCGCGCGAGGGCCACTTGCGGCTCCAATGGTCGCCGAAAACAGGTGGATCGGTCGATCTGATGGAGGCGCTCCTCCCTGTGGTGGCGGTGAGATAGTGGGTCAGTCACAAACTGGTGATCTGATTCTCCCACGTTACTGACCCAAAGCAGAAGAAAGAACAGCCACAACCCGTGACCCGAAACCCAGAAATTCAACTAGGCAACAGTATCCCAAAACCCAGAAATCAACTAGGCTCTGATATCATGTGAAAGTGAGAATTATTTCTCTCATTCAATTTGGAAAATATACAGGCATATATACAATTATATTAAAGTTGAAAATAGAAAAAACAAATCCCTAAAATTACGCTACTTTACAGATTGTATAGCTATACGATCTGCCTAACAGATATCTTAACAGAGGGGAATGGCCAAAACAACGTCGTTTTGGCCATTGGGCATATTAAAATTATATTATAGTCCATCCTTATTTACTCTTAAACCCTTAATTTTAATTTTTTTACACCATATTTTTATTTTATAAAAATTTTAAAGATGAATTATATGTTCAAAAATATTGGGACATTCAAAATTTAAAAGGTGGCACTTAAAATAAATTAGGGGGTTACCATTATAATTTATATATATATATATTAAAAATAAAATAAAATTGAGGATGTGCCTGTGCACACCCTCAGCATTGAGTGGCTCCGCCACTGGGGATATGGGAAACAAAATGTAGTTGACTGTTGTTTTCAATTCCCATACTTCGCTCCACACTAGTTCCCTTAACAAAATTCCTGTATTTTGAACGACTTCCAGATCTTGTTTCAAAAATAGATCTATTTAGAAAATTATCAACCCTTCGACTCAATGATTGCCTAAGTTGACTCGAAAAAGTAACAAGAATCTGGCTTATTGATGTGGGTTGATAATCACGCCCTGACCCGACAGATGCCTCCCTTCCAATCAAGTTACCATTCGTCGACTGACAGATTATCTTTCTTGACTGGGATGACGATCTCTTTCTTGGATATATGATGGTTGTTATTGACTTATCTCCATATTTTGTAGTGCATCTCCACCAAATTGAGATAAAATTTCAATGTCTTGTCGACTTACAGACTGCTTTAGCTGACTAAGACCTACGTCATTCACACAGAATTGTTGAGGTGCCTCGTTATTTTTCATTTGCACTGCTTCATTTATAATTTGATAATCGTTAGGATGCGTATGTAGACTAGCTCCTACATCACCCTCTGCAACTACAATGACTAATTCCACCACGTTATAATCATCATATCTCCTTAAATTATCATATATTGCATCTATGTCATCATTTTCTACTAAATCCACCGACGTCCAATATAATGATCCTCGATTGAACATTGGTCTCTTGTATATAATTCTAGAAACCACGTCGCTCATACCTAAACCCAATTTGACGTGGATTTTATGAACCAATTCAGCAAGAGTATGCTTATTTTTAAGTCTCAATCTTCTTGTAATAGCATTCGACCCAAATATATCATATTGAAAACCTGTCGCTCCATAACTAATTTTTCTTCCAGTATGCAAATATAATTCGGTATATGTTGACATCTTCCAAGTGCCTATCAGTCAAAATAATTTTTTTTCATATTTTTCCAAAACCAATTGTTCATAATTTTATGTTTAATCCATAAATTAATATTTCACTATTACATGTAATAAAACACTAATATTATTATTACAAAATATCCTAAAATTATAAATTATTTTTACACTTTATTATCACACATGCATAAATTATATAATATTATTACACAATATTTTTGCATAGTATATTATTTGGTAACCTCTAATGAACATAATGTTTAGGCCATTTATTATAATTGTACATTTTTTTTTCTACTTACAGTATCAAAATAAATTTAACCATTATTATTTTTAAATTTTAATAAACAAGTTAAAATTAATAACACTATCAAAAATAAATAATTATACTTAAAAAATTCATTTCTCATTTAAACTATAATAATTATACTTAAAAAATTCATTTCTCATTTAAACTATAATAATAAAATAATATATGACGATAAATAAAAATACTAAAGTTGATATAATATCTGACTTTAATAACTAGTTTCAACTCGTTTTTCTTAACTTGCTGATTTGCAAATTATTTCTGCTTCTAAATAAACAAAACAAAAATAAATAAATACACAAAAGTAATTATAGCACAAATAATAACATATATTAAATTACAAATAATTAATTGTAAATATTATCGATTACAAATAATAACGCTGCAAAAATAATAAAATTTATATGGACACAAAATTTGTGGTTGAAATTTTTTTTCAAAATAATTTCAACTAATATTTTTTTTAAAATTTAATGTACAAATTAAATTTAATAACACTATCAAAAATAAATAATTATTCATTCAAAAATTATTTCATTATTTCCCTTTTTTTTTTTAATCTAAACAGATAGGTTATTTAAATAACAAAATATAATACGTAAATTATACCAAAAATCACTAATAACATTTATGTGACACTAAATTTAATAATAAATATATTACCCATATATAATAATAATAATAATAATAATAATAATAATAAAAACATCTATTGATACTTATAAATGGTTATTTCAAAATATATGACAATAAATAAATATACTTAAATTGATAAAATACCTCACTTCAATAGCTAGTTCAATTTCGTTTTTGTTAACTCGTTGATTCACAGCTAACTTCTGTTTTTAAATAAATAAAATAAAACAAAACAAAATTAAATGTAAATATAATACAAATGATAATTACATACATTAAATTATAAATAAACAAATATAAATCTTACCGTTTTGAAACAATATTAATGAAAGAATTATACTATTGATATGGAGAGGAAATTTTACGATTGGAAATACATGTTGGTGAGCAAGAAAAGATATGAATTCGAACACATATATCAATGACGTCTGACAACGCTATTAAAGGCTGCGTTTTCAGGTCTGAAAACGCAGCAAACTGTTGCGTTTTTAGGTCTGAAAATGCAACAGTTTGCTGCGTTTTTAGACGTCAATCTTACGCCCACCATCTGGTCCCACGCCTCATAACGCAGTCACTGTTTGCGTTTTCAGAAAAAATCCTATTTCTCCAAATAATTTCTGATACAAGCCATTTTTATAAATTTTTTTTAAAAAAATATTATTAAAAAAATTCCCCATTAAATATTTGAATATTAAATTGTAATTTTTTTTTTAGTTTAGAAATTAAATTAAAAAATGAATGTATGTATAGTATACATTTATAATTAGTCCTCAAGCATAACTAAAAACACTTGGTTAGTATGATTAAAGGCTAAAATTTCTTCCAACGGAAAAAAAAAAGGATGCATTTTATAGAGATTTAGACTATTCTATTCACATAATTAAACATCCATATCTATATTTGGAAAAAGACAATGTCCAAATAAATCACAATGGCTACTTTTTTCATTGTCGTTCAGTTCACCGTCACGAACACCAACCCACAGCAATTGATAAACTCTCTAATTGCAATGCATGAAGGACGAAGTGGATATACTTATTATGAAGATGGTGTTGGTGTTGGTGTTGGGATTGGGCAGAGTCATCTTGTAATTGAGGAAAATGGTCTCTGAAATAGCCATTGAATGGTGAGTGGTTCTTGACCTGAATTAATGGATGACGATGATGGTGTATGATTCTTTACCCAAGTTAATAAGGGGAGTTAGTTGCCCTCAGGGAAATAGTGTCATATGGATGATGAGAGGTTAGGAAGAGGATGATCCACTTTCTTTTTCTTTTTAATTCCTGATCAAACTATCATACAAATTTGAGAATTTATAAAATCACAATCCTAAAATAAGACCAACATAATTAGATTACATGTCTACCGCTCATTACTGATTTTTTTTTTTTTTTTGACAACTCACCCATTAGTGATTTATATTTTACCTTAATCAATTTCCTCTTTGCTCTAAATACTTAAAAAATATTGAATTTTGCTAGATAAATAATTATTCTTTATCAAACTTTAATTGTCATAATAATAATAATAATTTAATGTTGATTAAAAAGTAGTGCAAGGCTTCATAGAATATTATTAAGAAAAATATTGTGTTAATTTTGCTTTGTGATTGAATGGTTGGAAAATAATCATCCTCTAAATTTTTGCCAAAATAAATAGAATTATTTCTGTATTTGCTATAAAAAGAAATTCAGCTTTTAAACACAGAGGACAATGCATTATATATATAGTCAGAAATAATAATCTTGATTCTTGATGGTGGCTAAAAGAAAAAAATTGCATTTGGATTCCTAAATTTATATATTGTTTGCTATTACATTTTTAGACTTTTAGTTGTTAACATCAAATTTTTCAATTTTTATTTTCATTTATATTAAATTTAAAATCATTAAAATTTAATAAAATAATAATATATTTTTAGTATATATTGAAATTTTAAATTATTATTTTTTTTTAAATTAAATGTGCATTTATGACGTAGTCAAATGAAAATTTAAAAATTTTAAAAATACATTTTTTTATAAATAAAAATGAAGAATGTGTTCTTTTTAATGATTTGATAGGAAAAATAAAATAATAAGGAATAATAATAAAAAAAAAAGAAGTGGGAATCGGGCGGCCACAGGTGAAGACCATAAACACCAACCACTCCCATGACACCACATTAACCTTTGAAACCATCTCCCAATACCCACCTTCAAAGATAGAATCTTTATGCTCTTCACACAGATCCACCACCATCTATTAATCACAAACTGATTTCAAGATTTTTTTTTTAATTACTATTATTAGTAATTAAGACACAGCGCCATTTCTCTCTTTTCTTCTTCTTCTTCTTCTTTTCGTATCCGGGTTCTGTTGTTTTTCTGACAAACTTTTTGTGTCTTTTTGGATTTCCCCAGTTCGCTTATCTGTAGATTCGTGCCTCTTTCAATGGCTTCGGTCTCTATTCTCTTTCTCTATATTGGGGCTTTGTTGGCAACTCATGGATTTGTTTCAGCTTCTGCGTCGGAATCTATTTGCTACACTGATTCCTCTTTGTTTCTATATAATCTTCAATCTCAATGCCCCCTCTCGATCTCCCCGAATCCTTCTCTCGAGGTGAGTTTTTATTTTTTCCTCGTTTACTTTTGAGTTTGTTCTATCATGGATTGGTTTTCTTTCTTTTTTTGGTGGTTATTTTGATTGTTTTTGAATTTTTATACACTGGTAAAGACTTGTTTTTTGCTCTTATTCGTGGATGAAATGGGTGGTTGGTGTTTTATTTTGATGTTTCAATTTGATGAGATCTCTTGTTGTTTTAAGTTTATTTTGATCTAAGTTAGGTTGATATTTGTTTATGGGTATTTGTTCTTTCTAGGTACAAGGATAATTAATCGTTTAACATCTTAGATATTGATTTTCTGGTTGAATTTCATGGATACGAAGTAAGGTGCGAAATGGACCATTTGACTTGTCGATTCGTTTAATGTTCTCATAAATTCTGATGAAGACAGTACCACGATTTGTCAGGGAACTTGAAAACTTGTGGATTATTTTCCAGAAGTTTGAATTTTACCTTTGTATTTAGAAAAGTGGGAAGTAAAAGTTTTGATTTCTGAATTTATATCTTAATCGTGGAGAACACAGTAATAAGTGTTAAACAACTAGTGGTTTGTTAATCTGGATTTTGGCATCTTTTTTAAAGAGATATATATACATGAGCTTTTTGCTCTGGCAAATCTATGGAAGACGCACAGTTAATGCTATGCTTTGATATTTAAAACTAGATTTGATATTTAAGAAAGATATTGGACACATTTTCAATGTCTATGACCTAGAATTTTTAATACATAAACGCGGAGAAAGAAACAATATTGAAAATATATTCATAGACTTGTAAACTTTGTGTTCCAAATAAATTTTTGAATTATTTTTCCAGCAATACTATTGAGTTCATCAAACTTTTTAAGGGATAGGAGGTTGGAAAGTGTTCTTGTGAAGGAAGATGAGACGAGATAAGGACTCTTTTGGAGAAATTAGGCAAAAGACTGCAGCAGTGTCTGCTAGCTTAAAGTGCAGAACTGGAATGAATCTTAGGGATGTATGCATGAATATTTTTCATTGAAAAGGAACATATTATTAAGATTTTTGTGGGAAAATAAAAGTGGGCGATCATTTTGGCTTCTGATGGTGTAACAAATCATACAAGAATTTCAGATTGTTGAAGAAGGAGCTCTTAGAGTCCCATTCCAGTTCCTTTAGTTTTTGCTAAGCCCATCATCCTTATTAAATGTAACGCTTTAATATGAGAATTAGAGTGTTTTTTCAATAGGAGAAGCCTGCTACTTTTTCTAGTAAAATTTTAAATGAAACAAATGAGCTTGTAACTTCTACTTTGCAGTTTCTTGAAAGTTATGCTACTTGGCTTGTTATTTATTCGTCAATGAAGCAAGTCTTGCTTTGGTGAAATTATCCTGCTTTAGAAGCATGTTTCTCAGCCTTCCCTGACCTATGAATACTGCCGATGTGCTATATTGTTCTATTGTAGACTGTTCCTTCTCCTATGTGCCTATTAGGATTGGTTGGAAGGAGGAAGTCCTCTAAATAGCTATAACTTCATTCTAGGGATAAGAGAAGGTAGAAGAAGGATATATGTTTCTATGTGAGATCAATTGGCTCAAATTTTGTAAAATCCTATTCAAATCAGTATGAAGACCCTTGCGACTGTATCTAAGGATTTTCATATTGTAACCAGGATCATGTAAAACTCAATATTGAGGAGAAGATGAAATAAGAAGTGCCTGCCTATTATAGAGATAAGACAGATTTATTCTAAACTTAACATTGTTTCTCAAAATATCTTTAATTCTCTCTGAATGAGTTTGGGAATGTCTCTTTTTGCTGTGTTTGGGATAATAATTGGAATGTGTCATTGGTTGGAATAACAATTGAACAAAGTTTAACAGAGTTCCGGTTAAATTGGATTTCCTAGGAATGAGTCGTGAATAATTTATTTTCTTATCCTTCATAGTTGATTATATTTGTTTGAATTTGCAATTCAGTTCATTGGTTGAAATGCCAGTTGAACAAATTTTAAAGAGTTCCAGTCAAATTGAATTCCCTACACTATTGCCAAAAAGTACATATGAAAGAGAAAAGGTTATTATCATTTTTGAAACATTGCAGGTAGACCAATAGGCTACTAAAGTGAAGTATATCTCATAATGATTGGCAAAAACAATGAACTAGATATCGGTTTGGTTCCTTTAATCCACTCGTGTGAATTGCAATTTCAGTCCTTATCCATTAATTATATTGATTGTAAACACATGAATTATTTTAAATGAAATTACATAAGATACATTGTGCTTGGATAAGTGGATTCCCAATGAGTTGTGAAATTGGTTTAAGTTATTTAGTTGTGGCATTAGAGTTTCATACTAACTACCCTTGTACTTTTGTTTTTCCTCATGGTAACTGCTTAAACAGATTTAACTTGGTGTGCAGGATTTTCCTGAGTTTTTAATTTCGGATTCAAAGCCTATTCTATCTCTTGATGGAGTTTGTATATGCCTTTATTATCATTTTTGTTCCTTCTTTTTGTTGTTGCTTTTAAAACTTGTAATTAACGCCATTGCCTGACTGGCTTTGTTCTAGACTTGCATGTAATATAATTTGGCATCTACCTATTTTAGTTTTTGTTGCTGCTAAAAATCTATTTTGTGCTCATTTCTCCATTATTACTAGTACTATTATCAAGTGCCTCAAATAATCCTTGTTTAATCTCATTATTGGTACTGAATCATATATTTATCTGCTGCCAATAGGTTGAGGGGAACTTCCTGGACAAAATTTTGAGTTCAAAACAGGGAAGTAGTTACGCATCCGTTCTCTTCTATGCTTCTTGGTGCCCATTTTCCTTGACATGCTTCCTAAATTTGATATGCTTGGTTCAATGTTCCCACAAATAGAGCATTTGCTTGTTGAGCAATCGTCAGCCTTTCCAAGGTGGGATTTCATTAACTTAATCTCCTGAGATTTTGTGTCATTATATAACTTGTTTGGACCTGTAATCTAGGCTTGGTTATGTACTTGCGTCGGAAAAAAAAGTACTGAACCCGCTCAACTTTGAGTTGCACCTCACGGATGTCTAAATTGTGAATTTGATGAACTTTCAAACACCTTATCTCAGAGTTGAACCATAGGGACCTAAATTATAAAGTTGTTTGGTCCCATAACAGTCATACTAGTATTCAATAATTATCAAATTTGGAAGTTCATGTGTCTGAATTTTAATTCAAAGTCGATAGGATCAAATGACTCTTTTTGTAGAGATACAAGGGATAAATAATGTATGAAGTTTAAATTCTTATAACTATTTCTGGTTCCATGTGCTAAGTGTGGGAAAAATGATTAGCCAATATGTTTAGTATGATATGACATGCATGAGTAGCAGTGCCTGTGTTTAGGGGTAAAGTAAACATGAGATATTTGAGATTGTTTTCCTCTCTTTTTAATTTACTGGTGGATCTTTCCTGAACTTTATTGCACCAGTGCATGAAATATGCTCCCTTCCTATCCTTTTTATATTTCTTAGGCATATTCTACAGTTCAATCTATGCTGTTGGCGTTGGAATGCTATAATGTCTACTAATATGTATATCAAATCTCATTCTCAGTGTTTTTTCAAGATATGGAATCCATAGCTTGCCCGCAATACTGATGATCAACCAAACATCAAAGGTTCAATATCGAGGGGCAAAGGATCTCCAATCCCTTGTTCAATTTTATGAGAAAACTACAGGTAATTTTAATGTGATGATTGATGTGTGATCACTGTTTTGACCGTGAGGATTTTCTTTAATGTTTTGAAACCTCAAGCTGTTGATATGTTGAACTGGCCTTGTTTTGTATCAGAACCTTGGGACCGTCAGTCTGAACCCAGTTTTCTTCATCACTAAAAATTTGTTTCCCGTTTTAAAACCTGATTGTTTGTGATTCAGGACTTGAACCAGTTCAGTATTTAGCTGAAAATGAGCCAATTGGTTTGGATTCTTACAAAGAATCAACCATGGATCCCTGGGATGGGTCTTCCTTGGAGGAGATGCTGAAAAGGGAACCCTATTTGGTATTTGCAGTGTTGTTCCTTTGTTTACAAGTATTGCTATTTGCATCTCCAAAAGTATTATCTCATCTTAAGGCCTTCTATCAATCATATGTTCCACATTTCAACTTGGAAATATTTGGCGAGACAAGTCAATTATTTGGCCGAATCTTACATATGATCGATGTGAGGAGGATTTGGACCAGGCTGAGATTATGCAAGACCAGGAACTTCCAGGAAGGTGCCAAAAACTGCCGGGTTTGGCTTCTTCCCTGGCTTCTGTTTCCTTGGGTGAATCTTCATCAGCTAGATCACAGTCGTAATGATCTTTAGGTTATTGCGAAATTTGGATGATTTTAGAAAGGAGCTCACTGAATATATAATGTATCACAGCTGTTTTGATGCTCAAGGGACAGGTAGTCTCTCTCCTTTCCTCGTGTTAAAATTTTATTATGATTAGAAATGATGATAACAGCACAAGCTGATGTTCATGCTTTGAGTTTTAGGAGGAAGTAAACAGGCATGTAAATTTGAGAACAACTCTCTTCTTTTTTTTTTTTTTTTCTTTTTTTTTTTGTATATTATTTTGAGATTTGGAGGATCATCTTTCACACTTCATTTGAATGTAAGCATATTATGTGCTCTCTCTCCTTCCCCCCCCCCCCCCCCCCCCCCCCCCCCCCCCCCACACACACACACACACACAACAAAAGTGGCAATTTGATCAAAATAGCTGAATGGTGTGAATTAAAATCGACTGAAAAAGTTGTAATTTTGAACCTTTGGAAAGGTACCCAGCAAAAGTAGATTTTTATGTGCTCTTACCTCAGCAATATTAATTCATTAAATTATCAATGGGATATAGACAACGTCCTTCTTGTGGAGCTGTTTTTGTTAATGCAACCCATCTATTATGGAGCTTTATTCAGGTTAATGTTAGGCAAAGTCAGGGATGTTAGCCTTTGTTTGGATTGGATGGAAGGAATGAGATTTCAAGGGTTTATTATTTTTGGCGTATAGTTTGTTTCTGTACCAAACAAAGCATAATGGTGCTTGCTGAAATTCTTGGAAATTTGTGTTTGTTGAGATATAATTTGGTAAGGCCAACGTGAATAAAAATAATACTCTCTCACTTTATGTCCACTTTTTCTTTCACCAATATTAAAAAAATGTATTAATTATCTAGTATTTTATTAATTTTTCTTTCTTTTTTTTTTTAAAAAAGTAATAATTTAGTATTCATTTCATTTTTAATATTAGCCATTGTATAGGCATAAATAGAATAAAGTGTTCTTTTCAGAATTTGAGCTTTCAAACTATAAACCTACACGGAAGATAAATATTCGTGCTGAACTATGCTTCAGTTGGGATACATACATACAAAACAAATAAACTACTACACTACAGGAAACCATGAATTAAACATATAATAGCAGGAAACCATGAATTAAACATATAATAGCATAATGCACTTTAAACAAATAATAAATCAAATATTCAATAATACATTCTTTACATTATTAATATCACTACATGTTAACGATGCAATAAACCCTGATTGTTACTATATCATGGCAAATATCACATATAACATAGTACTATAATCAGTCAATGAAATAACAATTTTAGTATAGCCTGAATCAATATAGCAGTAGATAACGGGAACACTGGATGCCACTCGGGTATCGATCACTAGATAAGTATCAACACTAGAGTTATGCAAATCTCGAATCACTAGACATCAAACGGTATCAACACTAGATACCAAACGAGTATCAACACTAGCAGCTGCGAACAACAACCCTTATAGGCATACATATCTATTCACGATTCGATTACAGGCTAACAACTAATCCATCCAATATTCACTTTATTATAAAACATTGCATTTTCGCATGGATTAGCACATTTATGGATCCCATATGCATAATCATTCAAAAGCCATATAATACTTCACACAAAAATAGGACAACCATTAATCATCTTACAAACTTAGCTACATCACGTTCGCGACCCTTGTCGTGCTCGTGACAAACTCTACTTAATCCTTCTGTTGCGCTCTCGGCTTAAGTCACGCACGCGACAAAATATACAAAAAATTTCTGTTGCGCTCACGCTAAAACATGATATGGCAATTTTTGCCCTATGGAGCCTTCTGTTGCACTCGCGGCAAAACTTGAACTAGATGCTCAAACTCCATTTCACAAACCTCATTTCAAGCACTTTCCTATACTCACATACATAACTTCTTAAACCAACCCAAACATCATTTTAGTCAATAAGCCTTTCTAACCAAATGATCACCTACATGTTAATTTTCTAATAACACAACTTATAACTAACATAACCAGCATGCAAACAATCAAAACATAATATCACTTCAATTTAACAACAAAATTTCATCAACTCAACAATACAATCTCAAGTACAATTTAACAACTAAAATAGCTGATGAACTCTTCAAACCCACATTTTCCCTCAATCTAATCAAACATGCATCTATTAAAAGGTAAAAAATTCAAACCTTTAAAAGTTATCTCCTCCAACTTCACAAATCAAGTAATATTCTTTTTACCCTTTAATCTCTTACTTGATTATCCAACTTCAAACCAATAAAACCCTTGAATGAGATGAAAAATAAAGAAAGAATTCCAGCAACTAATCCTTAGATGAACTTAACTAAGAACAAAGGAAAAGAAGAAAAGAAAACTAAATTTACCTTAGGATAGAGAGAGCTAGCTGGCCAAATGAAAAACAAATGACAAATTTGCCTCTTCTCATTCAATATATGTGCATGCAAATGTTAGGTGGCAAACCCACCACATGCCACTTGTAATCCACTAAAGGTTATTTAACCCTAATTAATCATCACTTAACGTTAATCATATAAAATTACATTTTAGTAACCTAACTTATTAATTTCATACAATTAGATCCTTAATTTTCAATTACACTTTAGTTCGAAAATTATAAATTCTAAATCAAACTCTTCTACTCACTCTAATCATGCACAATGGTACTAAGGTGGTTTTCGGGTCATTACAATTCTGTAAAAATATTCTTTATAGTAATTCACTAAAATATTGTATCAATTTTCTATATTTGTATATTATTTTTTTATTAATTATTTCTTTTTTAACTATATATATATAAATAAATAAAAAATTTAATTAACACTCCTAAAATTTAAAAATTGATACTTTTGAGGTCAAATAAAATATAATTAAAAATTGAGAATTAGTAAAATATTTAGTTTTAGAGTTAACTTGCAAGGCACTCGTAACAGTGTTGTGCACAGCTAGAATTAAATATGAATGATACTACAACTACAAGCTTTTGCCTCTTCAAGAAGACACAACATTAATGGAGAACATGCACGTCAAAGACACTGACTTTCAAGCAAGTTTTTCTCTAGAAATTGTTACTTCTGCAATTTAGTATAATCATGCACAACACTTGTTCAATTTTTTATCCATATCATCCCCTATTTTTTTACCCAAACTCAATTTCATAATAATAACCCTTTTATAATTCACCCAACTGTCATATTTTTTATAACTTTATAATTTATTTATATAACGTAGATATAAAAATAATATATCTACATTATATAAATAAATTATAAAATTATAAAAAAATAAAAATATTTTTTTATAGTTTATGTATAAATTTTTATTTTTAATGAATTTTTAAAAATAAAAAATAATATCGATATATTCATAATCTATTTAACAATAATTTATTTGAATAGTAATTCAATATAATCTGATCTATGAAATTTTGACACATTGATAATCCAATCTTTCATGATTTAACTCGTTTGCCACGTATAAAAGCACCGCAAATTAAAATAATTCATGATAATAATTTAAAACCTAAAAATCATGGTGGGGATAAACTCGTAGATTTGTTTCTTTATGAAAATTAGAAGTTGTAAGCAATACTATTTCCTGTCCTGAGAAGATGCTTCTTTGTGACTAAATCCCTATCAGTAGTAGGCATCCATCAAGAAGGAGCTTTAAGTGTTGAAGAAGCATGATCTTTAATCTTATATTTAATTAACTAACTCCATAATTTGGATTCAAATCTATCAAATTATCAACTGAAATAAGATTATATTTAACTAATCACTGTTGAGATTGATTTAAAAATAAAAAGACACCAGGCTATATGGACAGTTGTATGGAGCTTTCGCTTTCATCTTTTATCTTTTTCTACTTTCCCTGTTCAATAACTCGGCAATCACTTTCTTTACAAGCAAAACTTTAACAAGTAACCCAAACTACTCTCCTTCCTTTCACGAGTCTAAGACTCTTCAACGAATCTCTAGCACAAGGAATAATAATTTTATTTTAAAATTGTTTTAATATAACAATTTAATTTTTGTATTTTTAAATTAATTTTTACCTTTAAATTATTTGAAATCGGAAGGTATTAGCTCTTATATTTTTTATAGTATGTAATTTTTCCTCGGAACACATAATATTTTATATGATTAATTGGCAAATGAGATAATTAACAATCGTTTTATTTAAAATAGTTTAGAGAAAAAATTAATAAATAAAGAACAAAGATAATTTATGTCTCTAGACATCGAAAGATACCAAAAAGAAGGAACATATGGGCTCCTTCTGAACATGTTTTGATGACTATTGTCCAATTAAATACACCCCAAACTAACATTTTATTAATCAAACTTAGTTATATAAAAAACTATGAGAAAAAAAAATTAAAAATGAACACTTCCGAAGAAGGTATTCTCTTGAGTGGGTCCCAGTTGGGCCACCTCTTAATTGTCAGGATTTAGAAGGATAAGATCATAAAAACATGTAAGATCCCTCTGGTTGAATCTTAAAACCCAACAAAGGGCAAGAGGACATCATCACCATCACCATGGTGCGGTGGCCTTAGCTCTCTTGTCTCTCGTTCCTACTGAAATTTCAACACTAAATTCCATGAAAAGCACACTTTTTTTGATCAATAAATCAGACCCAAAGTCCTAATCTTTCTTTAAATCCACAAACATATCGACCCATCTCTTTGATCCAATTTCACTGCCAAAAGTTTCCATCTTGAACAAAAATGGATATTGAAGAGTGGGAAATTCTACCCAGAGGTGGGTTTCTTGATTACCATGAAGATGGTGGAAAAAAGAACTTTGCTGTAGGCAATCGTAGCTCAAACCCGAAAAGTATGTTCAATATGAACTACTTTGTTTGCCCATCTTCTCCACCAAGAAATTCAAGACCTAATCAAGTTGTTCCAGTTCCATTTCAGTTGGAACCCACATCAGTAACAACTTCTAAAGATCAAGAAGATGGATCGAAGGTGCCTATTGACATAAAGGAGGTGCCTTTAGAAATCAAGGGTCCTGATTCAGTATCAAAAGAAGCTGATCAAGACCCAATTTCTCAAGTTTTCTTCAAGAAAATGAAGGAAAATGAATTTGTCGACATGAAAATGGACTCCCCAAAGTCTCCCACTAAGGGGTATGTCCCTCCTCAAATTGATGCTGGTAAGTTTGATTTTGAGGATAAAGGTGAGATCTTGGAGACCAAGATAAGTTCCCCAAGAATCAGGAATGAAAAAGAAAACACCAAAGTTGAAGATGAGGTTATTTGGGAGGAAAATAATGGTGGGTTGAATTTGTGGAAGTGGAGCTTGAACGGGATTGGAGCTATTTGCTCCTTTGGTGTTGCAGCTGCTACTGTTTGTATTATCATTTTTGGAAGCCACCAAAGGAGCAAGCAGCAGCAACAGAACCAAAAGCTCAGGTTTCAGATTTACACTGATGACAAGGTTTGTTTCTAGTTCTTTCAAGTACTTTTGGGAATTCTTGATTCATCTCAGTTCTGATTCTGTACCAGAGTATGAATCTTTGTGCATATTTAGTACTAATTTCTCTGACTTTTAACAGGATGTTTTAGGATCCTCAATTTAATATCTTGATCAAGTAGATCATAATGTTTTAAGATCCTCAATTTGAAATCGTGATCAAGAGGAACAAAATATTTTAGGATCCTCAATTTGATCTTTGATGAAGTAGAACTAAAGTTGCACGTTCAATCACTTCACATTCTAAATAGAGCTGTAAGAACCAAAAGATAAAGATAATTTCTTGTTAAATGTCAATCTAAATGCATATGTTTGATTCAATTTTCTTTATCTTTGATCTGATTTAGTATTAATGAGTCAATTTAGTGATTCTTAGAACTAATGCAGCCCAACTGTATATGTGGCAGAGGATTAAGCAAGTGGTTCACCATGCAACAAAATTCAATGAAGCAATTACAGCAGCAAGAGGAGTTCCCATTGCTAGAGCTCATATAACATATGGAGGTTACTATGAAGGTCTTTGAAGCAATATGTCTCAAAAACCCACCAAATGTTTGGCATTTGATATGCCTATTATGTAAAAATATTATACATAGAAAGTTTTCATGATGTTTTGTACATAAAGATATATTGTATGAGATGGTTGTTAAGTAGATTCTGATGAATCTTGTTTGTCATAAGAGATCCCTTATGGTTATGTAGAAATGTACAAGCCAATTATAAGAGGTTGGTATCTTTATTGTGATCCACTTGTATCACTAGCTGAAAGTTTGTATTTTGGCCACTGGTCCTTGCCATTTGTCTGCTACTCAAGTCGTCCCAGATTTGCATTATTATGCAGGATCATCATATCATGAAGATAAGTATTTATCAAGTATCCCACTATAACTGGTTAAGAGAACTGCTTAAGATGGTTTAAACGTTTTTTGTTGATCAAATGAGTAAATTTGTTTTCAATATTTGATAAGAAAAATATAATTTTATTTTTAATACTTCAACCGGTATAATATTAATTTTTTATATTTTAAAATTAATAGAATTTTGCCTCTTTTAGATTTCAATTGAACAACCAAACATGTGGTATAATAAAAGTGATTTGAAGAAATTTTAAAATATGAAAGGTAATATCGCTAGCACTGAAATATTAAAGTTAAAATTGTTATCTTTATCAAATATTAGGAGTAAATTTGTAATTGAAGCTATTTTTATTTTACGGGCTAATTTTTAGAATTAAATTAAATATAAATTTATTTTTTAATTTTGTATCAGAGTAACCGGTCTTACGGTATGTTAAGTACTCATCCTTATGGTGAGTTGAACAAATTATCAACTCACCAAATAGTTTTAAAAATTGAATTAGACCTAAAATATATTATTCAAAATAATATTAAAAAGTTTGCATATAATTATTATGTACATTGACAAAGTATGATATTCTTTTCTAACATGTAATTTGACCAAAGTATTAGTAGAAATTAAAATTGTTTCAAAGTATAAATATGTATTATTTTTCATGCTAATTTTGACTCTCTGGCCCATTAGTTGATATTATGGCCAAATATGGATGGAAGGCAGGCAGGCCTTAGCGTTGAAGATATTTTTAAATTAAGGGAAAGAAAATGAGTGATTGAAAAAGAGATTTTATGGAGTGATGACCCATTTAGAAAGAAAGTGAGTCACTCTACTGATTTAATTACACAAAATAAATGACAGCTATTTAATTCTGAAGAATGGGGACAAATGATGTGAGATCCCTGATTGGAACTATACATTGGGTGCCATGTATGTAGAGGACAAGCTTTAAATCATCGCCAATTGGTGGGGATCTCCCCACACAAACTTCAACCACTTGCAAAATTACAAAAAGAAGAAGAAGAAGAAAAATCAAGAATTATACAAACGAGAAAAGAGAAAAATGTTTGAATCTTAATTCTTGAATCTTGATTTTTTTCTATTTTTTTAGTTTGGATGTCAACAGTTACGTCACGACCCAATCAATTTAATTTAAGGGTCCACTACTAGTTATGCTCCGTTACGCAATTATACACCTTTTTTTATTATATAAATACCCATAAATACATATGTATACTTATTAGGTTACCCACTTTGTGTCGGTTCTTTTTGCATTTTTAAAAATTGTCATTAAACAATTTTTTAAAATATTCCTTGGAGATTATAATTAAAAAAAAATAAAATTTGACGTGGATAGCGAAGTCTACTAAGATGCAAGGAATTTTTGCTCCATTTTTTTTATGATACAAACAAATGGTAATATAAATTAGAGGAAATTATGCATTACACCACTTCCAATTCTTTTTTTTCAAAAAATACAAGCATTTATTTTTTTCGAAATTTTTATTATAAAAATACTACAATTTTAATATTAAACTTTCATATATTCTACAAATACACCTATTAAAAAATCCTATATTTAATATTTTATAATTTTAAAACATAAAAATTAATGAAATAAATCCTAAAAAAATTGTGTGTTTTAAAATTCTAACAAAGAAAACAAAATTTTTAGAATAGGTGTAGTTTTGAGAATGAAAGCTAAAAAAAGGATAATTTTATATAAAAAAAATCTCCATATATTTCTGCAAAAAAGTTGTCAAATGGGTATATTTATGTAAGAATCACTACAAATTAATTATGGGCAAGAGGGGAATTCATTGGTTGGACCGGACCAGAGTTATAAAAAGACAGTCCAACCCATAAGACGATGGTTTGAGTTTCTATTCATCATAAAAAACTGACATACACTACCTCTTTATCTCACTTTATATTTGTAGTCTCCAAATTTCATCACTAAAATGATATAATTTTATTGATAATTCATAAAATTCAGTTTTAGAGGTTTTTCAATATTGAAAACTGAATGAATAACTGAATTTCCAATTCAAAACTAAACCGAATAAATCAAATAATTTTCCATCCAATCCGATTTGATTTTCAGTCTAACCTGGTATGATAAAAACCGTTTCAATTTTTAGACAGATCTTTTAATCCTAATTGTCATCGAGATTCGAATAAAATCGAATTCGCCAATATAATGACATAAAAACAATAATGCAAAAAATTCTGACACAAAAAAAGAAAAAATCCGAACCAAAACTTGGACAATCTGATCCGACTCTATTTGCCAGATCTAAACAAACTTATTTTTATTAACCAATTTAAACCGTAATCCAATATTGTTAGAAGTCTGAACCAAAATAATTTTAATCTAATTTTGCCTTATATTTTTTCCATTCAAATCATTTAAAAATCTTTTTTTTTTTACGCTATACTTTTTAGATCTACAACTACTTTACAATCAATCAAATATTTACTTAAAAAAAATAATAATAATTCATATAACAAAAAAATTCTCATATATACGGCGACAATCTTAAAAAAAAAAAACAATAACTAATCCACTTCCAATACGACATAAACTCCTGCCAAACGAAATCAAGCAAAGCCCGCACATTCATAGCAATTTTTGACTCCACGCAAACCTTCAAATATTAGTCACACAAATAACCCAAAAAAATTTAGAATCTTGAAATCTGATATATTCACCCAAAATCACCTAAATTCCAAATCAATTCAATACGAATGCATGACCCAATTTTTTTTAAATAAATTTTTTTTATATCATATTATGTTATTGCAGTAAATAACATAATTAACCGTGATCAGAGTTAATAAAAAATAACAAAAAATTGAAAATCTAACCAATTAAACAAAAAAATAAAATAAAATATATCAAATAGCTTAAGGTTTGATCTTCAATTTTGATCTAATTTTTAATTGACTCAACCTGAAAGTGAACCAAAAAAAGACTCTGAAAATTCAAAACTGAAAAGAACTTACTCAAAGTGACCGAAATCCAATCCGGTCGATTCCAAACCATTTACTAGATCTACTGCACATTAATAACAATAATAATAATATTGCCACCCATTTTTTCCTCCAAGAAAAAATAATAACAATACCGCGAAGATCTAATAATAAGGGCATTCTAAGATGGATAAATGCAAGAATAATTAAGCAGGTATGCATAAAGAAATAAATTAGAATCAGAACCAATGAAATTTAGAAATAAATCTTATATTGCATATAAAAATCAAATAATAATGGGCATCCATGAACAAAGGTAGTGCTTTTGTCAATTATCAAACACCGTTTTGGGAAAGAAAACAGAAATACTTTGGGACAAAGATCTGACTAGATCATTTTGGGAAAGTTTTCCCCGAAATAGGGTGAAGGAGGAAATATTTCTTAGAATGGGGGGGTAATTAGGTCAATGCCGCAGTATTGACCCGCGGCATGTGTCAGGTACCGCAGGGGTCACCTGCGGCATCTTACGTCACCAGAAGCTGCGGCATTTGACCTGCAGGGAGCAGCTCCCAAGCTGCTCCCTGCGTCGCTGCAACAAGGTCAGTCACGCGTGACTAGCATCCCAAATAAGCAATGTTATTAAAACCGGACCGGATATAGAACCGGCAAGGCTGAGGGTTCGTGGTTCGACCGGTTCGACCGGGTTCAACCGGGTTTTTTTCTATTTTTTTAAATATTATTAATTGGTATAATTTTTATAAATACTACTACTCAAATAAAAAAAATTCATCAAAATATTTAGTATATATCACAAATATACTAATAATAATATTTTTTTCATCTTTTATTTTTTTTAAAAAAATTATTACTTGATTAATTTAAAAATTAAATAATTTAATAACTTTAGGTGAAATTAAAGAAAAGGGTAAACAATTATTTTTAAGTTAACCAAATTTAATAATTTATTCAATTTTTATTCTATTATATTTTATTAAATTATTAAACCATTATATTATTTTTATTAAATCCAAAGGTAATTAAATAGTAAAAAAATCAATTATTTGCTAAATAAAACTTATTAGATTATTTATTTTTTATTTTTATGAAAATAGTGCTAATTTTTATTAATTATTTTAAATTAAAAGCATTTTTTCAAAAAAAAAAAATATAATAAATTGTTGACCGGTATTTGACCGGTTCTGGCCGGTTCTCCGGTTTTTCCCGGTTCTGGCCGATTTTTTCCGGTTCAATCCGGTTTTTTCCCAGTCCGGTTTTCTAGTGTTGAACCGACCGGTTTGCCAACCGGTTCGCGGTTGAACCGGTTGAACCGGCCGGTCCGGTTTTAATAACCATGCAAATAAGTGATGAATATATTGAATTGAAGATTTTTGAGAGTTTTGTCCCCTTTATAAGGGGTGAGTATATCCCCTAAGCCAGAAAAAATTGTATTCCTTCTCTTCTTTCTTCCTTTATACATTGTTCATCTGGTGCATTATTGTATAAACATCACCCAAATATTTTATTTTTATTGGTAATTATATTTTTATGTAGCAAAAATCAAGTGTAAGTAATATTTTTAACGTTAATTTATAATTATTGATACGATAATATTTTTAATCAAATATTTAACTGTGTTATATTTGATTTTGTCGGTATTTATTTTAGCGTATTAGTTACAAAAATAACAAAAGGCAAGTTATTATTTTCAGTTTTATTTGATAAAACCAAATATAATAGGGTAGAACAGGAGAAAAAAATGAGGCAATAAAAATTATGCAACATGAATAAAAATTAGAATTTTTTTTTTAAAGTGTAAAGTAATATTATTTAAATAATATGTGCGGAACAATTTATTTATTATTTATGTTTGTGAAAGTTAAAATGTAAATATTATATTTATGTCAGCAAGTCGGTGGAATAGCAAAAAAATAAATTTAATTTTGGAACATGATAAGCAAATTTTTGTAGCCTTTAATACGGAAATAATATATTTATGTAATTAAAACTATGAAACATGAATAACAATTAGTATTTTACATGTATTATATAAGTGTGAAATAATTTTTTTTTGCATAATATCTGCGAAAAAATTTATTTTTTGCTTATGTCTAGTTAAGTTAAAAAGTGAATTTGTTATATATATGAGTAAGTTGTTGGAATGGAAAAAAATAAAATAATTTTGCACAATTAGTTTAATACAGCGGTGTTTGAGAATAATAGTATGTGATGAAATATTTAATTATATTATTTTGTGTTATGAAGGAATAATTTCAAATATCTTGAAGACGTAGTGAATAAAGTATTTATCTATATTATTATGTTTAATGCAATATTTAATTTTGTAATGTAATGTAGTAATTTTATGTGTAATGTAATGTATTATAGTAATAATTTTTATTATAGTATAGAAATATGGTTAAATTATAAATATCTAACAAATAATATTAATATTATTTGTTTTTATATTTTATTATTTGAATATATAATTGTTGAAATAGCAGAAGTGAAAATAATGGTTGTTCGATTAAAAATATATGTAATAAAAATAAAAGTATTTTTTGTTAATATGGAGTAAAATAGAATAATTTATATATTACGTATTTGTTTATGTGGAGGAAAAAATTTATTTATACATAAGTAAAAATTACAGTTACATTTGTTTGTAGTTTAAAAAAAATGAATCGATTCAAAAATCGGCAATATATAAATTCGGATCCAATAGTTGATGAGCTGTTGAAGTTGCATGGAAAACACCGGGCAGATGCTGTTTGGAGTAATAATGTATGTATAGTTACGAGACACGTATTTACAAATATTATTAAATTTTAAAAAAAGTATATAGTGATAGAAGAATGTGCAATTGAAAGTTACTAATTTTGATGGTTGAACATGAAGCGTTGTTTGCACGCCGATCTAGTGTAGAGAGCTCTTATAGGAACACTGATCCAAGAATAGTGTCATACCTTAGATTGGCAGGATTTTACGGTATTGCATAAATTGGGGTAATAAATGTGGACTGCCAATTAATAACTGCACTTATAGAAAAGTGGAGACCGGAGACACTTTTCATCTTGATGTAGGTGACGCAACAATAACACTTCAGAATGTTGGAATCCTGACCAGTCTACCTATTAAAGGAATGGCTGTCACAGGACATTTGCAGTACGATTGGCCGGATGTGCGTGGACGGCTATTGGGGCAAGTTCCACCAGAAGATGTTCTGAAAGGCCAGCAAGTTAAAATGACATGGCTAAGTCGAAATTTCAGCTCGTTACCCGCAGGTGCAAATGATTATACTGTACAATATTTTGCCCGTGCATGGATATTGCGGTGTATATGGAGATTGTTATGTCCTGGACAGTCGAACAATTACATCCACTTAATGTGACTCCCGCTTTTAGAGCATTTAGATCAAGCGGGGAATTATAGTTAGGGGTCGGCTTGCTTGGCATGGTTGTACAGGGAGTTATGTCGTGCCACCAGTCCAAGTGCAAATGGACTAAGCGTTTATCACCAACTGATTCAGTTATGGGCATGAAAAAGACTTCCTCAGTTGCACCTTACATTTTTGGACAATGTTGTGCTTAATCAGACAATGCCATATGGCTTTAGGTAATATATACCTTACCTAAAGTGATATTACATTGTCTGATTAACTTCAATATTGTCCAAAAATATAGGGCGCAACTGAGTAAATTTTTTCCATGCTCATAACTGAATCAGTTGGTGATAACCGCCTAATCCATTTGCACTTGGACGGATGGCACAACATAACTCTCTGTACAGCCACGCCAAGTAAGCCGACTCCAATTATAATTTCTCGCTTGACCTAAATGCTTTAAAAGCGGGAGTCACATTAAGTGGATGTAACTATTTGACTGTCCAGGACATAACAATCCCCCTATACACCGCAATATCCACGCACGGATAAAACATTGTACAGTGTAATCATTTGCGCCTGAAGGTAACGAGCTGAAATTCCAACTTAGCCATGTCATTTTAACTTGATGGCCTTTCAGAACATTTTTTGGTTGAACTTGCCCCAATAGCCGTCCACACACATCCGGTCAATCGTACTGCAAATGTCCTGTAACAGTCATTCCTTCAATAAATAAACCGGTCAGAATTTCAAAATCCTGAAATGTTATTATTGTTTCACCTACATCAAGATGAAAAGTATGTGTCTCCGGTCTCCACCTTTCTACAAGTGCAGTTATTAATTGGCAGTCCACATTTATTACCCCAATTTGCGCAACACCGTAAAATCCTGACAATCTAAGTTATGATATTATTCTTAGATCAGTATTCCTATAAGAGCTCTCTATACTAGATCGGCGTGCAAACAATACTTTATGTTCAACCTGCAAAATTAGTAACTTTCAATCGCACATTCTTCTATCACTATATGTTTTTTTTAAATTTAATAATATTTGTAAATACGTGTCTCGTAACTATACATACATTATTACTCCAAACAGTATCTGCCAGGTATTTTCCATGCAACTTAAGCAGCTCTTCAACTATTGGACCCGAATCTATACATTGCCGATTTTCGAATCGATTCATTTTTTTTTAAACTACAAACAAATGTAACTGTAATTTTTACTTATGTATAAATAAATATTTCCCTCCATATAAACAAATATGTAATATATAAATTATTCTATTTTACTCCATATTAACAAAAAATACTTTTACTTTTATTACATACATTTTTAATCGAACAACCATTATTTTCACTTCTGCTATTTCAACAATATTCAAATAATAAAATATAAAAATAAATAATATTAATATTATTTGCTAAATATTTTATAATTTAACCATATTTCTATACTATAATAAAAATTATTACTACAATACATTACATTACACATAAAATTATTACTACATTACATTACAAAATTAAATATTGCATTAAACATAATAATATAGATAAATACCTTTTTCACTATGTCCTCGCGATATTTGAAATTATTCCTTCATAACACAAAATAATATAATTAAATATTTCATCACATACTATTATTCTCAAATACCGCTGTATTAAACTAATTGTGCAAAATTATTTTATTTTTTTTCATTCCAACAACTTACTCGTATATATAACAAATTCACTTTTTAACTTAACTAGACATAAGCAAAAAAATAAATTTTTTTCACAGATATTATACAAAAAAAATTACTTCACACTTATATAATACATGTAAAATACTAATTGATATTCATGTTACATAGTTTTAATTACATAAATATATTATTTTCGTATTAAAGACTACAAAAATTTGCTTATCATGCTCCAAAATTAAATTTATTTTTTTGCTATTCCAAAGATTTGCTGACATAAACATAATATTTACATTATAACGTGCACAAACATAAATAATAAATAAATTGTTCCACACATATTATTTAAATAATATTACTTTACACTTTAAAAACAAAAAATTTCTGATTTTTATTCATGTTGCATAATTTTTATTGCCTCATTTTTTTCTCCTGTTCTACCCTATTACATTTGGTTTTACCAAATAAAACTGAAAATAATAACTTGCCTTTTGTTATTTTCGTAACCAATACGCTGAAATAAATACCTACAAAATCAAATATAACACAATTAAAAATTTAATTAAAAATATTATCGTATCAATAATTATAAATTAACGTTATAAATATTACTTACACTTGATTCTTGCTACATAAAAATATTATTACCAATAAAAATAAAATATTTGGATGATGTTTATACAACAATGCACCAATTGAACAATGTATAAAGGAAGAAAGAAGAGAAGGATTACAATTTTTTCTGGCTTAGGACATATACTCACCCCTCATAAAGAGACAGAACTCTCAAAAATCTTCAATTCAATATATCCATCACTTATTTGGGATGTCAATCATGCGTGACACTGTTCACACGTGTGACTGACCTTGTTGCAGCGACGCAGGGAGCAGGTCAAACGCCGCAGTTGAAGGCTGTGGCATATGACGTCAGTTGCCGCAGGTGACCCCTGCAGCATCTATCGGCACCTGACACATGTCACAGGTCAATCCTGCGGCATTGACCTAATTACCCCCCATTCCAAGAAATATTTTCCCCTTCACCCTATGTCAGAAAAAACTTTTCCAAGATGCTGTAGTCAGATCTTTGTCCCAAATACTTTCTACGTATTTTTATTTTTCCTTTAGGAATTTTATTTATTTTTTTTAACTAATGCCACTATGTAAACAAAAAAGAAAAAAGTGTATGCACAGAATCAAAATGAACTTGTTCAAAATTAAACGGCGGTTTATTAACACCTACCAAAACATAACAAAAATAGATGCAATTATATTTTTTTCCCTTGCTTAAAAATGCAATTATTGGTAAATATGCTTTCAAGAAAATGTGGGGAAGATGATTGTTGGTAGATTTCAACGGTAGAAATTGAAAACCAACTGCCCATCTTCCCGAGATCTAATATTGCAGGGAACTCTTTCGGATTCAAAGTGCATTTTCTTAAAGCACAACGCCGATACACACCATCCCTGCTTTCTCATCATCCATAACCACAATTTATCAAAATTTTATAAATTAATGCTATGATCTTAAGGATCCAAAAAGAAACAAGGAAAACATAAATTGATCCCATAGTAGAGAAGAAACAGAGAAGTTAAGAAGATACTAATAACATTACCCGTAGTGCTAGGTGGATCAAAAAATTGTGAATCAATAAGAAAAAATAGGTTAACAGAGACAAAAGTAGTATACTTTTGAAACAAGTCAAGCATTTCACCTTTAATTCTTATTATTATCCATCAATAAATACCCATGACATATTATCAACATATTGCATTTTGAATACATGATAAACCATGGTTATAATTATAAGACGTGCATAGGGATGTGTGTACATACATATATATATATGTACATACATATATATATATATGTACATATATATATATATATATATGACAAGTTTTCAGCAAATGGATCCATCCTCAAACAAGTGAGAATTACCTTATCTACCTGGAACCATCTCCATCCTCAACAAATGCTTGACAGCTTCTCAAAATTTGCTTCACTTCGTAGGAAAAGACAGAACATAAAACAGTGCATCCACATTCGCCTAAAGAATGACGAAAGGTGAATGCACTATTTCATAAATACCATTAATGTACATACAATTTATATTTCCATTCTTACAATTAAACTATGTTGCCAAAGGCATTCGATAAAATAAATCAAACTATACATAGAAGCTAACCAAAATCACTATAGTTGAAGAGAATTGTGATCTGGCATCAGAATAGCAATATGTCAACAAGACTCAAATGAGTCACTCAGTCCCGAAAGATGGTTATTTCCTTTTGAGAAGGCCTAAATCGTGAAAAATATAATCTTTTTTTTTCTCTTGCGACAATTAGTAACCTAACAAGCCGTGAAACAAATTCATTGACATAGCCAAATTCACCCATAAGTAAGGTACATAGAAACATGTTCCCTGCCCTCAAACTGATTCGGAGAAGGAAAAAATTTCCCATTATCATCAGCCTCTGTCGGGACTGAATGGCATCTCAATCTTATGCTCTTTCAATTTTTGTGAGGCTAATAATAATAGTGACATACCATGAAAATCCTAATCTGTTTAAAAAAAAGCATCAATTAAATATGCGAATCAATCTAGGAAAGGAAGAGAGGAAATTTCCTTACCCTCAAACCGATTCAGATTGATATACGCCTCTGTCTGAACCAAACGGCATCTTTTAAAATTAACCTTATGGTTATTCTGGAGGCAATATTTATAGCATAGATAATTCTGAAAAAAAAAATAACAAAAAAGAAGAAGAACTAAAGAAAGAAAAATGAAGATCGAGACAACTCTTGCTGAAAATGTCTAAGGCTGCTTGGAGGGCGATTGATGAACAAAATAACAAGATCGCCCCCTCAAAAAGGCCTTGGATGAAACAATTTGATTTCTGCCTCTTAACTAAGCCGGTTATGAAATTGTATTTTGATTCAAATGGCTACTCTAGAGGCAGTTCTTTGATAGAATACGAGCGTCAAATGAGCTCTCCATGTAAGAATAGATTACAGGTAAGCTAGAGATGAAAGAAGAAGTTGGCGTCGCGCAGCAAATTAGGGTTTGCAAACTCGGGGTTTTGTTAGGGTTTTATCTTAACGGAAGGAAGCACTCAGGCTTTTAGGGCTGAATTACAATTACTAAAATACCCTCATATTCTGTAATGGGAGAAGAACCCAGCAGCCCTAACTTCCTTAGCCCAAAACCAGCCCACACAAAAGGGACATTTTTATTTTTGGGGTGTTTTAAAAAAATATTTAGATTTTTAGGGTGTTTCAAAACTTATTTTGAGAATTGGGGTATTTTGCCCATTTCCGCAAAAATTTCTTGCGAAAATGGACAATCATTTTTTTTTTTAAATTTATGGGAAAAAGCTGCAAAATGCAGCTTTACCCCAACCCAATCCATTTCCGCAACAAGTTGTTGCGGAAATGGATTTGATTTAATTTAATTTTTTTTTTTTTTTAAATGGGGAAGCTAACAATGGGGAAGCTGTTAGCTTCCCCTCAGCCAACCGGCAGCCAGTTGGCTGCCGGTTGCCCCCCACCCACACGCAAAAAATAAAATCCATTTTTTATAATAAAAAGATATAAATTCAATTTTATTTTTTATTTTATTAATATGAATAAATATTTTTCTTACTCAATTCAATAAATAGGATAAAAAAAATTATAATTTAATGACAATTTATTAAAACAAAAAATTAGTAATATTTGTCCAATTAAAATAATTCAAAATAAAAATAATATATTTATTATTTGCATAATTAAAATTGAATAATATATTTTTATTGAAAAATTAAGTTTTAATTTTAATTATGTCAAATTAATTTTAATTATGTACATAATAAATATATTATTTTTATTTTGAATTATTTTAATTAAAATAATTCAAAATAAAAATAATATATTTATTATGTACATATTTAAAATTAATTTGAAAAATTATGTACACTATTATTATTGAACTTATTATTGAATTATACACTATCCATGTCCAAACACTATCCGGCGCATGGGCTGCGCGGTGACGAGAGCAATTGGCTTGCGCAATGGCGGTGGCTGAAGGTGGCTCAACGACGGGAGCGGGATCTGGTGCGGTGTGGTCTACAACGGCTGGATCTGGTGAAGGGACTGGTGGTTGGCGCAGTTCTCCCTCGCCAAAATCGATTTGGAGAGAATAAATCGAGCAAACAATCTGGACAGGAAAAACCAAGCAACGTAAGAAACCAGATCTGGCGAAGCATGGTGGCGCGGCTGGTTTACGTCGTTACTAGCCCTGGGCATATATATATATATATATATATATATATATACACACACACACACACACACAAAACGGGGTGTTCTGGATAATTTAATTGGTTTGGTTAATTTAATTTTTTAATTTTAAAAATTAAATCAAACTGAATTAAATAAAATTTAATTTTAATTCTCGAACCAAATATACTAAAATTCATTCGGTGCACCGCTATACAACACCCTAAATTTGTTTTTCTTATAAATTTCTCTCTTATATTCGCAAGTCATTATAATTCACAACAGCCGACTTTATTTCTACCCAAATCAAAAGAAAAAAGATTAGGTGACAGTTTACTATATATAATTTTTAGATAGTGACAACTTAAAATTGTGAATCAATATAAGTAATTACGTATAAATAAAATTAAAAGTGTAATTTTTTTTTTTAATAAAAGTGTATAATTCAATAATAAGTCTAATTGAAAACAAATGAAATAGTAATAATATTTTCTCAAGTTTTCGAGTAAAAAACTATTTAAATTAATTTTTAAATTGTTCATTCTAATTTTTTAATTTTTAATGTTTGGCCCTCTTAAATTTTTTAATATAAAAAGATATTATTATCAAAAAATTGCATGTCCATGTAAATGCAAGCTTCGACTATTTCAAGATCAATAGTTTTCAAAATTAAAAGAATTGTTATACGAATTAGGTGGCTGAATGAATTATGATTGTATGAAATATTCCAGAAGAGTCCATAGATACATACAAAAATAAAATGTCTCCAACAAATTTCTGTCAATTACATTTCCTCAATTAATGATAAATCTTTAAGAATTATAATTTATATATATATATATATATTTGGGGTAGGGTGGATGGAAATCTACATCTAATAATAGCCAGGGACCCTTTATGATTTTTAAAAATTGTCCAGTTCTCAAATTATTATGTCAATTTAAGGATGAAAGATAATTGAAATTTGAATTTTTGTCAAGAATGACAGTTATTAAGTAAAGGAGGAAGTAATATATAAAAATATATAAATATTTAAATAAATATTTTTGAATAATTAGTAGAGAGGGGTTTGTAAATACGTGAATTAGTTGCATGGCGCAATAAAATGAAAGATAAATTAAAAATCACAAAGAAGAACAGGCGAAGAACATCACAATAATTGTCCAGAAAAAAATGAAATAGCAGATCACATAATTACATAAATAATAAAATGGTCATAAAGAACAAACACAAGTCCGCAATCCCAGCTCTGTATACATAAACCCGACCCAATTGGGACAGACCCAATGTACCCATCCAAGAATCCGAAAACAATGATAAATTAAAATCAAAAATCAAAAGAATCCAATTTAGAAGAACCCAAAAGCAATAGCAGCAAGAGAGGCAAAAGCTGTAGGTACAAGAATGGCACCATCAGAAGCTGGGCTAGGAGCTGGACCTTCTTGCGCAGCTACATTTTGGACACCAGAAATGGCCATAACCACAACAACAATTGCCAAAAATAGTCTCATCTTCAAGGCCTCCATTGTCCAAGCACAAAACTTTCTCGAGAAAATTTGCCAAGAAAATTTCGTGGAAAGAAAAGGGAAGCTTCTCACGCCACCAACAAATGGATACGAGCTTAGAAGGAAGTTAAAGATCCGTTAAATAGATGAATTAAAGGGAACCAATGTAGGGCAGGCTGCCCAGAAGCACATGCTTTACTTTTTTTGGGGACTATAAACATGGGATTTTTAAGTAGACTGCCCTATCTGCCCGTTGGCTGGGACAGGGTGTCCTTCCTATTTCTGTAGTGCCATACAGCTGTTTCCAGCCCTTTTCCTTTCTTTCTGGGCCACCACTACTTACTTACCCTATTTTTTTTTAAGAAAAATAATTTGTGTGTTTGATTTTCCATTTTTGTCCCCACTTTCTGTGGTTTTAAAGTTTGGGTATCGAGGGTAAATTTGGGATTTTGATGCATTTGTGTTGCTGATTGGAGGATCTTTATTGAAGATATTTTTACATGTGAGTTTACACTTGTTTGTGATTTTAGTCAATTTTAATTTTTATTTTTGGTGTGTGGGAATGCAAAATGGGAATAGTTGATTATTCTTCTAATTGTAATTATTGACCAACTTAGATAAGTATTAATGACGATGGTTATTGAATGATATAGGATTAGGAAGTTTTATTTTATATTCTGGATTTATAAATTTAAAAAATTCAACTATAATATACTTCACATATTATTTTTTTAAGGATAAACGAATACAACCTCAAGTTGATGAATTTATTTCAACCTCATAGGCCGTGGATGTGACCATTAATTTCTCAAAATGAGACAATTTGGTTCACGAGAATGGCATTGTCATCACATAATAATTTCATCTCCATATTACACAAAATCTCTTTTAATTAATTTCTCATATGCTTTCTTCTTTTATAACAGAATAATGGGATTTCCATACATTTCTTTTATATTTTAAATTTGATCTAACTCAGCTATCATCCCAAAAATTTGATGAAATAAATGGGTCCCATATTATATGATTGACAATGAGTTTCTAATGTTGCAGGTGACATTTCAAATTCAATTGTCTTAATCAACAGCTATACAAAACTTTGGATTAAAAAATATTAAATTGACTCATCAGGGTTTGGCATTTTGGTAAAATATTTTAAAATATGGCTGTTTAGTTTCTTTCTCCTTTTCTTTCCATTGCTGCAAATATAGTTTCAAACAATTTAATTGCAAATATCAATATTCACATATAAAATAATATTTTAAGACATAATAATAATAATAATAATAATAAATCTCTGAGTCACCTCTAGACTTTGGACATGTGGAAGGAGATTATATTGTTGACATCGGCTTGAATTTTTTTATTTTTTTATTTTTTTAATATTGCTATAAAAAAAGTAGTAATATTTAAATACGTATTTTCATAATTCAGATGCGCGTGAATTCAATTGAATAATGGAAACACGCATATATTAAAAATTCCCTTAATTATAAAATATATGGATATTTTTTAAAAAAATAAATTGAGTTTTAGAAAATAGATGGACAATGAGGAAGCCAACCATATGGCAAACATTGGAATCGGAAATCAAGGGAGACTAAGTATATTACCAGCATATCATGCATATTAGTAGTTACCAAATATCACCACTAGAAAATATATAGTTTAGCAATCTATTTTAGCGATCATTTACGTAATTACATGAATGTCTAATGATTAATTTTATATTGCATTTACGCAGGCGACCAATGCTTATGTCTAAGGCGTAATTTTATATGTGAGGCGAATGCAGCTGCAAATTTCTTTGCTAATTGGGCATTCAGTCGGAAGGACAACTTTTGCTAACACTCTTCAGGTCCTGCGAGTCTCAATGCTATTCTTTTCATTGATCCAATATATAAAAAGCTTTTACGGGAGGAAAAGGGAGGGGGTTAGGAATTGAATTCAGGACCTGCCTAAACCTCTACAATACCTTACCATCAGACTGTCCCGTCCCCTTGACGACTATTAAAGTATTTGATGCGAGTGGTCCAGAGTTTAACCACCTAATTGCTATCTTCCAAAAGAAGAAAACACACAAAACTAATTAGTTAATGATGCTTATCCAAAAAATCAACCTATGAGTTCAGCAAAAATAACTATTAGTAGGGTTCACAAATAACAACTTGAAATAGTCATACAAATGTTAACTCATCATAGGATACAAAACGTGCGTATAAGCAATCAGCAAAACTACTAGATCGGTGAGAATGTTCGAAAATTGCAGCCATAACCTAAAGTCGAATTTCCCAGTATTTGTAACGGTCAATTCAATTGTGCAAACAAAAACCAATCAATAAGAACTCTAGCTAATTATGTGAATGAAATATAGATCTCCAATAATGTCTGATGTGGAGGATGAATTCATAAAACATGTGTCCGGTGATATAGGCCCAAATAGTATCTCTCCACACTTTATTCAGCACGTGAACTACCGTCAAATTAATTAAAAGACGTTATGTATTGCTACGTATTTTTAAACTCCTTCAGCCCTTCACATACCACGGCTAGTCTATAACTATAAATGTCGTTCTTCCCCCAACGTGTTATGGAAAAATACATGCAACTAATTCGACGAACGATTAATTATAAAATACTTCAGTTCTTTTAATATCGTTTTGTCACTCAGTCAGTGCGCTACATTTAGAAAAGACGAATTAGAATTTAGCTAGTTATCTCTCCAATATGTTGCTCAATCTCATTAACACATAATTTGATTAGCTATGCTATTAGAATTTTGATATCCCTTGCCAATTCTTCCATGTGTATGTATCAAGTTGGATTAATATTCAACTTGAGTTTCACATACTAGTAATATCTTTAAATTCAGCCTACAATAATCGAGAATTTATAAAACTTGAATGGAGTTTTAATTAGTTATTAAGAAATATATATATATATATAATAATTTTTTAAATATTTTTTTAATGAAAAATAATTATCGATATAATAACGGAATACTAAGAAAATTATTATAAAAATGTTGGCCCAAATAGGTCGGTTGAGATCCAAACGAATCGGGATATCGGTTGATTTATAACTGTCCAATTTACTATTCATTTAGTAAAAATTTTGGCAGTATAATGGCTATATATATAACATATCCTTCCTGCAATTCAAACAATCCATAGTCACACAAAGAGGTACAACAACACAATAATTCATAAACCAAGTGACCATTTTTCCATTTTTAAGCCAATTATGTAATCCTAAATTATTTCACTCACTTTCTAAGCTCAATTTCTCCCAAAATTAATTTTATAATTCTTAAAATATATAAATTAGTCTCCCTGCAAAATTTCAGCTCAAACAGAGTCCGTTTCTCGATCTGGTACATTTAAATCAGTCAGTTTTGACAATTTTTTAGTGTTCCCAAAAAATTAATTTTTCGCTGTTAAAAATTTCTAAATATTAATCTAAGTCTATATATATCATTAAAATAATTTTTTGAAGTCATTTGCTATTTTTAGAGGTTCAGTCAAATCTTGGTCAAACCGGGTAACCTTTAAAATGAGCCGGGTTTTTTTTTTTTTATTTAGATATTGAAAATGAGCAATGGGATATATATTCGGTTGGTATTTTTGGTCCCAAGGACACTGTATTATTTGCGGATAAAAATACCAACGGAATAATTTTTCGTTGCTATTTAAAAAATGGGTTCTAAAATAGCAACCGAAAATTATGCGGTTGCAATTATAGCAACGGAAACAATATTCCATTGGTATTAAATATTTGGGACCAAAAATACCAACAGAATAATAATTCCGTTGCTAAAATTGCAACCGAATAATTTTCGGTTCTATTATAGCAACGGAATATATATTCGGTTGGTAATTTTGGTCCCAAGGACACTGTATTATTTTGGGATAAAAATACCAACGGAATAATTTTCCGTTGCTATTTAAAAAATTCTAAAATAGCAAGCGAAAAATATGCAGTTGCAATTTTAACAATGGAATTTGGGACCACAAATACCAACGGAATTTTGTTTCGGTTACTAATATTCCAACCGAAATTATATTCCGTTGGTAAAAAAAGTTTGGGACCAAAAATGCCAACGAAATGCTTATTCGGTTGTAAATTTGCAACCGAAATTTTATTCCGTTGGTATGTTTGGTCCCAAGTATACTGTATAATATTGAGATAAAAATACCAATGGATTTACTTTTCCGTTGGTAAAATAGCAACCGAAAGAGTTTTCGTTGGTATATTTCAATTTGCCCTAGGTATAAATATCTAAATTCTGTAAAATGCTTGCTCTTTGAATTTATCCCCTCGCCCATTTGCCGCTAATCACCACCGGAAGCCACCCCACTAGCCCTACCTTCATCTTCATTCCTTCCTTTTTCACGCTCTGTTCTCCTCTTAATCGTTTTGTTTAACTTTCATATTTTTGTTTTGTTAAAAAATTCTTAAAGCCCCCAAATCCCTAATTTTCTATTCCTGCTCGACATCCTATTCACGCATATCTGCTCTCTTCCCATTTGATAGATCCATCACATTCTCTTTGTCTGGCTCCTCTCTCGCCTTCTTAGTTCTTGAAGTAACCTCTCACCCTTTCCTCTTCTCTTCTATGAGTTTGTCTCTCTTCCCAATCTGCTCCAGGTTTAATGCTTTTTTGAAAGAATTGATTATACTTTATTGTTTGTAGTTGATTGTGATTTGAATGTCTGATTGAGAAATTAACTTGATGTAGTTTGAAGGGATCGATGATTCTTTTCTGTTTTCTTTTTGGTTTACGTTTCAGGTAATTCTAAAAATTTTATTTTTACTCACCTTTGATTTCATTGATTTTTCCCTTTAAAATTAAATAACAAGTCTACGTATATTAAAATTGCTGCCTTTTTTTTGGGTTATATATTGTCTTTGTTCTGTTGGGTCATCACCATTTGTGTAGCAACTCTCTGCGTTGAAGAGTAAAACACCCTTAGCTGCTGCTGAGAGAAGGGAGACGCCAATAGAGGTATGATTTATGGATGCTCTCTTTAATAAATGAATAGAAAATCTTTGTGTAGTGCTGGTTGTGTAGTGTTGGTTTTGTAGTGCTGGTTTTATTAGTGTTGGTTTTATTAGTCCGAGTCGTGTGCTAGTGTTCGAGTCGTGCTTTGCTTCACTTCTTCACGAGTCGTGCTCCTTTGCATGAGTCTGGCACTTCTGTTTTATCTCTTATGGTTTTGTTTATCAAATTTCTTGGTAACTCACTTATGGTTTTGTTTATGTATATTTCCTATTTGGTTTGGATTTGTTTCAAAACATTTTTGCTGTTAATTTTTCACTGTAGGATTGCTTCTGTGTTATAGGCTTAGTTAGTTTCTGCTGTTAACCCACACTTTAGAGCCCTTAACTTTTACTAGTTTCTGGAGCTTTTTAAGCACTTGTGCTGCTTCTTTTTTCATAGGCTTAGCTAGTTTCTTTATATTGCTTATGTTGTTTCTATAATCTCTATTTATGACTGTGTTTTCTGTCTTTCAATATGTTAGTATTTTAAACAGTGGCTTCAACTTCTATATATTTACACCTATTGTTACAATTATACACAAATATATTTTTAATTAAATTGCTCAGTATCATTCCTGTTTTGCTTTTATGCTTTACTTGATGTCCTTTAGATATTGTATATTACCAATCAGGAGTTTTATTATAGGAATTCTGTTGCTATATTTAGCAACGGAATTTATTTTCGGTTGCTATAAATAGCAAGGGAAATTTTAATAGCAATGAAAAATGAATTCGGTTGCTAAAAATAGCAACCGAAAAAGTATGCCGTTAGTAAATATAGCAACAAAAAATGAATTCGATTGCTAAAAATAGCAACTGAAAAAGTATGCTGTTGGTAAATATAGCAACGGAAAAATGAATTCCATTGCTAATGTTGATCAATTCACCAAAACGTATATTGGTTAGATTTAGCAACGGAATGTGAATTCCGTTGCTAAATTTAGTAACGCAAGTCAAATTCGGTTGCTAAAAATTACCCACGTCAAATTTGCAACCGAATATTCCGGTGCTATTTTCATTTGCTAATTTTGATTAGTAATGGAAAATCAACATATTTGATTGCTAATTTCCATTGCTATTTGATAACTTTCTTGTAGTGAAGGGTGTAGAATTAAATCAAGTCGGGATGGACTAAGCGAGAGGGTTCAAGGTTGGACATACCTTTTAAATCAGATCCTATCTAAAGAAATAAAATAAATTAATTTCACTACAAGAAAAAGTATTAATACCAACGGAATTTTACCGACGGATTCGAAACGGTCGCTAAATGGCGACAGAATGTGTATAAATAGCGACGGAAATTAATTCCGTCGCTAAATAGCGACGAAAAATTATTTCCGTCGCTAAAATAGCGACGGACAAAAAAGTCTGTCGCGAAAAAGGGCGTCAAACCTTCCCTCCAGAAATTGCGACAGAAATTAGCGACGGATATATAAATCCGTCGTTATTAAAAAAAATTAATTTACGTTTAGCGACGGAATTTTATTCCGTCGCTATAATTGGCGACGGAGTTAGAAACCGTCGCTAAATTTAGCAACGGATACCTAAGTCCGTCGCAAAAAAAAAAGATTTAAAAAATAAAATACTTTTAGCGACGGAAGTACTATTTCGCCGCTAATTACCTATGGAATGCAATTTCTGTCCCTATTTGTAGCGACGGAAATTGATTCCGTCGGAAAATCTGAATTAAAATCAGATTAAACCCCTTCCCCCCCCCCCCCCCCGATCCTCTCTCTCTCCTCCCTCTCCCCTCACTCTGCCCTCCGGTGTCCGCTCCCCTGCCCTCTCGCCGTCGACGACTGCCCCTCCCCTCCGATCGCAGGTCCCCTTCCCTCCTCCTCCTCCTCCTCCTCCTCCTCTCTTCCCTCCCTTCTCTCTTTTTTTCCCGCTCCGTTCTTCCCTTCTTCTTCCCTCCCTCCGTACGCCTTCTCTTCTTCGCCGCCTTCGACCGCCGCTGCTCCGGCGTTCGCTTCCTCTCCTCCTCAGCCTGGTCGTCCTCCCTCCTCTGCCTCCTCCTCCTCTCCTCCGGCGTCTGGTAAGCCGATCTGCCCCTAGCTATTCCCATTTTTTTTAATTATTATTATTATTATTATTATTATTATTATTATTATTATTAATTTATTTAACTTAATTAGACAATGTTAATTATGAATTATTAATTATTGTTCAAAGAAAAAATTAATTTTTAATTAGTGTTCATTGTTGTTAGAATTAATTTAAATTAGTTATGTTAATTAAATATTTTGTTATTTTTAAAAAATACAATGAATTAATTAGTGTTAATTGTTGTTAGAATGTTAAACATTTGTTGAAATATATTATTGTTAGTGTTATTAATATTAGTAGGATTATGATTAATTAATAAAATGACAAATTTAATGTTGTTAGTATTATTATATATAAAATAATAAGATTAGCATTTAGAACACCACAACTTTCATCATTTCTATCTCATTCTTACACCATTCATTATATAATTAGAGATTATTTTTTTGTGAAAAAATAGAAAATATATATATATATTAGCGAATGAAATGATAAAAAAATTAGAATATGATATTCCGACAAATTGTGTAGCGCCGACAAATTGTGTAGCGCCAAAAGTTTGAAAATACCAATTCTCACGAAAATATGTTTGGATATGTAAATAATAATAATAATAATAATAATTTTCCTTTCTTGAAATTATGGATTCTGAAATATAATTAAAATAATAATTTGATTTATACTCATTTTTATTATGTGAACCAAACTCAATTTAATTGGATTAAATTAAGAAAATATTATTACTATAATTATTATTATTATTACTATTATAATATAGGTTATTGAGTATAATATTGTTGTAAAGTTATTTTTTTAATTAGTATTATTATCTAGGTTATTGACCGTAATATGATAAATTTGTTTTTTTTTTTAGCATAATAATCCGTATAACTTTTGTTTAATTGACCAGCGAGGACGGATATTTGGCTTAAGTTCTTTGGCCAAATCCTGTCACTCGCATTCCTCAAGTTCAAGTACTGCCGCATCACATAGACGGTCTGAATCCAGGCGAGTCCATGAACTTGAGAATACTGTAAATGAGCTGAGATCTGAATTGCAACAGTCACAGACTCGATGGCAGCAATCTCTCGACTTCATATCTGAGCTGCGCAATGAGATGGCAAATTTGAAGTGTATGGTGTCATCGCAGCAGTCTGATCGTACTTCTCAGTCGCCGCCGCCGCCATCAGCTTAATTAGTTATGATTCTGTATTAGACATGGATATTATGTTATTACATAATTACTAACTTTATAACTAGTACAATTATTAAATTCGACTATTATTGGATATTAAAATTTAGATATCATCTTCATTTGCTCATTATTTTGCAATTAATTTTACAGGTTATAATTTGCATTATAAAGATATAATTGTTAATTAAGGAGGAAAATTTGTTTAATTTTTCGACGGAAGTCCAATTTTCGTCGGTAATTATTTTCGGACGGAATACTATATTCATGTCTAATACAAAAATTGGCCGCAGAAATATTTTGAGTATAGAAGTCAAAACTAAAAAAATGGTCAATAGTCAACATCAAGAATTTAATATCTCCATTCTCCACTGGATTTCTGCAGACGTACGTTATCCCTTGCAAAGTCGACTTGCCATCCACAACTTACGTATTTGATATTTCATTATTTCCATGCATTTTATATATCTAATTATTTTACATATTTCATTATTTCCATACATTTTATATATCCAATCATCTCTTTATTATTTATACTCTACTCTCATTTTTTTAAAAATAAAATATTGTTACCCACCTGCCTATGAAATTGGAAAAAAAAAATAGCTTGTTGCTATATTTTTGTTACATTGTTTTATATTTATGAAGAAAAAATCAAAATTTTCTTATATCAATCCATCTATAATTAGCTTGGTTTATGAAAAGATATATAAAATTAACCTAAATAAATAAATCAATCAGTTATTTACATTTGAAATATAGTTAAGAACACTAGTAATATCCATACAGTGAATTACGTTTATCACCTAAATACCATAGTAGGATTATTATGTACATATCATAGCAGGATTTGAAATCATTGTTCCCATTATATTATTATTATTATTATTATTATTCAATTTATGGTGTACGGAAGATAGAAATTCTAGCATTTAAATTTGACTATCGGCTCCTCATTTTTTTTTGATTAAATAAATTTAAAATTTTAGTGTGTGATAACAATTTAATTTAGTATTATCATACGGAGATATTTCATCGGTAAATACTGGTTACAATATATTGAGTGTTCTCAAATTTGAATCTTTACTTTTTTTTTTTCTATATAAAAAAAACATTTCCATATGAATTAAGCCATTGTTTTTATGCTAAATAAAAAGATGACATTATATATATGAAAAATAGTTTTGAAACCTTCTAAATATTTTTTTCAGGGGGGAAAAGGTTTTTAAAAGTATAAAGTCAAAAAATAGTTTGAATAAGCACCTTTAGTTATTGAATTTACATTTTTAAATTACTTCCAATGCATTTTTGATTGAATTATAAAATTTAATTTCAATTAAACATATTTATTCTTTGGCGTCGCATTTAGGGATGTTCAATAATGGATTAAACGGTTAAATTGATTATAATTATATTTTATTTAAGAGAAAAAATGTTTAATCTTAATAAAATATAATATATAAATTAAATTTAAATTTTATTATAACCCATCACATCCATTTTTTAATATCTCAACTATCATTGACTGTATCTGTTCTGTAACTGTAAATGAACTAATTACACAGTTTCTTCATCCCCTCCCCCAATTTCTTTATAAAAAAATAAATTGTGAATTTGATTTTCCACCAATTTACATGTCTCCATCTTTTCTTCCTCTTCTCTAATTTAACTTCTTGTGAGTGTATGTACTTGAGGAACTTATAATTGGGCCGAACAACAAAGCAATAAAAGCCCAGGGACAATGGGCCAAGGCTCATTTACAATGTAGCCCAACTATAGGCATAATGAGCTTAGAGAAGGGTATCCACAAACCCTTTCTCATCTGGACGCTCCTTTATAATCAAACGGTTTAAAATAATCTGCAGTTATTTTATTATTACACGCACAGGCCATTGAGGACGAGAAGGATAAATACTCGTGTGAGAAAGAGCACAAAGAAGAAAACGAAGAAGAAGAGGGAGAGAACAATCTACGAGAAGCTGAGAGAGAAACGAAGAGAAAAGGGGATTTACTATGTGTGTCTGTGTGTGGGAGAGAGAGAGAGAGAGAGAGAGATAAGAGAAACATCTAGTTCTTAAACGAATTACAGAGAAGAGAAGGAGTTTTTGAGAGAGAAATAGAGAATTGTTGGTGTAATCTGGACATATAAGCGATCTGGGATTTCATTCTTTTTTGTTTGTTAATATTTTACTTGTTCTGTGAAGAGCAATATCTTATTTGCTCAAAGGATTTTCATTCTTTTTTATCATCCTCATGAAATTTTCTTATGGTAAGATTAGTGTATCTTCTTCTTCATCTCTATCTTTTCTGTGTTTTCTTTGTAACAGGTCAATCCTTTTTGAATTTCGGGGATTTTCTTGTTAACTTGTAGATCTTGAGGTTAACCTCACAATTCTCATCTTTGTCATTTGTACAACAGATGGATCTTGTTAAACATTTGTTCTTTTTATCTTCTAATAGGCAGATGTTTTGAGTTTCTCTGATTTTTCACTTCTGGGTTTTCTCTATGAACTCACTTCTCCGCTCAAAACTCGCAATCTTTTTGAATCACTCATGGGTCTTCTAAATGGAAGACATAGAAGGCTCTATCCGATGACATCCCATTTCTTTCTCTGTTTTTTGGGGGCGTCAGATGAAACCAATAATTTTAATTTGTTCAATTTCTCCGGTTTTCACTTCTGGGTTTCTTTATGAACTCTTGATATTCACCTCAAATTTCTGCAATTTCTCTGATTTTCGGTTGTTTTAACTCTTTTTGTATTGGTGCAGATATGGAGAAAGAGGAGAAAAACCAGAGAGCAATTAAAGCACTAGAGCCCGATTTTTTCTTGCAGTGGGGGAATAAGAAGAGGCTTAGATGTGTAAGAGTAAGAGACCCTCAAATAATCTCACGGAGATCTGATGGTCTCTTGAGCAGAAAAATCACATCTCGGATTGATAGACGCGTTATTTCTTCTGCGGCAGAGAAGGACTCTTCACATCCTCAATCCAACCGTCTTACTAGGTTAGATTGGTTGGATTTCGTTGTTAATGTTTTATTCTCAGTTTCATCGAATGGGTCTCTAATTCGATTTTCTTCTCGGTTTCTCAGCAACCAAACAGACTATTGGAAATTTTCTGTGAAAATGAGGTTGGACTGCCAAGTTTTTCTTTGGTCATTCACTGTTTGATGGCTGAGAAAAAAAAGAGAGAGAGTCGATTTAAATATGTTTGATTTCTGTTGTGTAGGTTTCCTAATCCTGCTTTGTTTTCCTTTCCTCAGCAACCAAACAGACAGTTGAGAATTCCCCGAATAAAAAGAGAAAAGGTTGGAACTTTCTTGCAATCCCCTGTTTGGTTGATGGGAAAAACTAAAGCAAGAGAAAATGGAGAGAAAAAATCCTTAAATCTGCGCATCTTAGCTGAATCTTGTCTGTCTTTACTTCTTTCAGATCCCAAATAATGCAATTATTAGAATAAGGATATAGAAATCTAAACATTTGTGGATCTATTTGGAACAGGAATTCTGAGGCAGCAATTCTCCGGTCAAGTGTGACAGAGAACAGGAAATCGGCGTCGCCGGAGAAAGAAGACAGGTATTACACAACAAGAGGGTCAGTTGGGGTGGATGAGAATGGGAAGGTGTCAATGGATGGTAATAGTGGAGAGGATAAAGGGCATGTTTGGCCAAAGCTATATATAAGTTTGTCAAGCAAAGAGAAAGAAGAGGATTTCTTGGCCATGAAAGGGTGTAAGCTTCCTCAACGCCCTAAAAAGAGAGCCAAAATCATCCAAAGAAGCTTACTTGTAAGTCTCCTTTTCTTAAATCCCTCTTCTTCTTCTCTAACCCTCTATCTGGGGAAACACTTTCGGCCATTGAAGGGAAATAAGAAATTCGGATTTTTCTTATTTTGAATTATTTCCCTTCTCCATTTGATAGCCAAACAAGAGTGAAGTTCATTTCTTTTCTTTTCATCCAATTCTCTCAAGAACACATTGGGTGTTTTTTTATAAGAATTTTTGGTTCTGAGGAAGGACAAATGTGAAATTTAGGCTTGTGTGATTTGGATATTGTTGGAAAGGATTGTACTTTTTATCTTCTGTGGGAATCTAATTGGGATATTTGATGGGTGGCAGTTGGTGAGCCCAGGGGCATGGTTGACTGATATGTGTCAAGAAAGGTATGAAGTTAGGGAGAAGAAGAGTTCTAAAAAGGTACTCTATTGATTTGCTCTTAGATCTGAATCTTCGTCAATTTTTCCTTTTCTTTTCTGGTCTAATTTTGATTGTTATTGGCATGTGATGCAGAGACCTAGAGGACTGAAGGCCATGGGTAGCATGGAAAGTGATTCAGAATGAGCGGAGCATGAAAACATTGAGGCAGCGGAGATCCATTTCCTTTTCTTCTCCTTTCCTTTTTATTTTTTTATTTTCTTCCCCCCCTTTTTTTTTAGTTTAGATTTTTTTTTTTTTTGAATTTTTGTTTGGAGGTCATGGTAATGTGGTGAGTAGGAGTTGGTTGGGGTGGGAGAAAGGGGTTGGCAAGTAGAAGCCTCTACTGCTTTTTGTTTGTTGTATAGCTCTAATCATCATCCATTTTTATAAATGGGGAAAAAAAATAATTTACCCATTTTACTATTTGTTTCCCTTTTATTAAACAATTCTCTTTTTTATTTTATTTTATTTTATTATTTATATATTTTTTATTGTCCAGTCCTTCCTCTGGGTGAAATGCAATGTAATCCGATCCGATACATAATTGCAGGCCATATAAAATATTATGCATGTGATAATATAAAGCATAAAATAGGGTCAAAATTTTGTCAAATAAAATGGCCTCATCTTGACCTTAATATGTTCAAAAATGGGATACTACAGTTTGCCAGCTATAGCATTGGCTGTAATCAAAACACTGCTTCAGCAAATTTTGATTTAAATCGAAAAATCGAATCAAATCGATCTATTTTTTTATTTGATTCGGTTTTTCGGTTTGATTTCGATTTTGAAAACATATCAATTTCGGTAATTCTGGTTCGGTTCGATTTTGAAAGACAAAAATAAAAAAATAACCGAACCGATTGAATAATGATTAATATATGTTATTTTTTTTTAATTTTTACGAAAATTAACTTTATTTTTATATTTTTAATTCAATTTAAGGATTTAAATTTAAATTAAATATATATACATTTTTAATTTGGATGTTTTTATTTTTATTTTATAATTTGTAAATTTTTAGATAATTTTTTAATTATAATTTTAAAATTTCGATTTTATCGATTAACCGAACCAAATCGATCGAAATATCGGTTCGGTTTGAATTCGGTTATTATATAATTTTATTTCGATTCGATTTGTCTAAATTCTAATAAATCGATTTTCGGTTATTTCGATTCGGTTCGGTTATTGAACCGGTGCCAAATGTAATGAGCTAAGTGGGATTTATGATTTGCTTATACAAACCTCCAGATTTTGCTCAGTTAATCGGATATTCCATGAGAATAATCACTAACTAGCGAAGGACGATCTCACCTCAAATATTATTTTATTTTCTTAGGAGGGGAAAGAATTGGCAATCACAAATCCAAGGATCTCAAATCTTATTATTACTTTAAAAGCCAGAGAAGAAACATTAAATATCACTAAGGAATTCCACACTATTTGGATATCAAACATTTTCATTTCAATCTCTTAGTAAAACCCTTCAGCAGTATATCAGAAGTTCACAGTATTACATCATAAGAAAGACTTAAGTTGGTTTTGCTTTTAATAGTATCCGTGTATTCTGTTTGCTTTGGAGAAGTTCCTTGAACATTCATGTCAACTGCAAGGAAATTGCACCTGAGCTTGAAATGTGAAGCAAACTCCTACAAGGACAAACGGGAGGGAAAAGTCTTAGAAGGGATTGGCCATTAGGAATGATGCATTCCACTAGATAACACAATTCACAGCACATGGCAATTCAGGCAGATGCATTGTATTCGATGGTATCATAGCAGTTAAAGGAGCGAGCAAGAATCAATCAGGAAGATATGATGTGATATGGAAAAAGAAAGGAGCCTAATAATTTAGAAAGCTACTGTAGGGCTTGAGGATGCAGATTATCATTTTGGAACTCTAAAGATATAATAATTCATTAAAACAAGCAATAAAATTAAGTTCAATTTTCAAGATATGAAAATGGAAAGAAAGAAAGCAAAGAAAAGTTAGAAACATCCTATTGATTAAGGCTATATGCCTTTTGCGTTGGGATATAGGGTAAAACAAGTTTTTTATGCTTGAAGTGAACACTGAGAAACTACAAAGAAACAGTTCCAAAACATCAAAATGTAAAGTTATATAAATAAACACACCTGATTTCTTTACAGCATCTGTATCAATTAACTTGTGACTTGGCAGCTTGAAGCATTTCCACAACTAGAGTTTTCACATCCCTAAATAGAAGAAAACAAGTTTAATTCAAAAACAAAGTTAGCAGAGGCACCATTGAGTTTCAAAATAAAGACTTGCATAGAATAATACTAAGGTATGTGGACCCCATAGCTGAAAGCCATCTGGCCCCATACACGGCCTTCAACTGTTGCAGGAGATAGATCATGGTCGTGACAGGCAGGTATCAAACTCGAATTCCGACATGCATAATACACAAGGCACTCATTCTCAAATTTCAATTATATGATCTTAATTTCAGCAATGTCAGCATACAGAAACTTCAAAAATATAGAACTTTATGATAAGAACCTAGCAGCAAATATTGAATGAACAAAAAGGAGGACTTGAAGAGCATGCAAAAAGAATAAAAACTTGATATGAACTTGTCATGTAAAAGAACCATTTGAACTTCCACAAGAGAAAAGAAGTTCCTAGTTATGGTGTCTCACTTTCGATCTTCTGCACGTCTAGGAAAAGGAATACGAAGCTTGTAGGTGCTCCCTTGGTGAACAGCCTAAGAGAGATTGAGAGAGAAAGGAAAAAGAAAAGAAAGAGGTTAATACTTTTATCAGAGGAAGAGTACTTTAGAGATCAGATCAAAATCAAGAAAAAATTTAGCACTCAAATTAAACAGTTCTAGACTGTAATATCAAATTAAGTCCACGTTTATAGAATAAAATGGTTATGTTTAAAAGAAAATAGAGTAGCTCAAAACATGAGATGGTAATGTGAATACCTTAACATTGAATCCAAGACTATCAATGTCTAGCATGTAGGCCGAGTCAACCTGAAGAAAAATATCAAGTCAGCCCTCACATTCTGTCCAGTCAGATAACACCAGGCTATCTTACAAAAATATAATTAATCAGATTACCGGAATAGATGTTGCATGTTGCACAATGAGTCTAGTATCTTCACCATGATCTCTATTCATATGGCCCTGGCAAGGACAAGAACCCAACTCGGAGTTTAGAGGGAGAAATATTACTGGACAATAGCATATGCACTGCATACACAAATAGAGCTTAAGACAAACATACAGCAACTGGCTTAGAAAATTGAGCTATAGGATCCACTTTGGCAGCTTGATACTCTTCTTTGCTAAATTCTACAGTATTAAATAACAAAATAAATAGATGAGATGAACTAAGAAAAGGAAGAAACTGGTGAGGAAAGAATTCAAATAATATCAAAGACGCACTCAAGTAATAAAAATAGCACCTATATGTAGAATCAAAACCACTGACAGATTTCTAGGATGAAGTGACCTTTAGACTATCAAAACTCACTCTAGACAATGAGCTTGGAAAAATTATGAACAATGAAGGTTTAGAAAAAGAACAATGCATAATATAGACAAACCTCCTGATCCAAGCAAAGCAGTTGCCACTCCTGATACATATTGTACAAATTTTGGTTCAATCCGCACAAATTGGAAGTCGCCAAAGTCAACCTTCATGTGGTAACTACTGATTAAGTCCTCTTGTTTATATGAAATAATGGTATCAGATAAGAAAAGATAAAGCACACAAAGAAAAAAAGGGGAAGAAATTACCCAAAATGCATTTGGATGCTTTGCCAGATATGCAGTTCGGATGGCAGTTCTATCTTCCTCAGAGACCTAAATTATAGAACAGACGAAAATTTTGAAATATATATCAATCAATCCTCTTCATCCAGCATAAAGAAAATGCGAATTACTTTTGCCAAAATAGAGAGTTTGAGTGTTAAACGCTCATTTAGGGAAACAAAAATGACTTACAGAAACAGCATCCCCATGCAGCGTGATTACTAAATCGGTCCTATCCTCTGGATCTCTAGCAACAAGTAATGAGCATTTTGGATTGGCTAAGAGGTCCTGTTGAAAGTAAGTTTGTCATGGGATAGTGAGAAGATTGAACTTCAAAAGCACACTGAAAGCCAAAAGAATAACATAGGCATATTCAAAACCCCCCCTCCCCCTCCCCCCCCCCCCCCCCCCCCCCCCCCCAAACAAAAAGGAATATTAATAGGTCCATGAACAGAATTTGAAGAACAATTCAATTTAATCTAGCAAACCCATAATGCACATAGGTTCCACCAGCTGAGGGTTAGATCAACAGATATGACATACCAAACATACAATCAACCTTAGAAGCATTTACTGGCAGGATTCTCAGACCTTAGGTCGTGCAGGTAAAAAGATTGAACAAAAAATTAAATATATGAAGTTTAGTTTACAAAGAACCACAATGTCTTTCATTTTTGTAACTGAATGATTTTCCAAGTTGAATAACACATGGAAAGAAGATGCAGATGATAGAGCATACCTTGGTGTGAGTTGCCAAGCTGCTTACTGCTAATATTGGAGATCCATCAACATCACATGCAAAATCAACCATTGAGCCAGATGGATAACCCTCATGCTTCTGTTAATTAAAAGCATTCGCTATAATTCAGTAAGCAAATGAAAAGCAATTCAAGCAATGAATGCCCCAATCAAGTATGATCATGATCTCCTTATCCAGTAAAAAATTACGATTCATTGTTTTGCGAACCAATACATTTTGTCCACCATTATGCTTTGTCCACTAAATGGTACAAATCCTCAAAATCCTACAGCTTGATGAAGGATAAAGTCCAAATTTTGCAAATGAAACTGCAAAGCACTCAGCAATTCATGCACACCTCAGATCTTGATCTTATAAGTCAGAAAGTTTCTAATGGACACCTTAGGTACCTGTCTAACATACCCGTCTAGATTCTCTGCCCACACCTCATCAATGACCACCCATTTCTTGACATTTATGATGAGCTAATTGCGAATTGCATGACTTATTCAATCATATCTCAGCAAAAAAACCAGTGATTTCCCACTTTCAGCATTTTTGTTTACCGGCAGATATCAGGTCCAAATATGGCCTTTGTACTGATCATTCATGGAACCCCCACCAGATGCGAATTATTATTTGTGCACATCCAAAAGCAAAATAAGTTCAGTAGTTACTTTCACTAGTGCTAAGAATTTGCTGATTCATTTCACAGAAAAAAACTGATGTACCGAATCAGCTATAGCAATTTCAAGTACAATGCGAATATAACAAACAAGCAAGCAAAAAACAAACCTCAGAAAAAGTTGAAAGCATGCCGCGAACGCTGTGATGAAGCACAGTTTTAATTTCCTCAACGGGAGGAAGCCGAGCGGCCTTTTCCTAAAATTGCACAAACCCAATACCAATCAGCAAAATTCACAAACACGAAATGATCGAAGCAATTAATCTGTTACGCTAAAAGAAAAAACAAAATAACCTACCTGGTGAGTTTGAATCAGTTGCAACACATTTGCCTCACTGTTACCATCCCCAGATGATACGGCCTGATCAAAAATCGAAAACAAATTGAAAAAACCCACGAATTAAAAATAAAAATGATTGATAAAAAAATGAGAACTTTGATTGCCTGAGTGGATGGCTGAGCCGGAGAGGCCATGGAAAGAGTGCGACGATGAGTACTGTAGAGAGGAGAGTGGCAAAATGGTAATAAGTGAGAAGTAAGATGGAGATTGTTGACATTTAAGCGGTTATATACAGGGAATGAGCAAGGCGCCACCAGAGTCTTCATTGCTGAGCGCGACACAAGGAAGCCGAGCTAAGCTACCAACAGACGACACAGCTACCCAACTACTCCAACTATTATTTAATTTTCTTTTTTCAATTTGACGTTTTTTCGCTTCAAATTCTTTTATTTATCGACCAAATCTTTTGAGAGTTTGCTAACGGATAGGAAAGCAGATGAACTGTGCTTGTGGAATTTTGAAAGAGGTTAGTTAGACTCAGAGGTGTAATTCTGTTTATTCCGCTAAACGTCCGGGTCGGGTCGGGACGGCATGCGGTGATTATTTGAAATTGATATTAAATTTTGCTTTCAAAAAAAGTATTTAACAAATTTTAAATATTAAATAAATTCAGTTTGTTTATTAAAATTTAATAAATTAAAGCTAATTCTTTTAATTTAATAATTTAAAATTGAGCTATCCCTAAATATAATTAAAACTAATCGCTTGAAATTTATGTTTCTATTGGTGAATTGTATCAATAATATGCTAAAAATAAGAAATGCTAATTAATATTTTATTTGTATATAATTAATTATAAAAATATTTTGTAAACACGTAATTGGTTAGAAAATATTTTCCTTATGTGATAAATTATTATGGTTTTGACTCGTAAGCAAAATTACGGTAATATAAATCAAATATCAAAAGAAAAACAAGACGAGACTAAATACATAATGCCAATGTCTTGCTCTTACAACTCTGCTGTGTTGTTGACGATGTCTTGCTACCTTTTCTTGGGGACTAATATTTAGGGGTGTTAAAAAAACATTGGACTTAGTTAACGGAAAAATAAAATTAAAATCGAATTAAAAAATAGATTAATTGAACCGATTGTTATGGTTAACTGTTAGTATTTTATAAAAATTGATATTAATAAATTGATTTTTATTTTTAAGTTCATGAAATAGTTAACCGAAACCGAAATATGAATACCCCTATAATTTATTAATTTTATTTCACTATTTCTTTCTTTTTATTATAATTTTTTTATTTTATTATTTTCATCTTTAATTATTTATATTTTTTTAATTTTCATTTACTTCAAAATATTTCAATTTTATTTTAACTTTTTTTAATGATATTTTAGTTAATTTATTAATTGTGCAATATGTTCATATTTAATATTTCTTATTATTTTCTGATATATCAATTTTTTATTAATTAAAATCAAAATATATTCGAAAAATTATATAATATTAATATATTAATTAAATTTTTTTAAAAAATATATTTTTAATATATGTAAAAATAATGTGTGTCAAGTTAAAAATATAAATATAAAAGAATTAGTTGTTAGTATTGGATGAATTTATTTTAATAATTTTGCTATATTTTTTTATTATTCTAATTATTTTGAAATCTTTTATTTTATTAATTGATGATTAATAAGTATAACTGTCAATCTAATTAGAGTGATCATGATTGGTTAATTTGTTTACTTATTAAATTTTAATTTTTAAAAATAAAATTGCTTATATTTACTAAAATTTTTTTATTTTGATAACAATTATATTACAGTAAAAAAATTTTAATTTTTAAGTAATTTAAATATTTTATTTTTTTTTATAAATAAATTTTATATTTGTAAAGATTAATAGAAAAAAATTAGTTAATCAGTTCAAAAATTTAAAATAGATAGACTGATAATAAAAATAACATATTAACTGTTATTATTTAAAAAAAATCGAATTTTATAGTTTGATTTTTTTTTTGGGCTCGTTGACCTGAACACCCCTAGTAATATTGATGAATCCAATTTAAGGCGCCGATCAGGAGCTACGAAAGAACTGCAAAAGGAGAAAATGAAGATGACCGGTGTTTGGTTGTACTACTTTCGTTGTTCATGATCATAAAGGTTCCTTTTTTTCCGGCTGTAATATATTTTCAAGTTCGATTGATAGCGTGAGAGAGGATCTTAGTTGGATTAAAAGGAACAATTTCTTTTCTTTTTCGTCAAGTCGAATTCTCGATTGGTTATTCAATCGATTCAATCATCTCATACAATTCTAGGTTCATGTTAACTGGATCTAAAATTGGATTGAAAATCCATTTCATTAACTAAATTCTCCTTCTTACCTAATGTTAATCTTTTTTTTACCCAGCATTAGAATGCTGGAACCCGCAAGCCAAGCCAAACATATTTACAGCGCAACTCTAACAACGAATAAGCCAAGAACAAGACGCCATCAATGAAAAATTAGCATACAAACTGCGGATCCAATACAGCGTATTCTCATTAATGATTGGAAGAGACCGATCACCTTCAAAAATCAAAATCGCAGTGATAATATATTTACAAATTCAAACAAATACATGAAAATAAATCAATCGGAATGAGAATCGTCATCTTCATCGTCGTTGGAATCGAAATCGTAGAGATTGGAAGGAGTGGGATTGTAGCAGAGATAATTCCAGAGAGAAAGAGCGAGGCGGCCCAAGTGATGGAGAGGGAGGCAGAACAACAAATTCAAGACTTCATCGGAGCTTAGCCGCTCTGGATTGCAGGCTATGTATTGGCAGAGATTGGCTGAGATATTGGCTACCCTTACCACTATATTTCCGTTTAATACCATTTTCTTTTCCCTCTCCGTCGCCTGTTCGCTGTTTTGTTGTTTCTGCGTTTTGGTCGCCCTTTTATTTATTTATTAAAATTGTTGCTACGAAAAAAGTTGAAGAGACAAAAACTACGTCGTTTCAACTGAGCTTGGTTCCATATACAAGCTCCGTAATGGCATTGATTTTCTATTTTTTTTTTCATTTTATTTTTACCAAATTTTCTATAATTATATATTATCATTTTATTAATTAATTTTTTTTACATACATAAAAATAAAATAGTAAAATACTTTTTAAATTTGAAAACTATCACTTTAAATAAAATAAAATAAAAAAATCCTATCAAAATGAGTGAAACTGATAAAGTAATAATTATTAGCATGGTAATACTTTCTCCATTCTTTTATAATTGTCACTTTTGTTATTTTCATTAGAATTAAAAAATATTAATTAATTTTGAATTTAGAAAAAAATTGAGTGATTCAATGCATATTTAGTGATTTAATGTAAAAAAATAAATTTAATTGGTCAATTTTTATTGAAAATGAAAATTAAATTGAAAAGAGAAAATTAAATTTTATTGAAAATCTAAAAGTGACAGATAAATAGAATTTAAATTTTACTCAAAAGTGACAGATAATAAAAAACGGAAGGAGTATTATCTTGTAATAACTGCAATGTTATAATAATTATACTTCATCAGACTATGCTTATATTAATTTAAGTATGTAGACCCTAACATTAACTTTTAATTTTTATATCACCATTACGATCACTTAAACTTATTTTCATTAACTCTGAAATTCTCATTGAATTAACAAAAAAAATGAATGAACTTTCTGAAAAATGCATTGAAAAAGCAAGCCAAACAAAAAATTAACTTGAAAACTATAAATTGTATTGGAACAAAATGAGACAAGAAACCTTTGATAGGTACAATTGATGTGTATTTGGATGAGTCAATATCCAAGGTGAGAAAAGTGAATACTGAATAGAAACTGTGATTTTTGGAAATGAACCCACATAAGAAATCTCAATGGTGAGTTTTCCAAACTTCAAAAAACAAAAATGCATCAGCCAAATCATTTACTGATCATACAGTAACCCTTTGTCCTCCAAGTAAGACACTACTTGCCCAGCCATGGCAACTGGTGTGGGGCACTTTCCATCTTTCTCCTGTATTTCTATCTGCATGAAAAGGAAAATTGATACTAAGTGTATAGAAGAGTGGATAACACGTTCATAAATGATTAGTCAAAGATAAATGATTATTTCGTTTGTTTTATAAGCAATAGCCAAATTTAACTGAGCCAGACCTCACAATTCAAAGGGGATTCATACGGATCATCGATTCCAGTAAAACCTGCAATTCAACATTACCAACATATAAATAAGGAAGGAAGGATTGAAAAGAAGTTCACATGTTTTGTTCAGCCATTTAACACAAATAATAGAAGGAAAAACAAATAGCTACTAGATATCATTGGTTTTATTTAGTCAAGCACCAAACTTTGTTTCTAACTGCTAAATCTTGATCATTTTTCTGCATCAAGTGTAAAATATTATCATGATTCCAGTCTGAAACACCAAAATCTGTGCATTCCAACACAGCAAACTATCATGGTAAAAAATCGAGCACTATCAATCACACAAAACAAATTCCAAATAGTTTCACTATTATTGTTCGTGATTTTCAATAGTATCAATGCAGTTAGTTCAAGATTTTTGTTCCCCACTAAATGATCTAGAGAAGCCTGCACCAATAATACCAAATCTCCTTACAAGGATGGTTCATACTGCATTCTTGTTTAACATATCGGAGAGATCCATGCTTCGAGAAACCTATGACTGGAAATTTTCATGTCTCATTGAGTCTAGGGTGGAGAGAATTTAAAATAAGCTCAAAAGCTTGGAATGGAAAAAAATGTGACTGCTGATGCTTTTTAGAAGCCCCTTCCCTATTCACCAAAATCCTTCAGTTCGTAATGCAGAACCGAAGAAACTTAAATGTGTTATCATAAGTTAATACACCAAAGCCTGTAAGTAAACATTCTTTACAACAACTGTTTTAAGTCTATTTGTAATAGTTTCTTTGGATAATCTCTTCAGTGATCTTGCAAGTGTTATTCCTTAGTCACATGCTAGCCTTATGTTTCTTGCAGCCTTTGATGTATGCTTTCACTTTAAAACATGTGTCTGTTATGGGGGACATAAACAACCAGACATCTCATTTCAATGATCAAAGCGCAATCCAAGATATGTTTGAAGATCAAACCTTTAATCTTTCCAGCACGTGCAAGCTTGTAAAGGCCTTTACAGTCCCTTGATTCACACAATGATAAAGGCATGTTCATGAAAACCTGTCCAGAAACAAGTAAAGTGACATTCCTTCTATAAAAGAAACATTAAGTTGGTCATTGAAAGAAGCGTCATCAAGAAATCTTGCCTCGATAAACCTTCCATCTGGCAACAATGCACGGCAAGCATCCCGGTCTTTTCTGTATGGTGATATCAAACCCGCAATGCATATCAAACCCGCATCAGCAAAGAGTTTTGCTACTTCCCCTATAGATGAAACCAAAATGTAAATAGTGATAAGCATCAGACAAACTGCATATCACACCTGCAATATGCTGAACTAATGTTGAGTTGATTACTTGCTGACCTTCTATATCACAAAATTCGACATATTTTTCTTTTTTTTTTTTTCACAATTGATACAGCGGTTAACTGTCAGGTTATTTCAGTGTAACAGCAAAACTTCATCATGACCTTATACCCAGCTCATTACAAACAAATGCACCACACCGGAATTGTTTTTGTTTAGCGAAAACTTGCTCATTTGGAACTCGTGTATTTTCTTAATACATTCCAACTTTCACAAAAAGGCCACTACTGTTTTCTTCTTTTTTTTTTTTTTTTTCTTTTTCCTTTGTAATGAAATTTTAAGCTCCTACCACTCCTAGAACATTGTAATTTGAAGATTCTAAGAGCTGAACACTGCAATCCAAATAATATAGACTGAATATATAACCAGAGTTGTCAAATCGAGATATGTATCATTTTTCCAATTTGACAATTGTGAATCACGAATCGTGTCGAAGCGTAAGATACAAAACACATCAAATAAAAAAAATTAAAATATAACCAGACATTTATACTTATAAAATGAACAGAATACTCAAATAAGTAACAAAATGACATATAATAAAATAGGAGTAGTAATAATAATATAAATTGTAATCAAGTCATAGACTCACAAGTCATAAAAATAAAAACACTAAATTGACCCATCAACTAACCATTCTTTATAAATTACTTATCCTATTCCTAATTTCCTGTTCCTCCCCAGAAAGATCTATGTCATTATCACCACTGTATTTAACTTCCTGTACCCACACAATGTGCTAGTGAAAGCTGCCCCGGTACAATCCCCACTTGCTCATGCAGAGTCATTTAGCACTTAGATCTGCTAAAGAAAATGCCCAAACAATACAGTGGACACAGATGGATTATGACTTCAACAAAACAACTAGTTGACTGAAAAATTGTAAAGACTATCGATCCTCCACAAGCTTTTGTCAACTAATTGGCAACTGTAGGTCATAAGCTCATAGCCATCAGAAAGCTAGATACAGCTTCCAGTATATACAAAAAAAAAAAATGTTTAATGTCATTGCACATACTTGTCCTATACCTTGGAGAAACAGAAGAATATATTGTCACATTAATTTTCATGGCCACAACACTAAGTTTGATATCATACAACCTTACTTACCAACCCTGCGTATATTTTCAGTTCGATCTTCAGTGCTGAAACCAAGATCTTTATTTAGTCCATGCCGAATGTTATCTCCATCTAGGACATAGGATAGTTTCCCTCGTGTATAAAGTTCTCTACTCAGTGAGCATGCTAGTGTGCTTTTCCCTGAAAAGAAAGTGGACAAGAGGTCTGAGAAGATGCAATGTATCTACAAATAATATAACAAATAAGAGGAATTTGAGTCTTTCTACCCTGAAATAAAAATCCATAAATACATAAAAGGATGATCTAGCCTCCCAAAGAAAAGTGGAAGAGCTTTGTGTTCATAAATATACTTGATAGTCCAAATGTACCGACAAGTAATGAGAAATGAGGGAAAAATAAACCTGATCCACTGAGTCCTGTTATCCATACAACGCATCCTTTCTGATTAAGTAGTTTCTGCCTCTCTGCATTCCCAACTGGGCAGTCATGCCAAAATATATTGGCAGAGTTTGCCAAAGAGGACATAGGAATTTATATCTTTGGTTCACTTTCTCAAATTAAACGATGAAATCAAGAACTGTACAACGAAAAAAAAAAATCCACCAACATTATTGTCCTTGATAAACGCGGACAATTAAAAACACATGCTAGATGATATAAAGCAATCAGAACTGTAACCAATTATCTCACTTTCTGAAAGTTTGCAATCGCAAAAAATTAAGCTTTAATATAAATTTAAGATTCTTGGTCCCTTTCCAGGTAAGCTATTTGTAGTTTTTCCAACGATAGATTTCCTTTTTCCACATGCATAGTAACTATAATTTGAATGATTTCACACTTGTTCGGTAAGAGAAGCTTGATAGTGAAGATTTGAATGGGTAAAAAAGAAGTCTGTCTTACAAATCACAGTACTTTTCATAGAGAAGCAAAACCCAACAACCCGCTAAAATTATGATCTAAATGTTGCCCACATCACTAAGAATAAGAACATAAAGCATTATCCTTTTTATTGTTTCTTCGAACTAAACAAAACCCACAGCCTCATTATCAAGAAACGCAAATTAACAATGAAAGTGATCTCACAACTACAAAATGAACAGCTCAAAAAGTACATTATGACTTGAGTTTCTGGCAAAAATCAAGAAAGCAAGGCTAATAAAAGGGAGATCATTGACATGTTAGCTTCAGAAACAATATACCTAAGAAACTCTTGAAAATTGAGGTGAGCAAGAGAGAGAAAGCCGGTTGCTGCTAATGAATAATGGTGTATTAGCTTGTTGGAGAGAGGAATAGGGGTACTGAAAAGGCGCAGTGATTGGAGTTGTTCAGCGCTAATTGAGGGTGCTTCTTGTTTTTCTACCTTTTATGTTTTGATCTCCAGTTTTGATAGGATCTCATTAAGGGTGGGAATGTACTTTTGGCTTTTTAAAATTAAAGTTTAAATTCAAACCATTAATTATTAATTAATAGCTAATGCCTAATCACTTAACTATTAAATACATTCGATTAACTCTTAAAATTTTCCTTTTTTTTTAAAAAAAAACTACTAAAATTTTCGGTATATAATGTTTCTCCATGCTTTATAAAAAAAAATATATATATACATGAAATTAAAATATAAATTTTAAAAATTTTAAATATAAAGATAAAAATAAAAATAAAAATAAAAATAATTAAAATTTAATATTAATATAATAAAAAATTTAGATAAACACTTTACAATACAATAAAAAAATAATTCAACTTTAATTTATCACTCTTGGATATTAACAATTGCATAATTTTTAATTATTAGGTATAAAAATGTATTCATATTTATATAAAATAAAATGATAACAATTATTTATTTATTTGTAAAAATCAGTTAGCAGTTAGCGAATCTATTAAGAAAACATTAAAATTTAAGTCCATTAACTAAAATACTTAAAAATAAAATTCAAATTTATATTCAATTAAACTGATTAACAAAAAATCGATTTGAACTCAATATTAACCACCAATTTAATGATTTTTCAATATGTTTTCAGCATATGGTACAAATCAAATCATACTTCTAAATAAATAAATAAGACAAGTATCTCATTCTCAAGGGAAAATTCTTACCTAGTCAATTTAGGTTTTCTAATATTGTAAAAATATCTCAAATTCTCTATTTTCTTAATTCCAAGATATATTTCCATTTATCTTATTTTTCTTTATGTGAAGATATATTAACCAATTCTGGATTATTTATTTATTTATTATACTTTAATTGTTTTTCAAACTATTATAACATGACTTGGTATAAAATAGGAGGCGCTTAGAAGTCAAAAATCAATATTTATATGTGCTTATACTTATACGTTTATTAATTTATTTATCTTTTTCCTTGCTATGAGCAAGAGATGGTCCATGGAAGCTTTTCTTTTTCATGTTTTTTATTTAAAAAATAACAATGGAGGCTATGCAAAACAATAAAGTTTAATTTAATGATACTCATTTTATGTCAAAATTGTGAAATTTCAAATTCGAATCTAATTGAATCATTTATATATACTATATTATACAATAATTTCTTTGTCAATAATAAAAAAAAAATTGAATGATTCTTTAATTTTTAGATTTCAACTTCCTTGTATGAAATTTTCTTATGTGAGTTCTATCTTAAATGACGAACAATATATAAATGCATGATATAACAAGTTTCTATATAAAAAATAATAATAATAATAATAATAATAATAATTAATAAGTAATGAATGTGGACAGGAATAGCTCGTGCAGTGCAACTGAAAATGGGCATGGCGTCAAAGATGGGTCCCTACAAGCACGTGAAGTTGTGAACTAACACCATCTACAGCGTATCTCATGGAGCATCTCCAAGCTCCACATGCCGCCACTTGCATGTCCCTTTTCAGCCAAATGCAAGAATTCGGAGAAACGAGTGTCTTCAATGCCGTCATTTGCAGGTCTTTTTTTTAGTGGAGTGGAAGAATTTGGAGAAACGAGTTCAAGGGTGTGCAAAATTTGATCCGACCCGACGAATTCGTTCCGAACAGATAGTTCGGATATGGTTATTCGGATGATACGGATGGGGTCAGATGTTAATAATTTTATAACTTTGGGGTCGGGTCAGATTAAAATTGCCAAAACCCGAACCCGACTGAACAAAATATATAAGGTTATTTGTTTTTGTTATTTTCCTAGTCCCTCACGTCTCACCCCCCTCATCCCCACCCCCACCCCCACCCCCCTTCCCGTTCTCTTTTCCCAATCTTCCCCTTCTGCTCTCCCTACCCCCATCTCCTCCTCTCTCCCTCTCTCGTTAAGAATTTTATAATTTCAGGGTCGAATCGGATTAAAACTGCCAAAACCTGAACCCGATCGAACATAGTATATAAAGTTTTTTTTTTGTTGTTATTTTCCCAGTCCCCCACGTCCCACCCCCCTCATCCCCACCCCCCTTCCCGTTCTCTTTTCCCAGTCTTTCCCTTCTGCTCTCCCTGCCCTCTCTCTCTCTCTCTCTCTCTCTCTCTCTCTCTCTCTCTCTCTCTCTCTCTCCCTCCTCCTCCTCCTATTTGCTACCGCCATTCACCTCCCTCCCTCTCAAATCTAGGTTTTTTTTTTCTTTTCTACAAGGAAGTCGGTCACCTCCCTCGCTCCCTCTCTCCCTCTCTCTCTCTCTTTCTTCCTTCTCCTTAGATCTATTTTTTTTTCTTTGCTACGAGGAAGCAAATCTGGGTTGTTTGCGGCTTTGCGTGTTTGGATTTAGATTATGAGGGTTGTGTATTGTTTGCTTTGATTTGTTTGTTAATTTTCTTGTTTTTTATTTTATTTTGCTTTTTGATTTTGTTGGATTTTGATTAATTAATGAATTTTGTGTTTGGATTTGTTAAATCAATGAATTTTCTTGATTGGATTTGCATTTGGGTAAGTTCTTGGCTTATGTCATTCTTTTCTTTTCTTTTTTTAATTTATTTCGGATAAATCGAATTTGTCGGATCAGGGCTTGAAAATAGTCGGATTTTTCGATTCAGGCCCCTAGTAATAATATGGATCGGTTCGAGAGGACATTTAGCCTATTCTTCGGATTTCGGGTTGGTCAGATTCGGTTCGGATTGACCCGAACCCGACTGATACACAGCCCTAAACGAGTCTCTCTAATTCGAGGCGTTTCTGTTATTGCGTGATTGACTTTAATTATAAAATAATAAAAAATTAATTTGGTCTAATAAAATATCAAAAGATTAATTTAGTCTAAAAAAACTTGTCACCGATTAACAGGGTTTAGATAAATAGGGCTCAACCTTAGCTGCAACACTCTGCAAATCACACAGCCTTAGATTTGAGTAAAATTTCGTCTAGGAAATAACAAGCCAGTATTTTGCAGGTTTGGTTCCTTGGTGAAACTGGAAACATGGTTGGAAATTGATGTGTTGTGTAGGAATGATATGGTCAGGATCATTATTGGAAGGCAAGGCAAGGCAAGGGGGAATTCTCCTCCAGCAGAGAAAGCTCTAGCAAATAAAGAGACAGATGCCCAACTTCATTTTTGAAACTTTGTTTTTTGTTTTTTTTATCACTATTTCAGTATACTCCAAGCTATTCTACATACTTATGCTTCAAATTATCAGTCATTCTCATCTCCAAATGCAACCAAATGACATTCTTTGAAGCTTAAAAAAGCCCACTTCTCTTCCTATCCTTGTTCCTGATTATGTTGAATCTTTACCTAGTGTTGTTTCATGCAATTCTCTGTTAGAAAGAAAAGGAAATAATAATGACAATGAACTCTTTATTTATTTATTTGTCGTAATAACTAATCTATTCACTCGAGCTAAAGCAGCCAAGAATCCTACTTCATACAGTCCATCCCACCATCATTGCAGATAGTACGGTGAATTTTAGAGTTAAGATAGAACTTAATAGAAAATGATCATATTTGTATCAAGGTTGACAGAAGACATAATATCAAGATGCAAGAATCAAATCTTAAATATCTAGAGGAGTTAACACAAGGCAATTATGGAACTCAAATTCTTGCTTCCATAGTGAGAATCAAACAAATGTAACAAATTCAATTGAGTCCCATAAAAAATCCATCACCATTTCCTGACATCATTAGTTACATAAATGAAGAAAGGAGAATAAAAAGATTTACCATTTCCTCATTAGCGCATTCAAGCTGTTGGCTGCTGCTCATATGCAGTATCATTCTTTGCATTTGAGTTCATGTCAGCAGTAGCAGACCCTACAATAGTAGCTTCCTCAATGGTATCTTTGTTTTCAGCTTGTTCAGCTCCGCTAATTGCAGTGTTCCCATCAGCCGACTTTGACTCCGTCTCACTTTCTTTGTTGCCAAACAACTTAGATGGAAGCAAAGAAGAGACAGCAGCTCTCGCACTTCTCTTAGCAGCCTCAGCTGCCTCAGCCTCCTTGGCCTTAGCTTCAGCTTTCTCCCTCTCCTTTTTCTCCATAAGTTGTGTCAACTCCTCTGCTCTATTTTCTCTTTCTAATAGCTCCTTGGCAAACTCTTGCAACTCTGAATCAAGTTCAATCGCCTCATCATCTAACATTGCATCAACCATCTTAAGCAGCTCATCCAAATTCTTTTTATCAGCCAATGTTTCCATCATAAACTTATAGCTAGCATTATCCATCTTAAGTTTCTTCACCATCAAATCATAGAAGGACTTTGCCTCATCAATCTTGTCACAATTAACCAACTTATCCATCAACCTATTATAAACTGCCAAGTTGGGTCTCAAACCTATATCCACCATCTTTTTAAAGTATGCAGCGCCATCATCAACTCTATCCTCCTCTAAGCAAGTATCCATTAAGAGACTAAGTGTATATTCATCTGGTTTCACCCCCTTCCCCTCCATCTCTCCATAGAGCTCCTCAGCTTTAATTAACATTCCGTTCTTGCATAACTGATCAATCAAGTTATTAAAAGACAACACATCAGGACGGCATCTGTAATCACCCATCTTCCTGAAAACATCAATGGCATCTTCAAACCTCCCTTGTGCGCAATACCCATCTACCATAACATTAAAGCTCCCCAAATTAACAGCCAAACGCCTAGGCGGGTTATGTTCATTTATCATTCTATCGAACAACTTTAAAGCCTCATCAAACTTGCTATTCTTGCACAATGCATCCAATACTGAATTATAAGCAACAGCACTCATTTTAACTTTTGAATTCTCCCCCACAGCCTCTTCATAACATTCCATAGCCTCCTTTTCCATTCCCCTAATGAAATAACCCTTCATCAAAGCCCCATAAACCACCCCATCCTCCATAATCCCACGAGTCTTCTCCTTGAACTCTTCAAAAAGCTTAAAGACCCCATCTGGATCTGAATTCCTCGCGCAACCATCCATTAAATAATGATAAATGAGTGGGTCCGGCGTGAACCCTTTCGTCCCCACCATCTCCTCTTTCAACTCCAAAGCTTTCTCAATCTTCCCATTATCCACTAACCCTTTAATCAAAATTCGATGAGTAGTAGGGGAAGGACTAAACGGAGCATCATTTATTAGCTGCTTATAGTGCTCAAGAGCTGTATCCGGCTTCCGGCAATCAAGATAAGTCTGAAAGATCAAATTGTGAGTAATGATATTGGGAGCAATACCGGCCTGAATAATGAATCGGTGGAGAGAAAGGAGATCGGAGTATTTAGACTGGCGAAGCTGAGCATTAAGCACGGCGTTAACAGTGTAGATAGTAGGGCGGCAATTGGAGTATACAGAGTGGCGCGTAAAAAGCGCGGCCTCCTCGAGATCATTCTCGCGAATAAGTGTTAAGATACGGTTATGGAGATCGAGCCGTTTACCGGAAACTTCAGAAATAGGCTCGGGCAGTTTTGGGGCATTAGGGTTTTGAATGGGTTTTGGGGTTTGGGATTGTTGTTGGCTGCGGTGGAGAGAGGAAAGCGGAGGTTCAATGCGGAGGCGGCGTTTGCGGCGGCGGCGTTCGGCTGCCGCTTCTTCGGGAGAGGAGAAAGAGAGGAAGCGGAGTGTGATGACAGACGGCGGAGAACGGCGGACATGGTGGTGGTGGTGGGTAGCGATGGCTTTGAGGTGGGAGAAGAAGTATGGTTTAGATAGGGCCATGGCTAGCTTTGGGTTGAAGCAAGGAAGGATGAAGAAATTGACAGGGAAATGAGAATTTGAGATTCTAGGGTTCAGGGTTTAGACATTTGGTTGGCATCCCCTTTGTTTTCAATATTTATCTTTATTTTCATCAATTTCCTATCTTTGTTGTCATTGTTAAGACTTTTATAGGGAGAAATGAATTTAATTCATTTTGTAGAATTTATTTATAAATAAAATTTATTTATAAATAAATTTTTATATTTAGAATAAAATTATTAAAATATATAATTGAAAATGAATTCCTTATTTTCATGTTTGGAATAAATGAATTTACTTCTATATTGTTTACTAAAATATGATTAATGCCAATTTTGATATTTCTTTCAATTATTTCCAATAAAAAAATTAACAACCATTAATTATCATTTTAAAATTTATTATTAATTTAATTACTCTCAATTTTGATGTATTATTTCAATTTCAATTATTTTCTATTTTTAATTTTCAATTTTGATATTTTTTTTCAATTTCAATTACTCCCAATAAAAAAAAACCGTACATACCGAATGAAACTAATAAGTAAAAATCCAATGGAGATAAGTAAAAATCCGGTGATGGTGATTTTGGATGACAGAAAAATAGTAATAGGAGAAGGAGAAGAACAATGATGGAATAAAAATAATAACAGATTACGTTAACTATATAAAAAAAAATTTATTTATAATAAATAATTAAAAGGGTATTATAGTATTTTCAATTTTAGCTCTTAAAAATGTGAAATTCATTTGCAAATTCCACCTATTTTGATGGAATTTGGTGAAAGCATAATGAATTCTATGGAATTTAATTCTATGAATTCAATTCCTATTTTTTTGCATTCCAAGTATGAGAAATGAGAATCATAAATGAATTACATAAAATTTTATGGAATTCATTTATTCCAAGCGGAGCTTAAGACTTTTCCTCCTTGGATAAAAAATAAAATTAACTCAATCCAACGTAGAAAGGTATATTATTTATTTGTTAAAAATTAATTCAATTTATTATAATTTACGACGGTTTATAATAATTTTAAAACGATTTAAATACGGTTTGATCTGCATAAATATGGATCCTAAATTTAACATACATGAATATGGATTTTTTTTAGGGAAATATAATTTCGTTGACTAGAAAGCATTATATCATTAAGTTAGGAGTTTCTCACTAGGGGTGAGCAAAAAAACCGATGGACTCGGTTAACCGAAAAAAAAATCCGAAACCGAACCGATGGACTGGTTAACCGATTGTAATGGACTGGTTAATGGTTAGTGTTTTGAAAAAACCGATATTAATGGACTGGTTAATGGTTTTTGACTCATGTGACCGGTTAACCGAACCGAAACCGAATTTTTAGTTAATTTATTAATTTTTTAATAATTTATAACAATTTATCCTAATTAAAGGTGATAATGTACTTTTTTTTCATTATACTAATTATTTTAAAGTTTTTAAGTTTTTTTAATTGGCTATTAGTAAGTATAACAATCTATCTAATTAAAAGTGATTATGCACCGATTAATATATTTACTTATTAAATATTAATTTTTTAAAACAAATTTGCTTATATCCACCAAATATTTTTATTTTAACAACAATAATGTTATATTATAGTGAAAAAATTTTAATTTTTAAGTATCTTGAACATTTTAATTTTATTTATGAATATATTTATAATTATAATGGTTAACCGAAAAATATTGGGTAACCGAACCGAAAATCCGAAACCGATGGACTGGTTAACCGATGGTAATGGACTGGTTAATGGACTGGAATTTCAAAAAACCGATATTAATGGACTGGTTAATGGACTGGGGCTAATGGACCGGTTAACCGACCATGCTCACCCTTATTTCTCACAAGATTAGGAAGATCCTACCAATAACTAGAACTAGCATAAAAATGAGAGGTCTTAGCCAAAGCATGAGCCAACCCATTAGCTTGTTTTCTAACAAAAGAAACACATAAATCCTAAATTTTATAACCAAAGAATCCACACTTATGTAAAATACAACCAAATACAGAGAAATCATGATCAACGCCACCATCCTTCAACCAACTTATAACTTCTTTCAGACACAAAGTTTCGGCCAAATCCGAAGTAAAGTGATCAGCTATAACCTTAGTAATTGCAGCAATAAATCTACCTTGACTATCTCGAAGAACTATATCCATGCCGATAGTGTTACCTGCTTGAGAAATAAACACATCAATATTGCCGATAGTGTTACCTGCTTGAGAAATAAACACATCAATATTGCATTTCAACGTTATTATTATTACTAGCAGTATCCAAACCATTTGCTAAACCATGAGCCGTTTTCCAGTCCTCAAGGAAAGTAATAGCTGAACGTACAATAGCCAAAGAAGATGAGTATTTTTTGCTCCACAACCAACTATTACGTTGCCTCCAAATTTTTCAAATAACCATGCAGATTTGAGCCATCAAATTAAGTATTATCATGCCACGTAAATAAATGCTCAATCCAACCAGCAAAAGAATCATTGTTAGCAAAAAAATAGCCAGACGTAGCTCTCTCTAACAACTCATTGCCACATCACAATCAAGGAAAAGATGGACAAAATGCTCACCAAACACTTCATAGAACACACAATCATTACAAACATTAATCCCTTTCGAGAAAAGACGATCACAAGAAGGAAGGTAAGCACAACAAGTACACCAAAGAAATGCTTTAATTCTTGGAAGAACAACTAACTTCTAGATTTTGGACCACTCGTAACGAACTTGCTCGACAACATTCAACCTGTTAGCAATAGCAACACGATAACCAGATTTAACAAAATAACATTCCTTCTTCTCAAAGTGCCAAATCAATTTGTCTTGAAGTAATTCATTGCCCGGAGGCAACCTTAAAATGGCTGACACATCATCTGCGCAAAAATATTCCATCAACAATTCGACATCCCACTCCATGCACCTAGGAATACGAAGATCTTTAACCACTGAACCCTCAAGGCCACATATCACAAGAGATTAAATTTTAAATGGGAAGTCACCACCAAGCCGCGGATCATTCCAAACACTAATTGAAGCCAGCTTCTTTATGCCATCGACAACCCTTAGTAATCAAAAACTTAGAACTCCAAATACTATTCCAAACAAAGCAAGAATTAGAACCCAAAAGCGATGTTACAAAATTCCCTCTAGGAAAATATTTGTCTTTGAGCAGTTTACTAATTAATATATTTGGGTTAGAAACAACATTCCAAGCTTGTAGTAAAATATCAAAATAGCCGTGTAATATCAATGAGTGTAGTAGAATACGCTCACAACTCAATGGCAACAAACACGCGCCATGCAAATCCGATGGTAGCAGGCACATGCCGTACAGACCCGATGGTGGTCAGTAAGATAGCTGTAGCATGTCAAATGAGACGTAGTAGAATACACTACAACTCCGCGGCAACAAGCCACAACCTTCAACCTCAAAAGGTAGGGACTGCCTCAAGTACGCATTTCCTTCATTCTTCTCTGAATTTTGGTTCATCTAGACACTGGTGTACTAGTTTTTTCAAAATTGGGGGCAACTGTAGGCATCGGGTCCCAAGACAGCTCAGATCAGAATTACCCGATAAATATATCGATATTTGTCTCATAGACAAAGGAGTGGGGTTATGGACTTTTGCCCTTGAAATTCGCAAAATTAAAGGATCTTAGTGGCCGAAAAACCTTTTTGTTAAAATGAGTCTTTTTTATTAAGAAAATTGCCTTTTGGGGTTGACCGACGCCCATTGGTCATCGGGATGCCCGTCCTTCGTGCGCGAGCGACGACTGTCCCTTGTACGAGCAGCTCCCGTCGCTCGCGCTTGAGGAACGACTGTCCCTTGCACGAGCGACGCTCGTCGCTCGCGCATGAGGGAACGCCTGTCCCTTGCACGAGTGACGCCTGTGGCTTGTCCCTTGCACGAGCAACGCTCGTCGCTCGCACGCTGAGTGGGCCCGCCTCGCACGAGCAGCACCCGTTGCTCGCGCCGGTCCCTCGCGCGCCTGCCTGTCGCTTGTGTCTGTCATACACCGGTTTTACTCCGCACAACCGAGGGGAAATATTAGTTATGATTAGTCCGTGGGTAAAATTTGAAGTGAATTTGAGGTCAAATAGGTCATCAAAAGTCTAAAATAAGAAAAAAGTCTAGTTTCGGTTCAAATACTGACTAGTTTGACTTTAAGTTTGATTGGACCTTTAAAAATAGCAAATAATCTCTAAAAATCACCAAACTTTCTAGATTTGTTCTATATGATATTTAAAATTTTTTGGTGGTGAAAAATAAAAAAATTTGAATCGGACCAATTTAATTGAACCGGACCACAAATATACTCCGATTGAACTAAAAGTTTGCAGGGAGGCTATACTTTATATTCTAAAATTGTTGGAATTGGTTTGGGAAGGAAATGAGTTGAGGAAAGCATAAATGTCATTATGGGGTCCGAAATTGGCCTTAAAAATCAAATTTTGACTCATGTAGGTTGGACCACCTTGGTCAAACCAAAGAAGCCCATTTACTCACTATAAATAGCCTTAATTAACTAAGTTTTGGGATAAAATCAAGTGACCAAACACAGCAGCCCTCCTTCATCTTTGGCCGAGACATTCCCTCTCCCTCCCTCTCCATTTTTTTCTTCTTTGCCCATCTCATGTCACCTTTAATTGTAGCCTCCTAACTGAAATTCAACTCATTTTCAGCACTTTAGGAGAGATTTGAGTTCAATTTAAGTGAATGAAGTAAGATAGACCCTAATTTAAAAGTTGGGTGCATAATTTAGGTAAGTAATTTAGATAGTTTTATTTTGGTTTAAGGCTTCTTATAGATATTTTAAGGCATACAGGTTATGTTTATGTAGTTATAAGTGTGATTAAAAGTGAGATTTTGATGAATTTTCCTTGTGGAATTTCGGCCTCTATAGGAAATCAAGGAGAGGAAAGTCTTTCCAAAGCCAAAGGCAAAGAAAAAGAGGCCTAGGAGACTCTAAGTGAAGAATTGAGGTTTGTGATTACAAATTTCATTTAATTCCATATGAAAAGCATGAAATTAGTTTATGTTTAAGTATAAGTATATGAAATATGCATGCTAAATTGAACTAAGCCATATGATTATGCTTTGAATGCCTAGAATTGATGATTTAGATTAAGAAAATAAAATGTGAATGATGATGATACGTGTTGACCGAATGGTATGTCATGGATTTTTCATGACATGCTTGATAATTATGACATGTAAATGATGTGTATGTGATGTGTGGCATGAAATCTAGTTAATTGCATGCATAAAGGTAAGAAAAATGAATATGATGGGTAAAATACACCATGGCCGAATGAGATGCATGGAAAAAAGGGCATGATGGTTATGTGTTATAATGTCATGTCATGGCATAATTAAATTAATTAACATGTAATCATGCTAAGTTAATGATGTATGATGTAAAAATTAAACATGAATACATGTATGACATCATGGCCGAATGGTACCATGATGAAATGATGGGAATTTTTGATGTATAATGATGGATTTGAATGAAAACATGAGTAATGCCCTAAGTAGTAAGCTGGTATTTAAATCTAGTATAGGATATAGTTGGCTAGCCACAGGGGCGTAGCTAGAAAATTAGAATAGTGGAGTCAAAAAAATAAAAATAAATTATTTAAATATTTTAGTGGGGTCAATTTTAAAAAAAATAAAATTATAAGGATATTTTTTAATTTTTTTCTTAATTTAATAGGGTCAATTTATAAAAAAAATTAAAATTAAAGATTTTTTTTTAAAATTTTTTTTAGTTGAGTGTGGTCAATTGACCCCACTCAACTAGGGGCAGCTACGCCCCTGACTAGCCATAAAGGCACTATATCGCGGTGGTAAGCATGACATCTTACCTATTGTAGGCCAACGATGGTCCTACCCCATTGATATTATTGTTACATTGTTCATCGTATTGTACGAGAGATCCCTCGGGTTACCCCTCATTGTCTTGAACTAATACGATTCATGTCTCGTTTATCCAGTTTAAAGATTTATGCCAATATTTTACAGGGGGCAATATGATAAAAATATTGATAAAATAATGAATTAGAATAAAATGGAAAGATTAAAGTGAAAAAGGACCTAATCGTAAATAATGGAAAGATTAGGGGAAAAACGGTAATTTGACCATATATAATATTATAAGGGTAAAAATATAATTAATTGATTAATTATGCAAAATAATAATTTTTCGGGGACTAAAACGTAATTTAGCGTGAAAATGTTAGTTTAGGGACCAAACGGTAATTTACATGTTATATAAGGATTTTAAGAGTAAATGAGAAGAATTAATGGCATTATAGTAAAATTAAGTAAGCTAATGGTATAAGTGTAATTTTATGGACATGTAAGGGCATGATTGTAAATATGCCATGAGTAAGGATTTAAATGTAATTTGTGATAATTAATGTATTCATTGTATAATTATCCAAGATAAGGATGTATTTAAAATTATTAGAGTAGTTAGCAAATGTATCTAATAATGGAGATATTAATTGGCCTAAGATAATTAATAACATATTTAATTAAATATAATTAGTTATATTTATTAATTTATGATTATGCATGAATTTTATGAAATGGAAATATCTGGAATTATAATCATCATTGGGCATATTTAATGTTCAGCACGTAGTGTATTTTGATTTCGTGTAGGTACGTCATAGGTTGGTAGTGTGTTTTGATTTCGTGTAGGTACGTCATAGGTTGGGAGCAGCATACCTCACATTTTGGAAGCAACATGAGAAAATTACTTTGAGGATGTATATTATGTAGTTTAGTGAGAATGGGCATGTATATGTGCTCATATGTATATGTTAGTATTGGTCTTCTTCTTCCGTCTTAAAAATGATTGGAAACTCTCTAAAGAGGAATATGTAACCTAAATCTTTATATGACCTTAAGTATTGATATATATATGTGAGACCTGCATGGTTAACCTATGATTAGTGGATGAATGACATTGTTATTGGAATTTAAAAAATTAAGTAACTATTAAATTATGATTTATTGTTAGAAAAAAAAAATATATGTATATTTTATGTGAATATCCCTAGACAGATATAGGTGCATCGGCCATCGTTAATTTAAGTGATACGTAAGTTTAAGTAGTGTTACATCGGGAGTCTAAACCAGAGCGGAACTTTACTCTTATTAATGCTTTTGTTAAATTATAGTTGAGTTTTTTAACAATTAATTTTTCATCTCTCATCTCACACGGTCATGCATTAAAATTAAAGCACACGTCAAGTATCGAGGAAAGCTATAAAAACAATAAATAAACAAAATAAAAATAAATTACAAGATGAAAATTGGGACAAAAATATAATCTCTCAAAATAGAAAATTAAATAAATAAAATTAATTAAATAAATAACATACACAAATTGGAATATTTATTTGGAATAAAAACATTGATTTTTTCATACTCACTTAAAAATGAAATAATTATTTTTGGATATTATTGAAAAAACGGAAATGAATAATTACATTTTATGAAAACTAACTTTTTTTTTGAAAGTGATATTTGAATGTTTTATGAAATATAAATAAAAAAATTCAGAGATTAGATATAAATAGATAATAAAATTCAAGGAGGATTACTTAGTAATTATTGAGTGACATTATATTACATGGCACAAAAAAGGTACTATTCTAAATTTTAAGTATTAATTTATTTTCTTCTATTTTTTTCTTTTTCAATTTATATATTTTACTGATTTAAAGTTTCTCCAAACATTTTGTGATTTCTTTATCCAGAAATTATTTGGCCAATTATTATTATTATTATTATTATATGGATTTTAATTTTTAAATTCATCTACTTTTTGGTGCATGATCTGTGATATAGTTGGCATTTAGTTTCTTGTCTTGCTTTTTCTTCTCCTTAATCTAAATGGTAAAACTCCATTGAAGCAAACTCACGGCCCATACATAAATTTTTCTATTTAGCCATCTAAGATAAAAAATGACACCGTAAAACTATCGTAGGTCGAATTTCAGCGAAAATGATATAATTTTAACCAAACCAAACCAAACCAAACCAAGCCAAGTCAAGCCAAGCTAACCTTTCCTATTTTGTATAAAATCCGACCAAACCTAGACCATTAAATTAAAAAAACTCACCTTTTTTTGATTTGGGCCAGTTTGGTAGTTTTGGCGAACAACCCTTTATAAATAATAAAATATTTTTGAATTAAAATAAATCATTATTAATTATTTATATTGTTTTAATGACTTTCTGTTATCCAAAAAAATTCATGTATCCATTTCAAATTCTTTTACGGTGAGAAATTTTAAATTTAAGTTTACACTTTCTTTTTTTTCTATCACAAAAAAAAAATCTTTTTATTTTATTATTTTTATACAAAGGTACTGTTTTTTTTTTTTTTTTGAAATAAAATGCTTCATTAAGTAGAATTAGCCATTAAAGCTGACACAATACAAAGAGGGGGAGATAAATTCCAAATGACAGGACCTGACATAGAATTTGCTGCTTTTGCTAGGCAATGGGCAGCACAATTCGCAAACCTTTTCACCCATCCAAATTGGATATTAGAAAAACTAGACAAAAAGTTCTTACAATCACTAATAATTGAGCCAACCTCAGACCTTGGAGTAGAACTATCTAAAAGGGCATTGTAAACCATCTGAGAATCCATTTTTAGGATAACTGACGAGATATTAGCTTGCTTAAGCCAGCTCAGAGCCTCTCGAATACTCAAAGCTTCAGCAATTGTTGGATAAAAAACTCCTTGAAAAACATTACTTCCTGCTGCAACAAACACTCCTTGGTAAACCCGTATCACAAATGCAGTTCCTGTTTGATTCCTTTTAACAAACAAAGCTGCATCCGAATTTGCTTTAACAAAACCCAGAGGGGGAGGGCTCCATGACAAACTCTCTGTCCTTAAGGGTAAAGAATAGCTTACATCTATTCTCTTAGCCATTTTCCAATCAGAGAGAACATTTAAAGCCATATTCACAGTTGCAGTAGCTGATCTTCTTAGGTTATTCCAGATGAGATCATTTCAGGTTTTCCAGATAAACCAGCAAACTACAGCAACCAGCCCACACCTATCAAGATCCAGAAGTGAAAAGATAAAGGAGATCCAATCAGCTAAAGTTTGTGCAGTACCTCTAATATATCCCACTGGAGATTTGGTCCACACCTCACGAGCAAAATTGCAATCCAACAGAAGATGAATAATGGTTTCAGTCTCACAACCACAGAGGGGACAAAGATGAGAGATATCAATTCCTTTAAGAACAAGGATGGTTCTTACTGGAAGACAATTATGAAGGGCCCTCCACACAAAATGCTTAATTTTTGAAGGAATCAAAAGCTTCCAAAAATTGTTCCAATTGACAGACTGGGCATTAAAAGAAGAGAGCATATCTGCATTAATCAACTTATAAGCACTCTTAACAGAATAGTTACCATCAGAAGTTAAACTCCATTGCCAAGTATCTGTATTATTTTGCCAACTCAAAGGGATGCTTAAAATGAGTCTCCGATCCCTTTCATTAAACAGAGAAGCAACGAGAGAATTATTCCAGGAAAGAATTCCACCACAAAGAAGATCACTAACTTTCAAGAGATTCCAGGAACTATCCAATTGAGAGGTGATGAATGGGTTCGATTTATCTGGCAACCAAGGGTCCTTGAGAGCATTAATCAGCTGTCCATTCCCCACACGCCACCAACATTCCATCTTCATTTTATCTCTAGCATAAATTATGCTTCTCCAAGTATAGCTAGGATTATTGTCTACTACTGCATCCAAGAAACGACCATGAGGGAAATACCTGGCCTTGAGAACCTTTGCAACAAGAGAAGAATCATCCATGATCAACCTCCAGCTTTGTTTGCCCAAGAGAGCTAAATTAAAATCTCGGAAGCATCTAAACCCTTGCCCACCAGTAGATTTTGGCCTACAAAGCTTAGTCCAAGTCATCCAGTTAAAGCCATGTTTATTTCTACCATTAGTACCCCACCAGAAGGAGTTTAATAATCGTTCAAGCTTTGTACAGAGTCATTGTGGAAGCAAGAAAACACTCATTGTATAGGTAGGCAATGATTGGGCTACTGACTTCATAAGAATCTCCTTACCTCCTATAGAAAGTAAAGACCTATTCCACCCACTAACTCGCTTCCTGATTTTATGCTCAATAAAGGAAAAGATCTCCTTCTTATCTCTACCAATCATCGCAGGCAGTCCCAAGTAGGAGTCATGAATTGCTTGAGGATCAATAGCAAGATAGGAGCAAATCAAATTCCTATTTGCAAATGTAGTATTCGGGCTAAACTTCAAAGAGGACTTACTGAAGTTGACACATTGGCCAGAATCTAATGTGTAAACCTCCAATATTTGCTTCACCATTTGAGCTTCTTGTAAATTGGCCTTAAAGAAAATATAACTATCATCTGCAAACAGTAAATGGGTAACTGATGGAGCAGATTTTGCTACTTTACACCCATGAATATCTCCATTAGCCTCATATTTTTGAAACAAACTTGACAACCCTTCCGCACAAAGTATAAACAAATAGGGTGATAATGGATCGCCTTGTCGTAACCCTCTACTGGGATAAATAGGGCCTAATAATTTTTGCTCAGTAGAGACCAAGTAGCGGACAGATTTAACACATAACATAATAAGTTGAACCCATTTAATATTAAAACCCATCCGAATTAACACATTCTCTAGAAAGTGTCATTCCATCCTATCGTATGCTTTACTCATGTCAAGTTTCAAGGCTACCATTCCTTCTTTGCCCTGGCTTTTCCGCTTAATGTAATGCATAACCTCATAAGCAACCAAAAAGTTATCAGAGATTAATCTATTTGGGACAAAAGCACTCTGATTTAAGGAGATGAGATCAGGAAGAATAGCTTTTAGCCTGTTAGTGAGCATCTTAGCAACCACTTTATAAATCACATTACAAAGGGCAATAGGTCTCATATCCGCTATTGTATCAACCATCTGTTTCTTAGGAATAAGGACTATAGCCGTGTCTTTTAAGTGCTCAGGCATTGTGCAATTGTTAACAATTTTCAAGCATTCTTTAATCACATCTTCCCCTACAACACTCCAGCATCTTTGATAGAAAGCTGCATTCATCCCATCCAACCTAGGGGCTTTATCAGGGTGCAAACTAAACATAGCTTTTTTAACCTCCTCTCCTGTAAACTCATTCAGCAATAACTGGTTGTGATCATTGGTAACCCTTTTATCAATGCATAGCGCTGTGGTGCCAGTACTGGATGAAGTAGCCGAAAAAATATTTTGGAAGTAGGCAGTGATTACCTCCTCTAGTCCATTATCCCAGGTACAAACCTTGCCTGTGGGATCTTTGAGATGCACAATGCGGTTCTTCCTCTTTCTTTTTGAAGCCACGGCATGGAAATACTTTGAATTTGCATCGCCATCCTTCAGCCACATCAGCTTTGCTCTTTGTTTCCAGTAAGTTTCTTGTTGTCGTAAAATATCCAGATAATACAAATTGGCCTCATTAAACATAACATAATTCCCCATTCTCTTAGCCTCATTCAGCTTCCTTCTAGCTTCCCCTAACTTGTTCTTAAAATCCCCTGTAATAGTCTGACCCCACTTCGATAAAGCTTCAATACACAGTTTAATCTTTGAGAAGAAAGAAATACTATCCCCTGATTGCCAAGCTTGTTTAACCACATCCACAAAATTCTCTTCTCTGATCCATGCATTCTCAAAGTAAAATCTCCTACTGCGACGGGGTTTGTCAGAAAAAGTGGGGTTTAGAAAAATGGGATTATGATCCGACGAAGTTTGGCTCAAATTGCTGACCTGAAAGCAGGGGAATCGGGAAATCCAACTAGCCGTTGCCATGGCTCTATCCAGCCTTTCTTCAATGTAACCATCACTCTCATTTCCTCTAGCCCACGTATAAGCATACCCAGACAACCCCAAATCCACCAGGTTTGCATCCTCCACTGCCTTAGCAAATCCTTCAATTAATCGAGGTGGTTGCAAATTTCCACCTTTCTTCTCCTTGGGGTCAATGATATCATTAAAATCCCCTATGACACACCATGGTAAGTAAGATTTTCCTGCAAGAGAGCGAAGGAGCTCCCAAGATTGAGCTCGAAAATTTTGGTTTGGTTCTCCATAAAAGCCAGTAAGCCTCCAATTCGCTCTATGCTCCACAACAACTTCTACATCAATGTGCTTATGAGAATAACTAATGAGTTTAACATCATGCTTAGACTTCCAGAAAAGAGCAAGCCCTCCACTTCGGCCCAAAGGGTCCACAACAAATAATCCTTCAAAACCCAAAAGCGTTTTAATTCTGTCTACTTTCTCCCTATTGCTTAAAGTCTCAATAAGAAAAATGAGACTGGGCTGTTTAGTAGTAACAAGGTCCCGTAGAACCCGAATTGCACGTGGGTTGCCTAACCCACGGCAGTTCCAACTTAAACAGTTCATGATGATAGGCAGGCTTGGAAGCCAGGGCCCGCCTCTACTACGTTTTTTGAATCTGTTTCAGACAGAACTTTTGGGCCAGATTCAAGCCCACTATCAGTTGCCCCAACATCGTTAAGGGTCCCCCTCCTGCGTCTCTTTGAATCAATAACTACCACCCCTTCTTCCTCTATATCATTGTTTTCCATGATCTCCTTTCCTTTTACAGTCCCCTTATTTCTCGACTCATTCTCCGCCACTAAACTGTCCTCCATCACTCCCTGAATTGGTGCCTTACCAACTTCATCACTATCAACCGCCATAGCTTCTCCAGTGAGTTGTGCTCCGGTGGCTGAAGACTGCAACACAGGCGGCATGTCCCTTAACCACTAATTGCCATAAGTTGGTAAAGATTTCCTGGTGGAAGCTCTTATCGTTTCATCAAAGCGTTTGGGTAACTTATCTAGGGAAGTCTGATAAAGTCTTGGGCATTGTCTTTCATTGTGTCCAAGAAGGCCACAAATGAAACAAATAGTTGGCAATCTTTCATACTTAAACTCCAACGTAACCCATTCTCCCCCTGCCTTCTTAATTTTCATTATATGTTTAATTGGTCGATGCACGTTTAGGGCCACCCGAATCCTCATAAAACTCTTCCATGTCCCCGAAAAGTTTTTTGGATCAGCACTTACAAAATCCCCAAGATACATCCCAACACTCTGAGCCACTTTAGCAAACATAAATCCGATCGGAAGTTTGTGAACCTGCACCCACAATTGGACTTGGTCTAAACAGACATTTTCATGTTGCTCATTAGGTTTGATTCTATTCACCAGCAGAAGCTGGTTATCAAAAGTCCAAGGACCATTCTCAATAACTCGCTGAACATCCAACTCATGAAAAAACTGAAAAATAAACAAATTGGGATTTAGATCTTTAATAAAAACACCCATACCAGGACGCCACAATGATGCCAGAGTTTGTTTCATCGCATGAATATTTATAATTTTCTTCATTAAAAATCGGCCAACCAAACTCCAACGAAGATCTACTGGTTGTTCTTCCACTTCATCTGCTTCAATAACCAGGCCTGCATTCTCTTCTTCATTGACTGTCAGTTGAGCACAGATGGTATCAACACTAATTCGCTTGGTAGCCATGATAGTAAGACAAGAAAAGGGTTTACGAAATGTGAAAACTTGCAAACATGCAAGACAAAACTCATGTCATAGAGACAGACACTTTTAATGTAAATTCATTTTAGAAGAACTCTTCGATGTTAATAACACGAAGACACTTATACAAAGGTACTATTAGTACTACTAACATAAAATTTATTAGTTAAGTTATCTTTCTATTTTCATCTTCAAAATCACTGTGATATTTTCTAAATAAAGCAAAAAAGAAAAATGGCGTAAATAGTGAATTGGGCTTCGTAGCTCAAAATGCAGCCCAACAAAAGAAACCCACAGTTTTTGTCACTCACTCTCTGGCCACTGCTCACTTGATTTTTTTTAAGCATCGAGAGACAGTAGAACAAAATTCCCTATGCATGACATATAATGCAGGCGCTGCTTTTGGTGGGACCCATTCCCACCGCAATCGACGGCGCCGGTGGCTTATCGTCCTTCTCATCCTCTTCATTTATCGCCGGTATCAATACCGTTATTGTACCAGCGTGGAGCTACGCCCATCATCATAACCGTTTATATCCTCCTCGTAAATGGAGCTCCCTCGTGGTTGCTTCATCTTCTTCACGGGCGGCCGTTAACGGCGAGCAAGACCACTACGCGGTACTAGGAATCGCTCGAAACGCCACGGTAGCTGATATTAAAAGAGCTTACCGTCTCCTAGCTCGCAAGGTATTGTGTATCGTTTCTTATCTTGGCGCTTTCTTTGATGCTCTAGAAAACAAATTCCGCACAATTTTTCAATCTCCAAATATTTTTTTTTCTCTGCATAGATCAATTTTTTTTTCATGGAAATTAACTTAACTCCTTTCTGCTTGAAGCGGAGAGATGCTTCAATTTTATTGGATAGTATTTGTTTTCGTTGTCGAATATCAAATTTTAGTTTTATCTACACTGTAAGTTTCAAACGAATCTGAAGGAACAATGCATTGTCCTTTTTGGTCTGTATATGGGTGGATGAAAGTTCGTTTTTCTTCTTATTCCTCTTTTTTTTTTCCTCAAGTACTTGACGGATATTAGTGCAAGGTCCATTAGGGATTAGGGATTATTTTTTAGCAGATTAGTCTCTGCGCGGGCATGAGGTGCGGTTGATCTTGTATGATGTTTATATTTGGATATGATGAGGTTCTTATAGATATTGTGTTTGGAAATATTAGAATGATGAACTTTGTTAGGTTAGTTTCTGAATTTTTTATTTTATTTTATTTATGGGAATTTGTTTTATTTAGATACATGAATGGTCTTTCTAGAGCTCATATCAGTATGGAGACTCTCTGGACTGAGAGAATGGAATTGAGAGAAACATGCAGAAGTTGGAGTTGGAATCTATATCACAATATGCCAGTTTTAAGATAAGCATAAATCAATTCATTGAGCACTGTTGTTCTAATGAAAAATGGCACAAAATCGTCTTTTCTCCACTATACTTATTTGGGATCACCGCATTTAATCCATATCTTGTGAGAGGCAATTCCTCATGAACACTTGATGAATTATTGCCTATATATGAGTTGTCAACACCCTTGTAATTGTGTGCTTCTTTGCTATGATAAAGAAGAGACTAATGGCTCATATTTGAGATGGAATGATTATGAAGTACTTGAACTAAAAAAATTAAGTTGTGCAGTAAGAGTTGAAAAGTTGAATATATGAATTTTTTGCAGAGATGGTACATAGATGCAATTAACAGAGGCTACTTTAGTTAGTATTACATTGCTTTTTAACAATGTTCTAGATTTTATAGGCTTGGGGTTGGTAACTGCTAAATTGTTTTGTTGCGCTGCTGTTAAGTTGGATAGTGTACCATTCAGTTTAAATCTTTGATCACGGAGTATAGGATTACTTCATTTGCTTACTTGGTGCTTGCAATTTCATTCCATGATAAGTAATGAGAAATATGTTTTTATCTCGATTTTCTTTTGGTTTATGCCTTCTGTGCTTTACAATGGTATATTTCAACACATTCTGGTGTTAAGGAATTAAGCTTATTTTTGTCCTGAGGATCTTCAAGGACTGGCCAACGACTTCATTACACACTTCACCTTCAGCGCATCCAGGCTGAATATAATTGTTGCACAAGTTTTATTTTAGGTCTAATACATTAATTGAACATCTAACCTTGCCAAGCTGGCTCTTCAACTTAACTTGTGTGCAAGTTGGAGGATCCTTTTATGTTCAAAAACATCCTTATGAGAGCTAAATTCCTTCATATGTATTCTTATTTTGTGATTACAGTATCATCCTGACGTCAGCAAGCATTCACAAGCTGGTGAGCTGTTCAAGAGTATTCGTCATGCATATGAAGTGAGCAATACTAGTAATTTTCTTGGTGTGTTTTGCTTATTAATGCTTTTGTTCGAGTGAAAAATTATAATCTTAATTCAATCAGATGTATTTATATTTGGGAAAGAATAAGGGGTTAAATTATCAAACCTTCTTGTATGATGGAACTTCTACGTGTTGGTCTAAATGTGGCTGGAGCTTTTTGGCCCATCTTTACAATGTGAAAAATTATAATCTGACTTTACTTGTATATGGTTTCGTTAGAACCACAATTGATAATAACCTGGACCAAGATAATTCAATATGGTTTCGTTAGAACCACAATTGATAATAACCTGGACCAAGATAATTCAATACTTATTGTTTTGTATTTCTTTTGTGGGAGCTTTAGGCTGCATTCTCTGATATTAATCATGCATCAATAATATTCTCTCATTGGGAACAGATACTATCAAATCAAGTTACAAGGACTGAATATGATCGAACAGTTGGATTTCGAGAGGACACTGGCAGGTCATATAGTGGGACGTGCTATTACAGTCCTGATTTTGAAGATGGGTCAAGGGTTTACAAATGGGCTGAATTGAGGCGGAAGATGCAGCGAGAAGGACACTGGGAACGTTATAATGTAAATGATGAGGACTCTTCTGCTGACAGTGATGCAGAAGAGGCAGGTGAAGAAGGAAATCTGGATGAAGAAAGAGGGCCTTTTGCCGAAGTACTTAGATCTGTGTTTATATCTCTGTTTTTACTGCAAACCTTTGGTACCCGATTATCTCTTGCCTTCAGCAGTCTGATGGCTCTGTTTGACCGGAAATTGGATGCTGGATATAAGATTGGGTATTTGATTGCCTGGATTTTGGGTGGGAGAGGAGGTGTTTTGCTAACTCTGTGTCTCCAGTTTGCTAGTTGGGCTTGTGGGAAAACGAGCAGTAGTATTGTTGTTCTTATAGTGGTAGCCATGTGGGTTGTTTCCAATCTTGCAAGGCATGCGCCACTCCCACAGGGTGCTCTTCTTGCACTGTTATACATGTCTATGAAATTGCAAGCTGACCTAAAATGAAGCTGCTGGTACTGCTGCATCTGAGGACTGGATCGTATTTGTTTCAGAATTGATTCCTCGTTTGTGCAGTTATCAGTTGTTTGATTGAATGAACTGCGACGATCTTATGGCTGATTTTATTTAGCAAAGGTTAGAGAAGTGTACAATGAATGAGCTATCTATTTCTTGCATCTTAGAACCTGTACATATTGTGTTTTAGTAAATCAAATAAATGCATTTCCCATCTGTTTGTAACGAAGAAACGATGCCATGTTTAAATTGCAGAAGAAATACCAATCCAATTTGGCAAAAATGACTCCAATTTGAAGGACCAAACACACCAAATTGAAGTGAATTAATCTCATTGTCAGGTTCTTAATTACAGAGATAGATGAACAGATAATTCCACCGTAATTGTATTCAACTGAATTAACTACAAATTTGCAGCTGTGTAATGGCATCTATACTGAAAATTACAATTACACCATCCTCAAATTCCAATTTCAAAATGAAGATGAAATTCTAGGAGCTCTTGACATTCTCGTCCTTGCTCATATGCTTCAAATTCCTCCACAGATACTTTCCGCTGGCCATGTCGACAAATACCCAGAATCCATTTTGGATCATCTGAATCCATTAATATTCAAGTAAGAATTCAAGAAAAGCAAGAAACTCAAAAATTGAAGATTTAAACTTGTACCTTTTTGAAATTGAAATCTTGATTATCAGTCAATGGTTTGTTTTCCAGCGTGGAATCATCGGAAGGTAGGGTTTCCAGCTCCGGCGAAGATCGTACAGTCCTCCACGCAAAGTATCCAGCCAAAACGGCAGAGAAAAACACGAGAATGAATCTAAGAGGACACATTGTTGAATTTTGGGAAGAATTATTGGTGTATATCTCTGAATGAAACGAAGAAGATAAAGGGGTTTTTCTTATCTATTTATTTATTTCTGAATCTGTAGAGAGAGAGAGATGGGAATATTAGTGCATTAATAATTAATTGTAATAAAAGAAAGGTATTGGGAGAAGCGCGTAGTCGGTAGGTAGCAATAGAAAATGGAGAAGTTTGTGAAAATGAGTTTACAAGGTCAAAAGGGCAACCAAAGTGCTACACAGACAGACACCTAATTCTATTGTTTACTTTTGTTCTGTCCATTTTTACAAACTGATTAGGATTAGGATTAGGATTAGGATGGTGGTGTGCTGTCCACATTCTCATTCCTTCTCATTATTGTAACTTAAACTACTTCTTTCTACATCAAATACAATCCATAAATCCGCCTTAATACTCTTTTATATCAATTTCATTCTCAAAAACTTGAAATCTTGGTTAGCTGAAATCTAATTTAATGGCCCATCTATACCTCATTTCATAAAATTTTTAATGCCTGACATATCGAAAAACTGATTAAAAGAAAGAAAATTGTGACATAAATATATTAATTTGGTTTTTAAAAGGAGTAATTAATTCAATTGAATTATGAAAAAACAAAAATTAATTAACTATTGGGAATTTAAGCGGCTTATTGACTTTTTTATTTTTAGCCTAAAAAGACTAATAAAAAGTCATACGCTAAAGTTGAAAATTTCAGGTCAATAATTGCTACCAGTTTCTTGGGCTTTTGAAGTTAGGTGAGATCATGAGATATTAAAGACAGTAGTCCATAGCAAAACAATAGCTATCATTTTTTTGGGCCAACCCGTTGGGCTTTTGAATCTCCACCTGACGTAGGATTGATTTTGGACTTCTCTAGAATATATATATATATAAAGTTTTTTCACTTCTTGACAATCGCCTATTGGGTTGGGCTGGGCCTTCAGCGCCATTATAGGTATTATGTGAGACAAAATTGATTATAAAATCATATTGAATCTTTTCAATGCATCACCTTCAACGTAATTAGGAATATCAATTTCTATTATTGATTAGAGATTAGAAGGGATAAAATAAAAGAGAAACATAGCTAAAAGTTGGAAGATTATTACATCTCTTGGATACTATTTATGAACAAGGAATCATTATTAGAGTTGAAGTTTACGTATATGATTAAATCGTAAACTGTTTTTTAAAATGTTTGTTTTATGAGTAATTGAAAATATAATCAAGAAATTGGATATATAATTGAAGCTAATTTTAGGAAAAATCATAGAATTGAAGAAAGCAATTTAATTAATGAAATGGAATGTTTTTAAGTGGTGGAAATAATTGTAGGAATGTGTTTCCGTATGACCTATAATGGTTGGTGGAAATTATAGATTCTGATATGGAATTCCATCAACAATCTTTCTGTCCTATACATTATCTTTCGCATTATTCGATTCATCAACTTGCTAATTAGTGTAAAAAGTAGCTTGTTTTTATATCAAGAATTCAATCCCTATGAGGAATAAGACTTTGTTGATGACCCAAATTGATGGGAACTCAAATAAAACTCCAAATTATTATCAAATCACTTTCTTTAATTAATGGCTTAAAATAAGACAAAAATTCAAAAACATATTTTTGATGTTCACTTCCTTTATCACTTGAAGCTTTAGTGGAATCCAGCCTCTTTGACCTAAAATCATCTTATTTCCAAAATTAAAAGTTTAAAGCAATAAAGCTATTTAACTTGAATTAATAACTCACGTAACTTATTATTAAAATTTAAATATTAAATTCAGGTACCGTGATGATCTCATGTAATTAAATTAATGAAAATGAAATTGTATATGTAATAAGAGTATGAGGTCATCTTAGAGAAATCCTCACTTTTGGCTACTCTTTACAAAAAAAAGAAAAAGAAAAAAGAAGGGCTATGATTCATTTAATTTTTTATTGAAAGCTTCTTTTGCACTCCACTAATGAAGTGAACCCAATTCCTTTACAACTACAAACTAAAGTTCATTCCTTTGCCGTACCTTCACTTCAATTAAACTTCACTTAATTAATTCAACTAAAAAAAAAAGGAAATACGTGGCCGAAGAAAAAAAGAAACAGTTGACAAGTTTGACGGTTGTTTTGTCGGGATGAAAGATTGAAAAGCATGTTTTCTTTGGAGGAGTGTATTGATTAAAAAAGAGAATTTGTGATTAATCCACCACCATGGCTAACTCTGAAACTTATGTTTGCTATAAAACCCAATAAAGGGTTAGGGGAGATTGAGATGGGTATCGCGTAGGATTCACGTTGATGTAATAAGATTAGCCGAAATTAATGAGATAGTGATAGTGTCCCACGTATGATTATTCTTCATCTGTACCTATAAACTACATTCAGTACTTTTTACAAAATTAAGTAATTAATGGAAATCTGATTTTGATGCCTTTCTCTGCTACTAAGAATCATGTTCTCTCCTCTTCACCCATTTTGGAGACACCAATTGGTCCAACAATTTTCCCACTCTGCTCCATATTTTCTTGGAAAATCTCAACTGTTTTCTTTTCTTGGGATTCTCTTAGAGAATGTGATTCTCATTACTCTATTTATTTGCAGATTCAGTGGTTGAATTAGATCGCAGATGCTGATTTTGGACCCCAATTCAACTTCTTCTTCTTCTTGGGTAACATTTTCTTCTGTTATATCTTAATTTTATATATCCAATCTTCTATTATAGGAATGCATTTCTTCTGGTTCTTGCTGTTTTCGTCTTTTTTTCTGTGTTTTTATGTACTTGGAGTTGTTACAAGGAAGGCTTTTAAGATAATCTAGAGTGATGTATAATATAATCTACTTATTTTTAAATTTGCATGGATTTTTCTCTGGTCCTGCCTTAAGCTTTATCCATTTAATGGACAGCTACAAGATTAGTAGGTCTAACAGACATACGAATATTTTAATATACCAGAACTTATATTTATTAGGCTTTTGTCAAATTGCATGTGATACTCATCTCGAAAAAAAAAATTAATAAATTTTATTTAAACCCAACCATGTCTTCTTGCTTAAAATATCCATGTAATGCGGAAAATCTTAAAAGCTGTTCTTTTAGGAATCTTCTTACACATTTTAATGTTGACTTTCATGTCTATATATACCTATAGTTTGGTCTTTCTTAAACATATTCATCTATAGAATAAGGGAATTGTTAATTACTTGTGCTTAATTACAGTTTTAGGAGCAACTATGAATGCTTTAGTAGCCACCAATAGGAATTTCAAGCTGGCAGCTAGGCTGCTGGGTTTGGACTCCAAGCTTGAGAAGAGTTTGCTTATTCCTTTCAGAGAAATCAAGGTAAACTATACATTAGTTAGCTTTAGCTTAGTGATACTGAATCCAATATCCGATTCTTTTGTAGAATTACTACAGTTTGAATCCCCGTCAGATCCTTATATACAAAATTGTTTTCAGGTTGAATGTACCATACCTAAAGATGATGGGACATTGGCATCATTTGTTGGGTTCAGGGTGCAGCATGATAATGCAAGAGGCCCCATGAAAGGAGGAATCCGATATCACCCAGAGGTAAACTGGTAGTAAATTTAGGATCTTTAATTGAATTTGTTAGATGAAGTTTTGTTATTTGGTAACAGGTTGATCCAGATGAAGTGAATGCATTAGCACAGCTTATGACATGGAAGACTGCAGTAGCAAATATCCCTTATGGTGGTGCTAAAGGTGGAATTGGATGTAGTCCAAGGGATTTAAGCATCTCAGAGCTCGAAAGACTAACCCGAGTTTTCACTCAGAAGATTCATGATCTTATTGGAATTCATGCTGATGTCCCTGCTCCTGATATGGGAACTGGTCCTCAGGTATGCCAAATGCATAATTTGCAACTGAAATTGTTGAATTTGAGCTGATTCTACGCTGTTGAAACAGACTATGGCATGGATATTAGATGAATATTCAAAATTTCACGGTCACTCGCCCGCAGTTGTCACTGGAAAACCTATTGTAAGCACATATTCAACTGCTGTGCATTCCTGATTTCTTGTTGCCTGTTTGTTATGCATTTTGAAGTGAAATATTTTGATGTTGTATTAGGATCTTGGTGGATCTCTTGGCAGAGATGCTGCAACAGGAAGAGGAGTTCTGTTTGCAACAGAAGCTTTGCTTAATGAGCATGGAAAATCAATATCCGGACAATGTTTTGTCATACAGGCTAGTAGCTTCATTGATCAATCCATTATGTAATTCTGAAGAAAAGTATACACTGATGCGTTTCTTTTCAGGGGTTTGGCAATGTTGGTTCCTGGGCTGCACAACTGATCCATAAACAAGGTGGAAAGGTCGTTGCTGTAAGCGACATCACTGGGGCTATAAAGAACAAAAATGGAATTGACATTCCAAGCTTACTTGCATATGCTAAGGGACACAAGGGTGTGAAAGGATTCCATGGGGCGGACCCTATTGATCCTGACTCGATATTAGTTGAGGACTGTGATATTCTCATTCCAGCAGCACTTGGTGGTGTTATCAACAGGTTTGTATCTAATAACAGAATTCAGAAACCTTATGCTTTTCAGGATAACAGTTGCAATAGTTGAACTAATAATTTTGTGGTTTGGTTGAAGGGAGAATGCAAATGATATCAAAGCCAAATATATCATTGAGGCTGCTAACCATCCAACCGATCCAGAGGCTGATGAGGTTGGTGATTGCTGCTTAGCTTTCAAATTATATTCGCTTGCAGACTTGCACTTAATCTTGCAATGTTGCAACTGATTCACACAGATTTTGTTGAAAAATGGAGTCGTAATTCTTCCAGACATTTATGCAAATTCAGGAGGAGTTACTGTTAGTTACTTTGAGTGGGTGCAGGTATAACTATAAACCCTATCTTTTGAGTACGCCTATATATCTGTCTTCAGCTTTTTTCACTTGAATTTATTGTGGTCTGCAGAACATTCAAGGATTCATGTGGGATGAGGAGAAAGTCAATAATGAACTCAAAACTTACATGACAAAAGCTTTCAAAGATGTGAAAGAGATGTGCAAGACACACAATTGTGATCTGCGAATGGGAGCCTTCACTCTGGGAGTTAATCGTGTTGCAAGAGCTACCGTTCTGAGAGGTTGGGGAGCCTGATAGCAGCTGCTACCATGAATAAAGATGGAAGCTTCAAGCAGGCTCCTAATTCTTGTCCATTACTTTGATATTGCCCGATTAATTGCTAGGGATCTTACCAGGGTTTTGTCTTGTAATTTTTTTTTCCGTAATGCAATCACCTGAAGTCTTACTCCCTATTATTTGTGGATTCTCATTCCAAGAAACAGAGGAATGTCCGCAACGATACGATTCAAATGTACCAGATTGCCCCCATCATAATATTAATCTTTTGAGTTAATTTTTTGATCATAAACTCTACTGCTAGTTGTTCATACAGCTGATGTATTTTATAAATGATTGAACATTTAATGGTTAGAAAAATGACCACATGTTGTCTGCATAAAATATTACTTCATTAACAACCAGAGTTGATAAATTAGAATCCAAAAATTAATTGTTGTTTATGGTTGCGCATAAAATGAAAACTCCGAAGGATAAAAACACCAATAATATTACATGAAGGCTTCTAAAACCTCCCTCGGCCCCTAAAACCACCACGACCTCTGGGAGGTCCTCCTCTGCCACCTCTTGGACCACCCCTTCCACGAAATCCACTACCGCCACCTCTACCACCACCTCTACCGCCACCTCTCCCTCCTCCACGACCACCTCTTCCACCAGCTTGTGCTTGTCCCCTGCAAAAAAACACAATGTTCATTATGATTTGTTCCAGAATAACAAGAGTGTTCTGTGACACCAACTATTTACACTGATGTTGAAAAGTTCATAATCTAACTGGTCCAAAAGAGTAGAGTATGCACAACAGTGGCAACTTCAACGATTGAATTAATATGCGATGCAGAAAAAAGGTTGAGAATTAAAGGCAAGCAAGCTCAATAAGTTACTTGAATCAGCAATAGAGTTACATCATGTGCCAAAAAATTTCTTCAACGGCTACATTAAGATAATCACACTGTAAATGTGCAGCATTATACACAAGATGGATAACAAAAACACAAAAGCCTGAACAATCAACTAAAATCTTGCACAAATCATCTGCGTAAAGCTCTAGAACAAAATTTACTATGCATGGTGACTCCAAATTTTCTATTTCATGCTTATGTCAATTAACTCTGCTTACTTAAATCAACAAACATTTCCCTTCAATTGTAACTCATATACTCTCCTATAATTCACGTGCATGTTTATAAGAAGATGAAAACATGATGTCCTAAATTCTAAATTTCCTTCATAACAGTAGTGCATGCAGCTGTCATTCCCCGTTTGACTCAATGAACCAAGGAGTTCTGTTCTTAGAAATATGACAAAGCACAATTTTAGTAATATGAAAAAAGAGGACAATAAACTCACTTTGGTTGTGGAAGAAATCTTGCAAGAGGTAAAAGCTTATTTGGATCGATGTAGAATTTTTCCCCAGGATTATATGAAGTTGCAACGATGCCTTCCATCATTTTGATAGAGAAATACTGAAATCATACAAGATTAGAGACAGATACACAAAAGTCTGCTAATGCAGATACACACATTAGCTGAAGTTAGCAACAGAGACGCGTAAAATGCTCACAGATTCATTGATGGGACCGAAAATTTCATCCACTTTCCCTATCTGCGTCTTATTTTGTAGAAAGATTGGGGCATTGAAGTATGGTATTTTCTCATTGGTGAGCTTTGTAACAGCATCACCCTCACAGGCGTGAAGAAATGTGGAAACCTCTACAAAAATTCCATCAACAAAAGAGGAGAGAAAATTCAAAACGACAACAAATTCCTTCTTCTTTTAAGCAGGAAACAGATAATCAAAGTCTGTAATCCAACCAAGAACGAACTATTTCACAATCATTTAAATCATACTCTACTTTCCTTCCAAAATCTCAGCAAGCAAACAACAATTTACAATAAAAATTATTAAAAAAGAAAAATGTAGCAAACTGTCTCATTTTCCGAAGAGTGAATATAGAAAGAAAAGGGTAACAAATTGATGAAAGAAACGAACCTACGACTTCAGAAGGAGGTCCCTCGTCACGAAATCCACCACCGCCACCACGTCCGAATCCGCGACCACGTCCGCCGCCTCCACGGCCTCCGCGGAAACCGTCTCTTCCTCCCCTAAAACCACCACCTCTGGGTGGCCTCATATTTCACCGTTTTGACGTGAATTAGTAAGAAAAGTTTAACAGAGTTGCGAGGTTGGTTTTATTTCTATGGGATTTCAGGGTTTATTTCAGTTGCTAGGGTTTTGGGGTTTAAGAAGATGACCAAAATCTCCTCGGCCTTTTTCTAACCGGGTCGGGCTAATATGTTCGGTCGGATATTGGGCTACCCTTTTTATCCACCATATGAATCTGATCTTCCCAATAAGCCCAATAAATGCAATACTAAGCCTAGGGCTGTTCAGATTTTGCTCGTCACAACACACAGAGGCCAGGTAGCTACCCATTTGCTCTGCACATTTTGTGCCTTGTATTGGTTACTTGCATAAGAAATTTTTTCAACCAAGTATTGGAATAAACATAACATATTTAAGAAAAATGATCACAGTTCTATTCATTCCAATCAACTTGATATACGTTGATCAAGACTTGACAATTCCTTTCAATAACCCTGCATGTGTATTAAATAATTATTTATAGAATAAGATTTGCTATTTATTTTCTTAAGAGTTTGTAAGAGTGTAATATTAAAAGAAAAATCATAGAATTTGACTAATAAATTTTTATTTAGCGATATTATTATGATAATTAGGATGGTGCTCTGTTCTTATATGTTGCTATGTTTCATCTCTTTTTTCTGTTTTTGTTCATGAACAATTTTAGTTCAATTTAACTGATTTGTTTCTGGTTTTGTAGGTGTTGGCTCCTCTTCCAATTGGATTGCAGTGTTCACTGTTCACTTGGCCACATTTCCAGTTACTGAAACTGGGATCAACTCAGGTAGGAGTTAATTGGGCTTGAATTTTATGCACTATGAAACCTTGAATTTTATGTAAATTATTATGTTTATGCAGTTGGTGAGATTTTTCTCAATTGTGACTATTAAAGTTAATTGGGGTAATGCTAGCATTGTTAATTGTTTTTTTACATTTTATACTGTATTCTGTTATTGGCTATATTTTTGTTGTGTAGGCCTTGATATAAATATGAGAGAAAGAATGAGAATCAGTTTTTTTTTTTTTTTTTGTAAATATATTAAAAAAAAAGAAAATTTGCATTTTTTTAAAATAAAATGCAATTTATAATTTAATATAATTATTATTTTATTTTATAACAAATTTAAAGAGTTGGAGTTTCAAAAAAAATATATAATATTTTTACTTCAAACCGTCTTTAAATGGTTTCAAACCGCTCCAAACCGTTATTATCTTCAAATGGGTTGGGTTGGTTTTTAATAAAAAAACCATACATTTAACACATGTTGGATTTTGGTTCATTTCATTTTTAACCTAACTCAATCCATGAAAAACCCTAACTAAGCCCATAACAAATCTATCATGAGATCTATATAATTTTTTAGCAAATTGGATAGTTTTAATTTCTCATTTTGCCAACTATTTTTACATACTTTGATTTTTTTCATTGAGAAAAATAAATGTATTTACTATACAGCAATGAGAAATTATAGGCATTAAATATCTAAATTTTATTAATATTTATTGATTGATTTAAATGTTTGGACATTTGCATATCATTTGGCACGCTGTAAGTAATTTAAAAGATGTTTGTGTAATCGTTTTATACAAACAACAGTACAAAGTCTTGCTTTTCAATTTCTGATAAAGTTTTTTTCAATGGTTTGCCACTTTGGAGGAAAAAAGAAAAGTAAAGTAAAGAAATACAACAAATTAAAGGAAAAATAGATATAAAAGTTGTGACGTACAAGATTATGAACCAGCATAGGAAAAATAGATATAAAAGTTGTGACGTACAAATAATATCTAATTACACATGACAGTAGACAATAAATAAAGAAAGAAATTGTGAACAAATAAACAAATTCATGATTAGCTATTATACTCTAATTGAAACTTCCAAATAGGCAAAATGTTTAAGAGCATTAGATAGTGCACCCCAAGGCAAAAATCCTAAGCCTGGCATGGCTTCTTAGACCTCCTCTTGGTGCAACATTGAAATATCCTGAAACGTACATAACCAAAATTGTTGCTAAAAATCCTGAAATATATCCAATAACTGCCAATGTCCACGAAAACCAATCCTCCCAGTTTTGGTTGTTGACTTCCGTAAGATTAGGTTCAGGCACCGGTTTGTCACATGGAACTTGAATTTGCATCCCACACAATCCACTGTTGTTGGCATAGCAGTTAGGATCATTGATTGTGTCCATTTGAGGACCATTTGGAATGGGACCCTGAAGCTTATTGTTGCTCACATCCAAGAATGTTATTTCTAAGAGCTTTGCAAATGTCCTTGGAATTTCACCCGAAATATTGTTATGAGATAAATCTAAACTCTCCATGCTTTTCAAATTGCCAAAACTCATGGGTATCCTACCAGAGAAATTGTTGGATGACAAGTTAAATGACTTGAGATTTATCAAATCACCTAAACTCTCAGGAATCTCTCCAGAAAGGTGGTTGTTTGACAGGTCTAGAAAAGTGTACATATAAATATTTTGGTTGGGTAGACCTTGCTGCAAATTCTTCCAAAAAACTTCCAAATCATGTAGCTTATGAACCTCCGAGAAAAAAGGAGGTGGGAGGAAATCAATATTAATGAGATTTGGTGAGAAAGCATCAAGATTACGAATCATCCCTGTAAGATTTCCTAAACTAGGTGGGATCTTCCACTTTAGGTTATTGCTAGAGAGGTCAAGTATTTGAAGAGCATTAAGATTTGACAGTTTAGTCGGGATGGATCCCTCAAGAAAATTATTTCTAAGATTCAAAACTCGAAGAGAAGAAAGCTGAGAGAGATACTCAGGAATTTCACCAGTGATCTTGTTGTCATGGATATCTAGGTATTTGAGTTGTCTCAAATTTGTGAAATTTTGAGAAAAAATATGTGAAAAATTATTCTTACTCAGTTGAAGTACTTCGGTACTGGGTGGAAAAGTGGCTGGCACCTCACCGAAAAAATTATTGAAGGAAAGATCAATATATCTCAACGATGAATCTGGCAAAAAAACTGGAAACTGATTGCTGGATAACTGGTTCCTGGAAAGGTCAAGCAAAACAAGATCAGACAAATATGAGATGGATGTTGGTATTGAGCCGGAGAAATTGTTATTTGCCAACATGAGTGCTCTCATTGTAGAGGCTTCAACAAAAGTATTTGGCACATGTCCCTCGAAATTATTTCTTGAAAGGATAAGGACACCCAACCGTCGATATTGAAACAAGCGCGGAGGTAGAGAACCTGAAAACTTATTGCCCGATAGAATCAAGTAATCAATATTCTTTTCAGCTAACCATTGAGGAAAAGTTCCTTCAATATTGTTTTCACTCAAGTCTAAGTAATATAAGTGAGTTTGGTTGGCAATCCAAACCGGAATTTCGCCTGAAATATTGCATGATCTCAAAGATAATACCTGAATTTCGCCTGACCTTGGTATCATGCTCACGTCTTTCCAAGACAGTTTGTTCCCTCCAAGAGTCAGAAACATCATTCTATTGAGGTCAAGAAGCCATTGTTGGATTTCACCAGAAAGCAAATTATTTGCAAAATCAAGAGTCTCCAACAGCTCCATCTTTTGAATTGACAGAGGAATCTGTCCCGACAATTTGTTGTCATTCAATTGCAGACTCTCCATTTTCGAGAGATTACCAATCTCAGTGGGTATCTCCATGGACAAAAGATTGTTTTCTAAATTCAAATCTCTTAACTCTTTTAAGCACAAAAGTGATAATGGGATTGCTCCAGAAAGTTTATTATTTCCAAGTGACAGAATTTGAAGGTTGGTGAGGTTTCCTATCTCCACAGGAATATCTCCTTGGAGTAAGTTATAACCCAAATTCAACTGTCGCAAGTTAGAAACTTGTGCAGCTTTGAAATTTAATGAGTGAAGCAAATTTTCGGTCAGATCAATTTGCTGCAGGGAACTCAAAGAAAACAACTCTGGTGGAAGGGAACCTTCGAAATTATTAAATTGCATATAAAGATATACAAGATTAGTCAAATTGGCAAATCCTTCTCCCCAAAGTTCACCATGCATATCATTAAAAGAAATGTCAAGAAGAGTTAAAGCTTGCAGGCGAAAGAGTGGAACTAAAACATCAGATGTGACAACAGATTTCAATTTTAAGGATGGAGTTAAACCGTAAAGGAGAAGAGCTGTCACCTGGTCGTGATCACAACCCACCCATTTCCAGTAGCAGCAATTAGAAGAATTGGAGTTCCAAGACTCCAGCCCATGAACATATGAAGTATTTCCCAAGACTAGAGTTTTGAAATGGAGCAGTGCATCTTTCTGATATTGAGGACAACTAAGGCATGGAGTAGGCAAAACAGCTATCAAAAACAACAACCATGCGCATAAGAATTGCCTTACTTTGGCCATTTTTCTTAATTCTGCAAATTTGGTATGCACAGTACTATCAGCTTTTATTGCTCAACAGTCAACACACACTTAGGTTGTTTAATGGAAAATAACATCACAATAAATTGAAGATAAATTAAAACCCCATATAAAAAAATAATAAGCACTTATTAGAATAGTAATCGGAAGGCCGGACATATTATTTTATTGGCTGATAAGTAAAACCTAAAAAAAAATGTGTAGATCCGATCCAATTTAACTTTTAAAAAATGTGTTTTAAATCCAATTTTAACTTGAAAAGAAGTACATAATCTGACCTATTTTTTTTTTTAATTTTTTCAATATTTAGATCAATTCATTTTTTTTTTCTAAATGAAAATGCCAATTCTACTTATTTTATGTTATTTTGTTAATTTATAAATAATTTTATCCGCTGTAAATTATATGTTTTTTTTACCTCTCCATAAAATTGAATTGATTGAATCATTTTTATAATTATTTATTATATTTGCACAAATTAATTAATATAAAATGATATTTTAGTTGAGTCCTTTTATAATATATGTCCATAATAATATTTTAATAAAACAATATATTTTTTTAAAAAATAATTCATGTTTTAGAAATTGTATAAATTATTATTAAAATTTAAAAGTAATAGGAACATAATGATATTTAAGAAAAATAATATAGAGTTAAAATTTAATTTGATAATTTGAAAATAAGTTCGTCAGTCTGATATTGAAAAAATCTGATTTGACCTGATTGAAAAATGATTTGATAAGTTTCACATGTGTATATGATAAGGCATTGGTCTAAATTTGAAAAATTATGCCTAGTTGTGATTAAAAAGTTATAATAATTTAATCTTTGGAAAGTGTCCTATGCTTGGATTTGTTAGATGAAAAATTCCACATCAAATAATACAATATTCTATATTTATTTTACCCTGCAAATTTAATCCTCAATTATTTTTCCAAAATAGGGATTATAAAATGCTTAATTATGAGTCTCGCCTAAAATACTTATCTCATTAGTAGTTTGAATCATCTCAAATTTTCTTATTTTTTCTTCAGAACAATTAAAATTTTTTTATTCTTAATGCATATATTGTTGAGTCAAATCTTGTTATTATATATATTAATGAAGACTTAATATCTATTATTAAAAAGTATTCCATTACAATTTTACAAGTGGGTGCTTGCTACAAAGTTGCTCATCTTTGTTTATTTTAAAATTTACCGTATATTACTCCAAATTCCGCGCATGTATGTAACAAGCCACCAAATATTTTATGAAAAAAAATTCGCCCGGACGGCAGAAAGTTCTACTGGGGACATAGTATGGCAAATAATTTATGTATATTATTTGTATTTTAGTTAATTTAAGTGATCGCATTTTAGTGAATATATATATGTTACACTACCAAAAAAAAAAAAAAAGCAAATTTCCGTCGCTAATTCACTTTAGCGACGCCATGACTGACCGTCGCTATTGGCTCCGTCACAAGAAATTTGCGACTAAAACGAAAAATAGTCGCTAAAAATAGCAACGGAAAATTTCGTTGCTAAAAATAAAATTTTAGTTGCTAAACAACCCCTTAAATTAGTCGCCATAAATATTAAAAATTTATTAGCGACGGATAATCCATCGTTATTCTGTCGCTAAAAATATTAAATTTTTTTTATTATTTTAAATTTAATTTTTTTTATTATTATTAGATGAAAATTTTAATTTATGTAAATAATAATTATACAATATTATTAACAATACTATTAATTTAAAAAATATAATATCATACACTCAAAATACCCAAATTTCTTTAATAAAATAAAATTAAAAATTAATTTTCATATATTTAAAACCATATATTAGATAATACAAACACTCATTTCTACAATCATAAAATATTTAAAAATTACAGCAAAAAAACATATTATAAAATCTTGAAACATCAACGGAATGCCACCATTTTGAATCTTTAATTTTTTCACGAACCACCTAATTTATAAATTATGAGAAAAAATAAAATTAAAGTTAATAACAAATAGCAAATAAAATAAAATTAAAGCAGCAAGATGCTGTATTTAACGTCACAAAAGAAGTAAACAGATATAAATATAGAAAGCAAATGCTCATTATCATCATATCATTAATTGTTGAAAAGAATGACCAGAATGGTTATGATAAGAATATTGCTTAGGATGCAATGATGGAAATGAACAAATTCAGACTAAGTATTGAAATATTTTGTTAGATTTTCAAGTTGACGTGCACACAAATCTCATAGATTTGCCAAAGCACACAATTTAAATTTGTTTTTAGAATTAATAACATGATAAACAATACATAATTTAAGCAGTGGATGCAAATAATAACATTTCAAATAATAATAATAATAATAAATGATGATGATGAAGCCCACTACACATTCAACAGATTCAAGCACTTATATAAAGGGGCATTAAAAAGTAAAAATCCAGGACTGGAAGTAAAACATGTCTATATGTTATCCTGGTTAACTTACCATATCAAAATCTGTTGAAATATGGGAGAATTCACCCATGAACCAATCCTGTGCATAAGCCAATTAATATAGAATAAAAACTTAGAAATTTTGTACAAGCATGACAAAAGGAAATTAAAATAAGATGATAAAGCAACTAAATTTTCAGCTTCCCTTGCTGCAACCATTCCATTGGATGCATGTAGCCTTATTTAGCAAAGAAATGCAAATCACAAAAGTACAACTTCACTGGAATAAGTATGTTACCATTGATTAGAGTGCCTGAAAAACAGCAGTACGCAGAAGCTCTACTTTTCCTCCCCTCCCTACTTCTTGAACTAAAACATAAAGCTTAGGAATAAATCCGCCTAAATTAAAAACATAAGTAACATTTGTATGCATAATAAAGAGAATCACAGTAAGCATCAATCCTAATTATTCACAAAGTCAAAAAGAGAAATCTATACTAAATCAAGCATGCAATAACAGAATAAAATAAGCATGCAATAACAGAACAATGGCCTGCCACATATCAACATTAAAAAATCAGTTATAATATATTGTTATTGACAATAAATAAACCAACTCTACATGTTATTACTTAAACTTATAATCAATAAATTTGTATACTAAATTATACAATTAATTAGACCACATTGATCCACAAAATGACAAAGATATTAGCCACCAAACCAGATAACCATCCACTATCCTCCCCTTTCTAGCAATTTAAACTTTCAAAGCTGTAGCAGTGCTCTCCTTTCTAACATTTTAAACTTTCAAAGCTATAAAAGAATTATAGTATGAAAGTTTCCATCATCAGCATGAGCAATAACAGTGCTGTTATTTGAGAAAAAAGTAATATGCAGTGATGCTTTCAATTCAATAAAGCAAAAAACATAAAGAAATTCAGTTGCTTAAAATGCATACCAAACCAAGGGTGATGCATCCAGCTCTTGTTTAGACTTTGATATCAATTCTGCCAGCTGTGAGAGAGGAACACACACATCCTAATAAAAAGAGATTGAAAGAAAAAAGAAGCAAGACCAACATAAGATGCATGAATAAAAAAAAAACAAACAAACAAAGGAGACAGAAGTAAGAATATGTCAAAAGGATTTCAAGTCAAAAGTGAAAGATTTTAACATATATCAGATGAAAAATATTGCAACGTCTTAGACACAAAACCACAACATACAGAAAGCAACGAAATTTCCAAACAAAACCATTTGAAGAAACGCTATAGTGCAATAAACCAACTCCTTTATATTATTCCAAATAACCTAAAGAAAACAAATTTCAAAGGCCTAAATTAAGTATGTTAAGTGGAAACAAAGAAATAAAGAGCACTAACAAAATCACAATTCATTAATAATCTTCGCTATATTAAAAATAAAGCACACAAATAGGGCTATGTAATCTCACCATACATTTTCAAGCTCCTTCTTACAAGCATCATCACATAATCTTAGTTTTTGTTTTGGAGGTAAGCCAGCTCCCACGGCATCAGATTCAACTCCGACTCTGTCCAACAACAGAGAACTCAATTCACGTTCTCTCAACCCCAAAAATTTACATATTAGTTTAATTTCAACTTAGCCGAATCAAATTCATCAAATAACACAACAATTTAGTCAATTAAACTAACAATAAAATCTCACAAACTGTATTTCTAAAAAAAATCCCTAACAGATTCAATATACTGTTAGTAAAATTTTCAGATTTTAAAGTCTTTAAGAACTCAATTCATTAATAGAGAAACAAATTTAATATATATATATATATATATATATATTAAAAATTAAAATTTGGAGGAATTAAGAAAACTCACCGGCAAATAAGGCAAGGAAGGGGGGGGGGGTTGACAGAGGTGCGACGTGACGGGTTGGGGTGGGAGCTGCTTGGGACGATGGCGTGACTAGGTGGGAGGCGGTTGGGCTCCGGATCTAGGCTCGCAATGGCTATGTGAACTAGATCTGCTGTCATGCGCGAAGAGAGAGGAAGACAGAGACACACCGGAGACAGCAACGATGGAGGAAGGGGAGGAGATGGCTAGGACTGTAGTCGACCCGAAGAACAGGAGGGAGCTGACGGTGTTTTATGCCTTGTTTGGATGGAGGTAAATGGAATTTACTTTAATGAGAGGAAATGGAGAGAAATGAGGGGAAAGTAAATTATATTTCCTTTGATTTCCTTTTCCTTTGTTTGGAAAAGTAAATTTAAACATAGAGTAAATTTAATTTCTTTCTTAACAGTGTATATTATTTTTACCATTATACCCTTAGGCGCCGATCTAGATAGAACAAATTAAAAAATAAAAAAACCAGAAAATAATATCTTGGTGGAGGACGAAGTAACTAATTAGGCGCCGATCTAGATGACGGAAGAGGATTCACGTGTCGTGAAGAGGATTCATGTCGTGAAGGTCTGGCCGCTAGCGATCACGTGTCGTGAAGAGGATTCACGTCGTGAAGGTTTGCAAGAAGCTGCTAGCGATCACGTGGCGTGAAGAGGATTCACGTCGTGAATAGCGATAACGAGTCGTGAAGAGGTTTCACGTCGTGAAGGCAAGAGAAGGCATAATTTGCCTGTATCGTACCGTGGACTGTCCCTTTTATATAAGCCATACATAACAATTTACGTAAATAGAAAATATATAACTAATATATAAACAAGTACATATCAGTATCATTACATCAAAGCCACTTAATGGCTGCATTTACATATGTAAACATTTACAAAAAAATTAAACAAGCTGCCATAATAATACCATTTGACAATGCTTGTTTGGAATATATATGAGCCAAAATATGATGTTTGCTGGTCAACCAAAATATACCAGATTTACAAAAAATTAATGTTATAATAACTTTGCATTAATTTAAAAGTCATCAGCATCTTCCATCAAATGCAATAAGTAATCCTTGCGCTCATAGTCTGGACAACCAAAAAACCTTCTGATTCTGGTTTGATTTGCCGTAATGAAATCATAAGCCTTATAACGAAAAGAAGCATCAAATCCTATTTTCGTCAGCTCAGCATACACTTCTTCCTCTGAATAAACACGTTGGCGTGTTCTTTCAATTATAGCATTCCCTTCCTTAAGAACCTTGGCTACATTATCAATAGCTGTTCTTATCTCACTATCTTCCTCATCTTTTGCACTCTTTCTTTTCCTTTTCCTTTTTTTGGTGATGTTACAGGAGCATCTTTGAAATTAGAATTAGAATCAACAGTACCTGGAACTGTAGAACGAGCAGTTGGACTACCATCATCAGGATTAGTATCACAGCTTTCTAAAGATACTACATTTGAAGCCAATAAATCATCAATATGGTTGATCGTATCCGTATTACTACTTGCATATTTGCGTGCTCTCTCCTTTGGAGTAAAAGTGGCATCACCAGTAGCTTGATCTTTACCAAATAATGTCAGCAAATCCTCATAACGGTGAATTTCAGTACACTTCCACTTCTTCGCACCTGGATGTGCCTGTATTTCATAAAATAAGTCACATTATATATAATATTCAATTGATCTAATTTTCAGGTATGTTTATGCTATTTATTCAAATAATACATATAACAATATTTAATAAAAACATGTATTAATGCCTCCCATACTTCTGGTTCTGCATCAAACATTTTTGTTATTGGACTCCAAGCAATACCGCTGGAGTGCTTAAAAAGATCGTAACACTCACTGAAATTGCTTTTTATAGATTTCATTCTATTCTTCACTATATCTTTATTAATGTTCGTAAGTCCTGTTTTTTCACGAACCTCTTCAACCACCTGATTCAATGCATACGTTGTAAAAGTGCCATCTACTCTATTTCCAACAGTATGTTGGTACAAGAGTGCAGAAATGAGTATGTCATCCATATTTTCAGTCCAACGAAGCATTGGACTCCTTTCTTTTTTCACTTTTTGAGACATTTTGCCACCCTCTTTTGTTGTCTTATCTGCCATCTGTATAGTATGTTTCAATGAAAATATTGCATGAACATAAACCGAGCCCATTAGGTTCTTCTTAAAAACAAAACAAGTACAAGATTGGCAATCAAATATCCATCCAATTACGTATCAAACTATGTTACATATATTGAAGAAAATTTCATTAAGATTCTAAATATTACAAACCAACCATGAATAAAAAACAATTGAAACATACAAAGTACATTTAATCATCTCTTATTTGAAACATAATCAAACCACATTGCAGCAGCAATATTATCCCTCAATTCAGCACCTAATACAACATCCTCATTATCTCCAATGCGTGCATTCACTTCCTCTCTATTTGTTAGCTCAGCATCTACTTCATTGATTAATTGATCGTCGGGATCCATTCCCATTAAAAAATTGTGTAAGATTGCACATGCTACAATAATTTCGCATTGGACTTCAAATGAATAAGTTTTTTTCATTTGAACTTCCAATAATTGGAAATCGCTTCTTTAAAACTCCAAATGCCCTTTCAATTGTATTACGCAATGCAGCGTGTCGCAAATTAAAAAGTTCTTTTGCATTTTCAGGGCCTCGAGACGAGTATTCTTTTAGGTGATATCGTACACCTCTATAAGGACCAATGAGACAGCTCCTAAGCATAAATCCCGCATCAACAAGGTAATACTTTCCTAAAATTCAACAAGATGCTTTTAGTATAATATTCCTATCAGAAAAAAAAACTAAGAAGCTAAAATCCAAATGTTACCTGCTGGAATTTTTAAATTGTCTTCCCTAGTTAAAGCATTTTTAATAATTCTAGAATCAGAAGCAGATCCTTCCCATCCAACCAAAATATATGTAAATTTTAAATCAAATGAACATGCAGCTAGGACATTTTGTGTTGGGTAATCCTTTCTACCACGAAATCTTGGTGCATCAGTATGTGAAACCTTAACTCGAATATGAGTTCCATCAAGTGCACCGATACAATCCTGTATCAATGTCATTATTAACATTCAACAATAATAATTATATTATTATATTCATTAGACATTTTACTTACCTTGAAATATGGGAACCATCTGTTATTGCTGCGAATCTCAAGAGGGACCTCAGAACCATCGGGTTGTTTTAGATATTCGTCTTCAAGTGATATCACAGCACATAATACCAAATGAAAATGTCTAGAGATAGTTTCGATGGAACGACGAAAAAAACATGACACGGTTCGTAGTTTGAAATTATGGGCAATGATAGTAAAAAATGTGATAACTTTCTCCTCAACACATGCACGTACACTGTCTTTCAGTCTACCCCTATTTCGAAGTATATCACATAAAAATAAAAACGTTTCTGGTTGCATACGAAGCAAATTGTGACAGTCTACATCACTATTTTTCAAATGATGTAATATTTCGTTTCGAACTTTTTCTCTGTTTTCATTTATTGAGTTTTTTTCCGTAATGGATCGGGGAATACAATTTGAACGAAGGTGAAAATAATGGGCAACATGACAAACTAGTTGAACAACTGCTAGTTTTCTTGTTCTATTCCATTCTTCCAATTAATCATCAGACTCATCTTCTTGAAAGGATTGAGATGCCAAATTATCCAGAGCATTCACCCTAATTTCACATATAACAATATAATTTTTACCTACACAAATTACTGCATATTGGTAACTTGCTACTGACAAAACTAAGAACATGCATTATAAGAATAGTTTTCATTACAATATCAAGCAATAAAAAGTAAGTGAGAATAACACTGCATACAATGAATTATTTTGACATTATGCAATATCCTGTCAGCTATGATTTGCTATTGAGTGTTAATCAAAACAAACACGAAATGTATAATTATCATTAATTTTACAGTTTTCTATACTAATGCTTCATTTTATTTAGCAAATTGTGAGTAAATAATGGATAAAGATTGGAAAATAACTAACACGAGATCAAATTATTGTAAGAAGAAATAAATAGCAAATGAAAAAAGGAAATTCCACACAAAGAAAAGCGGGTAAAAAAAGAGATGTACGTACCAGTATCAGATAGAGAAGAACGATCGCAAAAAAAGAGATGATGAACAGTAATAAGGAACAGAGAGTGGGAGACAGGAAAAGCTGGCGGGAGAGGAAAACAGAGGGCGGGAAAGGAGCGTGAGCGTCGTTTTACCAAATTGAAGATAAATAGAATTTGTTTATAAAATAGGGTAATTTTGTCATTTCATAAATTTATTATTCATTGCCCTTTCACTTACCTCCATTTCTTCCCAAATCGGAAGGAAATGAAAGTGATGAAATAAGGGAAATTGAAAATTCCAATTTCCATCACGTTACTCCCATTTCTTTTACTACTTTGTCATCCAAACGAAGGAAAGTAAGGTTGGTTTGATTTACTTTCCCCTTATTTTCATCCACTTCCCTTGATCCAAACATAGAGTTAGTGGGCAGCGATGATGGAAATGACGAAGAGGGAGGGCTGAAATCAGAGCAGAAAATGCAGGGGGAAGAAGGAGAATGGGCTACTGCAAGTATGCGCTCCGGAAGGAGAAGTGGAGGCTGCCGGCTCACGGTGGATGGAGGGGCGGAGATGGCAACGGAAAGAGGAAACAAATGAGGTTAGCTGGAACAAGAAGGGCAGATCGAGTTTGGGGCTGCCAAAACGGAAAAGAAGAAAAAAAGGAAAAAAAGAAAAGGGAAGAGCCAAAACCACGTAGTTTTGGCTAATTTAGGCAAATTTTTGTGTTAAAAATAGCGACGGAAATATACGTCGCTATAGTATCACAAAATTATTCATATTTAAAAATTTGAAAATTTTTTAGCGACAAAACATATTAGTCGTTATTTCGTCGCTAATTCAAGTATGTTTAGCGACAACAATTTTAGTCGCTAAATCCGTCGCAAATAAAATCACTAAAATTGCTTCTAAATTTAGTGACTGAAATTGCTGTCGCTATTTTAGCGACTGATTTTTTAGTCGCTAAATTAGTTGCAAAATTTATCAATTGATTTTTTAGTCGCTAAAGTAGTCACAAAAAGGCGCCATAAATTATCGCTAAAATTTAGAGACTGTTTTTTTTTCCGTCGCTAAAATTGAAAAAAAATGTCAACACGACTAATTTTAAATTTAATCGCAAATTAGTCGCTAAATAGCGACGGAAAAGTATCCGTCGCTAAATTGGGTTTTTTTTAGTGTTAATTTAATTTATAAATTCATACAAATTAAAAATCCAACAAAACAGAGCCCATGAAGTTTAGAACAGAATCGGTATTCAGTGTATATAACTCACAGTTTAGTAATTTAGAAAAATGATGTGCATTGCAAGCAACATTAATACAAGGTCTTGCTTTTTAATTTCTAATGATTTTTTTTTTAATTACAAAGTCTGCTACTTTGGAAGAAAAATGAAAAGTAAAGAGATTATGTAACGTAAAATGTATTTTTTTTTTATAAAGTTGCGAAGTGAAAGCTTATGAAAAAAGAAAGCAAAATAAAAATTCTATCCATTATAAATTTAAGGGTAAATCCATACCTAGTTAACTAAACTTATTAATAAAAATCATTTGAGTATTTAAACTATTAAGATGATTATATAAGCACCTGAACTTGATTTTTATGCACAAATAAACACAAATTCATAATAGCTCGAAATCAGAAATGTGCATGAATTGCAAACGCGTTGACGTGGCAAATGAATTAGTTATATTATGACATGCCGAATGCATGTGTCCATGGTACGCAAATGCCACCGTCGGATTCGCAGGGAAGGAGTTTCACCATAACTCTAGCCTCTAAGAAACCGGGCAAAATCAATTTCATAACGTCAACGTGATTGTTTCCGACGATATGTGGTGGTGATTGGAGTTTCGAATGGAGGTGATGTTTTATGTTGAAATTCATTTTTTTCTCTCTTCCATCCCATTTCTCATCCAAATAGATCTAATAAGAGTATTTCCGGTTACAAAGTCCTAGGAGTCTATCTAGTGGAAAACTTTGCTCTTCCCAATTTTGATAATTAAACAGAGCAATTTGAGATCAAAGAAAACCCGAAATTTGTGAAAACAGAGCAATTTTCCAAATAATTTTATTTTTCAAAGAGTAAAATAACAATTACAAAAGTATTCAAGGAGTAATATGATTATTTGTTCTTCGATCTTCTATTTAATTTTGGTTTCAAATCTTGTAATTAAAATTTAAAACTGAAAGCCATTGGGTTACCAAATCAATAATCCAACACTTTCATCCACAATTTGCAAGCAACTATAAACATCTAATTGGGGCATTCTATCAAACATCTTGTGAGCACTTATGATCTAGTTGCATTTAGAATTACAAAAATTTCTCCAAATCTTAACCAAATTTACGCAACAAAATAACAAAACAGCTCATTACAAGCATTTCATATATGTTTTTCCATTACAACTTCTTCCTTATTCTCCTTTTGCTTACCCACCAAAGAGAGGATGAAAAAGAAAAATCAAAGTCTGATTCTCAAATAATAGATTTGAGAGATGAGACAGGTAGAATTTAAGGAGATAAGGAGAAAGCTGGCCGGAGTTGGAGAAGGAGGATTCGGAGGGAGAGAAGATGGTAAGTGAAGGGGAGCGAGGGATGACGGATCCAGAGATGAGTTACAGAGTGAGAGCCATGGAGAGGATATTTGTGGCTTCTTCAAATGTTTTAGTGGGGAGGAAGTGGAGAAGGAGATTAAAGAGAAGTAGAGAAGAGGGAAAATGGTTTTGCTAACCATTGCAATAGAGAAAAAGATTTTTGATTTTTGCTTGAGGAAGAAGAAAGGGAGGTGAATATATGTGGTTACGGTGTTCACGCTCTTTTTATCGAGTATATTTCAAGCGTTTGACTAAGTCAATTTTTGTATTTATTTTTTGCATAAAAATCAAGTTTAGATACTTATATAGTCATTTTAAGAGTTTAAGTATTCAAATGATTTTTATTAACAAATTCAGGTGTTTACGTATGGGTTTACCCTAAATTTAAATACTACTAAGATAGTAGGCAAGAAATAAAGAAAGAAAAAGGAAAAAATTACACATGATTCATCCTTGCTTAGCATACAGGTCTAGATGTTGCACTCTCATTGCAATTTCCAAATAGGTAGAAAATGTTTAAAAGCAAACAGGTAATGAACCCCAAGGCAAAAATCCTAAGCTTGACATGGCATCTCGGACCTCGTCTTGGTGCAACATTAAAATATCTTAAAACGTACATAGCCAAAACTGTTGCTAAGAATCCTGAAGTATATCCAATTATTGCCAATGTCCATGAAAACCAATCCTCCCAGTTCTGGTTGTTGAGTTCTATAAGATTACGTTCAGGCACCTATTTGTCACATAGAACTTGAATTTGCATCCCACACAATCCACTATTGTTGGCATAGGAGTTAGGATCATTAATTCTGTCCATCTGAGGACCATTTGCAATGGGACCCTGAAGCTTGTTGTTGCTCATATCCAAGAATGTTATTTCTAAGAGCTTTGCAAATGTCCTAGGAATTTCCCCAGAAATATTGTTATGGGATAAATCTAAACTCTCCATGCTTTTCAAATTGCCAAAACTCATGGGTATTCTACCAGAGAAATTGTTGGATGACAAGTTAAATGACTTGAGAATTTATAAAATCACCTAAACTCCCAGGAATCTCTCCTGAAAAGTGGTTGTTTGACAGGTCTAGAAAAGTGTACATATAAACATTTTGGCTGGGTAGACCTTGCTGCAAATTCTTCCAAAAAACTTCCAAATCATGTAGCTTATGAAACTCCGTAAAAAAAGGTGGGAGGAAATCAATATTAATGAGATTTGATGAGGAAGCATTAAGATTGCGAATCATCCCAGCAAGATTTCCTAAACTAGGTGGGTGTAAATATAATTAGTTTAGTTTATTTATTATTACTAAGCACGTGTGTTAGTTAGTTGGTCACGTGCTTATTCTTTTCATTCTTGTATATAAACTCTTCTTCTACTGTAGCCGAGTACTCTGTTTTTTTCATATTAAGAAGCATTTTCTATTCTTCATTTCTTCTAGCTTTTGTTCATGGTATTAGAGCAGAAGTTTCTGATCTAGGGTTTGTTTATCCCTAATTCTTTTTTTCTTCTTGCTCATTACTTGTTTCTTGCAAGAATTTCTTTATTGAAGTTCTTCAGCTTATTTTCCTTTTCTTCGATTGGTTATTCGTGATTTCAGTTAGCTTTTGTTCTTTTGATAACCATTTCTTGATATGGCAAATCCACCAGCTCCAGAGGATATTATGCAACTTAATCAGATGGATTTTCCTGGATTTAGCTTGGTTACTGCTCTGCTTACAGGGAGTAGCAACCTTACTTGGAGTACAATAATACATATCTCTTTGGGTGCTAAGGATAAATTGGGTTTTATTGATGGTACTGTTAAGAAACCTGATGAAACCAGTGCTGAGTTCTTGAAGTGGAGAAAGACTGATTATATGGACAGATTTTTGATTCTTGGATCTTTATCTAAAGATCTTGCCGAAAATTTTCTTTATTGTTCTACTATAAAGGTTCTTTGGGATTTGTTGGCTGAGAGGTTTGGTGACAGTAACGACCCTTGAACTTATCAGATTTAGAGGCAGATAAATGCTATTGAACAGGGCAATGATGATTTGAATGTGTATTATACAAAACTCTCTAGGCTTTGGGATAATCTAAATAGATTGAAGCCTTTTTCATTTCGTGATTGTGGTAAATGCACTTGTAATGCGAATAAAAAATTGACAAATATGGATTTATCAAACAAGCATATTCAGTTTCTCATGGGCTTAAATGATATATATGAGGTAGTTAAGAACCAGATTTTGATGCTTGAACCCTTGCTTTCTATTAACAAGGCTTATTCAATGATTCACACCATAGAGTCATAAAGAGAATTTCATAAGAATTTTGGAGATCCATTAGAACATAGTGCCATGATGATTAAAGGTTCTGATAAATCAAAAACACAAAACAAGCGAAGAGACTTTACTAAGAAGGAGGATAGGTTTTGTGAACATTGCAAAAATACTGGTCATACAAGGGACTCTTGCTTCAAGCTTCATGGCTATCCAGATTGGTGGAAGGATCTGAAAAAGAAAAAGGATGCCACCGCTGGTAGAGCTCATGTGAACATGGCAGACAATCCTATTAAAGTTGAAGAAGGTAACATGAATGACAAACAACAACAATGGATTGCTAAGATAATCAAATAAGAGATGTCGAAATTTATAAAAGGCAAGCAAATGGTAGAGAACTATGTTAATTTTGCACAAATTACAGAATATGCAGGTATAGAAGAATCATCGTTGCCTAATAGAACTGGGAAACCAAATTTTTGGATAATAGATACAGGAGCTTCCAATCATATTTGTGGTAATTTACAGCTTTTTTTTAAGGCGGTCTCCTCCCTCATTGCAAACTGTTGTTCATTTGCCAGATGGAAGTACTAAACCTACTACTCAATTGGGAACTATATTTTTAAATGGGGTTGGTTTCACTCATGATCACTTAACTTATGCCAAAACTATGCAAAAATAACAAAAAAAAAAAAAATTCTTTCAAAAAAATCACCGAACTTAAAACTTTTATACACAAAAATAATTATGACCGATTTTCGGTGATGACCCTGGCTGAAAAGTCCAATTGGCACGCCATTTTAGTAATTTATGCACATGTGGACACACTGTTTATTTCACGTCATCAGCTGGCATGTCACTTTTGACATGTGTCAATTCTTTGTCTGTCCAATTGGCAGCTTACGTGTCAAAAGTGACATGTCAATTGATGATGTGGAATAAACAGTGTGTCCATACAAATTACTGACATGGCATTCCAGCTGGACTTTCCGATAAGGGTTATAACCGAAAATATATCATAGTTATTTTTGTGTATAAAAATTTTAAATTCAGTGATTTTTTTGAAAAAAAGAATTCTTTTGTTATTTTTGCATAATTTGGCATAAGTTAAGTGACCATCAATGAAATTAACTTTTAAATGCCTCATTAAAACTTTCAGATGTCTTATACTTACCTACTTTTAACCATAACCTTCTTTCTGTCAATGAATTGCTGCGAACCAATTTAGTTTTTTCTCTTTTCTTAACTGATATCTGCATTTTGCAAGACCTGAAGAGTGAAAGGGTCCTTGTCGTGGGGCGAGTTTCTGGGAATCTCTACATAGTTGACCATCTATCTTTTTCACATGCCTTAGTAAATTAGAAGATTGGTTTGTCTCTAGTTTGTTCACTAAAATTCCTTGTAATCCTACTATCAGTTGTCCTCTTCTGTCTGGAAGTTTGACTTGTAATATTCAGACTAATTTTTGTAATAATTCTGAATTCATGAATAAAGATAGAGACTCTTTTTCTCTTTGGCATTCTCGATTGGGGCATCCAAGTGATTTAATATTGGAGCATTTGTCTTTTCCATTACCTACACCTCACTTATCTATACCCTGCCTTATATGTCTTTTAGCCAAAAAAACAAGAGTCTCTTTCCCAATTAGTTTTATACGTACTACAACAGTGTTTGAACTGTTGCACATGGATATTTGGGGCCCATATAAAGATGCTACCTCAATAGGGGCAAGTTTTTTTCTAACAATTGTTGATGATTTTAGCAGGTGTGTGTGGACATTTCTTATGCGGCACAAGAGTTAGACATCCATTCTATTGAAGCATTTTACGACCATGGTTCAAAATCAATTCAACACTACTGTGAAAAGCATTCGAAGTGATAATGGCACTGAATTTCTTAGTACTACTACTCAGGAGATGTTAATGGAGCTTGGCATTATTAATCAAAGAAGCTTCAATTATACATCCTAGCAAAATGGAGTGGTGGAGAGAAAACATAGGCATCTTTTATAAGTTGCCAGGAGCTTGTTTTTCCAGTCTTCTGCACCTATTAAATTTTGTGGTGAGGCACTACTCCATGCCACGTATATTATAAATAGATTTCCTAATATGGAAAAATCTTTCTGGGTATTATTTGACAAATCTCCTAATTATACGAAGATGAGAATTTTTGGTTGTTTAGCCAATGCTTCGGATAAATAACCCAAAAAGGACAAATTTAGTCGTAGAGTTGTTGCTTGTATGTTTTTGGGGCATTGTGCAGGAATAAAGGGATATAAGTTGTATGATTTACAGTCTCACAAGGTGTTCATCAGTAGAGATGTGATTTTTCATGAAAATGATTTTCCATTTCAGTCTACAACACCACTACCAGCTCTACCACATTCTACTGCATCATCTTTCCCTTCTCTTCCTCTTTTTATTCCTGATGAAATTAACAGTCATGGCTCCCCATCACCTGCATCTGTTACTGATGCACGACATGATGAAGTTGAGTTAGTTTAAGATAGACGGAGTTCCAAATCTAAACGATCTCCCACTTGGCTTACTGATTTTATTTCTACTATGATTACACTTTGTTCACTTCCATTGCTTACACATGCTTCATCTTCTGAGCATCGAATTCCTGCTTACCCTTTTACTCTTCATTCCTATTTTTCTGATCAGCATATGGTATTCATGGCCAATCTTCAGCATGTTATTGAGCTTAAGTCTTATCATGAGGCCAAATCATATCCATAGTAGGTTACAGCCATTCAAACCAAACTGGATGCACTAGAAGCTAATCAGACTTAGCAGCTTACCAGTCTTCCTGAAGGCAAGAAACCCATTCGTTCTAAGTGGTTATACAAGCTTAAGTTAAAACTAGATGGCAGTGTAGAAAGATATAAAGCCAAGCTAGTAGCTAAAGGCTATAATCAGGTGGAAGGTGTGGATTATGTTGATGTTTTTTCCCCTGTAGCCAAAATAGTGACAGTGCAGGTTCTCTTTACTCTTGCTGCTTCTAAAGGTTGGCTTCTTTATCAATTAGATATTAGTAATCCTTTCCTTCATGGTTTTATTGATAAGGAGTTATACATGATTCCACCTGAAGGCTACAACAAGGCCAAACCAGGAGAAGTTTGTCGTTAACAAAGTCTCTTTACGGACTTAAGCAAGCATCTAGGCAATGGAATACTGAGTTCACTTTTTAGTTATATCAGCTTGGTTTTAAACAGTCCCAAGCAGATAACTGCCTTTTTACTTTCACCAATGTGGCTACTTTTGTTGCTTGGATTGTTTATGTTGATAATGTGCTCATTACTAGTAATTCTGAAGAGTTTATCTCCCAGGTTAAGGCTAAGTTGGATTCAACCTTTACTATTAAAGACCTTGGTTTTGCCAAATATTTTTTAGGTTTGGAGATAACCAAATCTGATGGAGGGATATATATCAGTCAAAGAAAATACATACTTGACTTGATAAATGGAGTTGGTTTATTAGGAGCTAAGGCTACTTCCACACCTTTGCCAAAGAATTTATCTTTGACTGCAGAGGCCGGGAATCTACTTGAGGATCCTAAGTCTTATAAAAAATTGGTTGGAAGTTTGCTTTATTTGAATTTTCCCAAGCCTGATATTACTCATTCTGTCCATCTCTTAAGCCAGTTTGTTCAAGCTCCACGAGACACCCATTGGCAGGCTGCTATGTATTTATTGAGGTATTTTAAGAGAAGTAATGCTACTGGGTTATTCTATTCATCTAGCAATGATCTTGCATTAGAAGCTTACAGTGATGCTGATTGGGCAGCATGTCATGATACTCGAAGGTCTATTTCTGGTTATTGTATTTTTCTCGGTTCAGCTCTCATCTCTTGGAAATCCAAGAAACAACATGCAGTTTCCAGGTCGTCCGCAAAGGCTGAATATCGAAGTCTTGGTTCGACTGTGTGTGAAATTCAGTGGCTCACTTATCTGCTGAATGATCTGCACGTTATTGTTCCTCTTCCTATCAAGTTGTGGTGTGATAGCCAAGCAGCCATTTGTATTACCCAAGATCTAGTGTTTCACGAAATAACAAAACACTTGGAAATTGATTGTCACTTGGTGCGAGACAAGTATAAAAGTGCTTTAATCAATCTCTTTCATGTTCCCTCATAGCATCAGCTTGTTAATCTTTTCACAAAGTCTCTTTCTGCTCATGTCTTTCAACGGTTGGTGTCCAAGTTGGGCATGTTTCAGCTTCAGCTTCCACCAACTCCAACTTGAGGGGGGCATGTAAATATAATTAGTTTAGTTTAATTATTATTACCAAGCACGTGTGTTAGTTAGTTGGTCACGTGCTTCTTCTTTTCATTCTTGTGTGTAAACTCTTCTTCTACTATTTTTCCAGATTAAGAAGTATTTTCTATTCTTCATTTCTTCTAGCTTTTGTTCAGTGGGATCTTCCATTTTAGGTTATTGCTAGAGAGGTCAAGTATTTGAAGAGCATTAAGATTTGGCAGTGTAGTCGGGATGTGTCCCTCAAGAAAATTATTTCTAAGATTCAAAACTCGAAGAGAAGAAAGTTGAGAGAGATACTCGGGAATTTCACCAGTGATCTTGTTGTCATGGATATCTAGGTATTTGAGTTGTCTCAAGTTTGTGAAATTTTGGGAAAAGATATGAGAAAAATTATTCTTACTCAGTTGAAGTACTTCGGTACTGGGTGGAAAAGTGGCTGGCACCTCACCAAAGAAATTATTAAAGGAAAGATCAATATATCTCAACGATGAATTTGGGAAAAAAACTAGAAACTGATTGCTTGATAATTAGTTCCTGGAAAGGTCAATCAAAACAAGATTAGCCAAATATGAGATGGATGTTGGTATTGAGCCGGAGAAATTGTTATTTGCCAACATGAGTACTCTCATTGAAGAGGCATCACCAAGAGGATTTGGCACAAGTCCCTTGAAATTATTTCCTGAAAGTACAATTAACCGTTGATATTTAAACGAGCGTGGAGGTAGAGAACCTGAATATAAATACACACACACTTATTGGAAAGCTGGACATAATAAGAAAGATTCATATAGACTTTAGATTTAATCTTTCATGTTTTATATGATACTTTGACACTTGGCATGTGATTACAAGTAGGGGTGTGCAAATGGTCGGTTGGTTTGGTTTTGGACCGAACCAAATAAACCGAAAACCGAACTTGAGAAATTTTTAGAACCGAACTGCGGACTGAAATTTTTAGGACCAAAACCGAAATAATTTCGGTCGGTTCGGTTCGGTCCAATAAGTTCTTCACAAATATAAGCTTTTTTTTTAGATTTTTAACTTATATGGATTCATAAATTAAATTAACTTATATTTAACAAAATAAAACCATTTAAAATAACTAAAAGAAAAAACATACATAAATTTTTCATGTTATTTTCCTAATAAATACTAAGCAAAATTATACTAAAAAAATATACATTAAAAATAAATATAATATAAATTTTTATTAATAATACATTCAATATATTTTAATAAAAAAATATACATGTAAATAAATATAACTATAGTGTATATTTAGGTTTAGATTATATATATATATATATAAAAGCAAAATAGTGAGCTTAACAAATTTCGGTCGGTTCTTTTGGTTTTACAATCATAAGAACCGAACCGAATTATCCAAAATTTTATTTCGGTTTAGAACCGAACGAATCAAAAACCGAACCGAATGGACCAAAATTCATTTGGTTCGGTTCGGTTTTCGATTTCGGTTTTGCACAGCCCTAATTACAAGTATGATCTGATTCACTTTTTTCCTTTTGATGAAGACTTTCCTTCTTAACTGAGAGAAGGGATAAATAATTATAACAATAACTACAACAAAATAAAATTAAGAATTTAAATCAGAATATATACTTGTAATACCATTGGTGAGTCAACTAACCAATAAGATGTAATACTAGAATAGGTAGTGTAAAAAACAATACTTTGCAAAGATATTAGTTCCATATGTTCTTATCAAGCTTGTATAGCATGAATCCTTGCTTAATTAGAGAAGAAGAAGGAAAAAAAAATTATGTTATCTGTTTTCATTTTGATTTTGTTCAACTCAAAACCATCTTAGAGCAATGTTGATAGAGGGGGATGTGAACCAAATAGCAATATACTTGTCTTCCATATATTATAAACATCTCAAAGGCCAAAAGCAAAATTAAAGTAATTGATAATGTTCTATATTTCAGGGTTCAGAAGAAATGGGATTCAATATCCTTAAACAGAGCATGTAGATCTAATAAATAACAAAAATCCTATATTGGAATGTACAAGGATACTTGACTAACAAACCAATCTTTTCCCTGTAAAAAGGAGTCAGCATTTTTGCAGTGTAAATCTCATAAGAAAATTTTCAGTAATCCTATGTTATTAGCATTGATTGATTAATTCAAGTGGTTTGACACTTAAATTTTAAATAAAATTTCGAATCATGCCTTTTAAATGATAAAAATCAATATCCGAGAGTTTTTGCCACCATAAAAAAAAATAAAGATGATATTTTTTCCCGTTGCTTTGTTGAGTAGAGCATATTTTAATAAATTGTTTCTTTTTTTTTTCAAAAAAAAAAAAAAAAGATAATTACTATCTCGCACTACAATGAGTTCCTGATTGACAATTCCAATTGTGTTTGTTTTGAACTGATAAGTTGCAATTATATTAATATTTTAGATTAATTCTTGGCATAATTATGTGTTTTAAATTATTTAATTTTAATAATAATTAATTAGTTTTTGTGTTTTTATTAATTTATAATATTTTTATAATTTTTAATAAGTTTTGGGATGTTTTCAGGTGTTTTATTTTAATCCGGAGCTAAAATGGAGGTTTGGGGTTGATTTTAGAAGAAGTTGGTGAAAATAGGCAAAATTGGCCTAAAGCACAGCCGTGCTTTTCAATAGCACAGCTGTGCTTTCGAAGGGACCGCGCAGCGCACACGGAACAACACGGCGACACAGCTGTGCTTCCTCGCAAGGCACAGCTGTGTCACGCAGGAGGCGCGCGCACACGGAGCTTCAACGCGCATTTCTCGCCTAGGAGCACAGCTGTGCTTCGCCTTTTTCCGCCAGCAGTCTCGCAACCCTAGCCAAAACACAGCTGTGCTTCTCAAAGCACAGCTGTGCTTTTCTCCAGTATAAAATTAAAAGAACGCCGCTGCATCCAGGGAGCTGGTAGTTTTTAGGTTTAGTTTTAATTGTATTTTTCTCTCTTCTCCTTAGGGGAGACTTAGATTTATTTTTCATTAAATTCCAGCAATATTTTATTTAATTTCCATGTTTTAATTCTTCTTTTAAACTTTGTTTTAGCTTAGATTTCATTTCAAATTGCACTTTTATTCCAATTTAATTTAGATTATTTTTATTTTAATTTTGTATTTTGGGATTTAAGGAAATTCAACGGTGGATGAACAAGAACTTCAAGATCCATTTTCTCTTTTCATCAAGGGTGTATTCTAAACTTAATTTTTCATATTTTATATTTATATTCTTGATGTTAAGGTAGTTGTTCATACTTGGGAGTTCTTGAATCATCTGTGTATTCTGGAAATTTGGTAATGAATATTTTCATGTTTTCTTTTATTCCTCTTGTTATAAATTGTTTTGCCAATATGATGATAATTGGAGCTAAATCTGAAAATTGTTATTTGTGCAAATGTTCTATTCTTTTAATACTGACATTTATATTTCCAGCTAAATCCGGGATGGTAGGTTGGTTTGTGGGTGTTCATATTATTAGATTAAGAATTGTGAGGAATAAATAGGTTTTAGATAACTGAATCCGGGATGGTAGGTTGTCTTAGATCTAGGAATTGGTCATATTATACATATAGTTCAGTTTTATCTTCTCTGAAATTATCTGTTGTTGCTGAATTGAATGCAAGTTAAGGGGAGATCTACCAGGCTAAACTTTGATTGTAATCAGTTCATAAATACATACATATGCTCTGTTCTATTTTAATCAACTTTCATTGGTTTGTGCAAATGTTCTATTCTTTTAATACTGACATTTATATTTCCAGCTAAATTCGGGATGGTAGGTTGGTTTGTGGGTGTTCATATTATTAGATTAAGAATTGTGAGGAATAAATAGGTTTTAGATAACTGAATCCGGGATGGTAGGTTGTCTTAGATCTAGGAATTGGTCATATTATACATATAGTTCAGTTTTATCTTCTCTGAAATTATCTGTTGTTGCTGAATTGAATGCAAGTTAAGGGGAGATCTACCAGGATAAACTTTGATTGTAATCAGTTCATAAATACATACATATGCTCTGTTCTATTTTAATCAACTTTCATTGGTTTGATGAATCCGAATTGGTATTTAAATCTGTGAATGTTTATTTTAATAGGTTCAGAATGGTGGAAGATAAATGAGTTTGATATCTGAATCCGAACTGGTAGGATTATTTGACTTAGAACTTACAAACATGTGATAATGCTAATATATGTGCTGAATCCGAAAGGTAGGTTCATTAATTAGAATAGCTGAGTCCGAAAGGTAGGCTTGGGTTTAGATAGGTTATCCAGAATTTCATGTTATATTATTTTACCAATTTTCAGTTACATATATGAGGATAGAATTTCCCAAGTATTTAATTTCATCTTTGAATAATTTCTTGATGAACAATTTTATTTTCAATTGTTAATTTATTTTCTGATTTAGTTTAATCTTCTCCACCAATCACACCGGGGACATCTCAAATTCACTCAACCATAGATATTTAACTGAACAATCCTTTTTCCCTTGGGTACGATAACTCGGGGTCCTAACTATACCCCACTTTATTACTTGTCGATTCGGTACACTTGCCGAGGACCCGTCAAGTTTTTGGCGCCGTTGCCGGGGATAACGGTGTTGTTTGTTTTATATCTTTAGTTGAGTTAGTTTGAGGTTTTTATTTTTCTTTTTATTTTAATTTGGTGTTTATTTTTGCAGGAAAATTTTGAGACATTTTCAAAATGATGCAAGATAACGATCAAGATTATGAGTTGGTCCTTTTGCGAGCTCAAGTGAATGATATGATGAGGGAGATGCAAGAGTTACGACAATTGTATTCAACTTCACCAGTCACCTATTCACCTTCTTTTGAAGATCCTCACTCTTCATGTATATCACAAGAGTCTCACTTTACCCATATCGAACGTCTTTCAAACTACATCTCTTGTAGAGAGAAGGAATACCAAGCAGAAAGGAGGGAGATACAAGAGTCTAACTCTGCCAAAATCGAAAGCTTTTTAGACTACATATATTGCAGAGAGAAGCAATTTTGTGCAGAAAAGGGAGAGTTGCAGGCTACAATCGATTATCAAGAGGAGAGAATCAAGGCTCAAGGGGATCTATTAAGAAGTCAAGCACTGGAAATCCAAAATTTGGAATCCAAGTTGGAGCTTTTAATTGTCTCTTCAGTTGATCAAAGAGATGGTGGTGAATTGAGTCATGCACCTATAGAGATTAATGAGAATATTGAAACTTTTGAGGATGGGTTGCATGAAGAAGAAAAGGAGCCAATTATTGTTGAAGATAAATCTTGTGTTTTTTTGGAAACTAATTTCAATTTTTATATGCAGGATAATGCACCAAAGGAGCAAGAGTTGAATGATTCTCAAATGGAAACACTGAATTCAGTCCATTTGAAGGATTTATTTAGGCTTGAAGAGCCGGTAGAGTTCGTGTATAGTGAACCCAAGGTGGAGTCATACTTCATCGAAGACATGGAATTTCCCACCTTGGTAGCTTTCGATGATTTTCTCCTACTGATGGGGGAAAATGAAGAGCAAAAACCGGAAAGACCATTATTTGGTTCACAAGCTCGTCCACCCGAGAGTGAAATGAGTCGAGCTGGGACTCAATAAACCAGAACTTTTATTTTTCTTAACCCTTCCTATTTAATTTTCTGTCATTTTTCTGTGTTTATGTTTTAATTTTTAATTACTAGTTGTTGTATTTGTATTTTTATTTTTCTAAAAAAATAAAAATTAAAATAAAAAAAAATATAACAATAATAATAATAAAAAAAAATTATTATATATATTTTTATAAAATAATATTCCTTAAATTTTTGGTGTGTTAGAAAGTTAATTTGTTGTTTTTAATGTTTAATTTGTTGATTTTAATTTTTGGTTTTAAATTGGTTTTGATTGGTTTTATTGTTTTGGGATTTAACAGGGAGAATAACTTAGAATTTAAAGAAAGGAATTTGCACCAAAATTGTGCAGTGCGGAAGTGGGGCAGTAGCAAATTATCAATTATCTCACGGTGGCAATTAAAATTGTTGTCACCGTGAGATACATTCCATCAAGGCAGTAGAGTCAGGTAAGGAACGAAAACACAGCTGTGCTTATTTCAAAAGCACAGCTGTGCTTTCATTTAAAAAGCACGCCGAAACGCTGCGCTGGAAAAAGCACAGCTGTGCTTATTTCAAAAGCACAGCTGTGCGTTTTCGCACAGCCCATTAAACACGCTGTGCTCCCTCTTTCTTCTTCCTTTCTCTTTTCTTTTCCTCTTTTTCCCCCTGTTCTTCAAAAAATTAAAATTTTTCTCTCAATTCCTCTTTGATCTTCACTGTTAATCCAAGCTCATCTCAGGTAATTTTTATTTTGTGCATTTGTATGGAGCTTAATTGGAATTCTCTTCATTTTAATTTTGCATTTCCCTTCCTATTTGTTCCGATTCTGATTTTCTTCCCAATTTCTGTAAGAAATTCCAGATTTTTGGGTTAAAAGAATTAAGAGCTCTCTTCCTCTTTCCCGTTACTTATCTTCAAAAATTTCTTAAGTCAGTAGCTAAATTCGACAGTTCCAGGTATGTAATTCCCTCATTCTACGCATTATATTCTTTCATTTGAGTAAATTGTGCTAGATCTTCAATTGCTGATTTTGTTGTGTTAGTTGTGATTTTGATATGTTTTGCTCCTTTGGGTCAACATGGACAGATATGGGTGTTTAGAATTGAGAAAAATCGTGCTTGAAAATCTAATTGAAATTATGTGCACCAACTGTTTGATGAAATGCCTGAATGAGAAATGCATGTAAACTAATGGACTTATAACGTAACTAATTTAGCAATGTGTTAATTTATTCTGTCTAGCTCTGTCCATTTGATCTGTTGAGGTTATTTCCAAATTTATGTTGCATAGATCCGGTTGTTATTCACTGCTGATTGAGAGCTTTTAACTGTGGAATTTATCTTAACATTTTGTGTACTGAGCACTCACACTTTGAGCCTGATTTCATATATACGTTTAAGCTAAATTGCTCTTATGACAGTGTGGAGTTGACAGGTGAAATTATAATTGAATTTGAGCTTAACAATTTTTGTGTTAGATGGGTTATGTTCTTGTGTTTCTGTCTTGAAATATAGCTGCTGGAAATGGGGAGTTTGGACTTAAAAATTCTGAATTGGATTTGCTTTGAGATAATTGGGGCAATTATGCAGTGTATGAATATGGAAAGAAAATTTTGCAAGTTAAATTCAAACTGCTTGGTATTATCTTATTTTAATGATGTTGCTGTTGCTTTAGTTTTTAATATAGATGCAATTGAATATTGTGCTTGATTGAATTGAGTCAAATGCATGTTTGCTAGTTCCCGACTTGATGGGATTAGGATGAGTTGTTTTTTATGCCAATTTTACACATTCTTAATTACATGCAACTTTAAATTTTTCCTACATATTTTTGCTGTGAATGAAGCAGTGATTAAGTGAACTTTGCATTTCTCTGTTATTCTCCAATAATTGCATTTATTTTATTTTGGCATGTACACTTCAAGAATTGATTACTTGTGCTTATTTTTCTTGTACACCGTGTGCTTTTCATTTTCAATTTCTTTAAATTCGATTTTGTGCAATTTTTCAATTTTCTCTATTTTGTACATAGACTTTGTACTTCAATAGGTTATACATTTGCCTTATGCTTAATGTTTCAATTTTTGCATCATCATTAGCTAGAAAGTATATTTATTTTGCAAATTTCTGTTGTGACGATTTGGTGAGTTCTGATATTATTTTTCCAATTTAGTTATAGATGTGGTATGCGCTTAATGAAACCAAGAATGTTGTGAACAAAGTGTTTACTTTCTTTTTCAGGAACCATGGTTCGTAACAGAGAGGAGCAACCATCAGCGCCCATTCAGCCTCCTGATTGGTTGACTCCAGAGCAGCGCACCCTGTTCAACAAGCTGGCTGCAAAGATTATTATTTCGAGTAGGTTCATGAGTATGAAGACACTCATTGACCTGGGCATTCAAGAGAGGGTATTATCTCTGCTGAGGAACATTGGATGGGAGGAGTTCTTTTCTCTGAATGGTCCGACTTATCCTGAGATAACATTGGAGTTCCTTAGTACGTTTCAGTACTCTCCTAGGTTATCTCTGGATGATCGGAATACCATTCAGTTTAGAGTGCGCAATATCCCTTATTTTCTATCTATTTCTGACCTGGCTAGATACTTGAGGTTGCCAGAGGATGGAGAGGTGCATGTTGTGGGTGACTCAGTTGTGCATTGGGCTATTATTGGGAAGCCCAATATGGATTTTCATGCGAGAAACACCAAGTCAACGAAGCTCCGCTCTCCAGTCTATCAGTACCTACACAGAGTGATGACTTCATCAGTGTTCATGCGACCAGGGTGTCCTAGCAATGTGAGCACACCGGACTTATTCTTTTTATATGCTATGGAGACCGGCACCAGAGTTAATGCCGTCCCTTGGTTGTGTAAGCAACTGAAGAGAGCCACCGCTACTTCAGGGAAGAGGATCGGGATTGGTGGATTGATCACCTTGATCATGAGAGCCCTGCATCTGCCTACTCCTGACATGGGACCAGCTTTAGGGTCATCGTACTTGATTGATGAGGAGGTAGTGCTCAGATGTAGGATCGCTATAGAGGATCCTTCTTCCGAGAGTGGATATCGACTGAGGAGAGCGGAGGAGATGGAGGCCCATGACTTGGGTGATGATGGAGAGGGCGATTCTGATGATGCCCATCCGCCAGCTGATCACGATACTGATGCTCCACCACCACCTCCGCCACAGAGAGCTACTTCCAGTAGGAGGGTGAGACGGAGGAGTGATATTCCCTTCTCCCCTCCAGATATGAGTCGGTATGCTCAGGGGCACGATGAGCCATCTTCTTCTACAGCCCCTCCACCCTCAGCTCCATATTTAGATGCTTCGGTGGTCCAGACTTTGATATCGGAGATGCAGACTATGACTGCTACGATGACACGGTTTGAGACTACAGTTAGCATGATTCATGATTCGTTCAGTGAGTCGAGGAGGGAGCAGGCAGCCTTCCAGGAGAGTGTGTGGGAGAGATTGGATGAGATGAGCAGAGGATTGGCGGAGGTCAGGGCAGCTACCGCTCAGAGTGACCAGATGATCTCTGGCATGGACTTATCGGTACAGCGAGCTTGGGAGCGACTGGCTTCTATTGAGACTCAGATGGAGCAGGTGCGTCGAGATATGGTCCTGGGAGCTGAGCAGAGAGATGCATTTTTGGGATCCTTCCAGCACAGGATTATGACACAGTTGGACAGGTTGAGCGTTGAGATTCGTGGATTTTTCACTCCTGTTTCCACTGTGTTTCCTCCACATCTGAGACGACCATCACAGTAATATATTGTATATATATTTCAGGAAGTGATTCGTACACAACAGATTTTGTATATATTTATTTATTTATTTTAGTTAATGAAATTGATGTAGTCAGGCAATGTATGATTTTATTTACTTTATTATATTTTGGAATTGTGTGGCTGAGCCAATGACGTGTGATAGGATAGATATTATTTGTGTTGGCTATGAATTTCACAGATTTCAGAGTATTTCATTTTGCACAGTGATTATTGGATTCTTGCACAGGTTTTGAATTTTCTTCAATTTGCACAGGTGGCATGCAGAAATTTTGTATGGTTGTTAATTTTGCACAGTAATTATTTTATGTTTGCCATTTTTGAGATGCTTGCAATTGATCTTAAATTGCAATGAGTTTTAGCACAGCATGGGGGAAAATTTTTAAAAATTATCTCTGTGTACTTCATTTTCTTGCACTGAGGACAGTGCAACATTTTGAGTTTGGGGTGGAGTACCATTTCAATTTTTCAAACCAAAACCAGATTTGTTTTGTTTTATTGTCTTTTTAGTTTGTTGCGTTTGAGTAGTTGTTAGTTAGTTTGCTTTGTTTGTGGCGTGTTTGTGTCAAGTTTGTATCTAAATATTTTTATGGTTGTTTCTTTTTGATTTTCCTTCGATTTAAATTTTTATTTCGTCCTAATAGTTCTCAATTGTGAATGATTTTGATCTCAGATTTAGAAATTTGTGTTTCATTCAATATTAAGTTGAGTGAGAAATAGTTATGTTTATATCTTTGTTTGTTAGACTGCATGTAAACCTTGATTATACTTTGCAATTTCTAAATTTTGAGCACTTTGGCCTGTTTTTAAAAATTGAGAAAAATCTAGTTGCAATTAGGGGATTAGATGAAAACTCACTAAGAGCACTAGAACCTTTCTGATTACCCATCGAAGCGACTTCAAATGAGACACAACTTAGAAAATGATTTAGGCAACCTTTCTTGTATAGCTACTTTAAATGACTTTTCCTACCTTAATTTCATTGTCTCTTGTTAGCCCGTTGAGCCTATTATTTTAGTATGCTAAATGCGTGCTTGTTTTATTGTTACACATATTAAAACTACCTTTAGCCTTAAATGATTTTTACCTCCCTTTAGAAGAGTGGCCACTCTAATAAGGTTGGGTTTTTATTTTGGGTAAAAGGGAGTTTAGATTTTGTCAATTCTTGGTGTAAATTTCTGTTTGAGAATTGATTGGTGTGTGTAATGGAGAGTTGAGCCCATTTAAAGAAATGAGTTTGGGGTTGATAAAGAGAAATGTGATTTAAGTGGTTTATTGGTCTTTTAAAAATTAGAGCTCAAGTTTAGTTCTTGTTGGGATTTATAGACGAATTAAGTACTTTATTTATTGTTAATGGCTAGTTGATTTTTATGCTTCTAAAATAAAATAAAAAAAAATAATAAAGAAAAAATAAAAATAAAAAAATAAAAAAATAAAAAAATAAAAAAATTTGAAAAAGAAGAAGCATTGTAAGTTTTTCCTAGCTAATTGGGCAAAATGTGAGTTTGGGGTACAAAATTTAGTGAGACTTGAACTAGTGCCTTGTGAAAATCGGTGTTGCATATTATGTGGCATTTGTTATTGTGAGTTGAGTTTGATGATGCTAAGGTGTCTTTAAGGCCAATTTTATTTTGATTATATGCAATTGAGTTGGGAATATTTATTAGTACAGTTGGGTGATTGTGTTTTGTTTAGGTAGTGGCTATTTTTCTCTAGTGACTTGATCTTTCTTTGTTAGCCAATTTACCTAAGCCTAACGTTACAACCAAAATGTAAGACCTCTTGATTCTTTGTTTTGTCTTGTTCTATTTAGTGGAGATGACCTTCTAGTAAGGTTTGGTACGTAAGAAGAGGCATATGGTGTTTCTTGAGCTTTGAGTGAAAAACCATGAGTGCATTCATGCATTCGAGTTGATTCATTTTCCCAACATTGTATCTAGAAGTTTTGTTTTTAAATGATAAAAATTCTGTTTTGGCCTATTGCACACACACACAGAAATTGTTTAGTATGTTTTTGTGTTTATTTGTTATTTAGTGAGCATTGGTATTTGCAAACCTATTTTTTTGTCCTTAATTGAGAATGACTCCTTATTTTCTTTTGTTGAGATTGAGATGATTGAGAATGTGGTTCATTCAGTTTACTCGAGAACGAGTAAAGGTTTGAGTTTGGGGTAGTTGATAAGTTGCAATTATATTAATATTTTAGATTAATTCTTGGCATAATTATGTGTTTTAAATTATTTAATTTTAATAATAATTAATTAGTTTTTGTGTTTTTATTAATTTATAATGTTTTTATAATTTTTAATAAGTTTTGGGATGTTTTCAGGTGTTTTATTTTAATCCGGAGCTAAAATGGAGGTTTGGGGTTGATTTTAGAAGAAGTTGGTGAAAATAGGCAAAATTGGCCTAAAGCACAGCCGTGCTTTTCAATAGCACAGCTGTGCTTTTGAAGGGACCGCGCAGCGCACACGGAACAACACGGCGACACAGCTGTGCTTCCTCGCAAGGCACAGCTGTGTCACGCAGGAGGCGCGCGCACACGGAGCTTCAACGCGCATTTCTCGCCCAGGAGCACAGCTGTGCTTCAGCGAGAAGCACAGCTGCGCTTCGCCTTTTTCCGCCAGCAGTCTCGCAACCCTAGCCAAAACACAGCTGTGCTTTTCTCCAGTATAAAATTAAAAGAACGCCGCTGCATCCAGGGAGCTGGTAGTTTTTAGGTTTAGTTTTAATTGTATTTTTCTCTCTTCTCCTTAGGGGAGACTTAGATTTATTTTCCATTAAATTCCAGCAATATTTTATTTAATTTCCATGTTTTAATTCTTCTTTTAAACTTTGTTTTAGCTTAGATTTCATTTCAAATTGCACTTTTATTCCAATTTAATTTAGATTATTTTTATTTTAATTTTGTATTTTGGGATTTAAGGAAATTCAACGGTGGATGAACAAGAACTTCAAGATCCATTTTCTCTTTTCATCAAGGGTGTATTCTAAACTTAATTTTTCATATTTTATATTTATATTCTTGATGTTAAGGTAGTTGTTCATACTTGGGAGTTCTTGAATCATCTGTGTATTCTGGAAATTTGGTAATGAATATTTTCATGTTTTCTTTTATTCCTCTTGTTATAAATTGTTTTGCCAATATGATGATAATTGGAGCTAAATCTGAAAATTGTTATTTGTGCAAATGTTCTATTCTTTTAATACTGACATTTATATTTCCAGCTAAATCCGGGATGGTAGGTTGGTTTGTGGGTGTTCATATTATTAGATTAAGAATTGTGAGGAATAAATAGGTTTTAGATAACTGAATCCGGGATGGTAGGTTGTCTTAGATCTAGGAATTGGTCATATTATACATATAGTTCAGTTTTATCTTCTCTGAAATTATCTGTTGTTGCTGAATTGAATGCAAGTTAAGGGGAGATCTACCAGGATAAACTTTGATTGTAATCAGTTCATAAATACATACATATGCTCTGTTCTATTTTAATCAACTTTCATTGGTTTGATGAATCCGAATTGGTATTTAAATCTGTGAATGTTTATTTTAATAGGTTCAGAATGGTGGAAGATAAATGAGTTTGATATCTGAATCCGAACTGGTAGGATTATTTGACTTAGAACTTACAAACATGTGATAATGCTAATATATGTGCTGAATCCGAAAGGTAGGTTCATTAATTAGAATAGCTGAGTCCGAAAGGTAGGCTTGGGTTTAGATAGGTTATCCAGAATTTCATGTTATATTATTTTACCAATTTTCAGTTACATATATGAGGATAGAATTTTCCAAGTATTTAATTTCATCTTTGAATAATTTCTTGATGAACAATTTTATTTTCAATTGTTAATTTATTTTCTGGTTTAGTTTAATCTTCTCCACCAATCACACCGGGGACATCTCAAATTCACTCAACCATAGATATTTAACTGAACAATCCTTTTTCCCTTGGGTACGATAACTCGGGGTCCTAACTATACCCCACTTTATTACTTATCGATTCGGTACACTTGCCGAGGACCCGTCATGAACCATAACAAAAATTCAAAGAAGAAAATTTCAATTGTATTTTTGTTGAACCATAACACAAATTTAGGGAAAAAGAAAGGTGGAATTTGAACTCCCGCCATCAATTACTCAAAAGAAGATGCATACTATTAGGCCAGTAGGCCAATTCCATAATGCCAATTATCGGATTTGTAGATTTGGTAATTTTAGAAATGATCCTCACAATTTGGTTTGTCAAACAAGTACTCGCAAGCAACATTACAAAGTCTTGCTTTCCAATTTCTGATAAAGTTTTTTTTTCAACGGTTTGACACTTTGCACTACAAGAAAAAAGGCATTTCCCGACGGAAAATAAGGAATTTCCGTCGGGAAACTAAATTGCCGACGGAAATTCATTCTGTCAGCACATTAGTTGTAGGTAAATTTCCCGACGGAATTTAATTTCCCGATAGAAATTAAATTTTCGTCGGTAATTCCCGACGAAAATTGAATTTCCCGACGGAAAAAATTTATTTCCGTCGGGAAATTTGCTAACGGAAATTGAATTTCCGTCAGAAAATTTTACAAATTAAAAAAAAATTAATAACAAATTAACATAAATAAATAATAATAATAACAATACAAATTAACATAATAATAATAATATTATTATTATTATTATTAATTAAGGTACAAATTTTACTGATTTTAATTTAATAATAATAACATGTTGAATAATAATAATAATAATAATAACTAAAATTAACACAACTTCTTAATAGAAATAATAACAAATACTAATAATATATCTACTTAACATACCCATTAAATAATAATAATAATAATAATAATTAACACAACTATTTAAAAAAAATTATAATAATCATATTAATAATTAGAATAATTATTTAATAATACTAATAACAATTCCAATTAGCATACCCAATTAACAATAATAATCATAATATGAAAAATTCTATTAATAAATTTAATAACAATAAAGTGTTAGGAATTATAAATTTAAACAATATTTAATATTTACCAATATTCATCTAACATAAATAAATTAATAATAATAATAATAATAATAATAATAATTTAATTATCTAAAAGAAAAAAAATAAAGTGACAGATCTGTACCTAGCGCCGGAGGAGGAGGAGGAGAGGCGCGCCGATCGGCGCCGGAGGGAGGGGGAGGGGAGGTGGTCGGCGGCGGCTGGGCAGAGGGCCAGAAACGGGGAGAGGAGAGGGAGGAGAGAGAAAGAGAGAGAGAGAAAGAGAGAAAAAGAGAGAGAGAGAGGGGGAAGGAGGAGCGGGAAAAGAGGGAGGGGAAGGAGGCGCCGGAGGGAGGGGGAGGGGCGGTGGTCGGCGGCGGCTGGGCAGAGGGCCAGAAACGGGGAGAAGAGAGAGAGAGAGAGAGAGAGAGAGAGAGAGAGAGAGAGGGATGAGCGGGAGGGGAGGGAGGGGGAGGCGCGCCGATCGGCGCAGGAGGGAGGGGTGGGGGGCGATGGCTGGGCAGAGGGCCAGAAACGGGAAGAGGAGAGGGAGGAGAGGGAGAGAGAGAGAGAGAAAAGAGAGGGAAAAGTAAATTTAATTTCACTTTAGCGACGTAAAGTATATTCCTTCGCTAAAAAAAGAGGGAAAGTGATTTAATTTCAATTTAGCGACGGATGAATATTCCGTCGCTAAAAAATAAAAATGACAATTTATTAGCGACGGTATTTTTATTACGTCGCAATTTTTAGCGGCGGATATTTATTCCGTCGCTAAAAATAAAATTAAGTTATTTTCAGCGACGCAAATTTCAGTTGTCAACTTTGGAGGGAAATTTTGGCTCCATTTTTAGCGACGAATTTTATTTTTCGTCGCTAATTAGCGACGGAATTAATTTTCGTCGCTAATTAGGGACGGATGTTAATTTCCGTCGCCATTTAGCAACGGAAATGACTCCGTCGCTAAATAAACATTTTCTTGTAGTGTTGGAGGAAAAAAAAGTAAGGTAAAGAAATACAACATAGGAAAAATAGATATAAAAGTTGATAAGGGAAAGCATTGGAAAAATAAAAAATATATTTCTTGTAACTATAGCTACTAATAACTAGTTACACAGGACAGTAGGCAATAAACAAAGAAAGAAATTGTGAACAAATAAACAAATTCATGATTGGCTATATATTATACTCTAATTGAAACTTTCAAATAAGTAAAATGTTTTAAGAGCATCAAATAGTGCACCCCAATCCAAAAATCCTATGCCTGGCATGGCGTCTTTGACCTCTTCTTGGTGCAACATTGAAATATCCTGAAACGTACATAGCCAAAATTGTTGCTAAAAATCCTGAAGGATATCCAATAACTGCCAATGTCCACGAAAACCAATCCTCCCAGTTCTGGTTGTTGAGTTCTGTAAGATTAGATTCAGGCACCCGTTTGTCACATGGAACTTGAATTTGCATCCCACACAATCCACTGTTGTTGGCATAGCAGTTAGGATCATTGATTGTGTCAATCTGAGGACCGTTTGGAATGGGACCCTGAAGCTTGTTGTTGCTCACATCCAAGAATGTTATTTCTAAGAGCTTTGCAAATGTCCTTGGAATTTCACCTGAGATATTGTTATGGGATAAATCTAAACTCTCAATGCTTTTCAAATTGCCAAAACTCATGGGTATCCTGCCAGAGAAATTGTTGGATGACAAGTTAAATGACTTGAGATTTATCAAATCACCTAAACTCTCAGGAATTTCTTCAGAAAAGTGGTTGTTTGACAGGTCTAGAAATGTGTACATATAAATATTTTGGCTGGGTAGACCTTGCTGCAAATTCTTCCAAAAAACTTCCAAGTCATATAGCTTTTGAATCTCTGAGAAAAAAGGAAGTGGGAGGAAACCAATATCCATGAGATTTGATGAGGAAGCATTAAGATTTCCTAAACTAGGTGGGATCTCCCACTTTAGGTTATTGCTAGAGAGGTCAAGTATTTGAAGAGCATTAAGATTTGACAGTTTAGTCGGGATGGATCCCTCAAAAAAATTATTTCTAAGATTCAAAACTCGAAGAGAAGAAAGCTGAGAGAGATACTCAGGGATTTCACCAGTGATCTTGTTGTCATGGATATCTAGGTATTTGAGTTGTCTCAAATTTGTGAAATTTTGAGAAAAGATATGCGAAAAACTATTCTTACTCAGTTGAAGTACTTCGGTACTGGGTGGAAAAGTGGCTGGCACCTCACCGAAGAAATTATTGACGGAAAGATCAATATATCTCAACGATGAATTTGGCATAAAAACTGGAAACTGATTGCTGGATAACTGGTTCCTGGAAAGGTCAAGCAAAACAAGATTAGACAAATATGATATGGATGTTGGTATTGAGCCGGAGAAATTGTTATTTGCCAACATGAGTACTCTCATTGAAGAGGCTTCACCAAGAGTATTTGGCACAAGTCCCTTGAAATAATTTCTTGAAAGGACAAGGACAAATAACCGTTGATGAAACAAGCGCGGAGGTAGGTAACCTGAAAACTTATTGCCTGATAGAATCAAGTATTCAATATCCTTTTCAGCTAACCATTGAGGAAAAGTTCCTTCAAGATTATTCTCACTCAAGTCTAAGTAATATAACTGAGTTTGGTTGGAAATCCAAACCGGAATTTCGCCTGAAATATTGCATGATCTCAAAGATAATACCTGAATTTCGCCTGACCTTGGTATCATGCTCACGTCTTTCCAAGAAAGTTTGTTCCCTCCAAGAGTCAGAAACATCATTCTATTGAGATCAAGAAGCCATTGTTGGATTTCCCCAGAGAGCAAATTATTTGAAAAATCAAGTGTCTCCAACAGCTCCATCTTTTGAATTGACAGAGGAATCTGTCCCGACAATTTGTTGTCATTCAATTGCAGACTCTCCATTTTCGAGAGATTACCAACCTCAGTGGGTATCACCATGGACAAAAGATTTCTTTCTAAATTCAAAGCTCTTAACTCTTTTAAGCGCAAAAGTGATAATGGGATTGCTCCAGAAAGTTTATTATTTCCAAGTGAGAGAATTTGAAGGTTGGTGAGGTTTCCTATCTCCACAGGAATATCTCCTTGGAGTAAGTTATAAGCCAAATTCAACCGTCGCAAGTTAGAAACTTGTGCAGCTTTGAAATTTAATGAGTGGAGCAAATTTTCGGTCAGATCAATTTGCTGCAGAGAACTCAAAGAAAACAACTCTGGTGGAAGGGAACCTTCGAAATTATTAAAATGCATGTTAAGATATACAAGATTAGTCAAATTGGCAAATCCTTCTCCCCAGAGTTCACCATGCATATCATTAAAAGAAATGTCAAGAAGAGTTAAAGCTTGCAGGCGAAAGAGTGGGACTAAAACATCAGATGTGACAACAGATTTCAATTTTAAGGATCGAGTTAAACCGGAAAGGAGAAGAGCTGTCACCTGGTTGGAATAACAAGCCACCCATTCCCAGTAGCAGCAATTAGAAGAATTGGAGTTCCAAGACTCCAGCCCATGAACATATGAAGTATTTCGCAAGAGTAGAGTTTTGAAATGGAGTAGTGCATCTTTCTGATATTGAGGACAACTAAGGCATGGAGTAGGCAAAACAGCTATCAAAAATAACAACCATGCGCATAAGAATTGCCTTACTTTGGCCATTTTTCTTAATTCTGCAAATTTGATATGCACAGTACTGTCAGCTTTTATCGCTCAACAGTCAACACACACTTAAGTTGTTTAATGGGAAATCACATCAAAATAAATTGAAGAAAACCCCATATAAAAAAATAACACGCACTTATTAGAATAGTAATCGGAAAGCCGGACATAATATAGACTTTAAATTTTGGAGCTGACACCAAAAAAAATATTATTTTATTGGCTGGCGGAAGTTGTCTTTGGACCTTGTGATTGGGCTGATAAGTAGAACAGTCAACTTTCACCCTAAACCTGTGGATTCGATCCAATTCAACTTTAAAAATGTGTTTCAAATCCAATCTTAACTTGAAAAAAAGAATATAATCTGACCTAAAAAATGTTATTTTGTTGATTTATAAATAATTTCCACTGCTGTAAAATATATGGGTTTTTTTAACCTTCCTATAAAATTGAAAGATTGAATTTTGCAAAATCACGGTGTTTTGGATATATATACATAATGAATCATTTTTTTAATTGTTTATTATATTTGAACAAATTAATTAATATAAAATAATATTTTAGTCGAATCTTTTTATAATATATGTCTATAATAAAATTTTAATAAAATAATATATTTTTTTAAAAAATAATTCATGTTTTAGAATTTGTATAAATTATTATTAAAATTTTAAAAAAATAGAAACATAATGATATTTAAAAAAAATAATATAAAATTAAAATTTAATTCGATAATTTAAAAATAAATCCGTCAGTCCGATATTGAAAAAATTTGATTTGACCTTATTGGAAAATGATTTGACAAGTTTCACATGTATATATAGTAAGGCATGGGTCTAAATTTGAAAAATTATGCTTAGTTGTGTTTAAAAAGGTGTAATAATTTAATACTCCTGTCTATTATTAAAAAGTATTCCATTATAATTTGACAAGTGGGAGCTTGCCACAAAGTTACTCCAAATTCCGCGCCTGTATGTAACAAACGGCCAGATATTTTATCAAGAAAACAACCAAATATTTAAAATTTTGTTCTGACGGCAGAACGCTTATATTGAGCACATAATATGGCGAATTTATGTATATTATTTCTATTTTAGTTATTTTAAGTGATTGCATTTTAGTTAATATATGTTACAAATTAAAAATCCAATAAAAAAAAGCTCATAAAGTTTAGAACAAAATCGGTTTGATCAAAATTAATTCAGTGTATTCGATTTCGATTCTATATAACTCAGTTTTGCAGTTTAGCTCTCCATATTTCATAGAATTCAGTTTTCTATTTATTTAGTTCGGTCTAAAAGCAAACCGAACTGACTATTGAATAGTCTTTCGAACCGACCAATTTCCAACATTTTACTGCCAGAAAATTTAATAGCTGACAAAACAATAAATCTATTGTCAATCTGTAAGAAATTTTTCTAATTTGGTGATTGAATACATCGCTAAATAATAATTTTTTTTATAGTGTAGATTTGAGAAATTGTGTCCATTTGTGTTTAAAAATGTTAAGCATAGGAATATTGACAACTATATATATAGGAACTCCATTTGTCATCTACAAACAAAGTTTTATCAGAGTTTTGGAAAATTCTAAGCCTGGCATGGCATCTTGGACCTCGTCTTGGTGCTAACATTGAAGTATCCTGAAACGTACATAACCAAAATTGTTGATAGAAATCCTGAAGGATATCTAATCACTGCCATTTTCGATGAAAACCAATCCTCCCTGTTGGGTTAGGTTTAGTCATTGGACTGTCACATAGAACCTGAATCTGCATCACACACAATCCACTGTTGCTGGCATAGGAGTTATATCATTGATCCCGTCCATCTGAGGACCATTTGGAATAAGACTCAAAACTCGAAGAGAAGAAAGCTGAGAGAGATACTCAGGAATTTCACCAGTGATCTTGTTGTCATGGATATTTAGGTATTTGAGTCGTCTCAAATTTGTGAAATTTTGAGAAAAGATATGTGAAAAATTATTCTTACTCAGTTGAAGTATTTCGGTACTGGGTGGAAAAGTGGCTGGCACCTCACCGAAAAAATTATTAAAGGAAAGATCAATATATCTCAACGATGCATCTGGCATAAAAACTGGAAACTGATTCCTGGATAACTGGTTCCTGGAAATGTCAAGCAAAACAAGATTAGACAAATATGAGATGGATGTTGGTATTGAGCCGGAGAAATTGTTATTTGCCAGCATGAGCACACTTATTGAAGAGGCTTCACCAAGAGTGTTTGGCACAAGTGACAAGTCCCTCGAAATTATTTCATGAAAGGATGAGGACACCTAACCGTCGATATTGAAACAAGCGCGGAGGTAGGGAACCTGAAAATTTATTGCCCAAAAGAATCAAGTAATCAATATCCTTTTCAGCTAACCATTGAGGAAAAGTTCCTTCAAGATTGTTTTCACTCAAGTCTAAGTAAGATAGCTGAGTTCAGTTGGAAATCCAAACTGGAATTTCGCCTGAAGTATTGCATGATCTCAAAGATAATGTCTGAATTTCGCTGGACCTTGGTATCATGCTCACGTCTTGTTCCCTCCAAGAATCAGAAACATCATTCTATTGAGATCAAGAAGCCATTGTTGGATTTCACCAGAGAGCAAATTATTTGAAAAATGAAGAGTATCCAACGGCTCCATCTTTTGAATTGACAGAGGAATCTGTCCCGACAATTGGTTGTCATTCAATTGCAGACTCTGCATTTTCGAGAGATTACCAATCTCAGTGGGTATCTCCATGGACAAAAGATTTTTTTCTAAATTCAAAATCTTAACTCTTTTATTGGCTGGTGGAAGTTGTCTTTGAACAATGTGATTGGGCTAATAAGTAGAACCGTAAACTTTCAATCTCTGGATCCGATCCTATTCAACTTTAAAAATGTGTATTTCAAATTCAATCTTGGGATCAATTCATTTTTTTTTTCTAAATGAAAATGCCAATTCTACTTATTTAATTATATGGTTTTTTTTTACTTCCTATAAAATTGAATTGATTGAATTTTGTAAAATCACGTTGTTTTGGATATATATATATATATATATATATACACACATAATGAATCATTTTTATAATTGTTTATTATATCTGGACAAATTAATTAATACAAAATGATATTTATTTCCAAAACAGGGATTCTAAAGTCTCAATTATGAGGCTTATGAAATACTGATCTCATTGTGTAATTTGAACAACCTCAACTTTTCTTATTTTTCTAAAGGGAAATTAAGACTTCTTCTTCTTAATGCATAAATCTTAGTACTAATAAATATTAGTATTTCATTACAATTTGACAAGTGGCACTTTAATTGAGCTTCTTGCCACAAAGTTGCTTAGCTTTGTCTCTTCCTTGTTTACTTTTACATTTACCATATACTAGTCCAAATTCCACGCTGCGTGCGCGGGTATGTACCAAATATTTGACATTTCTTGAACGACTACAGAAACCGTCGCTAAAGCATTGCACCAACCCATTTCCACATTTTTACCGATGGAAAATTTCACCGTCACTAAAAAATTTGATAATGCTAGTTAGTAATTATTGCGTTTGTAGATTTAGTAATTTTAGAAATGAAATTTTCATTAGTCAAACAAGTAATTTAGAAAATTGATGTGCATCGTTTTCTGCAAACAACATTAATACAAGGTCTTGCCTTTTAATTTCTAATGATTTTTTTTTTAATTACAAAGTTTGCTACTTTGGAAGAAAAAGGAAGAGTAAAAAGATTATGTAATTGTAATATGTAATTTTTATTTTTTATAAAGTTATGAAGTGAAAGCTTATGAAAAAAGAAAGTAAAATAGAAATTCTTCCATTATAAATTTAAATAATAGAAATTCTATCCATTATAAATTTAAATACTACTAAGACAGTAGGCAAGAAATAAAGAAAGAAAAAGGAAAAATTACACATGATTCATCCTTGCTTAGCATACAGGTCTAGATGTTGCACTAGAAAATGTTTAAAAGCAACCGGTCATGAACCCCAAGCCAAGAATCCTAAGCCTGACATGGCGTCTCGGACCTCGTCTTGGTGCAACATTGAAATATCCTAAAACGTACATAACCAAAATTGTTGCTAAAAATCCTGAAGGATATCCAATAACTGCCAATGTCCACGAAAACCAATCCTCCCAGTTCTGGTTGTTGAGATCTGTAAGATTAGGTTCAGGCACCGGTTTGTCACATGGAACTTGAATTTGCATCCCACACAATCCACTGTTGTTGGCATAGGAGTTAGGATCATTGATTGTGTCCATCTGAGGACCATTTGGAATGGGACCTTGAAGCTTGTTGTTGCTCACATCCAAGAATGTTATTTCTAAGAGTTTTGCAAATGTCCTTGGAATTTCACCCGAAATATTGTTATGGGATAAATCTAAACTCTCCATGCTTTTCAAATTGCCAAAACTCATGGGTATCCTGCCAGAGAAATCGTTGGATGACAAGTTAAATGACTTGAGATTTATCAAATCACCTAAACTCTCAGGAATTTCTCCAGAAAAATGATTGTTTGACAGGTCTAGAAAAGTGTACATATAAACATTTTTGCTGGGTAGACCTTGCTGCAAATTCTTCCAAAAGACTTCCAAATCATGTAGCTTATGCAACTCAAAGGTAATAATAGAAGAAACGTCTTCAATATTAATGAGATTTGATGAGGAAGCATCAAGTTTATGGATCATACCAGTAAGATTTCCTAAACTAGGTGGCATTCTTCCACTTAGGTTATTGCCAGAGAGATCAAGTATTTGAAGAGCACTAATATTTGACAGTTCTGATGGGATGGATCCTTTGAGAAAATTATTTCTAAGATTCAAAATTCGAAGAGAAGAAAGCTGAGAAAGATATTTTGGAATTTCACCCGTAATTTTATTGTCATGGATATCGAGGTATTTGAGCTGTTTCAAATTTGTGAAAATTTGAGGAAAGAAACGCGAAAAGTCATTCTGACTCAATTGAAGTACTTCTGTCCTGGGTGGAAAAGTGGCAGGAACCTCACCAGATAGATTATTGAAGGACAGATCAATATATCTCAACGATGAATTTGGCTTAAAAACGGGAAATTGATTGCTAGAAATTTGGTTGCTGGAAAGGTCTAGTAAAACGAGCTTAGACAAATATGAGATGGATGTTGGTATTGAGCCAGAGAAACTATTATTTGCCAATAAGAGTAGTCTCATGTCAGAAGCCTCACCAAGAGTATCTGGCACATGTCCCTCAAAATTATTTCTTGTGAGGCTGAGGACACTTAAGTTTTGATTTTGAAACAAGCGCGGCGGCAAAGAACCTGAAAACTTATTGTCTGATAGAATCAAGTAACTGAGATCCTTTTCAGCAAGCCATTGAGGGAAAGTTCCTTCAAGATTGTTTTTACTCAAGTCCAAGAAGTATAGTTGAGTTTGGTTGGAAATCCAAATCGGAATTTCACCTGAAATATTGCATGATCTCAAAGATAATGCCTGAAAAGAGGATGACCGTGGGATGATGCTCATGTCTTTCCAAGAAAGTTGGTCTCCTCCAAGATACAAATCCACCAAGTTGTTGAAATCAAGAAGCCATTGTTGGATTTCACCAGAGAAAAAATTATTTTCTAATCTAAGAACTCCCAACTCCTTCATCTTCTGAATTGATGGAGGAATCTCTCCTGACAATTTGTTGTCATTCAATGTCAGAATAATCATATTCGAGAGATTACCAATATCAGTGGGTATCTCCATGGACAAAAGATTGTCTTCTAAATTCAAGATGTATAACGCTTTTAAGCGCAAAAGCGATAATGGAATTCCTCCAGAAAGATTATTCCTTGTAAGTGACAGTATTTGAAGATTAGTGAGGTTTCCAATCTCTACAGGAATATCTCCTTGGAATAAGTTATTGCTCAAATCCAACCGTTGCAAGTTGGAAAGCTGTGCTGCTTCCAAATTTAATGAATGGAGCAAAGTATTGGTCACATCAATTTCCCGCAGAGAACTCAAAGAAAACAACTCTGATGGAAGGGAACCTACGAAGTTATTATAGCCCATATAAAGATGTTCAAGATTAGTCAAATTGGCAAAACCTTCTCCCCAAAGTTCACCATGTATATCATTATGAGCAATGTTAAGAAGAGTTAAAGTTTGCAGGCGAAAGAGTGGAACTAAAACATCAGATATGACAGCAGATTTCAATGGTAATGATTTACTTAAATTGTAAAGATTAAGAACTGTGACCTGGTTGAAATGAAGATCACAATTCACCAATGCCCAGTTGCAGCAATTAGAAGAAGTGGAGTTCCAAGACTCCAGCCCATCAACCTTTGAAGTATTTCCCAAGACTAGAGATTTGAATTGGAGAAGTGCTTCCTTCTGATGTTCAGGGCAACTAAGGCATGGAGTACATAAAACAGCTATCAATATCAACAACCATTTGCATAAAAACTGCCTTACTTTGGCCATTTTTCTTAATTTCCTTTTGCTTCTCTCTCGAATATTTTCTGCAAATTTGATATTTGAAATTTTATATACACAGTATACGCCACCTTTTAATTTCTTAACTGCACTTGACTTAACACAAACTTATATTGTCTTATTGGAAAATTACAACATATATATATATATACAATACACACTTATTGGAAAGCCGGGCAGAAGAAAGATTCATATAGACTTTAAATTTAATCTTTCATTTTTTATATGATACTTTGACACTTGGCATGTGATTACAAGTCTGATCTGATTCAGCTTTTGCCCTTTGATGAAGACTTTCCTTTCCTTCTTAACTGAGAGAAGGGATAAATAATTATAACAATAACAACTACAACAAAATAAAATTAAGAATTTAAATCAGAATATATATATATACTTGTAATACCATTAGTGAGTCAACTAACCAATAAGATGTAATACTATAATAGGTAGTGTAAAAAACAATACTTTGCAAAGATATTAATTAGATCCATATATTCTTATCAAGCTTGTATAGAATGAATCCTTGTTTAGAGAAGAAAAAAAAAATCTATTTTATCTGTTTTCATTTTGATTTTGTTCAACCTCAAAATTATCTTAGAAGCAATGTTGATAGAGAGGGATGTACTTGTCTTCCATATATAAACATCTCAAAGGTCAAAACCAAAATGAAAGTAAAAAATGTTATTAAATTGTATTTGGACGATCTGTTTTGGCTGATAATAAGGCATTTGTCTAAATGTATAATCATTTAATCTTTGGAAAGTGCCCTATATATCCTTGGATTTGTTAGGACAAATTCTTCATAATTAAATTTACAAATTTCTCAATTATTTATATGATACAAATTCTTCAATATTGTATATATTGTACACATCGAGATATGCAAATATAATCCTTATTTATTTCCAAATCAGGGATTCTAAAGTCTCAATTGTGAGTTTTACCTGAAATACTGATCTCATTGGGTAATTTGACTCACCTCAACTTTTCTTATTTTTTCTAAAGGAAAATTAAAATTTCTTCTTCTTAATGCATAAATCTCAGTACTAATAAATATATTATTAAATAGTATTTCATTACAATTTGACAAGTGGCACTTTAATTTAGCTTATTGCCACTAAGTTGCTCAACTTTGTCTCTTCTTTGATTACTTTTACATTTACCATATACTCGTCCAAATTCCAAGCTACCTGCGCGTGTATGTACCAAATATTTGACATTTTGTGAACGGCTCCAAAACCGTTGCTAAAACATTGCGCCAACCCACTTCCACATTTTTACCGATGGAATGATCATCCGTCGCTAAAAAATTTGATAATGCTAATTAGTAATTATTGCGTTTGTAGATTTGGTAATTTTAGAAATGAAATTTTCATTAGTCGAACAAGTAATGTAGAAAATTGATGTGCATCGTTTTCTGCAAGCAACATTAATATACAAAGATTTGCCTTTCAATTTCTAATAAAGTTTTTTTTTTTCACAAAGTTTCATACTTTGGAAGAAAAATGAAAAGTTTCATACATTGATTTATCTTTGGGTAAATTTTTTAATTTCTATCAACCAATAAATTTTTTATAATAATATTTGATAAAATACATAAATTATATGATCATTGATCACACATTCAAAATTAATTTGGCCACTTTAGTAACTAATAAATTAATTTTAATCATAATGTCATATAACTAAACAATTATTTCAGTTAAAATGTAATCAATATGACTAAAACACAAAAAATTAAAACTTTAAAAATCAATTTACCTATTATTAAAACTTTATGTATCAAAATGATAATTTACCATGAATAACAATTCCAAACAAAAACAAACCTAATTTGAAACAACTTCCTACAGTGGCATGATGGCAACATATTTTTCTTTTTGATTTTTTGCAGCCCTAAATAGTAAAAACCTAGCTACCGTATTTCGGTGGCCACCTTCAACATCATGTTTCCATTGCGACGGCAACTAAATTCATTCATTCGTTTCACTGGATTCATAATGGCGGCAACAAAATTCATTCGTTTATTATTATTATTATTATTATTATTATTTTACTCTTCATTTATGTTGCCCTAAATACAATCCTAAACATAACCTTCTTTGTTTCATTAGGGCGCAATTGACCTTCGCTACCGCGGCGCCAACATTTTTTTTTTTTAATTTCATACGCGCCTAAAAATTTTATGATTGAAATAAACATGATGATTAAAACAATCATCAAATCAATAATCTAAGTATTATTATCTATTTAAAATCTATGACTTTAATCCACATATAAGCTTTAACATTAATTTCATCAAATAGCATCGTTATAAAATATTAATACTTATTCGGATTTTGAATATAATAATAATCATATAAATGAACAATTTAAACTGAAGTACAATTAAATGGCAAACCAAATAAAGAAAAAAAATAATAAAACCTACTCCTCAAGATTTGTAAATTGTTTTGACTGAAACAGAATCCACTACCAAATCAAAGAAAAAAAGAAACATACTCCTTAGTTTTTGTATTTTGAACATCCTATGCAAAGAGGTAAGTCATGTTTATAGTTACTTTTTCACTTTCTCACCTGATGAAGAAGAAAAATATTACCTAATCCCTCCATTTTTATTGATTAAAGCACAGTAAATGTCTTGCAACTATTTTGCGTCTTGCTCATTTAAGACAGGGAAACTCACAATTTTTATTGATTCAGCATGCTTCCCAACTCTAGTGTGTTTCTTAATTAATGAAGTGCCTAATTTTTTATTTTTTATTTTCCATCTTATTCATGCTAAAGCACCAGTGTCATTTTTCCCATTCACCGCCTTGTTCATCAAAAATTATTAGAACCAATGACTTTGTAGATTTCTCCCATGAGTTCATTTATTATTGCAATGGGAGAAAAGTACCCTCTCCATTTACTTTACCACCCAATTACATTATTCCCATATTTTTATCAGCATTATATTTGCAATAGATGCTCTTTGGCTCCTACACCCTAACAACTGAAAACATCCCGTGAGATACAGCATCCAAGGACATAATTAGCAAAAAGATATAAATAGCTTATTGAGTTCATATGCATCATTTAATGCATGCCAAAAACAATACATCATCCTGAACCATTAAAAATGTCTTGTATTGACAACCTAAAAGCATCATTTTATCCTTATTTATTTTATGAACTTATTTAGTCAATTTGCTAACCGGGTCGGGCCAATACGTTCCGTCGGATATTGGGCTACCTCTTTTATCCATCCATCTGAATCTGATCTTCCCAATAAATACAATACTAAGCCCATAACATTCTATCATGAGGTCTATATCATTTTTTTAGCAAATTGGTTGGTTTTTAAAATGTCTATATAATGAGATTATAGATATATATAATGAGGTTCACGTGAGAGGATGGAATTATAACAAATTTTAAATTATAGTTATTAAATTATAGTTATAATTTAATTGTTAAATTATAAATTATAACAAATTTTAAATTATAACAAATTATTCAATTATAAATTTAATAAATTTAAAAATCACAAATTATAATTTATAATTTATTATAATTCTTAATTAACACCAACGAATTGGAAAATAAATATAACTATAATTTATTAAATTTAATAAATTATAACTATATATATATTAAATAATATAAATAATATTGACTAATTAGTATCCAACTAATTGTGTGGCTGCTAATGTTTATTTTAAAAGAATAATAATTAAAAAAAAAATTGAAGTATTCCCATAAAATGAAAAGCATGCCCCAAGTAGCTAATAAATCGGAAATAGGTGGGTTGTCAACTGAAATAAACATAAAGAAATGAAATGGAAAGGAGCATTGCATGGGAAGTCAAGTATGGCAGCAAAGCAAGCTGGAAATCGGCAGTACTGTGTGCCGGTTTCTGTCATGATTTTGACAGAAACCGGCAGTACTGTATGCCGGTTTCTGTCAGGATTTTGACAGAAACCGGCACATAGTACTGCTGGTTTCTGGCACTTCAGCCAGTCAAATCGATTAGGTCCATACTGACGGAAACCGGCACATATTTGTGCCGGTTTTTGACACTCCTATTTTCTAATTTTGTTTACTGTTACACCACTTTTCTAAATTTTTTTAAAATTAACACCAAAATTAAAAAAAAAAATCCCGTCAAAACTCAGAGTTTGAAGAGAAATATATTTTATACATATAGTCCTTTTACGTTGATGAATATATATACAAACACTATAGCTATTAGTTGTTACAACAATCCCACTAATCAGACCAACTAATTACACAATAATCCCACTAATCAGGCCAATTAATTACATGATAATAGGCACTAAATTAGGAAATAAATCAGGCCAACTAAGGGGCCTTAACACCCCCCTCAAACTGATAGCGGATGGCACAGTAGTCGAAGTTTGGTGCGATGTTTTTCAAACATAGCTCAACCTAATGGCTTTGTAAGAATGTCGGCTATTTGGTCTTCACTAGATATAAATTTAACGATAACCTTTCCTTGCTAAATTTGCTCTCTAACAAAGAGATAATCCAACTCAATGTGCCTTGTGCGAGCATGAAATATTGGATTGGCACTAAGATAAATGGCACCGATATTGTCACACCAAAGAGTAGCAGGCGTGGATGATAGACAACCCAATTCACTGATTAAGGAATGGAGCCACATAATTTCTACAGTAGCATTAGCCATGGACTTATATTCACTCTCTGTTGAAGATCGAGCTATAGTGGGTTGCTTTTTGGTGACCCAAGAGACTAAATTGTTGTCCAAATAGACAGCATATCCATTGGTTGATCGCCTATCATCAGGGCAACCCCCCCAATCACTGTCTGAGAAACATTGTATTGCAAAGGATGAGTGTTTAGAAAAGAAGAGTCCATATAGCTTAGTGTGTTGCAAGTAACATAGAACCTGTTTGAGTGCCTACCAGTGCATAATAGTAGGAGAGTGCATATATTGACAAAGTTTATTGACACTAAATGCAATGTCAGGACGAGTAATGGTAATATATTGTAAACCACCAATTAATTGTCGATATAAATCACCATGTTCAAAAGGTGCACCCGAAGTCTTGGTGAGAGTGGGGGAGACCGCCATTGGTGTAAGGCATGGTTTGCATTCAGTCATTTGAAATTTCTGTAGAAGATCGGAAATGTATTTTTCTTGAGAGAGTAGAAGACCATCGGGTAGATGTAGCACCTCCATAGAAATAATTCAATGTACCCAAGTCACGAATGGGAAAAGTAGACTGAATTTTAGTCATGAACCAATCAACAAGAGCAGATGAGGTGGCAGTAACTAAGATGTTATCGACATAATCAAGACCAAAGAGCTTAGAGGTACCATCACACCTTATGAACAAAGTGTCGGCCTTGGAGAATTGAAACCTCAATTGAATTAGAAATTCAGAAAGTCGATGAAACCATGCACGGGGAGCTTGCTTCAACCCATATAAAGACCTGTGAATATGACAAACACGATCAGGATAATTAGAGTCAACAAAGCTAGGGGGGCTGTTCCATATATATTTTATCTTTCAAAGTCCCATGAAGAAAAGCATTTGAGATTTCCAATTGCCTAACACACCAGTCCGACATAGTAGCAAGAGATAAAATAGTGCGAATTGTGGTGTATTTAATTATTGGACTGAAGGTTTCAAGATAGTCCACACCATGTTCTTGTGTATAACTAGCGTTCAATACTACGTACCATTGGGCTTGTGTTTGATACGAAAAAGCCATTTGTTTCCAACAATGTTTTTGTGAGATGGGCGAGGTACCAATGTCCATGTGTTGCTGGAAACAAGAGCATCAATTTCGTTAGTCATGGCATTCCTCCATTCAGCATATTATTTTGCTTGATTGTAAGTGTTCGATTCCTGTGTTAAAATTTGTGTTGCTGTTCGGGTAGAGAGGTGAGCTTGGCGTTTATGGAGTGTAGTTGGGCGAAGGTCCATGTGATGGGGTCGGATGGGTGGTGTTGGAGGATTGGGATTAGGTTCTGTAGTAGGATGTTGGATATTTTTATTTATTTAGGAGAGAAAGAAATATAGAAATAGAGAACTTCATCGCTAACAAACTTGGCCTAACAATTATTCAAAGACCTTACATATTTATAGTAAAATTCCTAACAAACATAATCAAAATGATTCCTAAAAATATGAATATAAAACAATAAAATCAAAATCAAATTTAAACATAAAAAATCCTAATTCTTCTCTTTCAATCTTTGACCTAATCTTTATTAATCTTCAATTGACTCATTCTTCAACACTCCCTCTTAAGTCGATTGATGTAAATGCTTAACTTGAAATGGATATGGATTTTCATTGATCATGGTTATGATATGGATTTTCATTGATTATGGTTATGAGACATAGACATGGCATTTGATTTCTTATGGTTCATAGTTGTGGGGACATGGGCATGACATATTTTTGTTGTTGTATGGCATAGGCATGGCATATTTTTTGTTTTAAAATAAATGATCATCCTCCTGTTCTTTATTCACTCAAAATTTTGCTTCATTTTCTTGTTTATTTTTGCATATTTTCTCTATATGACCCATTTGACCACATTTATTGCATTCGATATTTGGTCTCCACCAATACTTGTATTGTGGATGATTTGTCTTCTTGCAGTGAGGACAAGGTAAATTGTTTCCCTCATTATTTCTTTTCTTCATTGACATTGCTAGAAGAGCTCCTTCCACAACACCTTCTTCTCTCATAGATTTTCTTTGTTCAAATGCCTGCAATTAATGCATTTAAAAGTTCTGCCAAAGTAATACTTGACAGATCTTTAGTATTTTCCAAAGTAGAAATTGTAATTTCATATTTTTCAGGCAATGTAACAAATAATTTCTCAACTATCCTTTCTTCAGAAAATACCTTACTAAGTAATCTCATCTTGTCGACTATACTAAAGAGCTTGTCAACATACTTTTTGATTGTCTCAGACTCTTTCATTTTCTGCATTTCAAACTTGCGTAATAAATTTATAACTCGCATGTGTTTTACCCCTTCATTACCTTGATATTCTTTTTCAAGATGTTTCCAAATTTCTGTTGCGGACTCAAGTTGTATAATTTTAGGAAGGATTGAAGGTGAAACAACTGAGTATAAGCATGCTTTGGCTCTAGCTTTTTTTGCTTTTTTTTCTTTGTGCGTTTTGATTTGAGCTACCTTTGGATTGGCTCATAGTGGAGGAATTTCAAAATTTTCTTCTACAGTATCCCATAGATCCAAAGCTTCAAGATATACTGTCATTTGTACTGACTAAATTTGAAAGTTTGTTCCATCAAATTTTGGTGATTGCATTTGTAAAAAATTTGTTTGCCCTTCCATGTGTAGATTTTGTGTGTATTTTTTTGATCCTCAAGGAAGAAAGGCTCTGATACCAAATGTTGGATATTTTTATTTATTTAGGACAGAAAAAAATGTAGAAATAGAGAACTTCATCACTAAAAAACTTGGCCTAACAATTATTCAAAGACCTTACATATTTATAGTAAAATTCCTAACAAACATAATCAAAATGATTCCTAAAAATATGAATATAAAACAATAAAATCAAAATCAAATTTAAACATAAAAAATCTTAATTCTTCTCTTTCAATCTTTCACCTAATCTTTATTAATCTTCAATTGACTCATTCTTCAACACAGGAGAGGTGGATGTTGCGGTTTGGTTGGGGTAGGATGATAAGTCAACAAACAAATTTAAATTGGGAGATGAGGATGTAGGAGGTACGGGAGAGTTGTGATGTGATGTAGAGGTGGTAGGAGATTGTATGGGTAAGTGGGGTCGTTGGGAGGGAGACAAGAAAGAAGTGGAATTGTTGTGCATCGTTTTCTGCAAGCAACATAATAAAGTCCTGCTTTCCAATTTCTGATAAAGTCTTTTTCAATGGTTTGCCACTTTGCGGTAAAAAGGAAAAGTAAAGAAATACAACAAAGGAAAAATAGATATAAAAGTTGTGAAGTGAAAGCTTAGGAACCAGCACAGGAAAAATAAAATTTTATTTCTTGTAACTATAGCTACTAATAATATCTAATTACACAGGACAGTAGGATATAAATAAAGAAAGAAATTGTGAACAAATAAACAAATTCATGATTAGCTATTATACTGTAATTGAAACTTCCAAATAGGTAAAATGTTTAAGAGCATCACCCCAAGCCAAAAATCCTAAGCCTGGCATGGCTTCTTGGCCCTCGTCTTGGTGCAATATTGAAATATCCTGAAACATACATAACCAAAATTGTTGCTAAAAATCCTGAAGGATATCCAATAACTGCCAATGTCCACGAAAACCAATCCTCCCAGTTCTGTTTGTTGAGTTCTGTAAGATTAGATTCAGGCACCGGTTTGTCACATAGAACTTCAATTTGCATCCCACACAATCCACTGTTGTTGGCATAGGAGTTATGATCATTGATTGTGTCCATCTGAGGACCATTTGGAATGGGACCCTGAAGCTTGTTGTTGCTCACATCCAAGAATGTTAATTCTAAGAGTTTTGCAAATGTCCTTGGAATTTCACCTGAAATATTGTTATGGGATAAATCTAAACTCTCCATGCTTTTCAAATTGCCAAAACTCATGGGTATCCTGCCAGAGAAATTGTTGGATGATAGGTTAATTGACTTGAGATTTATCAAATCACCTAAACTCTCAGGAATTTCTCCAGAAAAGTGGTTGTTTGACAGGTCTAGAAAAGTGTACATATAAATATTTTGGCTGGGTAGACCTTGCTGCAAATTCTTCCAAAAAACTTCCAAATCATGTAGCTTATGAACCTCCGAGAAAAAAGGAGGTGGGAGGAAATCAATATTAATGAGATTTGATGAGAAAGCATCAAGATTACGAATCATCCCAGTAAGATTTCCTAAACTAGGTGGGATCTTACACTTTAGGTTATTGCTAGAGAGGTCAAGTATTTGAAGAGCATTAAGATTTGACAGTTTAGTCGGGATGGATCCCACAAGAAAATTATTTCTAAGATTCAAAACTCGAAGAGAAGAAAGCTGAGAGAGATTCTCAGGAATTTCACCAGTGATCTTGTTGTCATGGATATCTAGGTATTTGAGTTGTCTCAAATTTGTGAAATTTTGAGAAAAGATATGCGAAAAATTATTCTTACTCAGTTGAAGTACGTCGGTACTGGGTGGAAAAGTGGCTGGCACCTCACCGAAGAAATTATTGAAGGAAAGATCAATATATCTCAACGATGAATTTGGCATAAAAGCTGGAAACTGATTGCTGGATAACTGGTTCCTGGAAAGGTCAAGCAAAACAAGATTAGACAAATATGAGATGGATGTTGGTATTGAGCCGGAGAAATTGTTATCTGCCAACATGAGTACTCTCATTGAAGAGGCTTCACCAATAGTATTTGGCACAAGTCCCTTGAAATAATTTCTTGAAAGGAGAAGGACAAGTAACCGTTGATATTGAAACAAGCGTGGAGGTAGAGAACCTGAAAACTTATTGCCTGATAGAATCAAGTAATCAATATCCTTTTCAGCTAACCATTGAGGAAAAGTTCCTTCAAGATTGTTTTCACTTAAGTCTAAGTAATATAGCTGAGTTTGGTTGGAAATCCAAACCGGAATTTCGCCTGAAATATTGCATGATCTCAAAGATAATGTCTGAATTTCGCTGGACCTTGGTATCATGCTCACGTCTTTCCAAGAAAGTCTGTTCCCTCCAAGAATCAGAAACATCATTCTATTGAGATCAAGAAGCCATTGTTGGATTTCACCTGAGAGCAAATTATTTGCAAAATCAAGAGTATCCAACAGCTCCATCTTTTGAATTGACAGAGGAATCTGTCCCGACAATTTGTTGTCATTCAATTGCAGACTCTCCATTTTCGAGAGATTACCAATCTCAGTGGGTATCTTCATGGACAAAAGATTTTTTTCTAAATTCAAAACTCTTAACTCTTTTAAGCGCAAAAGGGATAATGGGATTGCTCCAGAAAGTTTGTTATTTCCAAGTGACAGAATTTGAAGGTTAGTGAGGTTTCCTATCTCCACAGGAATATCTCCTTGGAGTAAGTTAAAACCCAAATTCAACCGTCGCAAGTTAGAAACTTGTGCAGCTTTGAAATTTAATGAGTGGAGCAAATTTTCGGTCAGATCAATTTGCCGCAGAGAACTCAAAGAAAACAACTCTGGTGGAAGGGAACCTTCGAAATTATTAAATTCCATATACAGATATACAAGATTAGTCAAATTGGCAAATCCTTCTCCCCAAAGTTCACCATGCATATCATTAAAAGCAATGTTAAGAACAGTTAAAGCTTGCAGGCGAAAGAGTGGAACTAAAACATCAGATGTGACAACAGATTTCAATTGTAAGGATCGAGTTAAACCGGGAAGTTGAAGAGCTGTCACCTGGTTGGGATCACAACCCACCCATTCCCAGGAGCAGCAATTAGAAGAATTGGAGTCCCAAGACTCCAGCCCATGAACATATGAATTATTTCCCAAGAGTAGAGTTTTGAAATGGAGTAGTGCTTCTCTCTGATATTGAGGACAACTAAGGCATGGAGTAGGCAAAACAGCTATCAATATCAACAACCATGTGCGTAGGAATTGCCTTACTTTGGCCATTTTTCTTAATTCTGCAAATTTGATATGCACAGTACTACCACCTTTTTATGCTCAACAGTCAACACACACTTTGGTTGTTTAATGGAAAATCACATCAAAATAAATTGAAGAGAAATTAAAACCACCCCATATAAAATATAGACTTATTAGAATAGTAATCGGAAAGCCGGACATAATATAGACTTTAAATTTTGAAGTTGACACCAAAAAATATATTATTTTATTGGCTGGTGGAAGTTGACACCAAAAAATCTTATTTTTTCTTAAGAGAAATTAAATTATTTTTATTCTTAATTCACGTATTGTTGAGTCAAATCTTACTATATATATTAAGATTTAATATCTATTATTAAAAAGTATTCCATTACAATTTGACAAGTGGGAGCTTGCCACAAAGTTGCTCCAAATTCCGCGCATGTATCTAACAACCAAATATTTAAAATTTTGTCCAGACGGCAGAACGGTTCTATTAGGGACATAATATGGCGAATTTATGTATATTATTTTTATTTAAGTTAATTTAAGTGATTGCATTTTAGTGAATATATGTTAATTTAATTTATCGATCCATGCAAATTAAAAATCCAATAAAAAAGAGCCCATGAAGTTTAGAATAAAATTCATTTGATCAAAATTAATTCGGTCTATTCGATTTCGATTTTATATAACTTGGTTTTGCAGTTTAGTGTTAAGTGCTTAATTTTACATATTTTTACTTGATTTTCTCTCATTTTTCTGCGTTAATTTGTAGACTATTTTGGTGCTTTTCACTTGTTTTGTGACTGTTATCATTGTAGGACCAAAGTGGTAAATTTGGGAGCAAATTTGAGTTAAATGGAGTGAATTTGGAGCAATTTTGAAGATCCAAGAAAATTTAGAAGCAAAATAGCCGAATTTGAAGTTTGCCTTGCCTAAGGCTAAAAGGTAAGGGTAAGCAGTTGTCTTACCTAATGTTAACGGTCAAGACGCGACAGCAGAGTGCATATTTATGTTTTTAATTCAAAAGAATCCCTAGCCGCCAGCTGTACTTCATTAAATTTTTAGGGATAATTAGACCATAATTTAGGAGATAATAGGCAGTATTTTTAATAGGATAATATTACATTTAATATTTTTATTTTATTTTTCAAGTTTGGATAAGAATAAACTACCTACCTAAATTTTCTAGGTTTTCTTTTAAAAAGGATGGAGAGAAACGCGAACAGTAACTTTGACAGCCGTCGTCACCTCTGTTCTTCCATCTTTGTGTTAGAAATTTGTTTAGTTTTATTTTGTTTTTGTTCTTGGCCATGATTGGCTAAATTTTTGTTCTAGTTAAAGGTTAATTTAAAGGTAGGATTTTTCTTTACTGTGAGATTATTCTTGCTTATTTTTTCTTTTTAATTTTATGTGGTGTTCATGTTATTTACTATGATTTAGGAAAACTCCATCTCGATTGTTATTTATTATTTGTACAAAAATGGCCCATTGTTCATTTAATTAAATAGCATATAGCTAATTGAGATTGTTAAATCCGTAATTATTTGATAAAATCAATAACAAGTGGCAATCAGTGTAGCTTCCTCGCAAGGGCTGTTACATTGAGTAAATGCATGATTTGGTCTAAATCGGTCTCGAGTGAGGTCGGTTGGCTTAGGTTAGATCTTTTTATTTCTTAATGCTGTCAAGAAATTAAATTATTGCGCGTGTTAAGTGTTATTTGTTGGGTAGAAATTAATTACAGTGTTACTTGATTAATTCATTAATACGGAAAGATTAAGTCGGGAGCGCGAAACCGACGACTATAACTGATCAATTGCATTATTTTAGATTATCTTTTCATCCGTGATCGGTAAAATTGAATCATGTGCCGCGAATGCCTTCGACTAGAGTTTTTCATTTTTTATTTTTTTCTGTATTTTATTTGTTATTATTTTGATTCTGTATTTTTCATTCTTTATTTACAAAACCCCTCATTTTATTTTTATTATTTATTTCTAGTTATTTAAAAAATTAAAACTCGACCAATTTCTGTGTATTCGACGCTGCTCATCGCTATTTACAAAATATTAATTAGAGTATGAATTTTATTTTTGTTGGTTTCGACACCCATCATTTAGTTCTCCATATTTCATAAAATTCAGTTTTCTATTTATTTAGGTCGGTCCAAAAACAAACCGAATTGACTATTGAATAGTCCTTTCGAACCGACCAATTTCTAGCTTTTTACTGTTAGAAAATTTAATAGCTGACAAAATAATAAATCTATCGCCAATTTGTAAGAAATTTTTACGTATATTATTTCTATTTAAGTTAATTTAAGTGATTGCGTTCCCGTGAATATATATGTTAATTTACTTTATGGATCCATACAAATTAAAAATTCAATAAAAAAGAGCTCATGAAGTTTAGAATAGAATTGGCTCAATCGAAATTAATTCAGTGTGTTCAATTTCTATTCTATATAACTCGTTTTGCAGTTTAGTTCTCCATATTTTATAAAATTCAGTTTTCTATATATTTGATTCGGTTCAAAAGCAAACCAAATTAAATATTGAACAGCCCTTTTGAACCGACCAATTTTCAGCTTTTTATCGTCATAAAATTTAATGGCCAACAGAACAATAAATCTATCGCTAATCTATCAGAAATTCTTTTAATTTAGCGAATGAATCCATAGCTAAATAGCAATTTTTTTTTTGTAGTGTAGATTTGAGAAATTATGCCCGTTTGTCTTTAAAAATGTTGAAATTCCTACGCTAGCATAGGATTAATATTGACAACGATATGTATAGGAACTCCATTTGTCATCTACAAACGAAGTTTTATCAGAGTTTTGGAAAATTCTAAGCCTGGCACGGCATCCTGGACCTCGTCTTGGCTCAAACATTGAAGTGTCCTAAAACGTACATAACCAAAATTATTTATAGAAGTCTTAAAGGATATCCAATCACTGCCATTTTCCATGATATTACAAGTGGCTATAACTCTTAAAACCCATAGGCAAGAAAATGATATCCCTTTAATTGAGCTTCTTGCCACAAAGATGCCTTAACGCATAAATCTTAGTGCATAAATCTTAGTACATATTATTAAAGAGTATTTCATTACAGTTTGACAAGTGGCACTTTAATTGAGCTTCTTGCCACAAAGATGCCTTAACTTTGTCTCTTCTTTGTTTACTTTTACATTTACCGTATACCAGTCCAAATTCCACGCTCCGTGCGCGTGTATATACCAAATATTTGATATTTCCTGAACGACGGCAAAACCGTTGCTAAAAAATTTTAGCAATTATTGCGTTTGTAGATTTAGTAATTTTAGAAATGAAATTTTCATTAGTCGAACAAGTAATTTAGAAAATTGACGTGCATTGTTTTCTGCAAGCAACATTAATACAAGGTCTTACCTTTTAATTTCTAATTATTATTTTTTTTTTAATTACAAAGTTCGCTACTTTGGAAGAAAAAAGAAGAGTAAAAATATTATGTAATGTAATATGTAATTTTTATTTTTTATAAAGTTGTGAAGTGAAAGATTATGAAACAAGAAAGTAAAATAGAAATTCTATCCATTATAAACATAAATACTACTAAGACAGAAGGCAACAAATAAAGAAAGAAAAAGGAAAAATTACACATGATTCATCATTGCTTAGCATACAGGTCCAGATGTTGCACTCTCATTGCAATTTCCAAATAGGTAGAAAATATTTAAAAGTAACAGGTAGCCAAGCCAAAAATCCTAACCCTGACATGGCATCGCGGACCTCGTCTTGGTGCAACATTGAAATATCCTGAAACGTACATAACCAAAATTGTTGCTAAAAATCCTGAAGGATATCCAATAACTGCCAATGTCCACGAAAACCAATCCTCCCAGTTCTGGTTGTTGAGTTCTCTAGGATTAGGTTCAGGCACCGGTTTGTCACATGGAACTTGAATTTGCATCCCACACAATCCACTGTTGTTGGCATAGAAGTTAGGATCATTGATTGTCCCTCTGAGGACCATTTGGAATGGGACCCTGAAGCTTGTTGTTGCTCACATCTAAGAATTTTATTTCTAAGAGAGCTTTGCAAATGTCCTTGGAATTTCACCTGAAATATTGTTATGCGATTAATCTAAACTCTCCATGCTTTTCAAATTGCCAAAACCCATGGGTATCCTGCCAGAGAAATTGTTGGATGACAAGTTAAGTGACTTGAGATTTATCAAATCACCTAAACTCTCAGGAATTTCTCCGGAAAAGTGGTTGTTTGACAGGTATAGAAAAGTGTACTTATAAACATTTTGGCTGGGTAGACCTTGCTGCAAATTCTTCCAAAAAACTTCCAAATCATGTAGCTTATTTTCCTCTGAGAAAAAAAGACTAGGAAAAGAATTCATAGTAATGAGATTTGATGAGGAAGCATCAAGATTACGAATCATCCCAGTAAGATTTCCCAAACTAGGTGGAATTCTTCCACTTAGATTATTGCTAGAGAGGTCAAGTATTTGAAGAGCATTAAGGTTTGACAGTTTAATTGGGATGTATCCGTTGAGAAAATTATTTCTAAGATTCAAAATTCGAAGAGAAGAAAGCTGAGAGAGATACTCAGGAATTTCACAATAAGTGATCATGTTGTCATGCATATCTAGGCATTTGAGTTGTCTCAAATTTGTGAAAAATTTTGAGGAAAGATATGCGAAAAATTATTTTTACTCAGTTGAAGTACTTCGGTATTGGGTGGAAAAGTGGCTGGCACCTCACCGAAGAAATTATTGAAGGAAAGATCAATATATCTCACCGATGAATTTGGCATAAAAATTGGAAACTGGTTGCTGGATAAGTGGTTCCTGGAAAGGTCAAGCAAAACAAGATTAGACAAATATGAGATGGATGTTGGTATTGAGCCGGAGAAATTGTTATCGCCAACATGAGTACTGTCATTAAAGAGGCTTCACCAAGAGTGTTTGGCACAAGTCCCTCGAAATTATTTCTTGAAACGATGAGGACACCTAACCATTCAGATTGAAACAAGCGCCGAGGCAGAGAACCTAAAAACTTATTATCTGATAGGATCAAGTAAATCAAATCCAGTTCAGCTAGCCATTGAGGGAAAGTTCCTTGAAGATTGTTCTCACTCAAGTCTAAGTAATATAGCCGAATTTGATTTGAAATCCAAACCGGAATCTCGCCTGAAATATTGCATGCACTACAAGAAAAAAAGGATTTCCCGACAGAAAATAAAAAATTTCCGTCGGAAAACGAAATTGCCGACAGAAATTCATTCCGTCGGCATATAAGTTGTAGGCAAAATTCCCGACGGAATTTTTTTCATCGTAAAAATTCCCGACGGAAATTTGTCGACGGAAAATGAATTTCCGTCGAGAATTGCCGACGGAAAAAGAATTAATTTGCCGACCGAAAATAAATTTCCGTCAGGAATTCCCGACGGAAATTCATTTTCCATCGGCAAAATTCCCAACGTCGGGAATTTTTACAAATTAAAAATAATAATAATAATAACAAAAATACAAATTAACATAAATAAATAATAATAATAACAATACAAATAACATAATAATAATAATTCTAATAATAATAATAATAATAGTAATAATAATATTAATTAAGGTACAAATTTTACTGATTTTAATTTAATAATAATAACATGTTGAATAATAATAATAATAATAACTAAAATTAACACAACTTCTTAATAAAAATAATAACAATAATAATAATATATCTACTTAACATACCCATTAAATAATAACAATAATAATTAACACAACTACTTAATAAAAATTATAATAATCAGGATAAATATTTAATAATACTAATAACAATACCAATTAGCATACCCAATTAACAATAATAATAATAATAATAACTAAAATTAACACAACTTCTTAATAAAAATAATAACAATAATAATAATTAAGATAATTATTTAATAAAACTATTAATAATACTAATTAACCTACCCATTACATAGTAATAATAATAATAATAATAATAATTAACACAACATTACAATAATCATAATAATAATTAAGATAAATATTTAATAATACTCATAATTAGTATAATTAACATATCCATTAAATAATAATAATAATTATTATAATAATAATAATTAAATTTATAATTAATAAAAAAAAGAAATAAAACAAACTTACCCAAATCGCCGGTCACCACAGCAGGAGGCCACCGGAGGCACCACAGGCGACGGAACGGCAGGGGGTGGCGGAGATCCACGCGTCGCCGACCGCAGCTCACGGCAAGGGAGATCGGGGGCGGGGGGGAAGGGAAAACGTGAGAGGGGAGCGGGGGAGGAAGGGAAGGAAAAGGGGGAGGAGGTAAGGGGAAACCGGCGCCGGAGGGGAGGGGGAGGGGGAGCCGGAAGGAGGATAACGGCGGCACAACCACGAGAAAGAAGGCTGGGCAGAGAGAGGAGGGAGGAGAAGAGAGAGGGGAGAGGGAGGGGAGGGAGAGGAGGAGGCTGGAGGTGGGTGGTCCGGGTCGGATCGGCGGCGGACGTCGGTGGGAAGGCTGGATCTGCCGGTGGCGGCACGCCGAAAGAGGGCGGCGGTAGGCAGAGGCGCAGAGGAGGGGGGATTGGGAGGGAGGAGAGAGAGAGGAGAGAGAAAAAATAGAATTTATAGGGAAATTTTATCGACGGAAAATGAATTTCCGTCGCTAAAATTGAAATTCCGTTGCTAAATTTAGCGACGGAATTTCAATTTTCGTCGCTAATAAAAGATATTATTTTTTTAATAATTTTAGCGACGGAAATTGAAATTCTTAGCGACGGAATTTCAATTTCCGTCGCTAATAAAAGATATTATTTTAGCGACGGAATTTTTTACCGTCCCTAATTAGTGATGAAATTTTTTTTCCGTCGCAAATTCATCCGTCGCGAAAACTACAATTTCTTGTAGTGATGATCTACAAGATAATACCTGAATTTCGACTGATCTTGGTATGATGCTCATGTCTTTCCTAGAAAGTTGGTTTCCTCCAAGAAAACACTCCTTCATGAAGTTGAAATCAAGAAGCCACTGTTGGATTTCACCTGAGAGCAAATTATTTTGTAAGCTAAGACTTTCCAACAGCTCCATCTTTTGAATTGATAGAGGAATCTCTCCCGACAATTTGTTATCATTCAATACCAGAAACTCCATATTCGAGTATCTCCATGGACAAAAGGTTATATCCTAAATCCAAATAGGATAACTCTTTTAAGCGCAAAAGTGATAATGGGATTGCTCCAGAAAGTTATTATTTCGGAGTGACAGAATTCGAAGGTTAGTGAGGTTTCCTATCTCCACAGGAATATCTCCTTGGAATAAGTTAAAACTCAGTTCCAACTTTTGCAAATTGGAAACTTGTGCAGCTTTGAAATTTAATTCCGTCAGATGAATTTGCTGCAGAGAACTCAAAGAAAACAACTCTGGTGGAAGGGAGCCTTCGAAATTATTATAAGGCACATAAAGAAATACAAGATTAGTCAAATTGGCAAATCCTTCCCCCCAAAGTCCACCATGTATATCATTATAAGAAATGTCAAGATCAATTAAAGCTTGCAGACGAAAGAGTGGAACTAAAACATCAGATTTGACAACAGATTTCGAAGGTAATGATCTACTGAAATCGTGAAGATCAAGACCTGTCACCTGGTTGGAATGAGAATCACAATCCACCAATTCCCAGTTGCAGCAATCAGAAGAAGTGGAGTTCCAAATCTCCGGACCATGAACCTCGGAAGTATTCCCCAAGAACAGAGCTTTGAATTCAAGGAGTGTTTCTTTTTGATATTGAGGGCAACTAAGACATGGAGTACACAGAACAACTATCAATATTATCAACAAACATCTGCAATGGGCCATTTTTTTATTAATTTCCTTATGCTTCAGTCGGACATTTCTGCAAATTTAATATTTGAAATTTTAGACACATTACTATCACCTTTTAATTTCTCAACCGTCCTTGACTTGCGGAGCCGTCAACGCAGACTAATGACTTATCCAACGCCTTAGGTTGTCTTAATGAAAAACCACATAAAATAAATTGAAGAAATATTGAAAAACCATGAAAAGAAAATAATCACAGTTGTTAGAATAGTAATGGACATAAGAATTAAGAAAGATTGACGTAGACTTTAAAGTTGGAGTTTGAGAAGTTATGCCCATTTGCGTTTAAAAACGTATGATTATTTAATCCTTGGATTTGATGGACGGAAAATTCTTCAATATTTCCAAAACAGATATTCTAAAAGCTCATTATTTTTTTTTAGAGTTAATTGCAAAATCAAATTTGAACTATATAGTAGTTTTTAATTTCAAACTTAATAAAAAAAAAATATCAATGTCAATTTTAAACTTTAATTGTCTTTTAATTATTAGGAACTCCATTACTTTTCCACTAAAACTAGTGGAAATTCAATTTTTTTTCTAGTAATTAATAGTGTTAAACATTATTAATAATTTTTTATTATTGTACTTAATGAACGTTTATAATAATCACCTAATATGAATTAAATTAAAATTAATTAAAGAATTGTGACCATACAAGTTTTTTTTTATTTTAAGCGTATTTGAATAAAATAAAATTATTTTTATTCTTGAAAACAACGCTTATGCAATCCAATAAATTAAATTGTAGGAAAAAAAAGAAAATAAATAAATTAAATTATAGATAAAAATACCAATTATTTTTAGAAAATATTAAATGATCTAGAAAATATGGTCATAATTTTTAATTAATCTAAAAATAATAATCATGTTAATATTAATTTAATTTGTTTTAGATAATTATTATAAATATTCATTAATTTTAACAATAAAAATATTACTATTAATTTTAAATGATATTAATTACAAAAAAATTGAAAGAATAATTTTCCTTAAAAAAATTAAATTTCTGTTAATTTTCGCCCTTAAATTGAAAAAACAATGAAATTTAAAGCTCATATAGTAAGATTTTTTCTTTTTTTGAATCTGAAATTGAATACTAGGGGTGAGCGTGGTCGGTTAACCAGTTCATGAGGCCCAGTCCATTAATATCGGTTTTTTGAAATTTCAGTCCATTAGCATCGGTTAACCAGTCCATCGGTTTCGGATTTTCGGATCGGTTACCCAATATTTTTCGGTTAACCACTATAATTATAAATATATTCATAAATAAAATTAAAATGTTCAAGATACTTAAAAATTAAAATTTTTTCACTATAATATAACATTATTGTTATTAAAATAAAAATATTTGGTGGATATAAGCAAATTTATTTTTAAAAATTAATATTTAATAAGTAAATATATTAACCGGTCCATAATCACTTTTAATTAGATAAATTATTATACTTACTAATAACCAATTAATAAAACTTAAAAACTTTAAAATAATTAGTATAATGAAAAAAAAGTACATGATCACTTTTAATTAAAATAAATTGTTATAAATTATTAAAAAAATAATAAATTAACTAAAAGTTCGATTTCGGTTCGGTTAACCAGTCACATGAGTCAAAAACCATTAACCAGTCCATTAATATCGGTTTTTTCAAAACACTAACCATTAACCAGTCTATTATAATCGGTTAACCAGTCCATCGGTTCGGTTTCGAATTTTTTTTTTCGGTTAACCAAGTCCATCGGTTTTTTTGCTCAGCCCTATTGAATACCATCTTATTTTTCAGAATTGATTTTGTAATTAACCCTTTTTATACATACAGAGGGGAATGATGAAGCGGATGGACCTCCCATACTCCTACCGTATTAGAATCAATTTTACTGCCGAAATATCTCCAATAAATCCTGCTTAAAATACTCATCTTAGTATTCTTAATGCACCTACCACTAGTGAGTCAAATAACTAATACGAACTAATACTTCGTGTTTGTCAAGATATTAGTTTCCATATATTCTAATTAAGCTTGGACAGCATTAACACTTGTTTAGAACTCAACTACCGAAAGAATAGGAACAACAGAAGAACACCTATGTTGTCTGTTTTCATTTTGATTTTGTTCAATTAATTAAAACCATCCTAGATGCAATCTTCTTGACACAGAGGGATGTGAACTGCATAGCACTATAACTTGTCTTCCATTTATAAATACATCAAAGGCTAAAAGCAGAATGAAAGTAGTGATGCACAACAATGGCTGCAATTGCCAGCTGCTGATTCTATTGAAACTGTTTTCAACAGATTTTGGGTCAGGGCACAACCTCTCATGTCTCATTTTTGTTTCCCTATTTCTTTTACTTTTCCCCTTTTACAATTCATCATATCAGAACATATCCTATATCAGAAGCATGCATTTGCTTCAGCTTGCAGGAGAAACCTACCCCACCAATTCCATGCCGTCTGAAAATCTCTCTCAGCTTTCAAAATTTCAAACTAATAAAATTTTTTCCACATTTACACCACAAATTAGCATACTGTTCGCCCATAACAGATCGATGCGATATAGAGATTTTTGGACCATTTCTCCTGCAATAAAGAATTAAAATTTAAAAACAATAATCACTTTCCACTCTACACAATACAAAACACAAGTAGCAAAAAGAATTCACAAAATATGTTTCCAAGTCCAAACACATTGAGTCAATTAAGTTTCACGCTGGAAAAAATATATATATATATCGGAAGTAATGCAATGCCATGTTATATGTATGTCAGCATATGTACAAATTAAACCATACTGCTAGTGCTAAACTTTTTATCGGAAATTATATTGCTTGAATGAAGTTGAGAGTATCAAAGACACCTACCTTTACATGGGTGCTTGGGAAGGCCGAGGTACGGAGAGTTTCCTGAGTTTCATCAACCATTTTCCGTTTTGGTATGCTCAATATAAAGGCTGCCTGATCAGCAGTTGCAGCCATTGATGTAATTCTGTAACCACTTTCCCATCGCCGATGTATTCCTTCACTCGGGTATAAAAAGTCAAGCTCCACTACCTTTTAACAGCGAGCACAAAAAGAAAGAAAAAAGTAAATAAATAAAAGAAAATCGGGTACCATATGGGAATAAGGTGTGGCGCATAGTTTGACAACGAGAAGAAATTCTGTGGACTCACTTCCAATAAAACTAAATACCTGATCAGAAAATCCAGCATTCCTGGACATCACCACACCCCAGCGACTACCAGCAGTTGTCATGGACGTGACATGAAACCCTTCTTTCCACTTCTTATTTATCCATTTAAAAGGAAAAGATTCACTAACTTTGTAAGACTGCTGGGTGTAAGGGGTTCCTACATTATTTACAAAATTTCAATCTGCTTTCCTTGTAAATAATCACATTCAACTTCTTAGGGGCAAAAAAGATGTAACTTAATTCACTCACACTTGCCAAGAATATATCAGACTAATGCCAATGCAATGCATGAACGAAAAATTATACCACTTCATTAAGTAAGAGAAATTGTCTGTACAATTTAGTGCTTCTACTCACATCAGATATCTCAAATTTCAAGTTGATAGAGCATATTCAGTCAAACAGTTACCAACCTTTGGACATAACAACTAATGAACTTCCATTACTTGCACCGGCAATTGAACTGATATAAAAATTCTTTTCCCACTGTTCCATGATCCAATCCTGAAACAAATTCAACAGTGATATGCAGAGTTAATAGCCCATCACAGCAGGATTCACAGGCAGAAGAAATAGCAAACATGTTTCACCTTGTGCAGGAAAACAGCCGATAGTTCATAAACCTGCGAGGTGAAACCAGTTCCAGCATCCATGATTAAGGCCCACAGATTAGCTGCAGAGGCCACACAGCTGATATATAACCCATCTTCATTACCCTTGTCCACATGTTGACGCAATCTTGCATCTGCTACATTATAGTGATATCTGCAAGTCCAATTAAAGTTCCACTTGTTCTTAAGAAAAGGAAATTAACAAAAGAAATAACATGCTTTATTATAATTGATATTTTCACTCTCGATGTGTCAAATTACTGTTAGTAAATTTTTGGACACTTTAAATATCCCTAATCAACAACACCCATCAAAGAAAAGATACATATCAGCATACATAGTATGAACACTCATATTCTACCGTAATTATCTATTGCATAATAATAATTTGATAAAGAAATAACACCAAAACAATTTCTTCATTTTCTAGTTTAAAGAACAAAGCAAGCAGACAATTTTCATTTCTTTAAAAAACAAAAAAGTTAAAAGAACCTTTGAAATCTCCTTCAATTCTTTATATCATTCATTATTCTCTAAATACTACGACCTACCATTTATTTTTACTGAAATCTAATACACCCCCACCTTCAAATTTTTCCTCCTGCGGTAGTGCCTGTCATCTCAACTTCTTTTCTATCTCCATATCTAACTACATTACTTCCGGTCTATATTTGTCCTATAATTCCATTACCCACTTAGCTTCATCATCCTTTATCATTTGATCAAATTTTGTGGATAACACATCAAACGCTCCTCAATCAAACCCACAAAATGCACATCAGAATGTTCAGGATAATAACGGATTTGATTTAGCTTCATGCTCTATAGCAAAGTGTGAGTAATGCAGTATAAGTTTCCTTGTCATAGTTTCAAAAACCATTGTGGTGTAGAATATAAGGAATATTAATGTTGACAGTACATTCAACTGGAGTATAATTATCTGGCAAACCAAAGAAAGAAAAAAAAATAGTAAAACATACACCTCAAGAATTGTAAATTGTTTTGACTGAAACAGAATCCACTACCAAATCAAAGAAAAAATAAACATACTGCTTAGTTTTTGTATTTTGAACATCCTATGCAAAGAGGTAAGTCATTTTTATAGTTACTTTTTCACTTTTTCACCTGATGAAAAAGCAAAATATTACCTAATCCCTCCATTTTTAATGATTAAAGCACAGTAAATGTCTTGCAACAATTTTGAGTCTTGGTCATTTTAAGACAGGCAAACTCACAATTATGAATAACAAAGACGTAGTATAATGTTGTCCTTCATAATTACCATTGACATATTTGAGGAACTATACTAGGTACAAAAGTTGACCTCATCCTGATTCAGCATGCTTCCCAACTCTAGATTGTTTCTTAATTAATGAAGTGCCTAATTTTTTTCTTCTTCTTTTTTTTTTCCATCTTCTCCATGCTACAGTACCCGTTGCCATTTTTTACCATCCACCACCTTGTTCATCAAGAATTATTAGAACCCACGACTTTGTAGATTTCTCCCATGAGTTCATTTATCATTGCAATGGGAGAAAAGTACCTTCTCGATTTACTTTACTACCCAATTACATTATTCCCATATTTTTAACAGCATTATATTTGCATGAGATGCTCTTTGGCTCCTACACTCTATAAACTGAAAACATCCCGTGAGATACACCATCCAAGGACATAATTAGCAAAAAGATAAATAGCTTATTAAGTTCATATGCACCATTTTATGCATGCCAAAAACAATACATCACCCTGAACCATTAAAAATTTCTTGTATTGACAACCTAAAAGCATCATTTAATCCTTATTTATTATATGAACTTATTTAGTCAATTCAAGAGCGATTAGAAGCAATACGTTCTATCCACTTTAAGCTAAACAAATAGTGATTAGTTTTAGAATACTGGGCTTCGAGATATCTTAGTAGCAACCAGAATATCACGTGAAATCATGATTTTAAAGCACACTCGATCAAATTTTCAAGGGAAAATTTCAAGTGGAACCAATGCATGCTGAGTTAGCTAGAATGTGGCTGATGAAAATGACAAATCAAACACCCTTGCAGAATTGCAGTGCTGAGGGAGTATATAAAGGAAGTGATAAGTTAAAAGCAACTAAGAGTCCCAGCAGCAGAAGCATTGCAAAGCTGTACCAAAAAAGATAGTATATTTACCTTTGCTTCATGGGCCGGCGCGCATTGTAAACAGAGATCCATTGAGTTGCAGGACTGCCCAATCGTACTTTCTTCTTTGGTTGCTCATCTTCTTCCAAGTTTATAAGCAATCTTCCACGCTTTTGCCCAACCTATTTACCAAAGAAGAACGAGAAAGAGATAGCATGTCAGAGCTTCCTGTACAACTCACTTAAAAAGAGGCCAGTAAGGAAAAAACAAACCACAATCACCTTAAGAGCTCCATCAATTCTAATTGGCCTTAATGGTGTACAAGGTTCAATAAGGCTTTCAAAATAAGATATCAGCTTGGAGTAATTGGGCTCCTCATCAAATTTCATATTTGCAACAGCCTCAAGGAATTGTTTGAATGGGGCAGGACAAAAACAACACATCAACTCTGGAGAAGTGGCCATCTTTTTCTTACAAACAAGAAAGCTCTTGTTGTCACCCTGCAATTTAACAAACAATGACATAATAACAAAGAGGAATCGTATCAACTGTTAATTAGAAAAATGTGTCCTTAATACAGTCACATGAAAACAGCAATAAACCTCACCTGATACCCCTGCCAGGGCAACCTTCCCTTGATAAGAAATATCAATGTGTACGCCAATGACTCGAGATCATCCCTCCGACTTCCAGTTCGACCTAAGTGTGCATGTACACTAGCATATCTTATTGTTCCCCTGACAAAAGAGAAGCAACATGATTTATAAAATTAAGAATAATGCAGGTGAATAATTATGCAGGACAAAAATCCACATACCTGAATACATCAGGCCTCTGATCATACTCAACATGTTGACCAGAAGCATCCTTCCATCTAGATGCTGAACCAAAAATGTGTTAGTTCCATAAGCATATTACACATCTATAAATACATTTAACCTAATTTCAATTACATTGCAATCGAAAACCTCAATCAAAGATATGCCAAGAAAAACATGTAGGTTTTACATTATTGGCTCATGGTTACACTTTAAAGAGAAAGACAACATACCCAAACCAAGATCAATAAGATACAGCTTCTTCTCATCAACAGTTCCAGGTTGACCAAGTAAAAAGTTTTCTGGTTTCACATCTCCATGCACAAACCTTTCTTAAGCAAAGGAGATCAAAAGAAGTGAATAATTGCAACTTGGATGAAATACTAAATAAAAACAATGCTAAGCATAATAAAGGTAAATATTAAATACACACCCCTTCATGTGAAGCTTTTCAAGAATTGATATTGCCTCCACAGCAATGCAGGCCACCATATTTGGCGACATCCTGTTGCAGGAACAAGCATATTAGAAGGCAGGGGGAAAAGGGAGAAGAAAGAGAGGAAATGCATGTGGATGCAAGGATTTCTTATGTATGGACATTATATTTATGAAAGAGATTTTCATTCTCACGATTGGCCAAGGGAATTCCAAACATCCCAAAGACTTGGCCCCAGCATGTCCATCACCTGAAATATTCATTAATTTCCTTCAGAAACTGTAAGCAAATTTGAAAATATAGAATATATAAGCTCAAAATCAACCCACTCACTAGAATGTAGAAATCTCCTTGGCGACCCTTGTAATGTACCCATGGAATTCCATAACATCCATTGAGCGTACTAATTAGAAAGGAAAAGGAACATGTCAATAAGTGAAGAAAAATTGAGTATTAAATTTCAATATGTGAAGTTCGCGATAGGATCTTAAACTGAAATGCAGAGGTTAAAAGAAATGTACATACTTGTACACTTGCCACTCATAAGGAGGGCCATAATTGCACCCTTTGCTATTTCGGTGCTCAAACTTCAATGCTACCTGTAAGGGAATGAAACTCAATCCATCATATTATAAGTGGCTATAACTCTTAAAATCCATAGGCAAGAAAATGATGTCCCCAATTGTACCTCATTTGCATCCGGTCCAGTTCTGTCGGTGCCACCACCTTCCCTTCTGCCAACATAAACTTGACCGAATCCACCCTTACCCAACTTCCTTTCTATTTTATATACAGGAGAATTGCCCACTTGCACCTTCAGTCAGCAAAATTAAAAGGGATAAGCAGCTATAGATTCAGAAAAAACATCCATTTATATTAATACAAGGAGAAATGACGCTCAAGCTAACCAACTCGGAAAATGATCATTGACCAATTAGGCACAAGGTGTCTTGATTTCACAAGATTTTCAAAATGACCATGATCTATTTATTAACCTAATCCACATTAATTGGAGGAGTAAAGCAATTATAAACTGTTGGCTAGAGGATAGTGGTTATGCCAGATTTGCTAATTAGATCAAGCACGTTCGCATCATGCATTACAATATCGTCAAAGACAGAGAAACGCAATAAAACTGAGACCAAATAGGAAATACCCTCTCCGGAACTGGAGTCGTGTTTCCTTCTTCTTCAACTCCCATTGCCTTATCTGCACTCCCACCTTCCATCGCAATATCTTTGTCTGCCACTAAATCAACTCGATTAAAACCAGGTTCAGCTCCTAATGCCGCGGCATCAACCTCACAAGGTTCTGGGTCTAGATCTATCAACCTGATGCCCCGGCGTCTCCCAGCAGCAGTTGGCCTCGTGGGTAATCCCGGTGAAGCCCCTTTTGCTACACCTGTAGCATTGGCACCCCTTCCTCTACCACCAACTCTCCTTCTGGTCTTGTTTTGAGGAGGTTGGATAAAATCCTCTGCTGGGTTGATCGGTTGTTGAAGAGTCTGAAGATCGTCAAGACGCTTTGATCTCCGCGCTCCGCTTCTCAATTCTGGCATCGTCACCCCATGCAAATCACATTCCACTTAATTTCCGTAATATCCTTTCCAATTTCCTGTGATAAAGAGACCATCAACTTGGGAAATATGTGCATGCAAACACGTAGATTGAAAACATGCCATATAAGGAAAACCATTTAAGCAACTGAACTTGTATTCTTTAATCAAATGGATAAAAAGATGATTTTGACATGTATACACAACGATACAGAATCAATTCAAATCTCGTTCATGCGAAAAACACAAAACTAATGTACAGACAAATCATAAATAGAAAGCTCTGCAAGCCAATAAAATTTAAACTTAAGAGCACATTTACATTAATACAAGACCAGTTTATAGAAATATCCCAATTAGGAAATCATACAATTTTAGTTGAAGCAATATGATACCATCAGTTACTGAGATTTAGAACATAAAAAGGAAAGAATTCCAAAAATATAAATTCTGGTTACTAACAGACATCAAATCAAAGATATAAGAGCAAAAAAAGCAAAAGGCTACGTGCTTTATAAGCAACATATGCACCAAGAGAAATACCATTTTTAACAAACATAATAAAAAGATAGAGCAAATGCAGGTAAAATGCATATTTAAACATATTAAATTGCTCATTCTATTTTTGAATATGAAGTTTTATGCTCATTTGCCAAACTATCACTGATTCAGACCAAATTTAAACATTGTAATCAACCACATGAACTGCTGCACTTGCATATCTGCAGAAACGTTTCAATTGAATCAACATAATCTAGCAAACCAAATATATCAACAAAAACTTAACATAATCTCAAAAGTGACGCAACCCTGTGCAACAAAACAATCTGAAAACCGATCATCAAAAAACTCAAATTCCATAAAAGAAGAAAAATAGAGCTTCTCTTAACAAAAACAAACAATCTGAACGGATCATCTAAAAGCTGAACGCCACAATCTCCTTTCTCCTTCACACCAAAAATCAAAAATAAAATAAAAAGAAACTACTCACAGATCGATCCTCGATATCTAAAAAACAAGAACGATCGCCGAACTAAGACAGGGAAAAAAAAGGCGATCGAGTGAGTATAGATCGCCTCCTTGTATTTCACATTAAAAAAGGTGCGTGCTTGATCAAAACAAGGTAAGATTTTTAGGAAAAGGAAAGGCGATTGATGAATAAATTAAAGGGTATTCGTGTTGGGTAAGGTTGATTATGCAATGACAGTGGGTGTGTGTGTTAAAAATGAAAGGGTGGCGGAGGTGGAGGTTGGCGGTGGAGTTCTTTCTTTCCGTGGTGGTGGTGTGGTGGGTGTCTATGTCTCTGTTTTCTCACTCCAAAAGGGTCCCTTTTTTTTCAAGAATTTTTATCCAGCTTCGATTTTATTGAATGTGTGTGTATGGAAATCATGGAGCATGCAAATGTGGCTTTGTAATAACCAAACGTATTTTTTATTTTATTATTATTTTATAACTTACCATAATGTATGCATCATGCATTTTTATTTTGTTTTTTTAATTCTGATACATAAGATATTTATAACCTATCAAAAAAAATAAAAAGATATTTATAATATATATATATATATATAAATCTGCCATTATTTAAATCTAAATTGGTCAATAATTTCATGATATAGAATTTAATAAAAGATTATATTTGAATAAAAGTAGTAAATACAGTGTTTTATAAAAGTTACTTTTTTTCTCTCGTAAATTTAAAGATATATGATAAAAAGCTGGATTTGTTATAATATCAACTCATCCCATAGAAATAAAGATATTTATGTATACTTATTAATTAACCATAAAAATTAGGTTTAGTGCGTTTTAGGGGTGCAAAAAATATGTGGTTCGGTTCTTGAAAATGCTGAGACAGCCACAACATTATTATATTATATTGCATAATTTGCGAGAAGTATAAAATTTGAAATTTGAAGAGATAGAGTGTATATGCATTGTACACGTACTAATTACTGGCGGAGATTGGTTGGGTTAGGATATTTATATGGGATCATAATTAATACAAGAATTGTAAACGGAAGAATCAGATTAAATTCTGTCATCATCCAAATATATCACAATTAAAGAAATTACGCCATTTCATATTCACCCACATATTTTAATTCACTTACTTACCTGTAATACAAACGATAGAGAAAGTAAAAAAATAGTTAATAAAAATAAGATATTTAGCATTTTTCATATCCATGTTGGTTGTCAATGGTTGAACATAAATTCCAATCCTGATTATTGGACTGTAATATTTTATTTATATATAGGATGAGAATAATAGAAAAGTCATATGTGTGAAAAATAAATATGAATAAAAATGATGTGAGTATTAACAAAATTTAAATACTCACAATTCATCATCTTAAAATATTTACATTATCTATTCAATTCTGGGGGAAAAAAACAAGTCATCAGAATTGAATAAATTTGTAGACTTTTCCTTATAATTTTCTTCCTTCTCCTTCTAGTAAAACCAATTATATATATATATATATATATATATGAATACTCTTAAAAGGAAAATGATTACTCTATTACAAAGATTTCAACAATCTTTTATTTTCTAGAATAAGACAAACCCTATTAAATTTGCTAAAAATAAAAGTATCAATGAATTTAAGTTCTTATATTTTGTTATTTATTTCTTTTTGGTATAAATTATATTTCATTATTTGTTGCTCATATAATTATTTTAATATTAGCGAATACCGAGATAAATAAACTAATTGATAAAAAATATTATGATTTTTTTCTAAATTTACTAATTAGATAAAAGAAAAATCAATTTTATATGAGTAATAATTCAGTACAAATATGCATATAGTACGCGTGTATTTAAATCGTGAAATCATATATATTCATTCAATCGAACGGTCTGAATTCATGCTTAACTCGTCCCACTTTGCAAAGCCGTCAAATTAAAAATTTTGAATAAGACATGGCCAATTTTTTCATCTGCCAATAGAATTATAGGACCCATACCCTTTAGGCCTTTTATTATAGTTTTGTTTTTTCTGACATCATTATTTGCAGTTTTAATTAATTAATACAAAGTTTTTTTATTTTCAAAAAAGAAATTAATTAATTAACAAATATAAATATATTTGCCCTTCTCTATAAGTTTAGGCTGTCTACCGTCTAGCCATTAAGCAAAGTCGCGGACTAAAGACAAAACAAAATACAAATGGCATCATCCTCTCCACTTCCAAGTCGGAGCCCCGAACTCAGGCACGACCCAGTCACGAATCGCTGGGTCATATTCTCACCTGCCCGAGCCAAACGACCCACTGATTTCAAATCCAAATCTCCCCAAAACCCTAGCGCCAACAACAGCCCATGCCCCTTCTGCATCGGCCACGAGCATGAGTGTGCCCCGGAAATCTTCCGGGTTCCACCCGACCACACAGACTGGAAGATTCGCGTCATTGAGAATCTCTACCCAGCGTTGAGCAGGAATCTCGAGGACCCATCCGATCAAAGCATGAGCTTGGATTTTCCGGGTCGGATATTGAGCGGGTTTGGTTTCCATGACGTAGTGATAGAGGCTCCGGTTCATTCGGTGCTGCTGATGGATATGGAACCGAGAGAGATTGGCGAGGTTTTGCTAGTTTACAAGAAAAGGATTGAGCAGATTATGAGCTACAAATCCATTGTATACGTGCAGGTTTGTTTGTTTTGTTTTGTTTTTTTTTTCCTGTTAGTTAATTGGCAGAACTGATATTCTGACTGGAAATGGAGATTTGGGCTTGCTTATAGTTTGTTCAATTTAAGCATTTTCTATCTGATTTTATTGGACTTTTGTCTTTCACCCAAATTGAAATAACCGATGAATGTGCCTTCGTGGACTCTGATTCCCGCAAGCTGTGTTTGCCATTGTATGGAATATATGCATAATTTTTTAAAAAAAAAATAATAAGAAATCGAATTCTTCTATTTGTTGGTTATCCAAATAAACAAATATTCTTTTGTTGTTTTTGAAATTTATAGGAAGCAGGGGCTTGTTTGTGTTTGGGTGTCCATTCTCTGCATAATTGATTGAGAGAATGTAACATATGTAATCTCATAAAGTAGTCAACTTTAGAAATTTTCTTGTGTTTTATTACGAAATTGACTTGAAAAATTGGAAATTTCTATGCTTGCCCCCAGATTGGCTTGTGTTTATGTCCTAGTGATTCTGTTTCATTATTATCTGCGATTTGAACTGTTTTTCCAATTGTGTGCAATTTAGATTGACCTTCCACCTGGTTTTATGCTTTAAGGTTTTCAAGAACCATGGTGCTTCTGCTGGGGCTTCTATGAGTCACTCACACAGTCAGATAATGGCACTCCCTCTCATACCGCCTTCTGTTTCTGCCCGACTTGATGGCACGAAGGAGTACTTTGAGAAGATAGGGACATGCCCTCTCTGTGTGGTTCACACCGAAAAGCTATTAATTGATGAAGCAACTAATTTTATTGCAATTGTGCCTTTTGCTGCTACATTTCCATTTGAAATATGGATCATTCCGAGAGATCACTCGTCGCATTTCCATGAATTAGATCAGGAGAAGGTAATCTTCTGTGCCTTGATTGGAGTCCACGCAAATTGCTTTCATTGATTGATTTTCTTACTAGGTTCTTAGAATACACCCACAGCTGAACATGTTTCAGGAACTGAGATGTTAAATTTAAATGAACTTGGTTCCCCTAACATTTTAAAGACTGACATTAATTAATCACTACATGCAAGTTAAATGCTATCGCAAGAAAGAAGTACACTATTTATGATTTGATTGAACCTGGGCCTTATTATGATTAGTGCAGTGTGCAACTTTGTCCCTCCAAAAACTTAAGACCCGTTAAGAATGGTGGGGGAATAACAACAATATATGTTGAATGAAGTTTTGTAAACTTGAATGGATAGGGACCAGGAGAGAATGTCTCCTTGTCTGTCTCTATGTTTGCTTTTTACACTTTCTCCCCTGCCTCTAATCTCTTGAGATAATTGCATAGCTGCCGAGAGGTAAAATATCATCTGACTGCACATTCAGAACGGGATGATAATAGAAAATCACAAGTAATTTTGGTTTGAGATGAAGGATGGTTTCCTGTATGTGTAGGATGTATAATGCTTCTATGAAGACACTTATCCATATGTACTTGGAACCTTTAAATTAGAATGTCCCATGTATATAAGCCATTAGATGTTAAATTTTGGCATCATTGCATATAATAGTTTTATTAGTTGATAATTGAAGCACTTGTTTCTTACTAATTTGTAAAATTTTGCAGGCTGTCGATCTTGGGGCCTTGCTGAAGCTGATGCTTAGAAAGATGTCTGTACAATTGAATAACCCGCCATTTAATTTCATGATCCAGACAGCGCCACTTAAGGTTAAAGAAACACAATTACCTTATTCTCACTGGTTTTTACAGATAGTGCCTCAATTAAGTGGGGTAGGAGGATTTGAAATAGGAACTGGTTGTTACATAAACCCTGTTTTCCCTGAGGATGCTGCAAAAGTTCTGAGAGAGGTTAATCTTGCAAAAGATGGTTGAACTAATCACAATCACTATTCTTTCTAACACTTAAATAAATTTAGAAAAATAATTTGGTATTGTGCTTCCTGATATCTATGCTGAATAACATGAGACCATTTTCTAGTCATGTGTATGCAACAAAAGGTGAAGCATATTTAATTAAAGGTTGCAGCGTAGGCGAAAGCTACACATGTGCCCCGCATGTTTTGATACTTTGTTTGCAAAGTGCACCAGACTGTTTATACTGCAAGAATGCAAGACAGTGAGAAAGCTAAGTGAACAATAGCTTTGAATAGCATTCAAATCTTGACCGTCAGTGAACTCTCGCGGCAACATGATATTCTTTATGAGAAATAGCATAATGAATAGGTTATAGTGAATAGCATACAATACCTTTTTTTCCCCCCTCTTATGGGGAGACTCGAATATAGGACCTTCCTTTAAAATTTAAATCAGCACTGTTGAAACTTCTCATTGAAGTGGGATTTTGTTATGCTGCACAGCTACAATTTTGACTTGCTTTCAGTATATTCTTTAATCAATTAATTGAATCGATCATAGATTACTATATGAGCAATTTTCACTATTAGTTTTATGTTTAAAAGGTAATAATAAAATCAATTTTATGAAATAGTAATAATAATATTATTGACTTGGCTTATGAATAGATACATGGATTCATATTTTATCGTTTGTCTTGAAAAATATTTTTCAATCGATGGTTTTGCTAATGCACAAGCATTGAGAATTTCTTTTTTTTTTTTTTTAAAAGATCATTAATTAAACCAATTGTGTTGAAGGAATAACTAATGGAAATAAGGTGCCGATTACATTAATTGTTAATTATGTGAAATCAAGAGCCCATTATAGCTACCTGTCCTCGATTGCTAGCTATGCCAACTTAATAATGTAATACTAATAGCTCATGACAAATCCATCAATAAACGCAAATGAACTTTGAACTTTGAGGTCTCTTTTAAAGACAATAATACTGATTTTAATGTATTAAGTGGTCCTATATACTACTATTCACTTTTCCTTTTTCTAACATAATAAGAAATTTCATATTCAGAGATTTTATTTTCCATTTTCTTTATAAAAAAACTTTAAATTTTGAGTTGAAAAAGATTAGAAACCACGCTCAAAATAATGAGGGCGAGGCCCAATAACTCCTTGGGCTGGAAAAAGCCCATCGGCCCGGGAAGTGCAAAAGATGAGAAGTAGAGACAACAACCAAAAGCTGAAGAAAAAGACAAGCAGGTCCACAGAAAAAGCTAGAGAAGTTTTCATTTTTAATTTTTAACATTCATTAAAAATAAAATAAAAAAAAAAAATAGATGCGATCCGTGGAGCAATTTAAACCGCGGTGTGTCCACATATAAGAAAAAAAAGAAGTAGTTTGATGAATTTTGTGTGTCTAAAACCCCAGGGCCTGGGTTTTGGCGGCTACCTTTTCTCCAAGCTTTTCCCCTTCTCTTTCCTTGTACCTTTCTTTCATAGCTCCTTAAATTCTCTTCTCCTTTGAATTTTTAGGGTTTTCCTCTTTCTTTCTCACTCTTTACTCTTTATCTGTCTGCACCCTTGTTCTTTCTCTATCCATCATGGCAGCTGTTTCTTCACCGACCGATCGTATCCTTGCTTCTTTCTCCATCTGGGTTCTCTCGTTTAGCTTTTCTTTAATATTTGCTATTGCAATCTTATTGTCTATATGTGTTTTCTGTATAATTCATATGCATTAACACGCGTTTGCAGCTCTAGCTGCTCTAGATTTTCTTTTTGTGCTTTTTTGGTTTGTGGGTTCATTCAGATTTGTTTGTTTCATTGATTTTTCTCTCAAGAATATGGGTTTTATTATGGTTTATGTTTAGATTTGTAGAGGAACTCTGTGGTCTTCATTTCAAGTTCTATTCTTTCTCGTGTTATGGTATTAGATGTAGAATATGTGAAATGTATTTATGGGATTTTTTTTTTTAATTCTTGGCTTTTATGTATATCGGATTGATCACTAATCGTTGACTGGTACGCTATGCCACTGATGTGGGTTTTCTTAGGGTTTAAGCATCTACTAGTGATGTTCTCTGTTCGACTTATTTATTTATTTTGACAATCTCATGATGAGATATTTTTCATATTTGTCGCACTAAGTTGAGTTTTGTGTATGCTTTGGATGGTTATTGCATTGTTCAAAAGGATAAACACTAATGTTTTGGCTTCATTCTGGTAAATGTGGAGAAATTGCCATTATCTGTATATTTGGATTGATATAATCTATGGGAATTGTATTGATTGGCTCTAGTTTGTTGCATTCCTTACATTGCTATTACAGAGGTTGTAGGTTCTCTGGAAAACTTGTCAATTGGTTCTCAGACAATGACAACTGCAAATTCTGATCATGCAAAGAAGGTAGCTGCATTTGGTTGCTGTTTATTTCCCTTTATAAATTTGTCTGATCATATGGTAAATTGGTTGGAATGGGTCTCTACTAGTTAATTTGTCTGATCAGTAGTGTTTCCCTTTTTCAATTTTTTTTTCTTTAGTCGTATGAGGTGATCATGACTTGATAGATTTTATTGAGTTTTTGTTTTTTCAACTTCAATCAGAACGACAGCATCATCCCTTGTGTTTGTGTGTGTGTGTGTATCAATTTCAATTTCAATTTATAAGAATGATTTTATGACTTTTTCCCTTCCTTCCCTCCCTCCTCTCTCTCTCGTGTGGGGTGTGGCAACAATTGCATAGTCAAGAAAACTTTAGCCGGTGAAGAGCCATGTTAATTTTTATTGGTTGGAATTGGCATTTGATGGGTTCTTATATGTTGGCAGGACATCTATGGCAATAATGAAACCATTATGTACCACCAGGGCTATGGTTATACACCTTTTGGAACATATCCTTCACCAAATTCAACTCTGCCTACCATGGGAAATGATGGCCAGCTATATGGAACACAGCAGTATCAGTACCCTAGTCCTTTTTACCAGGCTGCCGCTCCGAACAGCACACTTTATTCTCCAAACTTGAGCAGTGCACCCCAAACACATGTTCCGACTGCTGTTGCTGCTGATAAAGCCACTTTATCTGTTGGGACTGCTGCTGGAAACTCTAGCAATACAGTGGGTGTAAATAGAACTAATGGAGCGAAACCCTTCAGACCAAGTAATAAAAATTCATCTTCAAGTTTCAATTCTTCCTATAAAAAGGGGGGTTTACCGGCAGGATTCTCTTCTTCGGGATATCATGATCCAAGTTATGGATACAATGGGTTTCAGTCCCCTTGGCTAGATACCTCCATGTACACCAATGGGCCGTATGGACATACTGGGTTTTCTTCACCAATGGTATGTGCTAAGTGCTAGTCTATCTGTTATTCATCTGGAGCTTATAGATGATTTAGATGCTACAGCAAATGAGATTGTCAAATTTTCATATGTGATGCTTGTTTGTAATATTTTGATATAACTATGGAAGCTATTCAGTTTCATGTAGAGGTGAGTGCTTCCCCCGCCTATAACAATGAAGAGGGACTGTGTGTGACCAATTACACCTTCACCACAAGTTATTTCAAATTCACTATGTTCCATGTTTCTCTAACCATGTTTCTCTAGCTTGTATTTTCAGATTTTATGAACTTTGACATCTGATAGGTATTGGAATTTCTCATTTAGTGCCTACTTGCACTGTTTGATTTAGGCTCTTTATTAATCTAATCTCAGAATGTACACTCTACAAGACCAATATCTGGCTTGGGCCAAGCTTCTGGAGGCATGAACATGATGTACCCACAAAACAGAATTTATGGCCAGTATGGATATAGAACTGGTGCAGGTTTTGGATCCTTCAGCGGTAATTCATGGACAAATGGACGTGGATGGGTAGTTGTTGACAATAAGTACAAACCAAAGGGCCGTTTCTTTGGTAATGAGAATATGGATGGTTTGAGCGAGTTGAATAGAGGACCCAGGGCCAAGGGTTTTAAGAACCAAACCGAGTTAGGGGCTGTTGCAGAGGCAGTCCAGGGGCAGAAACTATCACGGGTTGAAAATTATGAGGAGGATAATTTGTCTCAAATGCCAGACAAGGAGCAGTATAACAGAGAGGATTTTCCTGAGGATTATTCAAATGCAAAGTTCTTTGTTATTAAGTCATACAGTGAGGATGACGTTCATAAAAGCATCAAATATGGTGTGTGGGCAAGCACACCTAATGGGAATAAGAAGCTCGATGCGGCTTACAGTTACGCCAAGGAAAATTCTGGTGGCTGCCCTGTTTTTTTACTATTTTCTGTAAGTATTAGCAGTTTGATGCACCCAATGTTTTGAGCTGGTCCATCTATTCATTTTTTTTTTTTCAAAGTGTTGTTTTATTTTTATGTTTCTTTTGTCATTTCAGGTTAACACAAGTGGCCAATTTGTTGGTGTAGCAGAGATGGTGGGGCCTGTTGATTTCAACAAAACTGTGGAGTATTGGCAACAGGAGAAATGGATTGGTTGCTTCCCTGTGAAGTGGCACATTATTAAGGATGTACCAAATAGTTGTTTGAGGCACATAACACTAGAAAATAATGAGAACAAGCCTGTTACTAATAGTAGAGATACACAGGAGGTAAGATAGGTTCTCTTAACCCTCTCTATCCTTGTCTATTCTTTATGCAGTTTTTGCCATGTTTGCTTGTGCTCTGCTTTTTCAATTATAATTCTTTCAATTTAAACGGCTAGTGGATGCCGTAGGTTGTCTTGGAGAAAGGAATTCAGATACTTAAGACTTTCAAGGATCATAAAGGCAAGACATCCATCCTGGATGATTTTGGGTTTTATGCTGCTCGAGAAAGGATTATGCAGGAGAAAAGAGCCAAGCAAAGAATTCAAAAACAGGTAGGAGAGGATTATTTTTCTTAATTTTGCTCCTTTGAAATTTTTAATGCCTGTTCAATCATTATCCCTTGTGTAACAGGCTTTACATGTCATTTTCCTCATATTGTAGTTTTCAATTATTGTTTTTTAAAATGTTCTTGTGGTGCTTAAGCTGTTAAACCTTTTATTTTCTTTTCTTGGATAAACAAAAGGTGTTGGATGGGAAATCTGGTGATGATTTGACTGGTAGTAATGCAAATGGTGCTATGGATTCACAAAATTCCATTGATGTCGTAGTGAAGGAACCAGTGGCCAGAACTGCAGACATAGCAGGGACGATAAATAGAGAGGTGAAGCTGCCAGAAGAGAATGGATCAGAAGCTGCAGTTGAAAACCCTCCCAAAAATACCAAGTCAGTTGTATCATCTGAAAACAAAGTAGTTCATGTTGTTGCAAGCGCCTGCTAATTTTGGGTGGTTTGCCATTTCATTCACAAATAGGAATTTTTAGGGGAGTTATAGTTGGTTTGGTTTGAGGATATTGGCAGCAAATTTACTAATTGCTGTCATCAAAAGAATAGGTTAGTTTTTCTTGGGCGAATAGCTTCTTACTTAGAAACAGAAAGATCTCTATTTTCTTTGTTGCATACTGAGACAGAATGACTGCTTAAAAAATCTTTAAAGAGTTTAGTTTCTTTTGTAATGTTGTTTCTACCACTGGGGAGTATCCGAGTATTTTCTTCTAATTGTTAATTTTTCTCTTGGTACCCTTGAGGTTGTTTTTCTGCTATGTAAATGTTTACTCTCAGTGGGCCTGTTAAGCAGTTGAGAATTTTATTTTTCAGGACTTGTACAGGAACTTGGTATCTCTTGAAAAATTGCATGCTAAATTGCTGATGGTATTTTCAAAATGCATGCCTGTAGATCACGTGTGGCCAAGTTGAGAAATTTTTGGCCCCTTACCTTCTCCTCGTTTTGGAAAACGTATCCTAACAGAATAAAAATACAAATTAACTCTCTTTTGATGTATTGGCAGTTAAGTTGTTAGAATTTTTAATTTTTATTTAGCATTTCAGAAACGGACATTAAAAAGATGTTCCCCTTAAATCAAAGGTATAAAAAATGAATAATAATACAAATAAAAGGAGTCCATTGAACAAAATACAGTACAAGGTTTTTTGAATGTATTTCTATATGGCTTGCCTATATGTGTTAATCTTAGTTTTTATAATTATTTGACCAATAATAGAATTATCAACTGTAATCTCAATCACGTCCGATTCACGTATAGAAAATTAAATCTGAATATAGTATTAATTGAAAAATATAGTTAAAACTAATGGTCCAAAGCAATTAATTAACATCTCAATGAATAAAAAAGAAAAGAAAAGAAAAGAATGCTATACTACAGGGAGGAGAGATTAGCTCGTGAATTCTCTTATTTAATGAAGCTGAATTCTGAATAAAGCATTAAAAAAAATTAATTAGAGCAACATGATACCGAACTGAGTTGATTTTAATTTTAATATTTATATATATATTGATAATTTCTGAATGATTAGGAGTATGCACTGAATTATTAATCCTTTATTTTTTTTTATTAAACTCTCAAAAGTCTTGCATTTTAAGAAAAGAAAGAAATGCAGATAAAATACTTCCTAAAAATAAAAATTGTTTCGAATAGCAAAAAGTTATGGAAATCCCTAATGGTTGCTTTTATTTTTTATTATTTTGTTTCATTATGTCAATTACTATAATTTTATAAATTTCAAAAAAATGAGAATAGAAAAATCTATTTAAGTGGGAAAAAAAAAAAAAACAGACAAAAACTAAACGACGCCGTTACACTCTTAGCGGAGCCATACTTCTAGGGCTTTCTGGGCTACTACCTTTGGTTACTTATACTAAACCACGCTGGTCACTGGGCGCGAGGTTCATTTCTAGGGTTTTTCACTGTAACACTGCAAGTTCGAATTACAAATCAGCGCGCGAGCAAGTTCTAGCGAGCGACAAACTGTGAAAAATGGGGTTCTCAATGCAGCCATATGGAATACAAGCAATGCTAAAAGAGGGACACAAGCATCTCTCAGGTTTAGAGGAAGCAGTTCTCAAAAATATCGATGCTTGCAAGCAGCTCTCCACCATCACTCGCACCTCGCTTGGCCCCAATGGTACTTTCTCTCCCTAATCTCGACTTAAGATTTTTATTTTGGCTCAAGGGATTTTAAGTTTTACTCCGAAATCTGGATCAAGAGTTCATTACTTTTTTGTGTTGTAGTTTGTTGTAGATTTCAGTTCCTTTACTTGCATTTTTGTAATGCTGACTTGTTCTTTGCTTTCCCTTATGATTTGGCTAAATTGCATGCAACTTCTATTACTTGTCGCTAAGGAAGTGCGATTAAATTTTGTTTTTTTGAGGTATCCTGAGGTTTTTGGCTTCAATGTGATTTTCTTTTGTACCCCTTTTTTTAGATTCGATGCTGTTTTAATAGTGAAATTCATGAAAGTGAATAGGGGGAGGTTAGTGAACTCAAATTACATTAAAACAGGATTCTAAGTTGAGACCTGCCAAACAAGTTTTTCGGTGCTGTAGACCTAAGAAAACCTTAGATGAGGGTGTTTGGTTCAATATCAGGGCGTTGGAATTCCTAAAAAGCTACAAATTGAAAATGTCAGAAATGAGGGGTGGATTCAGGATATGAACAACTTAATTATATGATAAGTGAATCTAGAAACCTTTTGTTTTCTTTACTTCCACATTTCTATTTTCTCTATCTTCTGTGTCTTTTGTTTTATGAATTTTGATATTCAGTACAGTTGTCTATCTTGTCGTAAATGTGTCTGCCTAGGCTTGATTTTGAGGGTATTTGCTTGTTGCTTTCTGGTCAGGTATGAATAAGATGGTCATTAATCATTTGGACAAGCTTTTTGTCACCAATGACGCTGGCACTATTGTCAATGAACTTGAGGTTCAACATCCTGCAGCCAAAATTTTGGTTTTAGCTGGCAAGGCTCAACAAGAGGAAATTGGCGATGGTGCAAATTTGACAATCTCTTTTGCTGGTGAACTCCTTCAGAGTGCAGAGGAGCTTATCAGGATGGGCTTGCACCCCAGTGAGATCATCAGTGGATACAGCAAAGCAATCAACAAGGTTTATGAATAGTTTATAAAAGCTTATTTACTCAATTAAGGAATCTCTACTTGAACCTCCCAGGCTTACATTTCTCTCTCTCTCTCTTTCTCTTTTCCTTCTTTTTGTAAAATTGCTCTTCCAGACAATTGAAATCTTGGATGAATTGGTAGAGAATGATTCTGAAAAGATGGATGCGAGGGATAAGCAACAGGTCATTAACCGGATGAAAGCTGCTGTTGCTAGCAAGCAATTTGGACAAGAAGATATTTTATGTGAACTTATTGCTGATGTAAGTGTTAGCACAGCTCCTTACTTATATATAGCTGGTTGCTCTGTATGAGCTTTTTGCTGGAATGTTGTTTCGTACTCTTATTTTATTTTATGGTTTTTGTTTTTCAGGCTTGCATCCAAGTATGTCCAAAGAACCCAGTAAATTTTAATGTGGATAATGTCCGGGTTGCAAAGCTTGTGGGAGGCGGCCTGCATGATTGTACAATAGTCCGTGGAATGGTATTGAAAAGTGATGCTGTAGGTACTATAAAGAGAGTAGAGAAGGCAAAGGTGAGGTTTTTTTTTTTCCTTCCTCGTTTTGCATTTTTCCCCTGTTGAATTTTCAACTGAAACTTTATTTGAATTTAGGTCATTGTCATATAATGGTTGCCTTTAGAGAATGATTGAAGAAATGCTTATCAAGCCGATGGAGCAATTTAATCTTTATGTGTTGCTAAGGTTCATTGGGAATATTTTAGATTATGCACAGCTATCAGAAATGGATTTATCATTTTAGCAATAGCACATTTTCAAACAGTTAATGAGGTTTCTGATTTTGAAATTTCTGCATTAACAATATTACCTTCAAGTTTTCACCTCTGGTTTTGCTTTTGTGCTTCACCTGCAAAGGTTTAGACAAAGTTACTAATATTAGTTTTAATTTTTGGTTGTTGTGCTTGCATAGGTTGTTGTGTTTGCTGGTGGTGTTGATACCTCAGCAACTGAAACCAAAGGAACTGTCCTAATTCACTCTGCTGAGCAGGTATGACATGTTTAAATTCACATTTGATGGTTCCTCTCTCTTTCTTGCTACATAATTTGTTTAATATTCTTGGGGAGCTGTAGATTTTTTTTTTTGACAACAAGTTAATGAAATTAGTGGGGTGGTTCTGATGTGTTTGGTTTCTTGTTTGGTGCTACAGCTAGAGAACTATGCAAAAACAGAAGAAGCTAAAATCGAGGAGCTTATTAAAGCAGTTGCAGATTCTGGTGCCAAAGTAATTGTCAGTGGAGCAGCTGTTGGAGAAATGGCTTTGCATTTTTGTGAACGTTACAAGTAAAATGAATTTTCACACTTTTTTTAGTTTCCTGTTCAACACATTAGTTTATATGCTGACCCATCTGCATATGCAACTTTGCACATGTTATGCCTATCTTTGTTTTATGTTCTTATTGAACAAATTGAGGCCAGACTAGTATTAGATAATTATAATTAGTGTCAATATTTGATTGCTTAACTATTTTTTCACTCCCCCTGTGGTCCATGTTGATTGTCCTAACTTGGTTTCTTGGTTGCAGACTTATGGTTTTGAAGATTAGCTCAAAGTTTGAATTGAGGCGGTTTTGCCGCACCACAGGTGCCATTGCTATTGTAAGTTAAAATTCAATTTACAATGTCCACTAATTCGTTTGAATGTACCTGTAAAATTTCCTCTTATTTTCTTTTGTTCTTTTTTCTTTTTCCAACAGTTGAAGCTTAGCCAGCCAAATCCAGATGACTTGGGTTATGTAGATACAATTTCAGTTGAGGAAATTGGTGGTGTTAGGGTAAGTTTGAATATGCCTACCGTATGCATTTTTAGTGGGGTTTTTCCCTTCCTTCATGTGCCTCGTTTCTATTACTTAAACATTATATTTTCTGTGTTTTTATAGGTCACTGTTGTGAAAAATGAAGAAGGTGGAAATTCTGTATGCACTGTGGTTTTACGGGGGAGCACCGATAGTATTTTAGAAGACCTTGAAAGAGCTGTTGATGATGGTGTAAACACCTATAAGGTTGCTGTTGTTGGTTTTTTATTCATAGGTTCTTACCTTCTTTGTTTCTTCGAAGTAAATCTTTTCTAGGTTCTCTAATACTAGGAAATGGTTCCACCTTTTTTTGTTAAAAAAAAATTGTTTTACACTTGAGGGAGTTAGCCCCAAGTTATATTTTCTTTTCCAATTCTCGGACTGTTTTTCTTAAATCGAGTAAAATTTCAGCATTTAATTTACATATATTTTTGCCAGGCAATGTGTAAGGACAGTCGCCTTGTTCCTGGAGCTGCAGCTACTGAAATTGAGTTAGCTAGAAGACTCAAGGAATTCTCTTTTAAAGAAACAGGGTAATTTATTTCTTGTTCCATGTTTTATGGTTTCTCTATATGAAAGTAATGACTTGTGCATGGGGATAGGATTATGTTAGGATTAAATCCTAACAGTGGCTTAAATGAAGAATTCTGAGTGTTAAAACCCAGAGAAGACATGTAGAAGACAGAAGGAAGAAGAGAGAATAAAGTAAGACAAGAGAGAGATTTGAGAGAGAGAAAAGAGAGAGAGGAGAGAGAAGAAAATTCAAAATATGATTACTAATGATTGTGGTCCCAAAGGGACGTTACATTGTTATAGGAAAAAGAAAGATAGCTGTACTAAGGGACAGCTGCACATGCTTCCCTCACACCCAAAATCCAAACTAACAGAATTCTGTAAATTAACTAACACAACAGTTTTTTAACTAACTTAACAGAATTAGCTAACCCTTTTCAAATGACAATATTTTACCCCTTCTACTATACTCAACAGATTACTTATGATATTTTAAGTTACTTTGGTCCTGCAGATTGGATCAGTATGCGATTGCTAAATTTGCTGAGAGCTTTGAGATGGTGCCTAAAACACTGGCTGAGAATGCTGGTCTTAATGCAATGGAGATCATATCATCTCTCTATGCTGAGCATGCATCTGGAAATACCAAAGTGGGCATTGACTTGGAAGAAGGTGTTTGTAAGGATGTTTCAACCTTGAATATCTGGGACCTTCATGTGACAAAGTATGATTTTCGTTTCAAAGTTCACTGTTCATGCTTTTCTATGGAATTCTGGAATTTCCTACTCATCATTATTTCATATATACTGTAACATGTGTGTCAATGTGTCAAGAGTTATGTGCTTCAATTTTCTTTGATTGGACTCTGATGGGTGGTCATTAGCCAATCCCGCTAGACTATCGTGTTAATGTGTCAAGAGTTATGTGCTTTAATTTTCTTTGATTGGACTCTGATGGGTGGTCATTAGTCAATCCCGCTAGACTATCTTGATATGTTTGATGTGAGATTATGCTACTGAAGCTTCCAAATCTTTCATTCATCAAGGGTTTGGGTCCTTTGAGATACTGGTTCTGGTTTTTGATAATCCTTGCGTGTCTAGATCCACTATTATCTTTTGTTGAGTTAAATTTTGCTTTGTTTCATGTGATATGAAAGTTTCATATCCACCTTTTCTTTTCAGGTTTTTTGCACTCAAATATGCTGCTGATGCTGCCTGTACGGTGTTGCGAGTAGATCAGGTAGATTATTTTTGAAAAATGGTTATATATTAGCTATAGTATGTGGCACAATCTTTTCCTGCTAAGATAAATGGCTCTTATTTTTCTTCCTGCGCTTTATTTTTATACTTTATTTAGGCAGGAGGGAGGTTCTAATTGATTCAATTTGTTTACCTTATAAGCTTATTGATAAACTTCTTTTAAGCTGTGGATTTGAATTTATAACCAATATAACGAAATAACATAAATATGAAGTGACTATTTTGGTTTGATATCGTGAATTTTCCCCTTTGGCTGCAGATTATAATGGCAAAACCAGCAGGCGGTCCAAGGAGAGAGCAGCCTGCGGCAATGGATGAGGACTAGTTGTGGACAAGCGATTACACTTGGGGTCTTGCATCTGTTTGAGCAGAAGGTTTCTTGAATTCTGCTTGGTATCATCTTCTTTTCCGCTAGATGCCAAGCGCAAGTCAACGCATAAACAATTTTGTTTACTATTTGAAGGAATGTTGAGACCATTACATTGTATATGCTACCTCCAATTCCAACTTAAAAAGTATTCACAGTTGGCGATGGTGATATGGAAGTTCTTGTATCAGTGCTGTAGTTCTGACTTGAAAACATAGGTGTTTGTTTATGTGTTCTGAGCCATTGCTGGTGCTAAATTCACTGAATTGTTAGCGTATGCATTTTTATGTATTCTGCTGCTGTTCCCAAAAAAAAAAGTTCTGTTGAGTGGAATTTTTTCTTAAACAAAATAAATTGACAGTAATTAGTGGCATTGCTTAGGTTATTGCTTCCGAGTTGCCTTCTTTTGGGCCATTGCGCCTGTTTTATGGGCCCTGGTAACTCATTTTGTTATTCTCGGGTAGAATTTTAAACGCTAGTGAAATCGAGTTATTTTAAGTCAACAAAATGTTTTTTTTAAAAAAAAATCAATAGAAATTTTATCATTTATAATTATAAAAGGGGAAGAATTATATTAAATGCGCTCTTTTGGAATAATAAAAACTTTTTACTGATTAATATTCTATTCGTTTCATAATATTTGTCATGTTTTAATAAAATTTAAATTTTATTTATATATTATTTTTATATTTTTAATATAATTTAATTTTTTTCATTAAAAATTAATTAATTAAATTTAAAATTATGTATTAAATTACTCAATTTTATATTAAATTTAAATTTATTTAATATTTTTTAATTTTAGTGAAAATAAGAAAAGTAACAGATATTATAAATGGAGTAATTTTTATGGATAAATAACTATTTGTACTATTTTATTAAATAAAGTTATTATTACTTTTCATTCCAACTCATTGAAGCAGTGATGATAGAATCATTATGCATAATACATGACTAGTTCCAACTTATTAAATGGGTTATGGCTTAAACCAAACCAAGAATCATTATGCATAATATAAAAGCAGGGTTTTTTTTTTAAATAATGTGATTTATAAAAAAATTTAATTTCTGGTACTCTAATAAAAGAAATTAGAAATTTAGTGTGCCTGAAAGCGAAATTCTCGATTTCGGATTGTGTGGAGCTCAATTCTGGAGGAATAATTTTGTATGAAAATCGCAAATTGGGCCATGCAATCAGAATCGGCAGTTTCAATTTCTAATGCACTAATTTTTTAATTTCTTTTATTGTGATACCATAAATCCAAATTTTTTCTATAAATCACATTACTTGGAAAAAAAAAAAAAAAACCCGAAAAGAAGTGATTGGTAGGAGCAGAAAGCCAAAATAGAAGTGCAAACAAAAGTAGTTGTTCAAGTAAGGATGAGCCTATCAAACTAGTAACTGGTCTGTTTGTGTGTAAAGAGTGTCTACTCCATGGCTTCTCTTCTTTCCTTCTCTCTTCCCAAACCAACCATAATTAAAGCTACTTCTTCGTTATCATCTACTACAACCACTCCCCCAGATATTCTTGAAGAAAAATTTGGTAGAAAAGGCATCAAATTCTTGGAATCCAACAGTATCCCATTTGTTGAGCTAACTGTTAGAAATGGCAGCTCTTTAAGTCTCCAAATACCTACTGCTCATGTCACTTCTTACAAACCTAAAGTTTATTGGAAAGATGAAGGCTTTGAAGAGGTTCTTTACACAGTTCCAGGAAAAGAGTGTAGTACACATAGAGGTGGAATTGGTTTGGTCATTAATGATGCCTCTGATTCTGCTTCTAAAACCTCTCCAATTACTACTTCTGAATGGATTGTGAAGGATGTTGATTCTGATGCCATTGATGCTCTTCAGGTTTTGCTTCTTTACATCTTTTCTCTTCAACCTTTTTATCTTTTATGAAGTATTTCATTTTGATGCCAAAAATTTGTACTTGATTGCTGTGATTCTACAAAAAGGAACAATCTTTATACCCAAGAATTTTACTTGATTTTCAGAAACATATCCAATGAGGATCATGCGTACCCTTTTATTTTTTTAAGAAGTAGTTTGATTTTGATGGCAAAAATTTGTAATTAACTGTTGTGGTTCTGCAAAAAGGAACAATATTTGTACCCAGGATTGTTTCTTGATTTTCAGAAACATATGCAATTAGGATCATGCTTGTTTTTGTTGATTGCTTACAGGTAGAACTGAGTTGTACTAATGGAACTCTTGATTTAACATATATTGTTTCACTCTATCCATTGAGCATAGCAACAGCAGTAATAGTGAAGAACAATGGCCGCAAGCCTGTGACTCTAACGAGTGCTATTTTAAGTCATCTCAAGTTCAAAAAGAGAGAAAAGGCTGCAATTCAAGGACTTAAGGGTTGCTCTTACTGCCCTCACCCTCCTTTATCTTCGCCTTTCGAGCTTTTTTCTCCTAGTGAAGCAATGAAATCTGAGTCTCCTGGATTATTTGATTTTAGTTCTGAACCTGAAGATAAACCAGGCACATGGAGAGTTCAAGATGTTCCTATCACAATTTTGAAGAAGAAGTTCAGCAGAATCTATGCTGCTCATCCTCAAGAGAGACTAAAACCTATTTATAACACTCCACCTTCAAAATATGAAACACTTGATCAGGTATGCTTTTAAAGATTGAGATATTTCATAAGAAATCAGATGCATTGAAGAGAATTGTTGTTAATTCAGTTGGTTTGTTTCAGGGGCGCGAGCTTTTCTTCAGGGTGATTCGAATGGGGTTCGAGGATACATATGTAGGCAGCCCAGGTTCCTTATCAGAGAAATATGGTAAAGAGTATTTTGTCTGCACTGGCCCTGCTGCAATGCTGGTGCCCGTTGTTGTGCAACCAGGTGAAGATTGGAGAGGGGCACAGGTTATTGAGCATGATAATTTGTAATTACATATCTATTTATATGATAAAAATTCAGTTATTTTTTGGTAGCTAGGCTGTTTTGTTCTCAGAATCAATAATGTAATCACAGAGTCATTTTACTCAGAGTTTCATTGCTCTTTGAAGTTTTCTCTTGTTTGAGTCCAGAAAAATGTAACACAAAGATTTCAGATTGATCAAAAAGCTGTAACAAGCACAAGTTTTAGGCTTTAGCAGCAAAATTTTGAAAAAGCAGATAAGATTAGCAAAAATATGAGAATTGAGAAAAGGTAAAAAAAAAACTTGGGTAAATTCTGTTTGCTATCTGAATGGATAAGGCTGAAAGCTTGGCTAACAATATCAGAAATGGATGACAGTAAAAAGAAGTTAAAATGTGCCAAACCAACTTTTAAAAGAAAATGGGAAGATATTTGAAAATATCAGTGCAGCTTTCAATTGGAACCAACCAAAAAGACTTCCTTACTTGGCTAGACATGGATAAGTGGACCCCATTTTCCCTTTTCTCTCTGCATAATTTACACAATAAGATATGCAGTTCATTTTCTGGTTGATAAAGCCAAATATGTTACAGAATTGAAAAAACAAGGATTAACTATGGCTTCCAGTTCCCTCTTTTCACTGAATTTTAGTCCCCTCTCCTCTAAAAGTTCATCAGCCAAACTTCCATTCTCTTTCCACTCTTATCTTCCCTCAGCTTCTCTTCAAAGCAGTAATAAGAAAAGAGAATTCCCACATCCATCTGTAGCTTCAATTCCATATCAACCGATAAATGTGGACTACTTGGAGAGAGAATTCAGTGGGCATGGTGTCACTTTCGAAGACATAGGAGATACTTGCATTGCCAAGGTGGCTTTGGAGAATGGGAGCACCGCCATCTTGATGCTACCAAGTGGTCTGATCACATCATACAAGGCACATATGTGGCATGGTGGCACAGTTGAACTGTTACAAACATCCGTATCTGAGGGAAAGGATGGTAGTCCTGTCATACAAGGAGGAGTGTCCTTAGCCTTCAAATTTGGAAATGATGATGAAATTCCATGGTCTCCATCAACTTGGGCTCTTCATGCTATTAAAGGAACTCCTCAAGACTCTATTCAGGTTTGTTTTATAATCTCATGTAATTTTTGATAAGATTCTTGCATATACAAACATGTTCTTGAAGTAGAAAAGTTGGAATTGCAGGTTGAATTGATAAGCACAGATACACAGAACACCGTTGAAGTGAAACATATTATGAGTCTTAAAGAAGATGCTTTAACTTCGGAGATTGTAGTCTCAAACAGGAAATCTTCATCGGTTCAGCTGATGGGATCTGTTATAAGCCATCTAACAGTAAGCACACCAGAAGCCACTTATGCATATGGATTAGAAGGATCAAATTTCTTTAGCAGGTCAATGTTCTTGTCAGATTTCAGTATAGTTCCTCCTGAACTTGGCCAAGAGAATATATATGGTTATGGCAAATTAATGGATGCTGTTGGCTTCAAAGCATTGTTTCCTGGCTGGGTTGCTAGAGATCAAGAGAATGTGGAAGCAGAAAAAGGCAAGCAAAGAGAGAGTGGAGAAGAAATTGAGGGTGAAGAAACTGATAATTACAAGAATTTAACTGAGCAAATGAGCAGGATCTATACTAGTGCACCGCGATTATTCACAATAATTGACAGGGTATGTTTCATAATGACTCAAGAACTCAGTTTTCCATTCCTTGTTTCGTTTTTCTTACTGATTGAATACACAACTTAGTAAGACTGGTCAGAACAAGCTATGAACACATCTATAGCTTTGACATGCCAAGCCAATCCTGTCAAAGTAATATCATGGATGTAATCGACAAAGTTCATATTTCACGTTGTTCATATTTTCCTCTTCAATATCCTAACGACTGCTTTTACAAAACAGGGTAGAAGAAACTCGGTTGTGATAGGAAGGGATGGATTCGAAGAACTGTACATGTTTAGTCCTGGCTCAAGCCACGAAATCTATGGAATGTATTCATTTATATGTGTAGGGCAATCAGCTCTGCTTAAACCAGTAATTTTAAATCCTGGAGATGTGTGGACAGGTGTGCAGCAATTGCATAACCCTAACCTCTGAACAGTGGTTACTTGCGATGTTGTATAGAATGCAAGGTCCACGATGAATTGCAACAGTTGTATACATAAACTTTCTATGGAAAGTTTTGCAGATTGGAATGTCTGATAACACTGAAGTTTCTCCCTTTGCCTTCATTAACAGTAAATATAAATGATTGAATAAAATGCCCAAGTCCAGGAACAGACAGTTTCTCAGCAAGCAAACAAACATTCTACTGAAGCTCAAGCACATTAAACATCAAGTGAATGTTGGAACTGACTAAATATTTTACAAAAAGCAAAGGTTTCTACAACAAATTTGAGTGTGTTTAAAATATTTGGATACAACAATGATCTCAACTAAGTTGGAACAAGATATTGACCTGCTTTCTGATCATCAATCCACATTAATGAAGTGATAAGTGCAAGAAGAGCAAAAAAGAAGCCAACAATCACCCTATAAGAATATTTTCGACGACTCTTTCTGTTCTCTAAACTTTCATCACTGTCTTTATTTCCAGTAACCACTTCATGACGGACTTGCACATCGACATCAACTTGAACATCATCAGTGGATGACACAGATTCAGTAGTATCTTCGAACTGCTCACCAGCAGCATACGAGTTTCCATTCTGTTCAATGCCATAATCAACACTGTATTGAAAGCCATTTCTGTTGAACTTCATATTTGGACTGCAATTAAATTTGCTCGAGCATGGACTTCTAAACCGTCTACTTTCTTTCTCAGAGTAGACTGAATCCACATCATTAGGTTCTTGGAGAGAACGAATGAGTTTTCTTGGAGTTGTGAAGATGTCAAGGTTCTCAACATTTATTTGAGAGCGTGATCTCTGAAGCCAAAATAAAGAGCATCAGGGGCAATAAATGATCGAATAAAAGATGAAGTTTGGTAGATTTTAACAAGACTCATAACGGGCATCACAAGGCTACATATATTTGTATACGACAGAAATTACAAAAGGAGTCAACTAAGCCATATTATACTTCCTAGAATCTGAACATTGTTCAAAATTGGCTATTATTTTTATCAAGAACATGTGCTACTCCCAAAGGCAACGGAAAAACTAACATGTCCATTTCATAATGATAAAGGTTGTGGAACCTAAATCTCAGATCTCATGTTAAAAGCTTAAACCTTATTTTTTCCTTTTACTTCACATTCTTTTTTTTTTTAATTTTTTTGACTTTTGATACAGCTCTCTTATAGATTGCCACTAGGGTCAAAGTCATCATTTCTATCCAATCTTTTGGCATCATATCTTATTAAAATTAGCATAAAATTAAACAAGCAACTGTTGATAAATGTGTCAATACAATTACCTGAGGACTGGGAGTGGCACTCCTTAGACCCCTTCTGAAAGTCCGTGGTGAGAACCCTCCAAAATCAGAAGTTTGTTCTCCATTTTCATGATTGCTGGAATGGCCAGAAAATGCATCATTCAAGGGACTTCCATTGGCCAACTCCGAAAATATGCCATCTCTGAGAGATACATCAACCCCTCCATTCTCATAGCTCCAGAGTTTTCGGTTCACGCTCCTACAGTCATATTCCATGTTATGAGAGATCAGAGTAGTTGAATTAGGTGACTCAACCAAAGAGTCATATTCCATAAAGGAATCAAGTGTCTGTGATTCAGGTGATATAGACGCCGGAGAATAATTTCCAGGAGTAGATACAGTCCTCCTTCCCCTATGATCTCTCCGTCCAAAGTTCGATCCAGTGACTGACGCTGGACTCTTCTCAAATTTTGATCCTTTATCTAAGGATATTTTCTTGGCAGTTTGCAAGGCTTCAAAAGCAGCACCACTTACATAAGCCATCTGATCAGACTGGCACTTCAACATCTCTTGAATTATCACGTCAACCTGAGAAAATATGCTTCTAGGATCTAAACACTTCATCAAGAAATTAACCATTTGAATTGCTGACAACCGTTTTTGAGAATTACCCTCAAGAACACCAGCATTCAGAATATGTAATCCAGATTGTATCAATAGCCTTGCATATGCTTCCACTATTAAAGCATTGTGCTTAGCCAAAGCCATAACTAGGCCCAAGTGTGAGTTGCTCTGAGTGGATTTCTCCTCCAAAGCAGCAGCCACATTCTGACAAACCCTATTTACCATTTCGTCTGAAGCAAACCGCCAGTTATCTGTTTCCACAAGAGCCCTCAAGCAAAGGGCAGCACCAGAAGTAAGGCTCTCCAGGGAACCTAAAAGAGCTTCTGAAAGAGGCTTACAAAGTGAGTGAATTATATGCCTTTTTTTATCCTCTGGGGTTGTTGGATCAATGCCATATCTTGCAATTGCTGGTACTACTTTCGAGCATGCCTGTTGAAGTGGAAAAGACCCTGCACTTGAAGCTAAGGTCTTGATGACGGTAGCCATGATGCTATCGATCTGAGGAACAATATTGACTCCATGGACACGAGCAAGAACTTCATATAGTGAGATAGTGTATTCCCCTGACAAAGAACCGGTTTCTTTGGTTTCAGAAACTTGAGCAAGAAAAAGTGGGATCGCCTTAGAATCCAGGTCCTTCACATATGATTTCAAGGCTTTCATTGCTGTTCTACGACTATCAGCATCCTTGTCAAGATTTGCCAATTCTCTCCGCAGAACTGGACTGAGATTTCTACCCATTTTTTATACCTGAAACCAAACATTTAAATGGGTTATTGATATACTAAGAAAATGTAAAATCAACAATTTACGTTGTTAAAGTGAGGATGATTTCATCAATTCACAGTGTTCTCAAAACTTAGAAGCCAATTAAAATTCACAATGTTCTAAAAGAACTTAACGCCAAATTCTTGTGGATTTCCTCAAGTACCAAAACGATGAAAAGTCTATAATCAAGCAAGGTCTCTTATCTTATTCTAATGTTTCCAGATGCAGATGGTAAAATAAATATAAAATCTTTAACGTGGAGAACAAACACACAAAATGAAGCTTATTTTATCACTTGGTATTAGATATAAAAAGCATAGCACAGAAACTAAAACGTAATCAGAAAAATTCAAGGTGTTTCTTTCTTCCAATAAAGGTTCAAGAGTTTCAAATCTACAAATGGGTTATTGAAATTCTGTTAAATAACACATCAATCTGAAATCCAGAACAATTACCAAATAAAAAGATAAAAAAAAAAAAAAAGAACAGGCCTTTCAACCGAAATGCAAACAGCAGGAACTCAAAGCTACAAGAGTACTTCAGATCTTGTCAAATTAAAAAGAAAAAAAAAATAAAATCAAAAGCAAGAAACAACAGATAACCCACCTCTTCAATAGCTCTAAATCCTTCTTCTTCTTGCTGGATAGGAAATCCGAAATTCAAAAAATTGGGGAAAGAAAATAAAGAAAAGCTCAAGACTTTAAAGGGAAAGTGAAATAAAAAAACGATTCTTGAAGGATTTTTAGCACAAAAGGCAGTATAATGTAGTGGGTTCTGTGAAGCTAAAGAAGGATAGTTCATGAATGCAAATCCGGGTCTTTAGGGGGTGTGTATAAATTTCGTTCTCCGTATTTTCTTTGTTTTTATGCAGAGGCAACACATTCAATTTCAAATCTTTCTCTGAAATTCCGCCGCTATCCCTTCCCCGTAGCGGGCTCCACCTGTATTTTATACATTTGGACAGTTATATCCTTCACCTACGGTTGTGTCCGAACCGACCCAACCGGTGAAAATGTGAAGATGTAATAACCATATTTCAACCAAAATGTTATGTTATGTTGCCTAATTAACAATTGACCTTTTATCCAATAAAATAAAATTGGCATTCTAATCCGAAAGGATAAGACATGATGATAATAACGATTATTTTTTGTTTAATTAAAATTTTTGTTGTAATAAAAATTATATTTTTTCTTTTGCTATATATGTGTGTGTGTGTGTGTTATTATTAGACTTTTCAGTCAAATCTCATTTAGTGTGGCGTGAATTATAGAACATGTGTTTATGAAAATAGAGCATACCATCTTCCGAATTGACTGAAGAAATAAAAAAGTAAGACGTTTAATTTAATTATAATGCATGCTCAAATATCAACAGTGTTATTAATGATGATATCAATATATAGAAACCTGCTATTTAGCAAATTATTCCAATAAATTGAATAAATATTTATTTACATATAGTGCTGATTTTTAGTTCTCACGAACAAGGATTGGATCGCGTGCCCTGAGCTTTACCTCATTCTATGTCAGTGGGATCAGATGTTTAATGGGCATTGAGGTTAGCTTCGTCACTTGACACCAAAACTTGTCAATTCAATTTTCGCTCCAACTCAAAAGTTTCTAAAATCCCTCCCGCTATCTCACCTTTTGCTGAATTTCAAATACAACCAAAAATACACAGCTCAAAATCTCCTAAAACAAAATGCCCATCGGGGTCCCTAAACTATAGAAATGACAAAAAAATCATTATCTTTTAAATATGCCAATGAATTGCTCCAACATTTGATAGTGAATATATACTTTTAAGGAGTATTTTTGAGCTATTTTCTATAATTCAATAGCATTTTCATCAACTTATGAGTGGCCAATAAAGATACATTTCTGCCAATTATATTAATTCAAGCCCATAATTAGACCAAAAAACAATGTTGGGATACTTTGGAGCTTTAACCCTTTCAATAACAGCATGTATCAAATTATATAGTCCACATTTTTTTTTCCTAAATTTTTCTCCTATAAAAGATAGATAAAGTACAATGTTGTGATAAATCAATGAGTAACCATAGTCAACCCCTAAGTTGATCAAAGCAAGTTGCTCCTATAACATAAGGAGTCATCCAATCTTTAGAAACCAAAAATGAATATTACTACCAAAAACTTAGTATTGGGGATTGGGGCTAATGATCATAACCCTGTCATGCCAGAAAAGTTGCACGGATAACCCTGAAACTGAAAGACAGCTATCCACTTATCCAAAATTGAATGTTTGATGTTATTAGATGCTACATAGATTGTGCATTTTGGGTCCACATGCATGAGTATTCATACGATGTGCAGTGCTGACCATGAACATCTTCCAACTAAAACACAATATATTTGTATTCTTAATCGGATAGTCAGCATTAATGCACACATTTAGTACTTGCATATCCAATCATTGCCCCGCATACACGTCAAGAGCTAAAAAAACAAAAAATAAAGCTGATATTATGACCGAAGACAAATTACCTGAAGTTAATAGCTAAACAATAGAAGAAAGTGCTGTATAATTATGTACAGGTCTGTTTTCACAACTATTATATACTACATACCATAGGTTAGGGTGAGGGTGATAAAAGAATCTGTTATCATGAAATGCAATGCCAGAAGAGAGTTGCTTTAATTTCAGATAAAGTTCCATCACTAGGCTAAAAAGAAGAGAAATCTGAGAGTTGCAACTTTGCAACAAAATTTGGCTCAACTTCGTCAAAGCACCACTGATCCATAATACTTTTGAGGCCGAAAACAAAAGCAACTGAACTTATCAAATAAATGTACATACATATGTTCATTGTGATTGGGGAAGCAGTCTGCAGGTTGGACAATACCATTTTCCCTTGAATCTAGTCTCTGGTGTCAAACCAACACACGTGTAATGAAACCATTCACCTCCTTGGCACTGCAACAGCATTGGGGTAGGTTAACGAAATGAAAAAATCATGATAATTTGATAATATGATTAAATCTACAACATAAAAACAATTCCAATACTGAAAAAGGTATCTCCACGCATAACAAGATACTGCAATATCCTGATTTCAAATCATCCCCGTCTCTATTCATTCTGAGATACAACATCACACTGATGAGTATATCAGGTAAATGCACTTGTGCAGTAGCCTCTACCCAAATGAGGCAAGCAGTCAGTGTATTTGGGCGGCGGGAATTCAGCAAATCTCCTTATTGCCTCGTCAAGTCTGCCTGACCATATTAGAACGTTTATCCTAAGCTGCGTATACATACAATTTCAAGGACCTGTCTCATCCCTGATTAACTTTGTTTTCTTTCAATATAAGAAAAGAAAAATATGAAAAATTGGAATGAAGTATGAACTCATAAATTGCTTTGTCTCAGACATTGCCATGCACATAGTTAACTATAATTGAAGATTTTTCTTATGTGAAATACATCTCTTTATTCTGATCCCAATGCTTAGACAAAAACCAGAGCAGGGCCTCAAGTAAACACCTAAGAAACAACTTCACAAGAGATAAGGTGTACAATAAGAAGAAAAAGAAGGATGGAAAGAGGGAAGAACTCACATTTTCATTATCGCAAGCAATCATATCTCCAAAAGACACCTAAAATTATCAAATCAGTATAGGGTTTAGTTGATATACTACAGCTTTTATGCATAAATGAAGATCATCAAAAGCTATTCTGTATAAGAAGCGTTCACTTTGAAACTAAATAATACAGAATGAGAGGTCAGAACCTGGTGGCAGACACAGTATGTAGGTTCATTTGGATCAATGGGTTGATCAACATCAACAGGGACAGAGAAATCCTTCTTAATTCCTGGAGGGGGCATGAGTTCAAAATCCCTATCTCGCTCTCGGTCGAAATCTCTGTCCCTATAATCCATCCTTTTTGATTGAGGTGTTACATAAAAGCTCTTGCGTTTTTCAACTTTAGGAACTAATATAGGTTGTGGGGGAAGGATGGCTGGCTCGTCTGGTGATATTTTTCCCTCTGACAATTTTAGAAAAATGGAAATGAGAAATGAAAATAAGAGATAAAGGCTGTAAGCAATTCAATAAGCCACCTGAAGCACTAAGTTCTACAAAAAGCAACAATTTACCAGTCTTGAACAACAAGATGAATTTGATACTTCCATTGTATCATATAATAGGATAATTAATAACGACAAAATGTCTATTATCTGAATATGATTTTAATCAGAATGGCATTTACTTTCAGTAAAATGCCTGAGCCTTAGTTTGAGCTGACTAGATTAGGGCCAGTGCCATGATTAGTGTTGGGGTGACACTATAGTAAAAAGATTTGAAAGGTTTTTGTTGCGTTTATTGTACCATGCTTCAGATCTTCTGCGAAGTTGTTCAGATCTTCATCCAATCGTTTTATATGGCTATCTATCTGCAGATAGAAAAAGAAACAAAATAGACAAATGTATTGTGTTAGCTGCAGTGGATCAATTAAAAACTTCAGCAAGTGAAGCTGTAGATTGAATTGAACCTACAGAACTAGCTGTAGGTTATATTGCCACAAAATTTGGTCTTTCATTGATGGTGCATACAATGTTACCACAATTAATTGGACGTATAGACATGAGGGTGCTGATAAGACAAAAGCACCACAGATATATGTTTAGAACTAAGCATAAGGAACATGTCAGAACTAAAAATAGCACAAGTTTTGGAATGATATAAACTCGATGTCTGAACATTTTGGGCTGGCTTCACTGATATGCATCATAACTAACAAGACAAAAGGTGAAAATACAAAAAGGCACCTCGGCAATCTAAACTATCTTTACTCTATCTAGGATTGTAGCTTTATTTGCTAGAAGTATAGGTATGTTGCTTGCTATACTATCTTTTGGGTAGAAAATCTCCATTATTTTATGATTTTACAGTGTGACACTTTATTTACCCTGTTGTTCGTTTCATTACATTTTTTTCCGTCGAAGATAGCATAAGTCACAAAATTAAACCTGAAATGGCAAACATCCCTTATTTATAGTACAATGAGGAGATCCTTTGTACGTTGTTAGGTCTAAGTGCCCCAAAACATAAGTTGATCTATCTGGATTACATAACCCTAAAACACCATTATCTTTTAACAATATCACAAGAAAAAAGGTAAGTATCATAATAAAAAGAGAAAAAAATGAACAAAAAATAGCAAAATTAATCAAGTTGAACATTTTTAAGAAAAAATCCATAACTTCAAACCTAAGATATAAAACTTGATTTTGGAATAAAGTCATGTATCGATTTGAAATAACTATTGTGACATATGTGATTACTTCTGTGGTTATAGATTAGACCTTTTTTTTCCTTTTTGCTGTGATTTTTGCAATACCATATTTTAAAAAAGGTTTAAGTTGCAACCGTATGAGTAGCATTGAGACTAATCAAATAAAATTAATATTTGTTGGGGTGGGGGAATAAAACATAGCAGAAATCCTTCCAGATACTATATGTAATTGCCCTAAACAACTCAACAGAAATCGTAGGCAAAGCTTCCTGGACTTGAAGCACAGTATGTTTGAAAATTATGACAGGAATAAGAGCTCTAAAGGAACCTTGAGATGGAATATGAACATGAAGTTGGATATACCCAAAATCTTCTATTGTGAAAGCAGAACATCTAAATAGGGACATAATCAAAAAGTCCCCTGAATATAAGAAGATTTATGAGAATCCTACTGAACCATAATATCCGCTTGTTCATATGCACAAATGAGAAGTCTGGGACAGCAAAATATAGACCAAGAAAAAACAAGATCTAAGCATTCAGCATTATGCTGTGGTAGTTAAAATTGTGATATGAAATCCTTGGAGGTGGTGTCCAATCCATCGTAAGCTTATCTATAAGAAATCTGGATTGATAGGTTTTAAGAGGATTGCTCCAGAATCTCTATCATCTAATGCTTGACAAGTGACAGAGTCTGGCATCAACAGCTTGGGCACCTCAAAGGTGACAATTTAGCAAATGAAGCCTTCTTTGGTAAATATAATAATGGAGAGGGCACATTAACTGCTTAATATAATAAGCATATATAGTTTTATTTTGCTTCATCAAAGCAACTTAAGTTCCCACTCTAAAATTGAAAGTAGATAGTAATCTATTCTTATATTAGCTTTTTCCCAATCTTAACAGAAATACTCTGTTTAAGTCCTCCACTTGTTAACAAGTAAAATGGTTCGAGGAAACTAGCATGCAAAATTGCACCAATCTCCAGTTTCACCAATAAATAAAAGTTTGCAATGACTATGCTGTCATCCGGGTACTAATATGCTAACCACACAAAATGGGGTTACAGATACACACTAGGATGGCCGCTATACAACCTGCCCATGGAGCACAAAATTGCCAACCATCAAGAAAATGCTAGCAAGTTTTCCACATTCGCTTGGCTACTTTCGGCCATCCATGCATTGTTTTCTTACAACGGTACAGAATTTCAGGAGGATAGACTAGGCCGCTATCTACAAGCAGATTGGATTTTACATCTCTACACTTGATATTCTCATCATAAAATAGGCTATATCTAAGTTTCCATTTGTAGAATGATATAAGGAAACTAATTAGTGCTACATGACTTGCTTCGCATATTATAAGTATCATGAGGAATGGAATACAACAACCACAATGACATAGCAGAATTAGCCAAATTTAACTTAAATTATATTTTAGGCTTTGAAAGTGATTGTTCCTATTTGTGAAAACAATGTAATCCTGAATAAGCAGCTTATACCGTTCAGCTATCAAGGATTGGAATCATGAAAATAAGGCAAATATCATATCATATCAGAGTAAAGTACTTAACAGAAACTGTACAAAATAGGAGCAACCATCAGCTGACACAGCACAAGTTAAGGACAAAATCAAATACCAGACACCTCAATGTATTTAGATGCAAAAGCGTTTATTATATGGCAGAAGTTTTCCTTAAAGAATGACCTATATAAAATCTATAGCATATAAAATAGCAAATTACTATTTCCAATAACTGCATTTTTGAAAGAAACATAAAACAAAATGGCAGCATCCACTTAAAGATAGTACATAAAATGCAATATTGTACATTTCAAAGTCAAATCTACGCTCCATAACCCAAAGTAACTTTTAATGTTAATAAAAATACAGGGACCACCTGACGGAAAACAGACTGATTAGAGGTCTTAGTGAGTTAGTGCAGAAGAAACTTACAATGTCATGTGCTTGCCGCGCCAACAGAACCTTTTCAGTACACAAACTCAACGCATTATTCTGATTTGCTTCAATATCCTTTCTCATTCTCTCAACAGAAGCATCCTCTTCAATATTACTGTTATTATAATTATTACCATTTCCTCTCTTTGAGCCTTGTGCTGCTAATCCTAAACAGTACTTTGTTTGCTGTCTGGTCTGGTTTATCATTGCTTTCATCCAAACAAAAAAATAAAATAAAATGTACACATAAGAATATGAAAAGTTAAGAGTGGAGAAAATGTTAAAATTTATAGCCATATCATTACACAAGTCTCTTGATATGTAAATATAGGCAGCACATTGGGTATATCGCGATGAATATATATTCACATATAACAGCACAGCCTAACTAATCAACAAATCGGAAAAGATCAGAACTTTTACAATAGATAAGCATTTGAAATGCAGGCATATACATGCATGTGCCCAACAGAACAGTACAAGTGAAAACACTAAAACCTGAAACACATCATAATAAAAATAGATAGAAAAATCCGAATTTTACAATTTATCTACATGCACTCATTTATATGTAAAACAATATAACCAATGCACTTGAAAATAAATAAATTTAAGACGTCACCCGTATGCATAGATACAATGCGATTGAGAGAGAAATTTGTTTAAAAAAAATGGAAACCCTAACACCAAAATTCGCAAATTTCATTGGCCAGAAAGTGTATAGAAGGCTTACAATGGGATCGTTCGTCGAGTTCTCTGATAGTATTGAGAAGTCTTTGAAGCTCAGCAGGTAATGTACTTGCATCTATTCAAAATTCAAATAAAAAAAATTGTAATAAATTAAGAAACAATGCATTCACACAAAAAATTCTTGAAAATTTAGAAGATATTTATGAAAGTACACTCTAGATAATCGTCGACGTAGACTCCTGTTCGGGCGATTGCCATTTTCTGTGCCTTCTTTTCTGGGTCTAGGGTTTTGCAGTGAATTCAATTTTGTGTTGGGTTTAGGGACGGGGAAGAAGGGCGGAAACGGTGTCGCTTAAAATTATATGGTGGGAGTTACGGTTTTGACCGTTAGTGACGCGGGGTATCCATGTTCCTTCGACGGCTAAATATATAAAATTATAAATTACTTATGCTTTTTTTGAAAGATAGCTAAATATATATGGGATGCACATTGATAACAAACCTAAATTAATTTAATTTAAAATTTTATCGGTAGTTAAACACAAATTAAGAATTTATAAGTTATATACTATTTAGGATTTGATTTCTATTTTAATACTAATTTTCTACTCTATAAATGATAAATCCGAAAACGTCTTTATCTGTAGGAGAGAGGTCGATCCGATCGGATGAGATAACCCTGCAATAAGAAGAGCCCGGTCGGATCAGGCGTGAGCACTCCGAAGCTTAAGTTAGTAGCTTAGAGAGATAATGTGCTTTAGAGAGATAATGTTGTGAATTCAATACCTGGTGCCATCGTTGGCTGGGCTATTTAAATGAGATAGTTGAGGGGCACTCGAGTGCCTGGGGAGTGATTACTGGCTGTCAGAGTAGGTATTCGGCGACATGACAGGGAGCAGGTGGTAGGCATGGGCGCTGCCTTGGAGCTCGTGTCTGATACCTTTAGCTGATGGGCTTTGGGCCTTGCCAGTTCGAGTGGGCCGACAGGATGGGTCTTAGAGCAAATGATATTTGCTGTGTTATCACTTGTCCCCCCTCAACAGGTCCGATCGGGCATATATTTGCCTTTGTTGGTCCGTTCGGATGGAATTAATGCTGGAGATTCCCGATCCGAAGACGCGTACTGGCGCGCTTTTTGAATTTGGGAGGCGCTTTTTCTGAAGCGACGCGCCTGCTGAGACAACTGTTTTCCTTTAATGTTGTGAGCGTACCGAGGGTGACGCTTCGTTCTTCGCAGAGACATAATGTCCTTTGACACGTGGCGCTTTCTGAATGGCGCGTTGTTTGGCGTGTTCCAGAAGATTTTTGGCTTATAAATAGGGGACTTTACAGAGTATTTCCTCTTTATTTTCGAAATTCCTAGCGAAGCTCTGTCAAAATCTTCCTTTGATTCCCAAATTTCCGCAACTACTCTTTATTTCTTCTTCGAATTCCTTGAGCACTTTCTATCAAGTAAGTAATTTTTTCTCTTTCCTTTTTGTTTTCTTTCGGCTTTCGTCTTTCTTCTCACACCCATTTCATTTAGAAAAGAGAGTTGCGCCTTTCCTTCATTCTTTTTTGTTGAAGATGGCCTCTAGTAGCGCTGAAGCATTAGACATAAGTTTTTTGGAGTGGTATGAGAACAAACCAGCCGCCGAGCCGCATTCTCGACTAACCGTTGCGGAGGTGGCCGAAATTCCTTCCAAGTACGGCCTTCCCGATGAGATATCAGTGTTGGCCTGCCCTGATTCAATGGCGGTGACTGAAGGGCCCTTCGGCCAAGATGGCGGAGAGTGGTTCGTTTGCCACCTGTGGAGCCTGGATGCAGGCCTGAGGTTCCCGTTGGGCGCCTTTGAGATGGCGGTGCTGAGGGGGTATGGTCTCGCCCCTAACCAATTACATCCGAACCGCTGGAGATCGGTGGCGTGCTTCAAAATCCTGTGTCAAATAGAAGTGATAGCGCCGACCTTGGAGCTTTTCACTCACTTCTTCTATATTTCGGGTCGGAGCGACGGAACGGAGTATTTCTTTACAAGCCGTCCAAAGAGGAAGTTGATGTTCGTCCCCACTTCCATGAAAGGGTACAGAGAACGGTATTTCTTGGTGGGGAGGAAAGGCGGGTTTGGGGTACGCCTAACCCGATCGGCTAGGGTCGAGACTCTGAAGGACCTTACCGCCGGTGAAGAGTTCTATGAGAACGACATAAAAAAGTTGATGGCCGCCGTCAGCAGGAATGAAGGGCCTTACGAATCCAAATTCCTTTTGAGTACCCTATTTGGCTCTCCCGGCTTCCAAGACGCTGAGAACCTAGTTTATTTTCTGTTGTGCAGCTGAAATGGCTGGTGGAAACGAAGCCTCCAAACAACTTGGCGATCGGATTCGTCAAAAGCGTGAGGCGGAGAAGAAGGCCCAGGAGCAAAGGAAAAGGAGGAAGTTGGTCCTTGCTTCCGAAGTTCGAGCCTCTAAGGAGGCAGTTGGTACCTCCACCACGACTCCGGCCATCGCTGCCGTTCCGATCTCATCAGCACCACCTGCTGCCACTACTGCGCCTGCTTCTACTGCTGTTCGGCAACCGACTGGACCTCGGGCCGAGGCGTCTCTTCCACCGCTGCGCCGTCGGCGCCACCTTCTTCGGGATGAGTCGGATGAGGATGAAAGACCGATCGGTGCTACTATCCGAGAGGTAGAAGAGGCGGCCAAGAAGAGGGCTGAGGAGGCTGCCCAGAGGAAGGTCGAGGAAGCAGCCAAGAGGAGGGTTGCTGAGCTGGTAGCCGAATCGGACGCTCGGGTTGCCGCAAGAGGCAAAGCTGTGCAACTTGGTGAGTCTCCAAGGTGCCCGTCCGATCGGCGGATTGTTCCTATGAAGGACATCCTGAGAGACAATTTTGGCGACGAATGGTCAGTGGGCCAAGTGGCTAACTTCATCTGTCGGGGTCTTCTCCGGGATGAAGATCATCGGGACGCCGGCGACGTCAGCCAGCTCAACAGAGAAGTCCAGGCTATCAGTCAGCAGTTGATAGATGTGAGTATTTGCCGTTTTGTTTTTGGTGCTTGTTTGCACCTTTGTGTCTGAGCCTTTTGGTATTGATTCTGTGTAGGCTGCCAGGAGGGCACAACGGCTGCACATGATGGCCGGTCTGTGGAGAGGGAGGGCCGAGTCAGGCGCCGTGGCCAAGGCGGAGGCAAACACACGTTGTGAAGTAGCCAAGAAAGAGGCTTCCGACCTTAGAGCCGAGGTGGCCAAGCTGGAGGAGCGGTATGCAGCTTCCCAGTCAGAGACGGTGGCCCTGAGAAAGGAGGCCCACCAGAGTGCTCAGGAGCTGAAAGCTCGGCAGGGCGAGGCCGACAGGCTGAAGGGTGAAGTTGCCCGCTTATCTGCAGAGGGTGCACAGCTGAGGCGGTTCGAGGCGGATGCAAGCCGACTGGATGCCGAGTGCAGAGAGTTGGCCGCTGAGAACGCCAGGTTGAAGACAGAGGGTGAGCAGCTTCGCCAAGAAGTGGAATCTTTGAAGACGTCGGAAGGGGAGAGGGAGGCTTCTTTCACAAAGATTCTCGAAGTGGAGCTTGCCACTCAAAAGGAGCGCCTGATCGATGAATTAGCAGACGCTCAGGTGGAGCTGTTGTCTCGGCTGGTTCATGAAGCTGGGCGACGCTTCCCCGGGGTAGATCTGACTTGGATGGACGACCCGGCATCACTGCCTGCTCCTCCAAACGATGATGACGACGAAGGGGCTCCCGAGGGGGAGATCACCGAGAGAATTCCTGAAGAAGGCCTTTCAATTCCAGAGACTATTCAAGAGGTTCCCTCTGAAGTGGAGCCTAATGGAGGTTCCTCCTGCGCCAGAAGCCGAGCCAGTGGCACCTTCTCCCATCGGGCCTGTCTCTGAAGGGGGGACAACATCTGTTCCTTCAGCTGCCGACCCTTCTCAAGCCGCCATCGATCCAGTCATTGAAGAAGTCGCTGGTCCTCCTGGCGAAGTGGAGATTGTAGATATAGAGAGTTAGCATAGGAGCTTAGATTAGCTTTGCTTTTTCTCTTGTTTTCTTTCTTTGCAAGAATTCTTTACAAACTGTAAAGTGAATACATTTTGTATAAAAATTGCATATTTCTGCAAATAAATGTATACATAAGTTTGTACTAAAATCTGCAATATGATCGAGCTAATTAAAACTCGTAACTAAAATTTGTATTAAATTTCACGAGTACTTCCTGAATTTGAGTAACCTCAAAGCTTAGTGACTGATCGGGTCAATCTGGCTTTTCAGATGGCATAAGATTTGCACCATTTTGCTAAATGATGCTCATAAAACTGCATAAGGGTTGCATAGCTGAGCTAGGTGATACTCGTAGAATCGCATAGTTTTTGCGAAATCGAGTTGAGTGATACTCGTAGGATCGCATAGTTATTGCGAAATCGAGTTGAGTGATACTCGTAGAACTGCATGAGAGTTGCATAGCCGAGAGTACTCGTAAAGTTGCGTAAAAATTGCATAACCGAGCGAGAGAGGTTAGATCCCCTATAATACAGATAATATTTGGGGAGGTAAGATCCTCCTTCGCAAAGAATTTGCTTATTTAACTTGGGATGGGCATCAAGCCTAGCGTAGAACATTATATCATGTGTTAATTAAGCAGTCGTGAAAAAGAGAACCTTTTTATGACTAAGGCAATTGCCAGGTTCTGATACATTTCGAGATATGGTACTTCTTGAGTACCTTGACATACCAGCTTCTGGGGATATCTTACCCTCCCACAGTTCGAAGCTTGTAAGCGCTTGGGCTTAAGATTTTAGTGGCCGATCGGCCTATCTTGGAGGATGCTCGCCTACTTTGGTCGGGATAAGCGTCGATCCTGGAGGCGAGAGAGAAAAAGAGACCGATCGGGACATTCGTCGATTTTAAGAGGGGGCCGCTTGTTCGGATCGGGATGGACGTCAATTCTAGCGTTGAGGCGTCAGGACGACCGGCCTGCAAACAAACGGACAACAACTTTCGCATTTTTGGCTCGGAATGTGCTTCGAGCCTAACGCATAAGTTATATATACATTCCACATGATTTAAATAAGCATAAAGCATAATTTAAATAAGACGAGGGAAAGAACCTCATTATTAATTGGGCAGCTGCCCAGCTCTTATACATTTTTACAACAGTTTGTGGGAACAGAGTCCGCTTGGCAGTTTGGATACTGCACTTCTGGGGTCGTCTTGGGGCGTTGCCCTCTGACCAATTAGTATCCTAATCTATCCCTCCGACGTACGGCCTGCTTGGTCCTGCAGACCTTGGATTTCTTCGCTCGTCATCCGTGCCGGAGTCCTCTATACTGGCTTCCAGCTGTCTGCAGGGACTTTCCCCTCTAGCCGATCCTACAAAGTTTTTGAGGGACCCCCTTTGTATAAGCCGCTCTATTTCCTTTTGCAGCGAATAGCACTCGTCGGTCGTGTGGCCGACGTCTCGGTGGAATTCGCAGTATTTGCTCTGATCTCTCTCCGACCTATGACGATCGGATAATTTCTTGGGCCAGTGCACCCTTCGGTGCTTCTTTTTAATCCACATCAGCACCTTTGCTGGGCTGGCGTTGAGTGGAGTGAAGGCTCCGGATTCCTTTCGTCTGCCCCGGTGCCTTGAAGTCTCTGATCTGTCCGGGCTCCATCCTAGCCGCTCGGATACTGGGACCCTGCTGGATGAGCGTGCATCGGGGTACTGTAACCTGTCCATGACGCTTGTTTTTCTTCTCCTGCTCGCCCTTAGGGCATCATCCAGCTGAATGTACTGCCTGGCCCTTTCCATGAGATCGGCAAAACTGACCGGGGGTCTGGTGGTGAGTGATTCAAACAAGGGGCGATCAATGATGCCTCCAGCTAAAGCGGTTGTCGCCATTTCCACGCTTACATTCCTCACCTCGGACATGGTGGCTTGGAATCTGTCGATGTCGTCTCTGAGACTTTCATCGACTCTCTGATAGAGATTACACAAGTCACTCACCGACTTCGGGGCTTTCGCCTGCACGACGAAGCGCGTGGTGAACAGTTCCTTAAGCTGCCCGAAGGAAGTGATCGATTCCTGTGGCAGATCGTGGAACCAATTGAGGGCGTCTCCTCCCAAAGTGGTGGGGAAGACTCGACAGGCGATCCGCTCGTCATAGGTGTAAACCTGCACCTTAGTCAAATATTCAGACAAGTGAGTAGCGGGATCGGTTTTACCTGTGTATTTGTCCATCACGATGTTCCTCCACCTGGGAGGTAGCTCCGAGTCAGTGATCTCTTTACAGAAGGGAGAAGCAGTGTTCCCACATGTGTTCCCCTCAAAGGCGCCTTTCTCTGGCACGAGGAAGCCAAGCCGCTGGAGCTTCTGCTTGAGCCACTGGTCTCCTTTGCTCAAAGTCGTGGCTGTAGAGTCACCTTGGCGCCCTTTGGCGCGGCTGCGATTCGGGGTGCACATATATGACAAGTCATTTCCTATGGAGGGAGTGACTGACCTATTGTTGTAAGGGGGACATCTGCTGGCGGACGCCTTTTGCTTACCCTTCCAGTGCCTTCCCGGAGTCCCAGTTGTAGTCCTTGGATAATCTTGAGCTCGTGGCTCATCTATGATTATCCCTTTGTTTCTTCTCTCTCTGAAGTCTTCGCTCAAGAGGGGTCGCTCTTGATCTCTTTCAGAGGTGGCGAGCATCTTGCCCTTTTTTATAGTCTGGGCGATGTTTTTGGCAAAGTCAGCCAGGAGGGAGCGCATGTCTCTCGCAGTGACTGGAGTGTCTTCAGGTTGCCTTAACAGGGCATCGTCGAAGTCGGGGAGGAGGTTGGTCCTAATTGGAGACCTAACTGGACTCCTCCGTGAAGTGCTTGACCTGGCACGGGTATTAGTCTCCCGATCAACGTCCATGGGGGTTGAGTTCTCGTTGGATCGTGAGTTCGTCATGCCTCTCAACGAAAGCACCAAATGATAAATCCGAAAACGTCTTTATCTGTAGGAGAGAGGTCGATCCGATCGGATGAGATAACCCTGCAATAAGAAGAGCCCGGTCGGACCAGGCGTGAGCACTCCGAAGCTTAAGTTAGTAGCTTAGAGAGATAATGTGCTTTAGAGAGATAATGTTGTGAATTCAATACCTGGTGCCATCGTTGGCTGGACTATTTAAATGAGATAGTTGAGGGGCACTCGAGTGCCTGAGGAGTGATTACTGGCGCAGGTGGTAGGCATGGGCGCTGCCTTGGAGCTCGTGTCTGATACCTTTAGCTGATGGGCTTTGGGCCTTGCCAGTTCGAGTGGGCCGACAGGATGGGCCTTAGAGCAAATGATATTTGCTGTGTTATCAATAAATAACAAAAATTTAAGCATTTTTAAATGACTGAATCTTTTTCTTAATTTTATTATGTTTTTTATATTAGTCAAGATATTTACTTGGCCGTCGGAATATTCATAAATCTCTACAGGTACTTTATTCTTTTTTTTGCAGACAATATGATCATTGGTGCGGTGAGCGTGAAATATTTTTATTAGCTCAAATCAACTTTGGGTTCGTGTTTTTTGTTCTAAATATAAGTTCCAGCATACTTTCAGTTCTTGTCCTATTGTGCCCCGTTCTAGTTCCTCTCTTTGGCGCGGTGTCTGTTCTTGTTGGAGTAATATTACTCCTTTTGCTTGTTGGTCTATTGGCAATGATCATGTTGCTGAGGATGACTGTTTTTTGGAGTCTGCCGTCTTCTGGTGACTTTGCTATCAGGTCTGTTTATCTTTCTTTGAATAATTTGCACGCTATGGATAACGACAAAATATCTGTTGTTCTTCTATGTGCCATTGTTGTTTAAATATTGAGGAATATAGCTTTCACCTCTTGCGTGAATGTGCTCCTGCTGTCCAATTTTGGTCGATGCTCTTGAGTCAATGCTAATTTGGATGCTTTCATGGAGGAAATTGATTTGAAGACTTGGGTTTTTAATGATCTCAATTCAAAGGATTTGTTTATTCATGGCTTGGCTTGGCCTACTCTTTTTGCTTTTAGGTGCTGGTATTTGTGGAAAAATAGAAATCGTGTTCCACAATCGTTTGGAAGTCTTGGATTCTTGGCATTTGGATGGCTTCAGTTTCTTCGTTGTTGGATACGAAAATGGAGATTGGACATCTCAATGTCGGTCTAATTACAATCTTTATAATCTAGTGGTTCAGCCGTAAATCAAATTGAAACTTTTTGTAAGTTTAAAAATTAATTGTCATCCGAGCAGTTCAGATTTATCGCTCAAATTAGGTACTCTGGCCATCGGAGTACAATTATTTCAAAGCTCACTCAGGCATTTTTGCCATTAGAGCATTTGTTTTATTTATTTACTCACTCGGCAGTTTCGTCACGAGCACTTGGTTTAAATTCAATCGCTCAATTCGGCAGTATTGCCATTCGAGCATCAAGTTCAGTGATTTTCGCCGATTTTCGCTCAAAAATCTCACTTCAAATACTGCTGACATAAATGTCGCACACTGTATGAGGGACTTATGATAACAAAGGTAAGTCAATTTAATTTAGAACTCTACCGGGAGTTAATCGCAAATTAGGAATTTATGAATCATATCCTATTTAAGATCTGATTTTTATTCCAATACTGATTCTCTACCCTATAAATAGCAGGAATTCAAGTATTTTCCAAGAACTGAATCTTTTTTTCAATTTTATTATGCTTTTTATATTAGTCAAAATATTGATTTGACCGTCGGAGTATTTATAAATCTGCACAGGTCATTCATTCTTTTTTTGCAGGTAACATATTACAAAAATTTTCTCGACAATATTATCACACATGGTTAGATCAAATAGAAGCGTAGTATTCAACAGTTTAGATGTGTGCGTATTATATCCAGACACACTGAATTCGAACTCATATAAATGATTATATAAGAAGTCAATAAACTAAAAAAAGATATTAAAACAAGTAAACTGCAAATTCAAGAATTTGTTGATCTCCTTCTTACATGTAATTTTGATTGCAATCTTTTGATCTCAAAAGTGATTAATGAGGTGGTAAGATTATAGGCAAGGCGTAATGTCTGTATTAGGATACCATTTTTTATTTTTTTAATCAAATCTAGATTAATGAGTTTAAATTCTAACCTCTTCTATTGGGTACAAACTAAAAAAAAAATCACTATTAGATTTAAGGTCCCTTACATGGAAATTAAATAAGCCTAATTGTTAGATAATTGCCTTTGCTCCAAAATGGTTTCATCTAACATAGATTGTTCTTGAAAGATTAGAAATCAATCAGATCATTGAAATCATGAATTTTTAGGGCTTATTTTGAATGTGGATATGTTGAAAGGAATGGCAACTTGTTATGCTTTCACTTTCGCTTACAATTTGCTATACTTCTTATGTACTATCACCATCCCCTTATGAGGAGTGCTCAGTTTGGCCTTTGTTTGTCAACTTGATTAATGACAGTTAAGTACTAAATTTGATAACAGATAGCTCGGATTTAATGTTATACATATTTGTCAGTTAAAAAAATGAATAGCTCGGATTATTATTGAAATGTTACGGTCTTTACACTTTCATAATGGTTTTATTATGAAATCAATTACTAATTTTAATAATAAGCATTCAAGCAGACTTCTCTATAGTTCAGTAATACTCAAATCAAATATAATTTTTCTATATTTAACACCACACCTATTTCTCTTCAAATTCTGATTTGGCCGTCATAGTATTCTTCACTGAAACCTTCACCTGATTATTTACTTTTCAGGCTACATGTCTTCTTATTATAAATCAACCTATGGATATTTAACTTCAAGAAGGATCAAAGCTAGTAATTCGGAACACTGAGTTGTTATCATGTTTTATTGTTAAACTATCGTTTTATATGTGATTTGGCTTTAAGTTGATTGTTTTTATTTCTCTAAATGATTATTGGAGTTTTCAAATTGGCTTTCCCTATATAATTTTGGTTTGAACTCTCCCTTATTTTTTTTTTTCCCTCACTGTTAATGCAGGTTTTGCTAGGCCAAAGCTTCTTCATTATACATTGGATTGAATTTGATGGTATTCAGCAACTTACTGGATTTTTATATTTACAACTTGTGAATCACCTAAAATTCTTATTGTTAGGTTAATGTTTGAGGATTAATAGGTTTACGAATGTATTTTTACATCCTTTACATAATATTTACAAAATTTTTGTAAATAATATATATATATATATATATATATATATGTATATGTATAGCACTTTAATCCGGTTAAACTATCCCAATTGTTGTCCGTTGGATATCCGTTGCGCATTGATATGGTTGGTCTGTAAATAAAAGCCACAATTCACCAGTCATATCCACTTTCTTGGCCACATGCATCTTCGCGGTTCATTCTCAAAATCCTTCGCGCGTAATTTCAGAGCACCATCTATTCCGAAACCCACAATAAACCCTCAACAGGTAGAACCCAATTCAACATTTCTTCAACTCTGCAATATATATACAACTTTCCTTTTTTTTAAAAAAAAGAAAAAAAGAAAAAGAAACTGAAATTCCTTTTTTTTTCCTCAGTGTTTCAGTAGGAATTTAAGTGTTCCCAGATTAGCTTGTTATGCATTCGACGGAACCCATGATCAGGAAAATGAAGGGAATTTAAGAGGAATTGAGTTTCTGCATTTGATGGATGAGCGTGGAATTCGTGCAAATTCTCAAACATATTTATGGCTTCTGGACTTGTGCTTGAATTATGGGAATTTGATAGATTGCAAAAAGCTTCACGGCAAGATTCTGAAGGTGGGTTTTGTTAGAAAAGCTGCTCTGTGCGATAAGCTTATTGATTTCTATATTGCACTTAGTGATTTGAATAGTGTAGTTAAGGTTTTTGATGATATGCCAAGTAGAAGTGTTATTATTTGGAATAAGGTATTATCAAGTTTTGTTGCGAAGAAAATGAGTAACAGAGCTATAGACCTGTTTTCGAAAATGTTAGAGGAGGATTTAGATCCAACTGAAGTTACGTATGCCATTGTCTTGAGGGCTTGTGGATGTGGGGATGTGGCTTTTCATAATGTTGAGCAGATTCATGCTAGGATTATTTGCCATGGGTTTGCAGCTAGTCCCATTTTGTGTAATCCCATGATTGATTTATATGCCAAAAATGGGTTGATACGCTCTGCTAGAAAGATTTTTGATGAACTATGCATGAAGGATAGTGTTTCTTGGGTGGCTATGATATCTGGGTTTTCACAGAATGGATATGGAGAAGAAGCTGTTCGTCTATTCTGTGAAATGCAAATGTCAGGAATATTCCCCACCCCCTATGCAATTTCAAGTGTTTTAAGTGCCAGCACCAAAATAGAGGTGTTTGATGTTGGGGAGCAGCTTCATGCGCTAGTTTTCAAGTATGGATTTCATTCGGAGGCATATGTGTGCAATGCTCTGGTCACATTGTATTCCCGCTTAGGGGACTTCATATTTGCAGAACAAGTTTTCAGAAAAATACAGTCTAAAGACGAAGTCTCATATAACTCATTAATCTCAGCACTTGCTCAGCAGGGACACAGCAATAAGGCTTTGGAATTGTTTAAGAAAATGCAGCTTGATTGCCTGAAACCAGATTGTGTTACAATTGCAAGTCTCTTAAGTGCTTGTGCAGCTATTAGTGCTCTTCCTAAGGGAGAACAGCTACATTCTTATGTAATAAAAGCAGGAATGTCTGTAGATATTATTGTTGAAGGTGCTTTGCTTGATCTTTATGTGCAATGCTCTGATATAAATACTGCTCATAAATTTTTTCTCACAACACAAACAGAAAATGTGGTTTTATGGAATGTGATGCTCGTGGCTTTTGGACAGTTGGTTAACTTGAGTGAGTCATTCTGGCTATTCCGGCAAATGCAGATTGAAGGGTTGATGCCTAATCAGTTTACCTATCCAAGCATTTTGAGAACTTGTACATCATGTGGAGCTCTTGATTTAGGATCACAAATCCATTCCCAAGTTATAAAAACTGGCTTCCAGTTTAATGTGTATGTCTGTAGTGTGCTTATAGATATGTATGCTAAGCTTGGAAAACTAGATATTGCCGAAGGAGTTCTTAGAAGACTCACTGAGAAAGATGTTGTTTCATGGACAGCTATGATTGCAGGATATACACAGCATGACTTGTTTGCTGAAGCTCTTAAACTTTTTGAAGAAATGCTAAACCAAGGGATCCAACCAGACAAAATAGGCTTTTCGAGTGCAATCAGTGCATGTGCTGGTATTCAAGCACTGAATCAAGGACGAAAAATCCATGCTCAAACATATGTCTCTGGTTATTCACAGGATCTTTCAATAAATAATGCACTTGTTAGTCTTTATGCTAGATGTGGTAGAATTCAAGAAGCATACCTGGCATTTGAAAAAATTGACGCTAAGGATAGTATAACATGGAATGGATTGATGTCTGGTTTTGCACAGAGTGGATACTGTGAGGAAGCGCTAAAGATATTTGCTCAGATGAAAAGAACTAATGTTGAAGCTAGTTATTTTACCTTTGGCTCTGCAGTTAGCGCTGCTGCCAATATGGCTAACATAAAAATAGGGAAGCAGATTCATGCCATGATTATGAAGACAGGATTTGATTCTGAAGTTGAAGTTTCTAATGCTTTAATAACATTATATGCCAAGTGTGGTTGCATTGATGATGCGGAGAAAGCATTCTTTGAGATGCCTGAGAAAAACGAAGTTTCTTGGAATGCAATGGTCACAGGCTATTCTCAACATGGGTGCGGTATCAAAGCAGTTGATCTCTTTGAGAAAATGAAACTTGTTGGTGCAATGCCTAACCGTGTGACTTTAGTGGGAGTCTTAACAGCTTGTAGCCATGTGGGTTTGGTCAATGAGGGTCTTGCCTACTTTGAGTCCATGAGCAAAGAGCATGGCTTGGTGCCTATGCCAGAACACTATGCATGCATCGTGGATCTTCTCAGTCGTGCTGGTCTTTTGAGCCAAGCAAAAAAGTTCATTGAGGAAATGCCAATTGAACCAGATGCAATGGTTTGGAGGACCCTATTGAGTGCCTGTACAGTTCATAAGAACACTGAAATTGGAGAGATTGCTGCTCGCCATTTGCTGAAATTGGAACCTGAAGATTCCGCAACTTATGTTCTTCTGTCAAATATGCATGCAGTGGCTGGGAAATGGGACTGTAGGGATCAGACGAGGCATATGATGAAAGAGAGGGGTGTGAAGAAAGAACCAGGTCGTAGCTGGATTGAGGTTAGGAACTCAGTTCATGCATTTTTTGTTGGTGATAAACTACATCCACTGGCAGATCAAATATATGCATTTTTGACTGATCTGAATAATCAGGCAGGCAAAATTGGTTATGTGCAAGCTCGAAATAGCTTGTTGAATAATGTAGAGCAGGAGCAGAAGGACCCAACTGCATATATTCACAGTGAGAAACTGGCTGTTGCATTTGGACTGCTTAGTTTGTCTGATCCAATTCCAATACGTGTTATGAAGAATCTCCGTGTCTGTAATGACTGTCACACATGGATTAAGTTTGTATCGAGGATTTCAAATAGGACAATTGTGGTACGAGATGCATACCGCTTCCATCATTTTGAAGGTGGTGTATGTTCATGTAAAGATTATTGGTAAACAAAATTGCATCCATATTATTGGAAACAAGGATTTTAGAGGGATCTAAGAGATATGGTCCTGGAGGAGTCTACACCTGCTGGTAAAATTCCTGGTACGAATTAAATAAAAAGCTAGTGTTATAGGCTAATAACTGTATTCTTCTCTTGCTTTTTTATCGCTTGTAATGACAGTATCCTTTCACTTACTTTTTTTTTTCTTTTTCTGATTATAAGATTTGATAGCTTTTTATTTTGGTCCTATTTGGATAGTTTGGGAAGGCTATTTTCTCCTTTGATGATTTTTTCTTTCTGTTGTTTTGTTGTCCACAGCCAGTTCTCTCTGAGCCGCCTGCCTTTTCATGCACTATTATAAGAGTGATGTTGGTTCCTGTAGAGATTAAAGGTAATTTGTTTTCTCTAATGTTTACAAGTCACCTCAACTTGTTTATGAAACATCAATTCATCAGTTTCTTCATTTTTGATAATCCTATCATAAATTTCTGATAGGATTTATACATTTCATTCTTTATTTGTTTTGGTAACAAGTTAACTGCTTCTGTTTGATGGGAAAATGCTTTTTTGATCCAGTTCACAGGGACATAATATTTACATTTAGGAATTTTGAACTTTGAACTTGCAGATGATGATTCCAGTAAGGCTCGACTGGGAGTTAACTGTCTCTATTGGTAGGCCTTGGCAATGTAAGCTTTGCAAATCCTTTTTCCTCTATAGTTTCATTCTGTCATCTCGTCGTATGATTAGATGTGGGAAGCTGGAAACTCCTTTGATCTTCCGTGGTTCAAAAAATGACCTCAATTCTAAAACCTTTTGGTTCTAATTATCATTTTCCCATCTAGTTTTATCTTTATAAGAAGTTCAGTCCTAAAATAAGATTTGAGTCAGTTTGCCGTTTATTATCCTACATATGAGCCAATTATACCAGGTCCTAGTCGTTATGTTAGTCTGTTTTATTCTATAGGTGTGTAGTTTTCCATTTATGCTCTGATAATTATTTAACCTTTGACTGTTGATTTCGCTACAACAGCAATGGTTGTTAACTTTTTTTCTATTGGATCCAGTTTTTCATATTCAGGCCCATCTGTGGGATGATCCTTGCGAGCCCAAATAGTTTTGAATTTTTCAGATTGACCTAGAGATAATTTATGCGGACCAGATTAAATTTGTTAGCTGGAGGGCTGAAATTATGCAACGCCAGTGCGAGGTTGCGATGACGATCTCATGATGCCTAATTGTATTAATTTAATATAAAAGCTTCCCTTGTTGCGTAAGCACTGATGCAATTCAACCGTTTGTGATACATCAATAAAGTGGACAATTAATGACAGTTTGCCAGCTTCTGGCGGACTAGCGAATTCCATTATTTTTTTTCCTGGTGCAGTAACCAAGTTGCTTTCTTTTTTTAAATGTTAAAACTATAAAGAATTGTCAAGGGGACTCTCATCCATTAATATATGGAACTCTTGACTTGGTCCAAATATGAGGATTATAAATAGGGAATAAATGAACTTGCATCTCTAACAGAGCTTTTACTTGCATTTACTCAAACTCGTCAATCTCTTATCATGTCTGGTGAAATTACCAAGGAGGTGGCATCCTCTTCCCTTCCCCTTAACGGCCGGGTAGCCATTGTAACAGGAGCTTCACGGGGCATTGGCCGTGGCATTGTCACTCATCTTCATTCCCTTGGTGCAAAAGTTGGGATCAATTATGCTTCAAGCTCAAACCAAGCTGATCAGCTCGCATCAGAGCTCAATGCATCATCTCCATCTTCTCATCCTCGAGCAGTTGCTATAAGAGCTAATATTTCAGACCCAGATCAAGTGAAGCAACTCTTTGACAGAGCTGAGCAAGAATTTGGCTCAAAAATCCATATCATAGTGAACTGTGCTGGAGTTATGGATCCAAAGTACCCGACTTTAGCCAATACAGCAGTGGAAGATTGGGATATGATTTTCAATGTCAACACGAAAGGAGCATTCTTGTCCTGCCGTGAGGCGGCTAATAGGTTGGCTCATGGCGGCGGTGGAAGAATCATCTGTATATCAACTTCTGTGGTCGGTTCAAACTTTCCTGGATATGCAGCTTATGCTGCCTCCAAGGCAGCAGTGGAGACAATGACAAAGATTCTGGCGAAGGAGCTAAAGGGTACAGGGATCACTGCTAATTGTGTGGCTCCAGGGCCAGTGGCTACAGAACTGTTTTTCGCAGGAAAAACTGAGGAGATGGTCAAGAGAATGGTTGATTCTTGCCCTTTAGAACGACTTGGGCAGCCTAAGGATATAAGTGAAGCTGTGGGATTCTTGGCTAGTGATGCAGGGGAGTGGATCAACGGCCAAGTCATTAGAGTTAATGGTGGCTTTGTTATTTAAATGCCGGCATAAGAATACATTTTCTTGTATGTTGTTCTTAAATTTGAATATCATCAGCCTGCTCATATCTGTTCAAACACATGAATATACGCACTTCTTTTTTTCTTTTTGAAAAACAGAACATTATTAAGAAGAACAAAAACTGGCATCAAACACAATAATGGTCCGACAGGAAGGAGGGTTTTCAATCCAATCAATAGGATATTTCAAAGTTGTTGTTCTTAACCAATCTGCGCACTCTAATTCCCTTAAAAAAATAAGCAGAGTTAAATAAATATATTAACTTCGTACTTTTTAATATTTAATAAAAAACTGTATATACATTATCAAATTAACAAGTCAAAAACAATCTAGTCGAAAATTGCTACACAATTTTAGAAAAGGAATTCCAAAATTTAGGAAGTCAAAATGTAATCTTCATCGAATCTCTATATTGGTATAAGCTTTTTTAATATTAATTTAAATTTATATTTGAATTTCCAAAAATATATGTTTTAGAATGTTACGCATTTAAAACAATTCTAGATAAAATAGAGACAGTATCATTCTATTTTATCCTTTTAACGATATATTTTGATTAACTCCACTGCTGTGAGTAATTTCACAAGGAAAATCCCAAGTTTGATTTCTTTAGAAATTGAGTTACCAAATTGGAAAATATCCATCATTAATCATTTATAGTTTAATGAATTAAAAGAAAAATTATCCACCTCTCGTACTAGAATTCGGAACATATCCTCCAACTCCGCCAATGGCCACATCAACAGCCACTGCACCCACCCCATGTTCTCTCCCACTCCTAGATCGAGTAGCCATTGTCACTGGCTCTTCCCGTGGAATAGGTAAAGCAATAGCCCTCCAGTTGGCTTCATTGGGCGCAAAACTTCTCATCAATTACACTTCCAATAGAGAGCAGGCTGATCTTGTGACCGAAGAGATCAATGCCTCAGCAAATCATTCACTTCGTGCCATTTCTGTGCAAGGGGATGTCTCCGATCCTGCTCATGTCAAGTCTCTCTTCGATGAGGCTGAGAGAGTTTTCGGGTCTCAAGTTTATGTCTTGGTGAACTGTGCTGGAGTTTTGGATCCTAAGTATCCCCCCATTGCTAATTCTTCTTTGGAGGATTTTGACCGTACTTTCAGGTAATCATATCAATTAGCCTACTGAATTTTTTTCTCTTTTTCTGTTCCCAATTGGGTTTGCTTGATTGATGAATATGCGTTTGTTCTTTTGTATGCAATCTATTGGGTTGTGATTGGTTAGAAATTAATAGAAACTGGTAAGTGAAAGTTCCATTTTTTTTTCTTTTTTGCTTAGAATTAAATGGTCATTTCATTGTGAAATTGTTTTGGAGAACCAAACACTTAAAAGAAAGTTGATTGATTAGTGATTTTACAATTTTATGCGTTCTAATTACTGAATGAAACCAAGTTCTTTCTCAGTTCATATGTATCCACAAATTGCTGGACCTAGTTTTGGACATAGGATAATGGGATTGGGAAAGGCTTAAAAGAATTACAATTTCATAAAGCTTTGTTTTTCTTGATTTTGTTTGTTTCAACTGAGCAGTTTGCCTTTCTAATCCATATTTAGAATTTAAAGCTGTACAACTTTTGCGTTATCTTACCCTAGGAAAATCAATTAAAATCAGATTTTCACATAGATGCTTCAAAATAATTGTCCCTCCTTAATGTAATTTACTTGTGAATTTTGGTCAAGCTCTGGACAGTTTGATCATGAAGGAAAGGAAAACTTGTGAGTGGTGAGATGTAGGAACAGAAAAGTTGTTGAATGTGGTGAATATAAAAGAGTTGATTTTGAAACATTTGTAACATTGTAATGCATTTGATGCCTATCAAAGTAATATATAAATCTACTTATGTTTGTCATGATAATGTGACTTGATTTTAATCTAATAATGCCCTTATCTTCAGTGTCAACACTAGAGGTGCATTCTTGTGCTGCAAAGAGGGAGCAAATCGGCTGAAACGTGGTGGTGGAGGTCGAATAATATTGTTATCATCATCTATGGTTGGTGGACTGAAGCCAGGATACGGAGTGTATGCAGCTTCAAAGGCAGCAGTAGAGACAATGGTAAAGATACTCGCTAAGGAACTGAAGGGAACTGGGATTACTGCAAATTGTGTGGCACCAGGTCCTATCGCAACAGAGATGTATTTTGCTGGAAAGTCTGAGGAGCTAATTCAGAAGAACATTGCTGACTGCCCGCTAGGCCGGCTTGGTGAGACAAAGGATGTTGCACCTGTTGTTGGATTCTTGGCTACTGATGCTAGTGAATGGATCAATGGACAGGTTATTCGTGTCAATGGCGGCTATGTTTAGGATTTGCAGATGCAGCTGACTCATTGCTGGAGTAGTTTGGAGAATCGATATTTTTGGTATCAATTTGGTTTGTACTCGCAATGTGTTAGCAGCTTCAATGGAGAGAAAGCATCCATTAGTTAGTTTTCATGAGGCATATGAATAGAACGACAAAGATATGGTTTGATGTTCGGAATTGCTTGAAAAAAAAAGTAACCATGTATGCTATCTAAATTGCAAATGATATAAATGCGGTAGATCACTTTTCGGAGGCAGCCCACCTTCTTGTATTCACTAAAGAATAAGAGCCATGCCTTACAATTCCCATAACCATTTTCTGATTATTTTTTTATAGCAATCTCTGGTCTACCGAACTCCAAGTTACTTGAAAACACAAAACTTTTGGTGGATTTCTGGTGAAAGCACTTTTAACTCTTAAGTCAATATAGAGAGAGAGGGATTTTAGAGAGAGGTTAGAGCTCATATAAAGTTTATTTGAGAGGTTTTTATTTCTTTATATAGTGTTTTTCTGATCTATTGTAACAGTTTAGTAAATGAGTATAATTGCAACAGATGAGCTCTCTGATCACACCAGAAATGGGCTAATTTTTTATATATATCTTCTGATATATGGATCAAACTTAATAGTGAAATATTTCAATATAAATGTAATATATTTTTCTGGTTAAAAATCAAAATTTGATTAATGTTTATCACAAACCATCCTTTATTCAAATATTTCATTTACAAATAAATAAATAAAAAACTCAATGCAAAACTTTTTAATAGAAAAAATGAAAAAGAAGGAAGAAAAAAGGGGAAAAAAAAATCACAGTAGTGCTGTTAAAATAGGCAATAACCACTTTACCAAAAAAAAAAAATAGGCAATAACCAGTATATGCTTCAATGGATATTCTTACCTATCGACTTCTGTTTCCTCGCCTCAACCATTAAGTTCTCTTGAACTCTAAGAAAAATTATAATCTCTCTTCCACCGGGTTTTGTCTCACAGTTGTAGTCGCCATGAAAAATCGAGGAGAACATGTTCTTGACGCCATAAAACCGGGATGTTATTCGTTTTCCACGTTCATCCACCAAATGTTCGTCTAAATTTCTAAGAGAACATGGGCAAGAAAAGAGGCAGTAAAAAGCCAGAAAATGTGCCATATTTGTCTCACAGTTCAATCTCATTAAGGCAAGAAGTAACCGGCAAAATACAAACCAAAGGGGTTGCCCGTAATCCAAAATCTTTCTTGAAATTCGAGCACTTGCAAAAGCTAGCAGTATGGGCCAGTGGAGAAGCTTCAATCCCGTCTCTTGCTGCATTTTTTGGGCGCCAATTCGCCGCTGCTGGTGAAGTTCTTGGAGTCCCGCCTGACCCTTCTGTATTTTCTTGCCAGAGGTTCGCGCTGAAATTTCTGTGTATATCTCTCTCTATTGTTGGTTTTGACAATTTGTGATAAGCTGGGACTTCACTTGCTCTAGAGTAATTTACTTCAGTTATTTTCAGTGTATGGTAAATCTAGACCAGTTTAGGTAATGTTCTGCTTCTCCTTTTTACTTTGGAGAGAAGGAATTGCCTTTTTGTTTCAGTAGCCAATGCTAGCGCTGCCTAGCTTTGAAATATTAGCAGTGTGGAGTTTTTGGGTTTAGGGTGAAACATGTGTCTGGATTAAATTTAATTGAATAATGAATACTACTTGAATTTTATGAGTTGATGGTTGATTCAGTATTGTGTTTTTGTTGGTTTGTGTATCAAGTTTAGAATTTGAGCCCAAGCTCTTATGTTTTCCTGAAAATGCCTCTTCTTTGGATGCATTGCAATACTTAGCTTGAATTATGGATCCCTGTTTTGCAGATGCGAGACAATTCTCCAGCCAGGTTTCAACTGCACAGTGCGAATTGAGAAGACTTCTGCCAGGGCAAGGCATAGACGCAAGAAGCCTAGTAATTCACTGCAGAATAATGTGGTATATAAGTGCCCTTTCTGTTCACATAGGAATCTAAAGAGAGGAACTTCAAAAGGCCATATGAAAGAAATATGCCCTTCTAAGGACAAGCAAAAGCCATCTACCAAGTCAAACCCTTCAAATTCCATGGCTCTGAAGTCTCCAGGGTTGGAGAATGTAATAGGAAGCCAGGACAAGAGGAATAAGATGGATGAAATTGTTTTGCCCTCCGTCTCCGAGGAAACTTCCATAACAGACAGTCTGGGAACTCCATCATTAAAAACTGGTACTACTTTACTAGATGCAAAGAGGAGAAAAAGAAACAGATCAGGTTCTAAAAAATCAGAGGAATCGGAAAGCAGTAATGCTGAGGAAAGAACTGTTGGTGCGTCTAGTAAAAAAAGAAAATCCTGGATGAGCCTGAAGGAAATTGCTAAGAGTAATGAGCATGATAGCACTCGAAATGTGACCAATTTGACAATTCCATTTTTGATATAAGTAAGCCAATTATTATCCTGCTTGTATAAGATTAGGTGACAATTTTGGAGACAGAATAGATCATAAAATTGCAGTTTGAAGCCTTGACAATGGAGAAGGGGCTGATTAACGTCACTATGGTTTGTTTCTTTTTGTTACATGTTTACTGGTGAAATCTCAGTTGCTCTTCAAATGAACAGAATTATAAATTTCTACTTTTCCTTTCTGGGAATTAGCTATGGCATTCTGACATTGCATTGTATTATAAATTTTTTTTGATTAACTCATGGTTGCTGGGGTTATGCCCATTTTGTTTCTGTATGATTATTAAATTGTTTTGAAGATAATAAACTAACATATTAAATTGAAATTCTGATGCTAGTTAAGAAATGTCCATTTTTATTTTTAATGAAATTCTTTTTTAAAAGATTAAAAATTAAAATCATAAAATTTGTTTTATAATTCGGTCCCTCCATAATCCACTTGAATTTTGATGCATCCATCTCATACAATCGGTCATAGATCATGATGCACACATATATTTTCCTAATCTAATTTGTGAATCACCGAATAGTCGCATATTGTATTTTAGTTCCATTTATTCAATTACATTACTGCGGTTTCTTTATGGAAAAAATTTGTATTAAAATGGTTCTTAAGTTAAGTCTATAGTAAGAAAATGCCACCACAATAAATTTTAGAATAAAAATATTCCTTATCCTAATAAAAAAGTATTAAAATATATCTAAATCAAATTTTAGTTAATTTCGAATTAACCGCACAGATATGACATTAATAAGTGATATTATTATCATGTGTATTTTTAATCCAAAATAAAATTAGAGATATTTTAGCACTATAAAGAAAAACGTTTGGAGTATTTTAGTATCATAAAAAAAAAAATAATAGAGATATTTTAGCATCATGGGCAAAGGGCATTTTTAAAAAATGCATCATATTTAAAGGATAATAATATGTCAACCCTGTTGTAGCACATGGTAAGCTAACAACTGGCAACCTGGTGGGGTATCACTGAGCACATGGCAGCCGTTGGCAGCCACATGGTCAAGTATGGCTAGGGGACATGGGCTTCAGTACCCATTCTACCCAGCGTTTCGGTCCATTCAAAGTTCGAACTTGTAGCCCCATAATGAACACACATTTACATAGCTTACATCTTTCCCCCAAGAAAGACATGAATTTTTAGAAACTGCAGTTTATATTAAAGCCTAGCCCAACATACATTACAAGAAAAATAAGTAGGCAAATCATGCAGTTCAAGGATAATTTGACTGATGCACACAATAAGAAAGGGCAAGATCATTGAAAACACTAGCTAATTATGCTCTGGATTTTCTAAAATATTCATTCATTCCAGGACTTCAAGTGATAATTTATTCATGTGAAATCAATCATCCGTCTCCAACAACAGTTGGGGAAAGGAGTCGAAAAGAGAAACAACAGGGCTTACATCCTAAAATTCAGTACAGAAAAGATTCAATTATTAATTTGCCACAAGAATCTTATTTTCACCTCAGCAAAGTAGTTCCTCTAAAACACGATCTACAGATTGCCCCCCATTTTCCATTGTACAACTCCAAAAGCTTCTCAGCTGGTGTTACACCTGCCATGTGTATAGTAATAACCATCAAGACCACCGTAAATCATAAGCAAAGACAAAATGAAAAAGGCAGCAGACACTCACAAATATTACAGTGTCCAAAAGATGTTTTAGCCAAAGAAGCCTACTCCATCGTTATTGGAGATAACAAAGAGAACAGAGTGTTCTCGAATAACTTGATGGAGAGGACTGATACAACATTGATGTTGATAACATCATCATATTTTGTGTTGAAGGAATTGGCAACGGAGTATAGTATTTTAGTCTGTGTTCTTGTGCTAATTGAGCTTTTCTATGGTTTCCTAATATTTGATTCATATTCTAGTCTGTATTGTTGATTCATCGTCTATGGAGGATCAGATACAGGGTTTATTCTTAGAAGGGAATGACAACAGAACATCACCATACTTTACATGGATCTTTTGTTTGCTCTCTCCTTGAATAAAGCATAGATGATATACTTCGATTCCTTGAAAATATTGCTGTCTAAAATTTCTGTCCTGAATGTAGTATCAGCTTGCGTAATAGCATCTAAAGTTTAAATAATTTTCTAGCAGTAACAGTTGCTACCATTGCAAAGCTTCTTCGGCTGTTATTTGATCATGCTTGTTCTGCTCAAACATTTATAGGTGCAAGCACATGGATCTGATGCAATGGTCAATGAGGAAAATGGCGTTGAGTGCCGTTTCAGGTAATTTTTTTTTTTGGAAGTGGTAGTTTTGAAGTTAAATCATGTAAGTTTTGCTTAAGAAATCAATATTGTTTCCTAAGAACCAATAATTTTTTTTTTTACCACAAGTTTAAATTTTTTAATTGAAATGTTAAATATTATCAAAATATAGAGAATTGCTACTTAATATATGCGTATGCATTGTCGAACTGGGTGAGAGCATATGATTTAATAGCCTATATGTGTACACATGCACGATTTATCCCGCACTTAATAAATTAAATATGTATTCCTATTAATAAATATTTACCGTAATTTTTTTTTATAATCATATTGTATTAAAAATATATTGATCCAATTAATTTATGTAAAAAGGAACAAAACACTACCTCCTCAATACATATATTATATATTCAAAGTTTGAACACAAAATCTCTAACTAAGAAAAAAAAAATAGAAAATTAGTACAAGTCTATTTCTTATGACAAATTCAGAGAGATTTTCATGATATATCTCTTGTATTTACTATAACTGAGTTGAATTCAAAATTATTATTATAAATAAATTTTCAAAATTAAATAATGGCCTATCTTAAATTTATTTTGGGAGCCTCAATCAATAGGCAAAATAATGTGGGGACCCAGTAGTAAGTCAAAATGAAAGTGGATTTATGGCCCATTGGGCCCTTGTACATTGCAAAATGTAAATTCATTTTTTTTCCTTTTTCATAAGTCTTATCACTTTCAATGTACAAATTTGAGGGATTTTTTTTAATTTGGGGTAAAATTTAAAAATATTTGACGAAATGGTGCTACAGTAAATAAAATTGGAGAATTGGGGTATTGAAAATTGACAAAGCAGTGTGCCGATTTTCATCAGACGTGGGCCAGTCATTATGGGTGGCTGGGGTGCCAGAAATCGGCACAGTACAGTGCCGGTTTCTGGCACTGAAAAGACAAGTATCAGTGCCAGAAATCGGCACTGTGCTGTGCCGGTTTCTGGCACTGAAAAGCCGACTGCAGCTTCTTCACGTGAAGCTGCAGCTCTCATGGGCATTTCATCGAACGGGTTGTTTACGGCGCACAAAGACTGTAACATTCAGCGAGAGAGCTGCAATTGCGAAAAGGAAACAACGGTAAATAGAAAATCTGATTCGGTGGAGATAGAAGTAACCACCGTACAAAACCATGTAAATTTGAAGATAGAATGTGAAAGAAGCCCAGGGCAATTGCTGAGAGCTATAGTTGCATTGGAGGATCTTAGGCTTACAATTTTACACCTTAACATTATTTCGTCTGAAACTACAGTTCTTTACTCATTCAATCTCAAGGTACCGTAGTTGGTGTTGGTCAACTAGTTTGACTTGGCTTCAAATTTCCGAAACCCTAATGTCATAATTTTGATTTGAATTTTTTATGTAGATAGAGGATGATTGTAAGTTGGGATCAGCGGATGAGATAGCGTCGACGGTGCAACAAATATTCAACATTATCAACGGCAGCTGATCGGCGGACAATAGCAGGCAAGATAAACAGTAGCTGACTCTATAATGCACACTGGTCAATGCCCTTAATTTAAGGGCATGTGAATATGGAAAGAAAGGAAAAAAAAGGTGTGTGCGCGTGTGGGTGGGGGCGGGGTGGGGGAGGAAGCTGGAACTGGGCTTTTGAGGATAGTGGAGAGGGACACAAGCAAAGAGTAGCAGATGATTTTAATTGATTTATTTTTGTTTTGGTAATTGAGAGATTGGAAAAGCTGCTGTGCACTTTTGTAAGTAAAATGAATAAATTGAAAGAGAGAAAGAAAGAATGAAAGTGGAGATAGAACAATAAAAATGTATGAGGAGGGGAAGGTTAAATGAAGTATGTACCGGGGAAAATGAAACATAATGAATTTTAAGAATTTAAATTTTCACCACTGCAGTTTCAGGTGAAGAAGTTGCAGTGGCCAGAAACCGGCACAGTACAGTGCCGGTTTCTAGCACCCATTGTGGCTGGCCCACGTCTGATGAAAATCGGCACACAGTTGTGCCGGTTTTTAACACCCCAATTCTCTAATTTTGTTTTATTTAGCACCATTTTGTCAAATATTTTTAAATTTTACCCCAAATTAAAAAAAAAAACCCCAAATTTGAGCTAATTAAAGGTCATTATTAGTAATTGTGATTAAATTTGGATTGTATTTAGGGGCGAGCATGGTCGGTTAACTGGTCCATGAGCCCCAGTCCATTAACCAGTTCATTAATATCTATTTTTTGAAATTCCAGTTCATTAACCAGTCCATTACTATCGGTTAACCAGTCCATCGGTTTCGGATTTTCGGAGCGGTTACCCAATATTTTTCGGTTAACCAATATAATTATAAATATATTCATAAATAAAATTAAAATGTTAAAGATACGTAAAAATTAAAAATTTTTCACTATAATATAACATTATTGTTGTTAAAATAAAAATATTTGGTGGATATAAGCAAATTTATTTTTAAAAATTAATATTTAATAAGTAAATATATTAACCGGTCCATAATCACTTTTAATTAGATAAATTGTTATACTTACTAATAGCTAATTAAAAAAACTTAAAAATTTTAAAATAATTAGTATAATAAATTATTAAAAAATTAATAAATTAACTAAAAATTTGGTTTCGGTTCGGTTAACCACTCACGTGAGTCAAAAACCATTAACCAGTTCATTAATATCGGTTTTTTCAAAACACTAATCATTAACCAGTCCATTACAATCGGTTAATCAGTCTATCGGTTCGGTTTCGAATTTTTTTTTTCAGTTAACCGAGTTCATCAGTTTTTTTACTCACCCCTAGTTGTATTTGATACCGTAATTAAATTTTAATTATATTTATTGAAATGTTTTATTTATATTTATATTTATTATATTTTAATTATATTTGTATTTGTTATTGTTTATATTTATTTTGCAAATTTTCAAAAATATTGAATTATCCGAATTACCGAATTGTATTGTATTATTTTGTACCGAAAAATCGAACCGAACTGTATCGAATTTTATAAGAATCATACCAAACTGTCCCGAATTTTATAAGAACCGAACTGTACCAAAATTTATAATACCCAAAATTTCAATACAATACAAAAATTTGTAAATTTGTAAATTGTATTGAACCGTTACATCACTATATAGATGTGTGCCATATGATATGTAATTTCTTAATTCCATTTTAGTCATATAAAAAGAAATGTGAGTTAGATCCAAAAATAATTGGTTTGCTTACCTCGATATATATATATATATATATATATATATATATATATTAAGATGCATTTGGACCAGGAAAAGAAAAAAAGGCCTAAATGTAGTGGCTCTAGTATTTTTATGTCAACATTTTTCTCTTCCACTTGCTAACAAAAAAAAATGGGTGAGAATATGTTCATGAAATTGACTCTTCAACAAAGTTTTGGAGAAATAATTAGGAAGGACATACAAATATTGCAACATAATAATAATAATAATAATAATAATAACAATAAAAGTGGGAATTTAAGAACATAAGTACCCCTTTATATTATGTTTAGTACTTACCAATTGGAACTATTTTTGGAATGATAACATGAAATGGATGGTTTTGGTATAAAGATAGGGCTTTTATACTAATTAAAACTTAACCACACATCCTAGAACATTGGGATCTAATTCAACTTATTATATCCATACTCCATAGTATCATTTCTTTTTCTCAACTATTAAATAACTGAAATTTACTGACTTAACTAATTTAAATTCACTCTGAATTGAACTAAAATACTTATATGCATAATAATATGAATTTTCTTTTCTGAATTAATTTTAGAATTATATCACATTAATTTATATTTGTTAATGGGAATATAGAGTAGTCATTTTTATTTGGAGAGAATCTACTTTCCGCTAAAAGGACTGTCCAGGCATACACATATTATTAATTATTATTTTCTAGAATTTTAGAACTGCAGGCATAGGCAAAGGCATATTATATGCGCATGAAAATAATTATGCTATATCTTCATAGATATTCTATTCTTATATTTTGGAGATTTTATGAAACAATGGGTTGGTCCTACTAAGTACTGTGTATCTCAATTAAACCTAGCTTTATGATAGTTGCAACTGATATTGACTTCTCTATAGATTGTAATATTTCCATTTTATTTGAAAATTTGCATTATATCTTAATAATCTCTTACTTAAGTGACATTAGTCGTATCTGAAATTATGAGATTTCAATGAATTGTTTTTACTTAATTTTTTTTTTTTTGTTAAATGTTATCTACATTTAAGAGCCAGTAATGAACGATAACCGTTATACTGTTATTTGGCATTAATAGTTTGACTCATTTAATATAAATTTAGTCCGACAGCATATAAAAACATACACTTTCTAAACTCATATACACTCATATTATCTATTTCATATTTTCTCTACACACATTATTAATTTGATGATTGAAGTTTCTCTTAACGGAAAATCACCGGCATTTTTTTTTTTTCAAATCAGCAACCATTAATCTTTATTATATAATGCTAATTAATTTTGAACAATATGGTGAACTTTGGGGAATATTCATGAGAGGTACAATAGAGAGGAAAAACTGAAAAGGTTGGTTTGCATTATACCTCAGCCAAAGTGTGGATCGTCTGAAAGCCATGCCAATAAGACATTCAGGCTGCTTAGCCAGCTTCCTTATATTTTGTCTGTTTCATATCATTATTATTCCTATTATTTGCGTGAAGTCGATAATAAAATACTAATAATATATAAAATTGAAATCATTATGCCACATTAAATTAAGGCATCAACTGTGATTGTTGGTCTTAACCATCCCACTAATATTCTAAAAGTTAAAATAATTAAAATTTATATGCAATTCAAAATTACATGAAACCGAATCACTTGCAGTTTAAACTATAAAAAATTATTTGTAATGAAAATGGTTAAAAGTCCGACTTTTTCTAATTGACCGGTTTTGAAATCCATCATTTCCCTCTCCAAATACATATTATCAATAAATAAATAAAATCTAGAAACAGAGTCGCATTGCTGCTTGAAAAAGATCATTTTCGAATACATTTACTTGTAAAGCTGTTGTGCAGGTGGAAAAGAAAGCATATTCATCTTCGCTTATCACCATTCTCTACTACCATATCGTATCAAGTTATTCTTCCACTTTTTTTCTCTCAACCTATATGTCACTATTGTTATTATTACTATTAGGGATAATTTATAGTAAGCTCTTAATTTTATGAAAAGTACTTTTAGATGCTCAATTTTATAGAATAACTCATCACATACATGAATTTAGAACCGTGGATTAGTTAACTAGTTTACATAGTATATTTCTCAAGTTTAGTTTATTAATATTGATTTTTTCGATGTTAAAGTCCAAATTTAGTCCATTAACAGCCATCACCATTCACCACAAATTAACCATTAAAAAATTTAACATATATAATTATCCTGTACTTTATAAAAAAACGTGCATATATAAAATTATAATATAAATTTTAAAAATTTTAAATATAAAAGTACAAATAAAAATACAAGTAATTTAATTTAATATTAATATAATAAAAATTACATAAACCCTCTACAAGACAATAAAAAATAAATCAACAATAATTTATCACTCATAAATATTGATAAGTAGATGAATTTCGTGATTATGGTATAAAATATATTCATATTTATATAAAATAAAATGGTAATAATTAAAATGTGAACATCAACCTTATATATATATATATATATATATATATATATATATATATATATACGAAAAATTATATATAAGTACCTATTAACCATTAACCAATCAATTAATCAGATACTAAAATTTAAATTTAAGTTTATTAATCATAATTCTTTATAATTAAAGTTCGTATTCATATTCAATTGAATTGGTTAACCGCATATATCAATTTGACTTCAAATTTAACAACCGATTTTACAGTTTTTTTTTCCAGCCCTACATGAATTTAAAATAAAAAAAAAAACTATTATCTCTAAATTAGGAAAAAAAAAATGTTACCTACCTAAACTTAGCTCACATATTACTTCACTAAATTCAATAAAAAAAAAACTGGTAAAAAGAAAAAGATGCCATTTATTAAGTTGGTAAACAAGTCCAGATTTTTTGAAGTTCAAGCCACATATAATATATTTTCACGAAGTTTAAGTGTGTATTTTTTTTTTTAAATCAAAATAGAGCTATATAAATAATTATGCATTATTATTATTATAATGTAAATGTTAGAAGGATGATAGGTGACATCTGGAGAAGGTAATCCAACCCTAATTAGGTGGCTGTGCCTCCATTACCTATCCATTTTGGAATCATATTCTTTCCAAATCTTAATTTCGACATGAAAAATATGTTGTCCATGGAAACAAATCCTTCTAACTTTACATTTTAAATATTTGGTATCTGCCTTGTCTTGCCATTTAAATATAATTATAAAAAAATGCTATTTATTCTATCTATTTTTACTCCCTTTATATTTATGCTTATTTCTGAATCTTTGGCATGGAAAATTTAACAACGTTTTCTAAACAATATAATGCTGTGTAAAAACGGCTTAGATATTGTAGGTACAAGTTTTAGTGCAACAGACTTTTGTGATAGAGCCTCCATATACTATTCTTTTGGGTCTTTTTGATATTGTGGTTTACTTGTCTACCCCCAAAGAATAGACATGTACCTAAAAAAATTGGGATCTAATGTATAAAGCAATAAAAGGACAAAATTTATAGAACTTGAATTGGCATAGACAGCAACACAAGAACCAGAATACTAGCAGTTCCAAGTGAGCCTGCAAAAATGGTACTTGTGCAGAAAATAAAACCTAAGCAATCTCTAAACATGGCAAATATTCTCAACTTATAAGGACACAAACACTAATCATGAATGTTTCAAAGGCATCTAACTATATTAGCTAAAGCAAAAGTGGGGAACCCATTTTTTGTGGCTTTGGGTAGAAAGGAATAACAAAATTCTTGACTTGAGAATATGACTCATTGGCCTCACTTTGAGTTGGATTCTAAGTTCTCATTCTAAGAATCTAATAACAACTTTTCTTTTCCTTCCTCTGCCATCTTTTTCTCTACATGGAATACATTCCGTGGTCATTTCTCACTTTCTAATTTCATCCAATGCCGTAGCACGTGTGGTCAAAAGAACACAACCAATTAAAATGTAACACGCATTGTTACTTATGATTGACTAGTCCTTAACATGATTCTTTGATGCATGATGTGTTTCACTTTTCATAGCTTCCTCTCGTCTTTAAAGTAAAATTGTAATAATAAAGAATTCATAAAAGGAAATTTAAGTACAAGGAAGAATAAAAATTCAATTCCTCTCTTACATAGTGGAGAATATCATCCATACAGAGAGGAAGCAGTGATAACAGAAAGTAAATGTAAGTATTCCCTTGCATTGTATAAAAGAGAAGTGCACATGCATACACAAATAAAGAGAAAGCCCTAGTCATCAAGAAGACACACAATTAAGGGCATTTAGGCAACAGCAAAGGAAAGGAAGTACTTTAAAAATGTACCATTATTGTCCCCGAGACATGAAATCAAAGTTAAAACAAGCATGTTTATTCTATTTAAGGCTAGGCACAGTCACTTTAGAATGTCTAACATAATTCATCAACAATTATATATGTGCATGTTCAGCATTATAATACAATCAAATATATTTGACTCAAATCCAATCCAATCAAATCAAGCAAAATCATATGAATGACAAAAAATAATGAGTTCTTCACAGGACCTGAACCATTAAACAAGGGTCACCTATGTAAAAAAATCTTAATGTCGAGTTTATTAGTTTTACAAGGCAATGAGAGAAATTAACAGCTTTTAACTATTGATTCGCCCTCCAATACATATGTGGAAGGGTTATAAAGAATGTCTAGCCAATTTACAAGGATTGTGCAAATATGCAATGGCATTTTTCTCATATAACAGCTAACAATGTATGGATATCATAAAATTCACATTTTCTACTGCAGGCAATTTGATTTTGTAAGGTACCTATCATGCCTCTTTCAATTTATTCCTATCCACATGCCTACATGCTATTTAGGAATTCCACTTTAATACTTTACCATAGGACTTTTTCATAGATTCTTCCAAACTGCATAAAAATATCCTGACATATCAGAATCAAATTGATCTTCCAAATAAAAGGCCAATGGGAACTTATGTTTTGTTCAAAGTATACGAGTTTTATTTATACCTATAGCAGAAAAGACAAAAGATATATATAAAACAAAAAAAAAATATACGTTAATATACTAGCATATAATGAATTCTTAAAATTTCTATGAATTTTTGCAAAGTTTTTCTTAGATGTTTCTTGAACACTAATTAAATGGGTATTTGCATATCAAATATGTCCCCATTTTTCTCAAATTTTAATTTCTGTGTCATGCAGGTTAATTGTAAGTTGGCAGATTTTTCTCCGTAGCTTAATGTACGAATTTATTCTGCATTAGCTGTTGATCATGCCTATAATATTCCCTGTATTTTAAATAGGTAGAGTATAATTCCTGATTATCACCACAAGAACCGATCCTTCATTGAAATTCAATACGGCAGCATAAGCATCAAGAACATACAGTTGACACATGCATAGCTTTCAGTAATGCAAATCCAGAACATAAATCAGATTATTTTACTACTAGAGGCTAATACTCTACATGAAAAGCATATTTTCTGGCAAAATTTCATGAAGATGTATCTATCGTATTGTACATATATACAGGTCCATAGAAAAAAAGTGTGTTCATACAAAAGGTGCTCTAAAGTACAGTGGATATGAAACTTCAAAGTTTGAGTTTGCATGTGAATAAAGCAAAGTATTTACATACCATGTGCATAAGTCCATGCAAATTATAGAGAATAATGCGCACAAGTTAAGCAGTTCACATCAGTGTTAAATGCAATTCGAACATATATGATACTTTAAAGAAAACAGTCTGAACGAAAAGAAAATAAAAAATAGTAACCATGCAGATAATTATGAGTGTAAAGATTCATACAAGAGAATCTGGCCAAAGGAAGCAGAAGTCAGGGGCAGGTGGTCATCCCCAGGGTAAGAATTGTCATTTCCTTCATCAAATGTAAGTATGGAAGCAAGTACAACCCTTTTTTATGCTTTTGATTGGGTCCCAGAAGCCTAGGATTCGTCGGTGCAGCGCCGGCTGTCTTATGCCAATTGAAGATGAGAAAGAATTGGGCCCCTCATCTCTTTTATACTATATGGCTGAATAAGTACCAAACTTACTGAAGGAGACAAAAGAGAATGTATTCCTTATTCCATTCCTTGCCTTCAAACAATGTCTAGGGACAAGCATCTTTCCACCATTTATTTTCCTTTTTTTTTTCTTTTCTTCTTGTTCCTATCTAATTCCAACGTTTGCAGGGCCTTAGTCAACAGAATCTTCTTCTACATTCTCCAAATATAACAGCTTAAACAATGTTTCATGTCCCCATCTGCTAACTATGCTATATTTAACATTCAGTTAAACACCAATTATATAGTATCATTAGCTCCCTTTAGGTCATTGACAACTGAAAAAACATTTCTGAAACTAGGATGAGGAACAGAGATATTATAAAATATAAGAATCTTCCATGAGAATGAAAGGGCAAAGGAGGTCTGATCACAGTAGAACTAGTGGATTCCCCCAATCCAAGTCAGAAAAATTCCTCTCATATCCTGGAATAAGATTCTTGCTTTTGCTGGGGAACAAATCGGAGTGCACACAACTTAAAAAAACTCAGGTGGATTGGTTCCGGTATCTAATGCAAGGTGTATATGTGTTTCAAAGAGTTAATTTGCTGAAATTCAAATAGGTAACACTTATAATAGAAAGTGGAGTCAGAGGAGAGGCCCTACAATCAAACAAAGTAGGAAGCAATATCTCTTTTCAAGTCACTGTGAATATTGGATTGGGTAAGGTCTTCCATCAACTCTATCCAAGATTCTATATGCTTCACTGGCTTTTCCCCTCCTTAGTTGGCCTTATAAAAAGCCAGCTTGCCCAGAAGTTTGGTTTATGAGCATCAGCCTAAGGAGAAAGAGATAGGCAAGAGCAAACAACAAAACTTTGGAAGCATCAAGAGGTGGGTTTGCTGCTGAAGAACATTGCATAACCAAGTTCAACATCTTAAGTAGCAGTAGAAAACATCAAGAGGAAAACAAGGCTTCATCAGGTAAAGAAATCCACTGATCTTGACCACAATAATCACTTTGTTACTACTTTCACATCCAGCTAAAGTCAATTTGGTTTCTAAAAGATAAAGATGTACCATCATCATCAACATCAAGGAAAGAGCATCCACTCCTCAAGAATGCCAATTCCTCCTGAAAGACATTTGTTCCTGCAAGGTGGGAATGGCCCTGGAGATTCTGGACTCGTCCTCTCAACGGATGCAAAGCCTAGACTGAAATGGACACCAGACCTGCATGAGAGGTTCACAGATGCAGTCAATCAGCTTGGAGGAGCAGATAGTGAGTAAACCAAAAAAGTTAAAATATCCTGCATCAAAATATGGTAGTGAGTTCCACATATTCAACTGTTGTTTTTCTCTTTGCAGAAGCTACTCCAAAAACAGTTATGAAGCTTATGGGGATTCCAGGACTCACCCTATATCATCTAAAAAGTCATCTTCAGGTAAATTTGAATGCTATCACAGAACCGTTATCAATACCAACTGATAGTGATCTCAAAAGTTGTTTCCCAATTCTATCTCAGAAAAGGTTGTTTCCAAATTTTAGGTCCAATCATATTTGACCATTTGACGAAGCAAAAATATTGACAAATTGGCCTCTCTTTTATGGGATGGGAAGCAAGGCAGCCTAATAATTTCACTCCCTTAATTTCAACAAGCACTTGGTTTCTCATTATTTTGACAATTGTTGAAAAAGAAGAAATTGAAAAAATAATGAAAATGAAATGATGGCTGAATGATGTGCCTTGAAGTGTCACTATTAATTTAATTACCAAGAACTTGCAGAACCTGAGCATGGAAAGAGCCAGAACGTGCACATAGCAGAAAAATAAATACCCTCCTTTTTTAATTATTTTATTAAATAGCGCCGGAGTAGTTGGGTGTTGATGTTATGTCCTAAGTTCACATATCAAAGTGTTAACACCATCCTTCTGTCTGCAGAAGTACAGGCTTAGCAAAAACCTCCATGGGCAAGCTAATAGTGGAAGCAGCAAACTTGGTAAGAATAAGTACATTATAAAGTCTATATCCAATGTTTCAACTACTTGCTTCGGAAGATTAAAATATACATCATTTGGTACAGGTACTGCTGCTGTGGCAGGTGGTGATAGAATATCTGAAGCGAGTTCCAATAATATAAGCAATTTGAACATTGGATCCCAAGCAAACAAGTATGAAAATTGACTTACTTTAAATCTTTTAATTTTCTGATATTGCAAAATACATTTGTAGTCATGCTTATTTCATGAAATTATATACAGAAGCTTACACATCAGTGAAGCACTGCAGATGCAAATTGAAGTGCAGAGAAGGCTTCATGAGCAGCTTGAGGTACATCAAACAAATTCTGAAAATAATGAGAAATAAAGGGCAGAACTTTCATAATATTTTTACTGCTGGTGAAACTCTCATTAAGCATTAATAGGGGAGACAGAGAAACTTGCCTATTCCAGTGGAAAATATAGAGAAAAATGTACTTCTTGCTTAATGTATTTCACTAGAATGAATTTTTACTTCTATTAATAGGGGAGACAGAGAAAAATGATCCCCAAAGGACCATATAATTTGTAAACTAGCTCTAGAATCTATCCTGACCCTACTCTTTCCTTATAGTTGACGAAAACATCATAAATCTATATTTTGTGGAAAAAAAATTAGTCAAATTCTGATAATTTGTTCTGGACTCGACCAGGTACAGCGACATTTACAGCTACGCATAGAGGCTCAAGGAAAATATCTACAAGCAGTTCTAGAGAAAGCCCAAGAAACTCTTGGAAGGCAAAATTTAGGTACTATGGGACTTGAAGCCGCCAAAGTTCAACTCTCTGAATTGGTGTCCAAAGTATCCAATCAATGCCTGAATTCTGCATTTTCAGAGTTGAAAGAACTGCAGGGTCTCTGCCCCCAGCAAACACAAACAGCACCGCCCACAGATTGTTCAATGGATAGCTGTCTGACCTCCTGCGAAGGATCGCAAAAGGAACAAGAAATGCACAATACTGGGATGGGTTTGAGACCCTATAGTGGTAATGCTCTATTGGATTCAAAAGAGATAAGAGAAGAGCACATGCTACATCAAACTGAATTCAAGTGGGGAGAAGACCTAAAAGATAATATGTTCCTTTCCCCAATGGGAAGAAATGTAGAAAGGAGAATGTTTTCTGCAGAAAGAAGCTCTAGCGATTTATCCATGAGAGTCGGACTCCATGAAAGTGGGAAGACAACTAGTAGCTTTTCTGAGGGAAGATACAAGGGAAGGAATGATGAGGATAATTTCCCTGACCAGACTAACAAGAGGGTTGACTCAGTTAAACTACAGAATGAGAACATTTCACAAGGATATAGAATGCCTTACTTTTCCACAAAACTGGATCTCAATTCCCAAGACGAAACTGATGCTGCTTCAAGTTGCAAACAACTTGATTTGAATGGTTTCAGCTGGAACTAAGATTGTTCACTGAAATGTACAAAGTAAATGAGACAAGCTCAGAAGATGAGGGTCTATTCTTCACATCAGAGCAGGAGGAAGGTCAACATACAACTGACAAACTGCTGCTCCCTTGTCCGGGCCATGCAGCTGGGAAACAATCAATTCAATTTCAGTGAAATAAGTTGAAACGGAAGAAGAAGCATGTATTTAGAACAAGTGGTGTGACATTTACTTTTCTACCTTATATATTTTTATTATTTCAACGATAAAGGAAAAATTAAATTCACGTTACCTATCAAATGTTTATTTCATAATCAAATTATTAGATCCAAACCAAGTAAAATAATCCTAGTTCATGGTTCATATAATAAATGTTCAGCTCAAAGGCCTTATTGTGGCACAGCTTAAAATTTCTTCTTTTTCAGTAACATCGGGCAATTACTGTAACCACCGAGAAAAAAATATTGCACAAAAAACTACTGTAGCATTTTAATATGTCAGGAAACTGTTCAAAAGCATGTCTCAAGAAACAAGAGTGCAAGCACGAACTAAACTAAAATAAAATAACTTTATGTAAAGTATATTTTCATTTTACCAGAAAGTCCTCTATTTTTTTTTATATAAAAAAAGGTTGAGTGATGAAAAATAGATCATGCAAATAGAAAATACTAGTTCATTGATGAGCTATGGCAGTTATTTAAAGTAGAAACATATACAATGTCAATTTATAAAAGTTAGAAATTCCATTTTCCATGATTGGCATCCTAACAAGACAGGAAAAAAAGGCAGAAGGTCTAAATCTGTTGCTTATATGTTTCTGACAGTTCAATGTTGCCATCTTAATTTCTAAATTGGGTCAATATTACCCTCATAGTTGCTAAATCGGATCAAATATTGTCCTCCTAGTAAATTCACTTTTCTTATGGAATAAAAAACTTGAAGAATGTAAAAGAATTCAATAAAATGCTCAAGTTTCATGAAGCAATCACAAAGTCATTATTACCCAAGTCAGCTTGGGATCCAGAACAAATGCCGGCAAATTACTAGTTTTGTCATGAACATATCCTTGCGTTTCTAATCCAACCAGTAACAGTTGGAAAGGAAATTTAACCCAAAATTCATAGAAACGAGTTTTTAGAAGTGCCAAAACAGTTTTCTCCTAGCCAGCATCAAACTTAAAATCATACTTTGGCAAATAAAAAACTTGGTTCCACAAAATAAAACAAAATAGCAAGCATACGATTCCACTTTCCGATGGCACATAGAAACAAACTCTGCCAACATGGCATCAACTCATGGGATAAACAGATATAATAAGGGTCAATTTCACTCATAATCACTCGACTTATCACTTATCGTACAAAAGTAACCGACTTTTTTTTTTTCTATTTTAAATGTTACTGAACTTCTAATATTTTTTCAAAAAAGCCATGTTGACCGGAATCCGGCGAGAACCCTTGTCGGATTGATGACATGACATATGACACGTGGCAACGAATAGTAAATATATGACTTTTTTGCAAAAATGTTAGATATTCAGTAACATTTAAGTTGGAAAAAAAGAAAATTAGTTACTTTTGCGCGATAAATGATAAGTTTAGTGACCGTGACTGAAATTAATTTAGATGTAACATTTGTTGAAAATATTGTTAAACGATATGTAATTTCTGACATGGCATGCCATGTCATCAATCCAGCGATAGTACTCATCGGATTCCGGTCAACATGACTTTTTTGCAAAAATGTTAAAAGTTCAGTGATATTTGAGTAAGAAAAAAAAAGTCGGTTACTTTTGCGCGATAAATGATGACCGTTAGTGAAATCAACCCCTATAATTGATTTCTATATTCATAAGAATCTCAAAGAAATGTAGCATAGAAACACTTGAAGGTCCATCTCACTCCCATATTATTCCAGAAGAGATTTCTGGACTCCGTACGTGCTAATACTTGATTATTTATTTTCTCGATGATATATACATTCAACCAGCTAAAATCCTCAACCAAAATAACTGATCTAGAGAAATTTGGGACCCAAGAGACTTTCAAAGCGAAGAAACAGCATGATTCCGCTATGATACCAATAACTAGTACAAGTTTATAATAATTTAAGCAATGGAATCGAAAGGCACGTTTATCGGATTTAACATTTTCTTGAGCATGAGACAATTCATCGCTGAAAACACAATAAAACGAGATCGAGAATGAGGCAAAATAATCAAGTAACTAAGTGCGGAAATAAATTGATAGGAATAATTTTTTTTCTTTTTCACTCAGTTTTTGGTATGGTAGCCTGCATGTACCTTTCAAAGAATCTGATGAATCTCTGGCATGGACGAATAACACTTGAGATGATCATTGATGATGAGAAGCTTTAGTCGCCATAAATTTTTTTATTTTTTTCCCCAGTAGAGATGGCAAATTGGCCATCTTCTTCGGTTCTTCCCGCTCGCCAAAAATAGCTTTTCTAATAGGAAACTTAGGGCCTGTTTACTTGCAGAAAACAGTTTTCTGTTTTCTGTGTTCTATTTTCTTAGAAAATTAGAGTATTTATTTTCTGTAGAAAATTTAGAGAACGCGTTTATTTATCAAAAAATAAAAAATTAGAGTATTTATTTTCTATATATATGTATACGTATGTACATATACATATGCATATGCATATCAATAAATGAAAAATTAGAGTAATTATTTTCTATATATATGTATATGTATGTACATACATACACATAAATGCATATACATATGCACATACATATCAATAAATGCTAAATTAGAGTATTTATATTCTATATATATGTGTATGTATATATATATATATATATATATATGTGTGTGTGTGTGTGTGTGTGTGTGTGTGTGTGTGTATATATATATATATATATATATATATATATGAATAGCATTTACATGCATATGCATATAAATATATGTGTTTGTGTGTGTGTATATATATATATGTATGCGTGTGTATATATATATATATATCTATGCATATGCATGCGTATGTGCATATGTATATATATATGCATATGCATGTGACATGCATGTATGTGTATATGTATATGCATATGCATGTATGTGTATATGTATATGCATATGCGCGCGCGCGCACACACACACATATATATGTATGTATCTATATGTATGTGTGTGTATATATATATATATATCTATGCATATGCATGCGCATGTGCATATGTATATATATATGCATATGCATGTGACATGCATTGAAAATGCATTGACTTGTACTCTGAATTTTTCTATTTTTTTTGCTGAATTAGCCGACCTTCAAGCAAAAAGCATTTGTGCATAGAAAGCACTAGCACAAAAAAAAAAAAAGAAAATAGTCCATGGGTTTTTTAAAAATAGAACCATTAACCTATCCGTTAATCAGTCTATCGATTTCGAATTTTCGAACCAATTAATTAATATTTTTCGATTAACCACTATAATTATAAAATATATTCATAAATAAAATTAAAATATTTAAGGTACTTAAAAATTAAAATTTTTTCACTATAATATAACATTATTGTTGTTAAAATAAAAATATTTGGTGGATATAAGCAAATTTGTTTTAAAAATTAATATTTAATAAGTAAATAAATTAACCGGTACATAATCAATATTAATTAAATAAATTATTATATTTACTAATAGCCAATTGAAAAAATTTAAAAACTTTAAAATAATTAGTATAATGAAAAAAAAAAGTACATGATCACTTTTAATTAGGATAAACTGTTATATAATTTTTCGAATATATTCTGATTTTCATTATTGAAAATTTGATAAATTAAAAAATAATAAAAATAAATAAATATGGACATATTAAAGAATTAATAAATTAACTAAAAATTCGGTTTCGGTTCGATTAACCGGTTACATGAGTCAAAAACCATTAACCAGTCCATTAATATCGGTTTTTTCAAAACACTAACCATTAACCAGTCCATTACAATCGGTTAACCAGTCCATCGGTTCGGTTTCAGATTTTTTTTCGGTTAACCAAATCTACCGGTTTTTTTGCTCATATCCTACTAATTACTTATGCATAACGGCTACAAAAATCTTATTTTTTTTAGAGCTCTAAGAATAACGCTTTGGACGCAAGTAAATAAAGAGAAAAAAATTAATTTATTTTAATGAAATAAGTTTAATTTTTATTTTTTTACATGTGAAGTATTTTATGATGAAAAATATAAAATTAAATTATATATTTCATTTGACATATTTCAATTTGGTATGGCTGATATATTTTTTATCAATTTTAAATTAATAAGCATTGTCTATTAGTAATTCAATCTCAAATTAATGAGAATATTAAGTCACATTAAATTAAAGTTAACGTGCATATACTAAAGGTCCATGAAATGAAATATACTATTTAATTTTATTTTTTTATTAAAAGTTTATTGTGTAAAATTAAAATGAAAATTTAAAATTTTAATTTTGTGAAATAAATATTTAGGAGTTTAATAGAAAAATTCAAAAAGTTTAGAGTTTTGGCCAAAACATATTACATTTTATTTTATAATTAAAAAAGATAAAAGCATTTATAAAATTTATTATTTACTCACCTGCCCTCAGGGGTGTGCATCGGTCGGGTTCAGGTCAACCCGAACCGAACCCGATTAACCCGAAATTTCACCTAAACCATCACCCAAATCGACCCTAACTCATAAAAGGGTCCCGAACCAATCTACCTGAAAATTTTCGGGCCCCGAATCGAACCATCCGAAATTGAAACCCAAAAAAATAAAAAGCAATATGTTCTTCAGGGAAATCTAGAAAATCCAACAACCATTCTTCCTCAGTCAAATCCAACAAAAAAAAAACAAATCTCATGCAAAAAAATACATATCTCAGCAAAAAAAACCAAATCTAACCAAATCTGAAACTAAAAATTCATATTTTCAGTAAAAAATAAAAAACAAAGCAAAACGACAAATCTCGAAGAAGAAGAGAGAGGAGAAGCAAGATCGAAGAAGAAGAAGAAGAAGAGATAGAGAGGAGAGGCAGATCGAAGAAGAAGAAGAGAGAGAGAGGAGGGGCAGATCGAAGAAGAAGGAGAAGAGAGAGAGGAGAGGAGGAGCAGATCGAATAAGAAGAAGAGAGGAGAAGTAGATTAAAGAAGAAGAAGAGAGAAAGGAAAGGCAGATCAAAGAAGAAGAAGAAGAGAGAGGAGAAGTAGATCGAAGAAGAAGAGAGAGAAAGGAAAGGCAGATCGAAGAAGAAGAAGAAAAAGAGAGAAAGGAAAGGCAGATCGAAGAAGAAGAAGAAGAAAAAGAAGAAGAGAGAGAGGGGAAGGGGAAAGGGCAGATCGAATAAGGGAAGTAGAAGAAGAAGAAGAGAGAGAGATAGTTGTGTGGGAGTGGGACTGTGTGAAAAAAAAAGGTATATATAATATTTTGGTCGGGTTCAGGTTTTGATGATTTTAACCCAACCCGAACCCGAAATACCTCATTTTTTAAGAACCGACCCGTCCCGCATCCCTCGACTAACCCTACCCGAATAGCTTATTCGGGTTGGGTTTTGCACACCCCTATCTGCCCTTATTATACACTTTTCTTTGTTCTCCTTCACCATCTCCATCCAATTTAGGCCAAATTCCTTACTACCTCTTTCATTGCCATTTCATCTATGCCATTTTCATTTCACAACCACATGCTCTGTAAGGACCCAAAATGCACCCTAAACAAATTGGCATGTGTCTAGAGTATAATAATGACCGAAAATGTGTAATGGAATAATTAAAATGTTAAGTGTAGTTAAGAATGTACTCGGTATTAATTGAAAGGTTGAGGATAAGTTAGCAATTTGATATTTATGGAATTGAATGCATGAAATGGTTACTTTGGTGTGTTAATGTATAAATGGAACTTAAAGATGAATATAAAATTTAGAAGAAATAAAAGGATCAAATTAGATATCTTACAAAAAAATAAAGGACCAATAGGAGAGTAACACTTTGAACATTGGATAATTATCAATTAATTGGCCAATTTAGGCCAAAGTTGGCCGGCTTAATGGGAGAGAAAAACTCAGTTGAAATCTTTCCCAAGGCAGCTATCTCTTCCTCTCTCAACTCTCTCTCCAAAAATCTACCCGAAGGTTAAGTCTAGCAGGAAGTTGATTTTGGTGCAATTCTAAGTTAAGTAAGGTAAGAATAGTTGTTGAGTTTTTTCTTCTCCTTCCCGTAATTCTTAAAAGATAGAAATTATAGTGGTTGAGTGGTTAATGAATTTGATGTGTAAATTGCAAGGAGAAGCAAGTGGATTCAAGGCGAAAGAGAAAGAGGGAGGAAGAAAGAAAAAGTGAAGGAAGAAATGAGCAATTTCAGGTTTGGAAATTTTATATGTTTTTGTATATTTGATGATAAATTATATGATTGAATATATCTGTGGATAATATATGTAAGTTTGAGTTGAGTTGTGTTGATTGTTGTTGTGAAAATGTTTGATTTGGGCATGTTGAGTTTCAAGGGAAAACTCTGTTAAAATTCAGTTTGACTTTTGGTGCTTATTTTTTTTATAAGTTCAGCTGTAGTGTCCCAAATTGCATGGTTTTAATTGGGTTGGAAAATTAAGACATATATCTAAATATGTCTAAAAGAAACCTGTAGCTAATTATGGCTCTAAGTATTCCAAAAATTTGGCCGGGTCATAGGAGCAGTTCGGGTTAGTTGACTTATATTTGGAGTTTTAGATGTCTAAATGACCTCAAATTTGTGCCATTAGAAATTTAATATCTTGTAGAATAATTGTTAAGAAGACAACTTTGTCTAAAAATAAGGTTTAGATGTTGGTTTTCGCTATACAAATCGGAGTTGGAAAATTGACCTGTGCAGTTATGTTTTGGGAAGGTAATAGAATAGGGCCTCACGGCTGGCACCAATCAGTGCTCACCGTAAGGTGTGCTTCTGACTTCAAAAATTTGCCTGAATTGCAGGGGTCACGGCTCCCTGCTCGCCGTGACCCATGCCCCTCAAAGGCATCTTTCCGAAATCTTTGGCCTCATGGTGGGCACGAATTACTGCCCACTGTAACCCCCTTTGTATGAGGGGAGTTATGGTTGGCACAGAATCATGACCATCGTGACCCCCTTCTGTTTTTCAAATTTAATTGTGAATTTTTATATTTAATGGAATCCAATTTAGATTAAATTAAATGTTTTACATAATTAACCATATCAAATGATATCTAATATGTCCAGCATTAATAATATGCCAATTTACGTGAATTATTGGAATGCAATAATGTTATGAATACTTAATAATGTGATGAATATCTAAGAAATGGCCTATAAATAACAAGTATACATAGGATTTGTATTAGATTGAATATGAAATATTTTTGGAATGGAACTATATGTACATGGGAATTATTAGAATAGATCATGTCGGTAAATGAAATAAATAGTATATGCATAAATTACTATTATGAATGCAATTAAAGGGACACACTGACATGTAAATAATTAATTATATGTTAAAATGACATAAATTAAATGTGTAAGCAAATATATGAGGATAAATAGGATAGGCATATAAACCTTTACATGGGTGACAAAGTTATGTATGAATATAATAAATGATCATGCAAGTGTTAAGTAAGCTTTGTGATATCCACATGGTTGAAAATGAGTATAGTTGTATTTAGCATGATTATGACATATTTCTGAACAAACGTATATGGATAAGCTATGTTTAAACAACTATGAATATTTTGTTTGGAATTCACTATTTGTTTTGAATACCATAAAAATGTAATTACACGTATTTGTGATAAAATGTGTATATTTATATATATTGTACATGTAAATATATGTAAATGAATATATGTAAATGTAATTTGTATAAGATTGTGTGTGCACTTAATTAGATAAAGGCATGCACTTTTAGACAAATGATCAGGCAATTATATATATATATTTGTGATAAATGACAAGATAGGCATCGAATGAGTTTGATGGTTAACATGGGCATACGAGTGAGAAATTAAATGGTTATGAAATTTATTTATCATTGTTATAAAAATGTTTAATGAATTATGCTGATACATTACTGAAACGTGTAACAAGTGTTATAAAAGATTGCTTGTTTGGCTATTGAATATTGAAAACATTACGTGAGAATCACATACGATATATTAGAAGTGTAGTGATCATTATATGATCCTACTATGCGTCTAAAAATGTGATGAACACAATAATGATATAGAATGAAGTATAAGTATGTGTATAGCCTGAGTTACCAACTTAGAGATCTCAGTTGCTGCAGCCTATGTGTTTGGATCCCTATGCGTTCTTGGACCCCGTTTGGGTCCCTATGTGTTTTGTATCCTGTTTGGATCTCTATGTGTATGTGTCATTGATATGACACTCGTACCCACGGGTACCTATGCATTTCATTTTCCGTTATTCACCACCTTGGATATGTGGGCAATAATGGGATAAAAGAAAACTATATGAGTAATACGGAATATATATATATATAAATGGATATATTCATATGTGTAAATTTGATTGTATATTGTGATAAATGTTTGTGTAACTTGTGAGTATCATGGAATATAAATGAACAATGAATGTAACTACATATATGAACCTTAATTACGTATTACGATAAATGTATAAGTAATTTGCTATACATGAATGACTTGTTAACAATTGTATTATCCTATGAATGTGATATACGAACCCAAGGCATTATTTACGATAACAAGTAATGAAATATAGTTGTGTTCCATACGTTAAAAATTGATTCATGAACAACCATACACATATTAATGTGTCTCTAAAGTCTTAAGATTGGTTTCAGAATTAAGTAAGTATTCTAGTTTGATATAAGACAAATGATGTGTGTAGTGATTCTATTTTGCTCAATTTATGAAGAATGAATTTGTAGATTGCAGTTATGGCTATATGTCTTATAATGTGATAAGTATAAACATGTGAATGCTAAAATGAATATGTTTTAAGGGTAAACTCATATACATTGAGTATATGTATATGTTTGATTATATAAGTTAAAAAGGTGAATTAAGATAAACATAGGAAATTAATACTAATTTTAGTATGTTAAATAAGAAAGAGATACCGGAAGGTACATAAGTTTAAGTATGTGTTTGATATGCACAATAAGCAAGATCAAATGTTTTGTTGTGTTTTTCTCTAAATATAAGTGTAGTAGGCAAGTTGTTTATGTGTTTAATATTTGTATATGTAAAGATTAAGTACTATATATATGTGATTTCAATAAATGCAAACATTTGTATGTTTTATTAACGATTGTTACGAGTAGTCATCCATTTCATGTTATTCCCCATTAAACTGTAAGTTTAGCACGGGTGTTTCATCCATACAGGTATCAAATAAGTTATTTTGCCAAGGACATCCCGTATCTGTCAAGGATAACGAGTCCGTAGGAGTTTATTGAATAGTTGTGTTATGTAATGTATATGAAATCTTCTATTATATGTATATGACATATGTATGTTAATGTGTATTATGTAAAGAATTAGTTCTTTTTGAGTTTGTAAAATCACTTTTGAAGATTGTAATATGTAAAGTGAAGTTGTGAAGTCTATTTTACGAGTATCGTGAAATAATTTGTAATGAAAGAAATTTTATAACTCTATTTTTTGTTATTTGATATCTTATCGAGCGTGCTTCGTTATGTAGCATTCCTTCGCTCGTAGTTGTAAACCGGTCATGTATTCTTACGGTTTTCATTTTTTTTGTTTGAAAAAAAATAAAAACGTGTTTGGAAAGGATAATGTAATTCTGGTTTTTGTAAAATTTTACAGAAGTGTTTTACTAAACCAAAACGAAAAAGAAAAATCTATAAAAGATGGATTTTAGGTTTAGATACCACTTCTTAAAAAATACATACTGAAAAATACATATGTGAGAATATTGTCGCCGGTGCCGTGAATGCCGACGGTGAACATTGCGGGTTAATTACTTCGGCGGTCACTGAACTTTAAGGGTTGTAATGATTTGGTCACTGAACTTCAATTTGTAACAATAAAATAATACATCTATTATTTTGTAACGAAAAAATCAAAATGATCGGAAATGGCAACCGGCACGTGACCTATTAGCAGAATGAACGTTAGATTTTTTGCCACGTCGGATCTGACATGGATCCGACGTGGCTTTATGGTTAAAAAAAATCAATTTTCACTGTCTTCAAGCAGCTCCTGTTTGCCGCCGAAACTGGATTTCCAATCATTTTGATTTTTTCGTTACAAAATAATAGATGTATTATTTTATTGTTACAAATTGAACTTTAGTGACCAAATCGTTACAACCCTTAAAGTTCAGTGACCACCGAAATAATTAACCCTGAACATTGCCAACGGTAACTGCTACTGTGATTGTGCCATCAATCACCGTCGATTTTCATTGGCTCAAGTGAAGTATTTTTTTTTCTTTTCTCCATGCTGCTCTGGACCTTTTCCATGCTGCAATTTCTGTGTTTTTTTTGGCAATCCGCAATTACTACAATTTATGTGTTTCTTGGCAATTTGCAATTTATTCTTTTTCTTGAATTCACTTCGGGAATTTCGGTTGATTATAGCAAGAGCTTTTAATTAATATTTTGGAATTGTATCCGGAAATCTGACCTTTACTTTAACTTTGAGTAGCCATATTGCTTTGGCTAGCTCATTCTGCAGGGCTTTTATTTTTTGTGATAATTGGTTAAAGTCTGTCAAAAAAGAAACACATAATTTACTTAGAACTTTTATCAAACAGGTGGTAGGCAGAAAAGTGAACCAAAGAATTGTATGCATGTATAAAATCCATTTTACTAAATTCACAAAATAACAAAGATATAGAAGTTAGATAATTAATCCATCTTAATCTGCAGTTTTTTCCTCCTCTCTTTAGTCCAAAAAAACAACCTTGAACAGAGAAGAAAAAAGGAATAAATAGGATTGTAATAACTGTTATTACTTAGCTGTAGAGGTATAGAAGTTAGTGTTGTATCTCCTTTGTAGGATTGTAATAACTGTTGTAGCGCTAAATATTTTGAAATAATAACGAAATTGCTTTGATAAAGTGGTTATTAGTTTACTGAACTAAAATCTTTTATGAATAATGACTTTCATTAATTAATGTCAATTAAAAGTAAAACATAATAAGACTCATGTGCTAAAAGAAAATGGCTGCCATATTATTATTAAAATAGAAACAAAAGTAACATATTCCATTTGCCTTTGTATGAAGTTTCATATCTAAATTTCAAATTGTTAAATATATGTATATAAATCTCATTTGATACTAAGAACAGATGACAAATGGCATAGACAACTTGATAGACAAAGTTAAAAAGTTAATACTAATAATTTAACATACAGTAGCTAACAATAATAGTGTCAAACACAACACAGTGTAGAGTCAAGCAGCACTTTGGTGTTTTAAATCATATAAAATTAATATTTGTACCTTATCTTAATTACAGCAAATTAGATACAGAATTTGGCAAAGTGTTCTTATGAATTTAATCTTAAGGTCTTAACTTTCATTTGGCACTAAATTAGGGCAATCTAAGTTTCGGTTTTATGGCCAAAACTATCCAGTCTGTTCATTAAATATACATATATTTAACAATTTGAAATTTAAAAATTAATTCTTTATTTTTACTTCCTTTATTATTCTCTTTTGGACTTTTCTTGCATTACATTTATTTTTTTAAAGCTTACCTCGTATATTGATATGGAAATTTGTTATATTGCATAATGGTGTAATTTAAAATGCAATGAAACACGTGGTTACAAGTAATTAATTGTTTTTTTTTTTGACATGATAGTAACTTTATCTTATTTAGATGGAAATATTATATCAAGGGTTGAATGCAAATAGTGACAATGTTATTGAGGTTGAACATGATGGAGCAATTTGGTCTCCACATATTGAAAATTATTTTATAATATTAATGGTTGAGGAAGTAAATAATGGAAATCGAAAAACAACAACTCTAACTAAAAGTGCATGGATACGAATTAGAGATCTTATGAAGAACAAGACCAATCGAGAGTATAGTCCAATTCAATTCAATAATAAGTTTAATAGTCTCAGAAGCCGATGGAAATATTTTAATAATTTATTGAAAGAGACAGGAATCAGATACAATTAAATGACCGGTCAAGTTATTGCAAGTGATGATGTGCGGCAAAAATTATACAAGATATATTTTTATATTAATGAATTTATTTATTAATTATTTTAGGTAGTGTACAATGAATATTAGGAATTTTTGAATAATATATATGTATATTTTTTGTCAATAGGTGAATAAGATGACAAGGAAATTTAGAAAAGAAGGTTGTAAGGAATACGAGAAGTTGTGCATTATTTATGGTGATATAACTACTATAAGAGCTCATTCTCATCCTTCTACTAAAAGCCCTTCTGTTAGTGAATATGAACAAAATAATAAAGAATTTGACAGTTTTGATAAAAATGGTGAAGATACGAATAAAAAGAAAAGGTTAAAGAAAACAAATGATGAAAGATCTAATAGTAGAAAGAAAAGAGAACTATTTCAAAATGTAATAGCTCAAGCATTGATCAACTTAGGTGAAAGTTAAAAAAAAAATAAAATTTTTTGAGAAGCAAATGAGTTCAAGAACAACATTCACCTCAGGTGGTAATTCAGGGAATAATTTTAGAACACAATTGAGCAGTGATAAAGAATCAATTTTTAAATGTCTTGAAGCCTTGCAAAATCTTGACGGAATCGATGGATTGTCTTTTGCAAAAACTGTTAAACTTATCTATAATGATTCACCATGTCCGAAAAAAGAAAGAAAAATTTGGTTTTGAATATCCAAATTTGATTTCTTATTATTTCTTTTTTTGCATTTCTTTGGCTTCTTATCTATTGCATTATATAAATTTTTTATTTGATGTTTGGATTTGTTTAATTGACTTACGAGATTTGGTTATTATTAGTAATTGGTTGGAATATATTTCTTTTATTTTTATTATAGATAGATATTATTTTTAATATTTTTTGGATTAATTATTTTTATTTTAACAGGGATATGGATTTGGATGATATTTTTTCCAATTCTAATGAGGAAATCGAATAATTTTTAACGATTTATGTGAACTATAAGTATAATTTTATATGCAATGATAAACTTAGACCTCAAAAAAATTTCAAAATTGACAGGTCATGAATAGATTGTTGAGATATTAAAACGTCATCTAATGACATGCTATGATTTATTTCGGATGGAAAAAAATATTTTTATTGGTTTATGTGAGGAATTAAAAGGGAGAACAACATTGAAAAATCTCAAGTTTTTAACAGTACAAGAACAAGTGACAATTTTTCTTCTCATTATTTGTCAAAATGATCGACAAAAACTTGTAGCAGATCATTTTCAACATTCAACAGACGCGATTTCTAGACATTTTCGGAATGTTCTTTATGCTATTTGTTCAATAGCTAAACATGTGATTGTTCCTCTATCGTTTGATGAAACACTTTCAGAGATAAAAAATAGTTCAAAGTACTATTCATTTTTAAAAGTAATAAAAAATTTTAAATCTTTTTTTAATATATAATTATAGTCAATATTGCTTATTAATTGTTACTTTTATAACAGAATTGTATTGGAGTTATAGATGGTACACACATTTTTGCATGAATTCCAATCAGTTAACAAGTTCCATACCGTGGGAATAAAACAGTTCCTACACAGAATATCATGTGTACTTGTTCATTTGATATGCAATTTATATTTGTACTTACTGGGTGGGAAGGAACAACAAATGATTCAAGAATTTTTTTAGAATGTATTTCTAATCCAGCCAATAAATTCCCTACACCCACATGAGGTAAATATTATCTGGTTAATTCAGGATATACTAATATGCCTTTATTTCTTAGTCCATATCGTGGAGAACACAATCATTTACGTAATTATAGAGAAGGATCAAATCCACAAGGTTCAGAAGAATTATTTAATTATATGCATTATTCGTTACGCAATGTCATAGAACATTGTTTTGGAGTTTTGAATGCATGTTTTTCCATCCTTAGAGATATGCCTTCATATGACATAAAGTGGCAAAAATACATACCTCTTGCATGTTGTGTGATTCATAACATTATTAGGATGTACAGAAGTGTGAACACTTTATTTGCAGAATATGCAAATAAAAATATTGTGCTTGGAGATGATCAACAAAATAGTGAAGCCAATAATTCAGAGGCACGGGAAACGGTTGATATAAGTGCAAGTCAACTTCGTCAAATGAACAATATTCGAGATAGAATAGCTGAGAGATTATGGTTGAATTATAATAATTGACATTTATATTGTTTAATTTTTTTTTCTTAAAGAATTATTTATTTTTCCTGTTATTATGAATTTTTTTAATAAATTATGAATTTTATTAAATATTTATTATTCAATATTAACAATTAGATAATATATATGCATAATATCTATTAATGGATATTAGAAATATTATAATTAAAAATTATGATGTCGTTTTTCAAATTTATAAAACAATTTTTAAAAAATAAAAAATAAAAACTAAAAACAATTTCTAGATTTTAAAAAACAAAAAACATACAATCTTTCCGAACACACCTGTGATGAGCACCAAACCCCGGGAGGCCTCGAAAACCTGCTCTTAGGGTTTTTGGGAGAGGTTCATGGAAACTTGCAAGTGAAATTGCAAAGACGTCTATTTCGGACAACAAGAATGTTTCATGGAGTCGCCACCCAATAGAACATTGTAAAAGTTCGTCTAGTTTCAGTGAGCCTAAAACAGCGCAATTATGTTTATCATAGGCAAGCCGGAGGTGTCTTGGAGGCCCCACCCTAACATTAGGTTGGCCCTCTCGGCCTCGCGCTTGGACAAACCAGAGGTATCTTAGAGACCCCACCCTAATAGAACATTAGGATGGCCCTCTCGCCTTGTGGCGCCTAAAACTGTGCAAATTGAGCTTTTTTACGGGACACAAGAGTTGTCTTGGAGGCCCCATCCCAATAGAACATTGAGATGGCTATCTCGCCTCGTTGAGCCCAAAGAGTAGAGATAGTTCAAAACTTCTCATTTATTCATATCTAGGTTAAATTACAGTTGAGTTTTGAATTTTAAAATTTCATCCCTTTTCTCATACATTTTAAATGCAGTTTAATAGAGTGCATATCAATCACATATATAAAAGCGATAAAAAACAAGATTAAAATAAAGTAGAAATGAAATAAAATAAGATATAACAAAAATAGAGGCGGAATACAACTCCCAATATAAAATAAATATAAATCATGCATAAAACGGAATATTTATTAAGAGTGAGGATATTGGTTCTCGCATGCATAATTAAAGAAAATAATTTTGAAGTGACAATTTATTTGGATGAAAAAAATTAGGATATTGGTCCCATTTTATTAGAAAAATCCAATTTATTTATAAAAATATTTTTGTGTGATTTTTAATTAAACGTGCATAAAATAAATAATTTTATTAATAATTACATGACAAATAAATTAAAATAACAAATAAAGGAAAATTGACAAATACAATAAAAATAACCAATCTCCGGATCTCATTTTTCGCTTGCATGGATGCTCAAATAAGGAAAAATAAGGATTAAAGCAAAAAAACACAAAATAAAATAATATTAGTAATCAAATCAAGAAAATACATAAAATAATAAATGGTAGATTAGAATAAATAAAATATGCATTGTTGATGACAAATTAATTGAATGACATATTAAAATAAATAGATGATTAACATGCTAATAAATTAACACAAATAATAATATTAATAATAATAATAATAATAATAATAATAATTGAATGACATATTAAAATAAATAGATGATTAACATGCTAATAAATTAACACAAATAATAATAATAATAATAATAATAATAATAATAATAATAATAATAATAATAATAATAATAAAAATGAAGAATAAACAATTAAATAAAATAAAGTAAAAAGAACATTAAAAATGTTAAATCTATATACAAAATCACATAAAATAAATAAAAAACACAATAAATTTAAAAATCTATATTATTACTAATCAAATATGAACAAAATAAATAAAAGAAAAATGAAATTAAAAGATTGAGCTTAAAATGTTTACCCTCAGATTTTGAATTTGATGGCTGAAAAATATGATTAACTTTCTTGATTCGATTCACAAAATAGAAATAAGAATAACAAAAATTGGAATTTTATTCCAAAAGAAAATTGATTAAAAAAATAGAAGAAAAGAAATTAATTCTCAAGAACAAAAAATTGATTTTTTTTTATCTCAAAAATTATTATTGATAAAAATTGTTAAAAAGAAGAAAAGAAATTTAATTTTCAAGAACAAAAAAATTGATTTTTTTGTCTCAAAAATTATTATTGATAAAAATTGTTAAAAAGAAGAAAAGAAATTTAATTTTCAAGAACAAAAAAATTGATTTTTTTTGTCTCAAAAATTATTATTGATAAAAAAAAATCCAATTTTAAGAACAAACAATGATTTTATTTGTCTCAAGAAAAATTTTTGGTTAAAAATTGATTTTTTTAACATAAGATTTTTATTTGGAGAGGAAAAAAAGTTAAGAAAATTGTAGAGAGAATTCTTAGAGAAGAAAAGAAGAAGAAAATGAAAATTTGGAGGTAAAATGAACTCCCCCTAATTTCTTTCCCAAATTTTATATTTAAATGAACAAAAATGAAAAAAATAATTAATTAGGGAAGAAAATAAGATTTTTAATGAAATTCCCTTAATTAGGGTGTAAAAAAGGAAGAAGACATTCAAAATTCCGAAATAAGGGTGAAAAAAAGTCAAAAAATTGAAGAAAAAATGGAAAAGGGCGTTTTCGGCGGATCAGGGGCGACTGACGGGTGTCGCCCGCGCTACGCTACGCATTGGCGAGCACGCGGCGCGCATGAGTTACGCGCTGCCTCGCGTCGACATCCGATTCTTCCGATTTTGTTTTTTAAATATGACTAAAAAATACTAAAATTTTTAAATTTCATTTTTAAAAACTAATTTTTAAAATATTTTTTATTATTTTTTTTTCAAAAATGAAAATTTGACAAAAAAATCATCACTTTTAACTTTTGTTCCTATGAACAAACATCTAATCATTATTGGGTAACTCTGATTTAAGCTGACTCAGGATCTCGTGTCTACAACACCCTTAATTTTTGTTTATCTAAAAGATTTAAATATATTAGTAGAATAGTTATTTAGTTTGAGAATATAGTTTGGTCCAACCAATTTTGCACCGTTTGATCAAAGTTTCATTTTCAATTCGACGGTCTAAAATTGCATGTATTAAATATATCTGCACACCAAATTTTACCCCATATTAGTAATATAATAAATTGCATATTAAAGAAATGGATAAATTTAAAATAAAAAAGTTTTATTTGTAAAAATTATATTTGTGAAAGGAAGGAGAAGAAGAAAAAAAGAAGCTTATATGCAAAAAGTTTCTCATTTTGTGGCATTCATGTAGAAAAGCCCCTTCTATTGTTCTATTAATAAGGGCTTCTCTAATTGGATCTTAGTTCCATATCCGACGCCCAAATCCAAAAGCCTACGTTTCCTCAAAGCCCAATAACGAAACTCCGATCCAGGCAATCTAGGAGCGAGGCGAGATCGGCCTGATCCTCCTTTCCGGTACTCCTTTACGTCTCCATCTCCATTTCCATCTCCATCTCTCTCCTTCACAGCCAAAACAAATTAAAAAGTAAAACCCTAAACCGAACGGCAAATTCTCACTCTCTACTGACAAATCGAACCATAAAGAAGAAAAATCTCATTTGATGATAAAAAACCTGCTCATTCTCTTCGCAGTTCTAAAATTCGACAATGGGAGCAAGTCGCAAGCTACAAGGCGAGATTGATCGCGTTCTCAAGAAGGTCCAAGAAGGTGTTGATGTTTTTGACAGCATCTGGAATAAGGTTCGTGTTATAGTCTTTTTTGTTGAAATCTTTCTCATTTTTTTTCCCCAAATAATTTCGGTTTCTAGTAATGTTTGGCTGTGGCGTAGAAAATTTTAAGAAATATGCGGTTCAAGAATCTGAAATCACTTATTGTATTAGTTAGCACTTTAAATTGCTGTCTTGCTTTAGTTGGATTCAATTTCGTTCATTTTTCTTGTTTGTATCACAATTCCTTTCTTTCAATTGCTGAAATCTTGTTTGTAGAACTATATTTGGTTGCCTAGGAAATGATGGAATCCAAATGACGATAAAAATAGTTGTACCTAAAATTTCTTGTCCTTGGGGAGCTGAGCCATGCCTGTTGTTTCCTGTCTACATTACCAATTTACCTTTTCTTGATTAAAAATGCACTAAGTTAATCTAAGTGAATTTAATCGTCATTGCTGCCTAAAATAATTTTAGCACTCTTCTGCTGTTTAAATTCATCAATTGCAAGGGTTTTGAATTTGCTGATTCTACAAATTGTTTTATTTGCCGCATAGAAAAAGGCAATTTGCTATCCCTCCCTTTTCTTTTTTTTTTTTTCAGGAAAAAAATAGAATCAGATTGCTATCTTTTTAGGTTTCTTCTGTTTCAAATGTTGAGTTGTTTCTCAATTATTCTTGATGTTAATTTTCTAAACTGAAAACTAAGTTCTTAAGTTCACGAGCTGAATAATTTAAGTGCTAAAAATGAAAATTAGTTATGAATATTGATTATGAGGATGGTATTAATATTGGTGTTGACAAGCATGATGGATGGGCCATTCTGGTGGTCACAGTGATTCTTACGTTGCTAATAATGCACATCATAGTTGTTATTATTGCGGCAGCTGCAAATCAAGGTTGCAATGAGGGTGACAGTGATGGCAATTATGTTGGTCATGGTAGGCAGGGTAAAGTTAAAGGTTAAGTTAGTGATACTTTATAATGCATGCAAGTGGTGGTGATGATGTGGGAAATGATACTTCCAGTTTTACTGAACTGGTGTGTTGGCAGGAAGCAGCAATTTTCAGTGGCAGTGATGTTAGTATCAATCGATAATAGCATTGTTGTAATCAAAGCTAATTAAGAAAATAATTATTATTAGCTGGAAATATTATTTATTATTTTCGTAGTGACCTTTTTGATATAATTTATCATCATATGTAATTTAAAATTCAATGTAGAATGCTTATTTTGCATTATCAGAATGTCTTAGTTTAAATTTAATAGATTATTGCTTACTGTTCTCCATAGGATTCGTTGTTTTTGTCATTGCTGTGATTTCTATTCTATTTTGTTTCAACTGTTTAAGCTTGAATTTATGTTCTTGGTGACTAGAATGGAGGTGGTGTTCTTTTTTTTTCCTACGTTTCTTTTGATTGGTTATATGCATGTATTAGGTTTCTTGTCACAGTTGTTGTTGTCACTGAAGAGCTATCTTCCTTTCAAGTTCAAGTGTTTGAAATTCTATTTAATTTCCTCTATGAATCAAGTGTAAAGTGTAATGGTTACTGTTTTCAAATATTATTGTTTATTAATGTGTATTATTGCTTTAGGTTTATGATACAGACAATGCAAATCAGAAAGAGAAATTTGAGGCAGACTTGAAGAAGGAGATAAAAAAGTTGCAGAGGTACAGGGACCAGATCAAAACATGGATTCAGTCTAGTGAGATCAAGGATAAGAAGGTCATTCCTCTCTGTTTCCTTATCATGTTCTAAGTTTGAAGTATGAATGATATAAATAGATGTACTGAAACATAGTATGGTTTAATTATATGATCTAGTCTTGCTTGGATTCCGATATTGATCATTAATTTTAGTTACTTTTTATAATAGTGGGGCTTCAGTAATCCATTATTACATGATCTTTGTTTAGTTTAAACCTTTTAAATATCAGGAGAATATGGAAATTCATATGTATCTTTAGTACACATATGACATTAAATCCAAGGAAAGATATCATCTAATGCTTGTTTCTTATGCAATTTTAGAAATATGATTTCTGTTATGACTTATTAGTTCATTATTTTCTTGAGGATATATGTTTGTGACTTATTGTTCGTTGGTTTTCTCTTTATGCCTTTTTCTTCTTCATAAACCCATTTATCAATTAGCAAATTAATAATTGGATACATGATTATGGAAATTGACGATAATTTTATATTCGTTTGTATCATGTTTTAGAGTGATGAAAGTTGATGGCTATCTTTTTTTCTTTTGATGCATGTTCATGTAGGTTAGTGCCTCGTATGAGCAGGCTTTGGTGGATTCTCGTAAGCAAATTGAGCGTGAAATGGAGAGATTTAAGATCTGTGAGAAGGAAACAAAGACTAAGGCATTTTCTAAAGAAGGGCTAGGCCAACAACCTAAAACTGTAAGTATTGAACAGTTGAATGTAAGTATTGAACACTTGCAAGTTAAACTCAATTGTTAGCTAAATTTCTGGAATATTTATGAGGATTTAAAATTGACAAAACTGCAGATTTGTTCCTTATCCTGGTGATGAGTTAATAATACAATGTTGTTCTCAGAGGGAGTGTTCGTTTTATAACACATGATGCTTGGCGATGTCTTCATAATCTGATATAGCATTTTAAAAGAGTTTTTATGACTTTTATGGAGTAACCATTGCCTGGTTTACAGTTCATCATATTGGCATTGTGCTAGTAGCTTTATATGACAATAAAACATAGCTGAACTTCATGGAAATTCTTATTCATCATCTCTTTCTGGTTTATCTGGGATCATGTTCTGTGATTTTCTTTTCATCCACTTGGAAACTTATTTTTGCAGTCAACTGGCTAATTATTTCAAAATTCCTTGATAGGACCCAAAGGAGAAGGCCAAATCAGAGACAAGGGATTGGTTGAACAATGTGGTATGTAAATTCTACACTCCCAATTTCTTGGTACTAAAATTAAATTGTTCCATTTGGGCACAAAACGTTCACTATGTAGTTCTTACCTGCTTATTTTTTCTACATGTTGAATGTATATTGTGTTTGCAAGTGTTTAGTTTTGCATCTAGGATAAAGTATCAAATGATATCTGGCCTAGAAATAAACTGGATGCTTCTAATTAGTTTTAAATTTATGCTTTCAGTCTGTCACATTCAATGCACATGTCAACACACAATCATTCACCAAGAGACACACTATATTGTTGGCTGTTTTTGACTTAATTATTATAGTTTGTGGAGCCATTAACAGGTCTTATATTTCATTTAGGAGCTTATACTTCTATAATGTATTCTGTCCTTGCTTAGGTTGGGGAGTTGGAGTCTCAGATTGATAGCTTTGAAGCTGAGCTTGAGGGACTATCTGTTAAGAAAGGAAAGGCACGGCCACCTAGATTGGTAGGCGAGGATACCAATTATGCTTTTTAGAAATTGGTGTTTCCTTGTTCATTTGTTTATTTATTTATTGGTGTCTGTTCAGACACACTTAGAGACATCTATCGTGCGGCACAAGGCTCATATAATGAAGTTAGAATTGATCTTGAGGCTGCTGGATAATGATGAATTGAGTCCTGAGCAGGTCAATGATGTTAAAGACTTCCTGGATGACTATGTGGAGCGAAATCAGGTATGCATTTTTATCTGTTTTTCTTTGAAGTGCAATGAGGTCTTTATTGAATGTGTGATAAAATGTAGCCTACACTTAAGTAGCGTTTCTTGGATCTAACGGATTTCCCTTTCTTTGTTGTTATTTTTGTTTGCGTTCAATGTTCTTGACAAAAGAGCCTTATATGTTGCTTTTGCATTACCTTTATCTGGTTTGTTGCACCCTTTCTTCTTATAGGAGGATTTTGATGAATTTAGTGATGTTGATGAGCTGTACAACTCATTACCATTAGACAAGGTGGAGTCTCTTGAAGATCTGGTTACTATTGGTCCTCCTGCTCTTGTCAAGGTAAAATTTTATGACATGCAGCTGGTGATTTTAACTCCTTATATTTCTGGGTTGGAGAATACTGTGCAGCTTTTGTGCGTGTGCGTTTGTTAGATATGGAAAGAAACTGCAACACCCCACCCACACATCCACACACACACAAACACAACCACCACCACACACACGGACAAAAGAAAAAAAGTCTATGTTTGTAAATAAATTTATATGTCCTTTTCACTCAGTTCAGATCTGAACATTTTGCACAGGGCGCACCAGTTCATAGCTTGAAGACTTCTCTTGCAGCATCTGCATCTCAAATGCCTGTATGTTATTTATTCTGAACTGAAAGATTATTGCTTTCTGAGGATCTTGAAAAATTTGTAGCCACTGTTCTTAGTGTCTGTTTAGATCATTAATTATGAAATAAGTGCTGCTTATAGGTCATGCTCTACTTCTTGGTTTATTGTGGATTGGAATATTGAATTTTTTAATCCATGTACTTAACCTTCCTGTAACTGTTCTAAATTTCAATATTTGACAGCATTGTTATGGGATTAAATATATTGGCTTAGGAGGTTCTGTGTGTCAAATGCTAAATCTGTTATCTAGATTACTACTACAAGCAGTGGGATGCTATGCTGTAATGCCAAAAAGTATTCAGTGAAAATATGTTGTCATGAATTATTTCTCACTTTGTGTAGTGCTTCGTATTTTGTTTCTCATTCTAGACTTTTTGGCTTTTCTGCATAACGGTTCCCCCACTTTTATTTGTTTCTCATTCTGCCTTGCATTGACTATTGTTGCAATGTGTAGATAATGGAAAATGATTTTTTCTTTCTAGGCTACTGCCTCTTCTACACAACAGCAGGCTACTTCTGTTCAGGAGCAAGCCGATGATACAGCTTCTCAGGATAGTAATTCTGATATTGCTGCAAGAACTCCACCTTCCAAGAGTAGTATGATTAATTCTTCTGCTGCACCAACACCTGCTGTTAATCTTGCAACTCCTGTTTCTGCCAGTGTTCCAGCTCATACTTTGCCTGCTGTATCAGCTACTTCAATTCTGCCAGGTTCAACTGCTGTTAGAAGTGCAATGGAAAATGCAGCAGCAGCTGCTGCTGCTGCTAATCCTTCATCTCCTGCAACACTGGCAAATTCTATGAAGGAGGAAGAAATTGCAGGCTTCCCTGGCCGTAGGCCATCACCTGTTCTTTCTGATGCTGGACTAGCAAGGGGCATTGGTAGAGGTAGCCTCTCTAGTCAGCCATCATCTAGTATTCCTCTTAGTTCTGGCGCAGTTCCTAGCAATGGAACCCTTGGTTCAGTACCTTTGGCATCTGAAATAACAAAAAGAAATATTTTATCGACAGATGATAGACTTGGGAGTAGTGGAATGGTACAGCCCTTGACATCTCCATTAAGTAATCGGATGATGTTGTCTCAGGCTGGCAAGAGTAATGATGGAACTAATATGGTTGATTCTACTAATGTTAATGATGCTGCTGGAATAGGTGGAAGAGTTTTTTCCCCTTCTTTGGTCTCTGGCATGCAATGGAGGCCTGGAAGTTCCTTCCAAAATCAGAATGAGCCGGTATTTATGAATTTTTCCTCTACCACATGTCAGTTTTTAATTTGCCACAGCACGAGACACCGAGAAACTGTTTGAAGATTTGTGAAATTTCTCATCAGAATGGCCACTAAAAGCCACTACTTCATTTTTAACTGAGGAATTATACAGTTCAAAACATTAGAATTCATGCCAGGCTGTTTTTCTTCTTCTTTTTTATTTTTTTTTTCTTTTTTGAATTTAATAGAGGTTCAATTTCAAAGCATGGTGACGGTTATTTTCATTTTGGGACAGTTTCGTGCAAGAACTGAAATAGCACCTGATCAAAGGGAGAAATTTTTGCAACGACTTCAGCAAGTTCAGCAACAAGGTCATAGCACCCTTCTTGGCATGCCGCCTCTTTCTGGTGGAAATCACAAACAGTTTACTGCCCAACAAAACCCACTTTTGCAACAGGTGCTATGGTTATGATTTCTTTTTTCTTGCTCCTTTACTTCTCTGAACCAGTAATTTATTAAGAAGCTTTTATTTGGAAAATATCTTTCATGTTCCTGTTTTTCTTACTGATTGGATAAAAATTAGCTCAGTCAATTAATTTACCAATATACATCTGTTACAAATTTGTATAGTTAGTTTATTGGGATATGCCATATGGAGTGGGAAAACAGTTTGCAATTATCTGATGGAACTAACTAAAACAGTTATTTGTTTTGCTGTCCAAACCACCTCCATGCATACGCCTATCTATTATTTCATTTATGCTTTTCAGAATAAAAATTAATCATGATTTGTGAATTAAAATACACTAAACTCATTTAGTTTTGTTCTTCTTTCTTTCTTGATGCAATTATAGGGTTAATGTGAATGTATTGAGTTCAAATTTTCAATTCTAAGTTATTTACGATCATGCACTTAGGACACATGATAACTGCCCACATTTTATGTTGTATTTATTTATTTATTTATTTATTTATTTTATTATTATGCTGTCTCTGGTGCAATTCGATCTGCCTTTCATTTTTTCAGTCTAACAAAAGTTAACATTTTCAGCCTTGTTTCTGATTTTTTTTTGCAGTTCAATTCTCAAAGCTCATCTGTCTCTCCTCAAGTTAGTCTGGGACTCGGAGTTCAGGCACCAGGTCTCAATGCGGTTACATCTGCTGCCTTACAGCAGCCAAATTCCATCCATCAACAGTCTAGTCAACAAGTTGTGATGTCAGCGGGTGCAAGAGATGCTGGTACCATTCAATAGTTACCTTTGGTTGACAGGCTATCACAAAATATACTTATGTAAACACTATGAATAAATGATGCAGATGTTGGCCTCTCAAAAGCTGAGGAGCTGCAGCAACCTCAGAATTTACCTGATGATTCAACCCCAGAATCTGCTGCCTCATCTGGGCTGGGCAAGAATCTCGTGAACGAGGATGAATTGAAAACTCCTTACACAATGGAAACTCCTGTAAGCAGAACAATTCCTTGATTCTGCCTACTATACTATGATTTTGCTGAATGATTTATTTTATAAGTCTAGCAATGGGGATTTATCAATTTAGGTTCCATCCGTCCTCTCTGGAAGGGAGGCTTAATTTCCTTGGTGGGAACTGATGGAATTTCATGCTAATTCCCATTCTGGTTGTTAGAATTACCTGAGCTGTGGGCCAAATGTGTCAATAATCAAAAAATTGGTCACTTGGCATAATTTGATTAACAATTTGCAATCCTTTGAGTAGAAAATGATTTTTAGTTTTCAGTGCCCAGGTATAATTCAAGTTATCACTTGCCTTAGACAGCTTGTTAGCACACTTGGTAGAAAGATTGTCATAGATGTCCTCAGTACATTATTGATTGTGGTTGTTGCATATGTATTTGCCATTTAATAGACTAGATATGTCATTGGGAGATTACACATTTAGAATATGTATTGACTTTTGGAGGCTTATTCTAGGTACTTGATTTATTATTTCTATTTCTTAACTGTTGACGAAACAATATTTAGTTGCAGCTGCATAATCTAGGAAAGTCAATTTGTTACATAAGTGCATTGCATCCTTAAAATTGTTTTCCGGAAACTGTTTGTTGAAAGTAAGACTTCTGGTCTCTATTATGGTAGTGGTGTATACAGGATTATATGATCTCAGTTACTTCTGAATGCATTGTTTCTGCAGACGGGAGCATCTGGCTCGTTAGCAGAGCCGGTCCAATTGCCAAGAGATACTGATCTCTCTCCTGGACAACCCGTACAATCTAGTCAGCCTTCTACTGGCCTTGGTGTTATTGGTCGGAGAAGTGTGTCAGATCTTGGTGCCATTGGTGATAATCTCAGTGCACCTGCTATGAATTCTGGGGCAATGCATGATCAGTTATACAACTTGCAGATGCTCGAGTCAGCATATCACAAGCTTCCTCAACCCAAAGACTCCGAACGTGCCAGGAGCTATACTCCAGTATGGATGCCTAATTATCTTTATTTTCTGTGGGCATGTTAAGCTATGGAAATGAAAGATAATAAAATAATTGTTTTCCTACACCATCTTTTTTCAGAGGCACCCTGCAGCTACACCGCCTAGCTATCCTCAAGTTCAGGCACCTATTGTTAATATTCCAGCATTCTGGGAACGTTTAACCCTTGATAGTTACGGCACTGATACTTTGTTTTTTGCATTCTACTATCAACAGGTAAGGAGTCCTAAAAGGTCTACCACTTATACACAGTATTGTTGTCTGGTATAAAAATTAATGTGAACTAGTTCTCAAGGAGGTTATTGTCTGCAGAATACTTATCAGCAATACTTGGCTGCAAAAGAGCTAAAGAAGCAATCCTGGAGATATCATAGGAAATACAACACCTGGTTTCAACGGCATGAGGAGCCCAAAGTTGCAACTGATGAATATGAACAGGGGACTTATGTCTACTTTGATTTCCATATTGCCAATGATGACCTCCAACATGGATGGTATACTTTTTTTGGTGTTGATTATCAAATGAGTTCCTCTAGCTGTTAAATTTCATTTAAAGTGCATGTTTGTTTGCTAGAGTTGCTTAATTTGACTGACACATACACACACACACACAAAACACACATTTGCTTTGATGGGACCAGGAATATGGCAATTTTGATAAATATGTCTTGTACATTCGCATCCGATGGCTGCTGATCTTTTTGATATTTGCATCTACAAATGCACAGAAATGTACAGGGTGCTCCTAATCCTGGATCTTTATGTCTGATTTGCTTGTTTTCTATGGGGTTCCATAGGATTAATTACCTAAGCATTATGTAACCCATTTTAAATTATAGAGTATCAACCTGATTATTTTGTAAGTCTTTTTAAATTTTCTTGCTCAGACTTATTTTTGTCAATCTAATCATTTTGTGCATTGCAGCTCCTCTTCATTAAATGATGAGATTCTTGTAGAAATGTGCCTGTTCTCTCATGATCTGTTTTGCTCTGTTCAGGTGTCAGAGAATAAAGACGGAGTTCACCTTCGAGTACAATTATCTTGAAGATGAACTTATTGTTTAGAAGATGTGTGGTGCCATGATTAATCCTCGGTATGTGCCACAGCAAATGCTTGTTGATTTTTTCCAGAAATAGGTTTTAAGTGGATATGCTGGCACCGTTGTATAAATTGTGATTTATTCTTGTCAGAGCTGCTACTTGTACAATTATACGAACAGAATCTGCTAAGCTTCATAAAATGACGGTTCTCCTTCTGTTATTAATCGACTTCCATTTACATTCACATGATGTCTGATATTTTATGCGATGTTTCTTACTGAATACATGGAGATAACCTGCCCCTCAATGCTCTATGTTTAAACAGATGATGTAGTTTACACGTTTGATCTTGAAGCTATTTCCCATGAGTGAATATATCTGAGGCAGACACTAATTATTGCTGTTAATATCTAAGGTGGACTACTGGCACTGGGCCATTTTCATATTTTAGATTCAGATGTTGATCTCAATGCGATCACGACTTATGGGCACACACATGAGACAATATCACAAGTTGTGATTGATGGACAAGTTTTATTGCTTAGTGAATTTTATCTACCAATTTTAGTGGACACGATTGTACTGTGACACCGACTAGATTATGTTTGTCAATCTAATTATGTATAAAAAAGAAAGTGGACTATAATTTGAAACAAATGAAAAAAATAAAGTATTGTGTCTATCTATTTGGAATGAGAGGGAGTGTATTATTTTCATAAACCACAAAAGGAAATATTTTTTTATTTCTCTTGACCCCATTATTAAATCAACTATCTGTTTAATAATTGAATGAGTTTTACAAAATTTGCATATAGTACCATTACATGTTAACATTAATTCAAGCATCGCTTTCTTAATCGGATATTACTTTGTCAACATTTGATCCGAATTTTATTTTATAATTTGAATTAATCCTAAATGAATAAAAAAAATTAATGGAGTCTAAATATTTATTTTAATTTCTTTTCTTAAATAAGTGAAAAAGTTATTGAAGTTGGTACAAGCAATTTTTTGGTCAAATGTTGCCCCTTTTATTTTGTATTGTATAATTAATTCGGCAAAATTTAATAGTTCGATTAATCTAAATGCACATTAGGTTGCTTTACCCTCTATTATTTAACTAAGAAAAACTAAATTATTGTGAAATATTTAACTGATACATGAAAACTTAGACCTTATTTTTATTTATTTATTTTTCAAAATGAAAACTTATGTCTAAATATTGAAGGTGTGAATATGTAGGTAGGTGGAGTTTATGATGATAGCCTTGCTTTATAAATTAGTAGGAAAAGAGTGTCAAATGGAAGTAACCTTATCTCTATGGTGACGTGGAAAATTGAATATGGAAAACGATGTGGAATCAAATAATGAAAACTATAAGAACATTGAATTTTTTATTTACATCAAACAAATACCTAACAAAATGCATTCATCAGCTTTTGTTTTTTTGGTTCTTCATTTGTCTGTTTGGCCAATAAATAATAATGTAAAAGAATCCAAATTGTTTTTAATTATAATGAAATTAGAAGTTCAATAATATTATTAAAATTTATTTAAGAAGCCAAAGAAAAATATAATTCTAAATTCTAATAATACACCACACCATGTATGCCAAAACACATATCAAAGTGTAAATGAGAGAGCAATGGATGTGTGAAACCTGAATTATCTTCCTTTGAAATATAAATTTCCATCTTTTATTTTATTAAATTATTTTTATTTAAGATTGTCTTAAACTGTTACTACTAACGTAGTGAACATGAAAACAATAAAAGAGCATGTCAAGCCTCACTTATTCAGACTGTTCAATTTCTTAATTTAATCAAATTACCGATTGAAACGGTATTAGATTAAGAATTTCACGTTTATAATTCCAGCATTTAAATGTTATTGCTGAGATAAACTTGGCGGAGATAGTTCAAAAGAAGTCGCCACATGAGTTAAGCAGTCAGCAGCACGATTTCCTTGTAGGTTGGAAATTCCAAGACACAAGCACCTACAGATGCGAGCAAGAGAGAAAATCTCAACAACAACAAACTCCATGCTTAGATAGTCAGCTCGAAAGATATGGGCATTATGCCTTTTCCATAAATACCAATAGTCAATGGCAAATAAAAGAGTGAACTAGCACATTATTCATCCTAATTAAGATTGGTCAAAATTAATGGAATATTGCTATGAAAGAAAGAACTCACCATAGAAGACGGAACAAGATGTTGCCATATAATAATAGCTGGATGGCAATCTCGCAGAACATAAAGAATTGCCTCATTACTGCCTTGAATACTCACACATCACACCCATTTGAAGAGGCCAGGTGCCTTGGGGGTTCTTTCACAGTTGGTGAGAAGCCTCTCATGCATAGCAAGTCACATAAACATTTACCCGTTAGGAATCTCTCGATTTCCACACCAAATCGCAGTTGTACCTCACATAACATAGTTAGTGATACACCGGACACTGTAGATATTGTCCGCTCTGAGCCGGAGTTCTCACGGTTTTAAAACGCGTCTAAGGGATCGGGGGTAGGACCCGCTCGATCCGTTGAGTGCTTTCGTAGCTCAGGATGAGCACCCGTTTAGATATTGTCCTCTTTGAATCGTCTTCGGGCGCTTTGGCCTTCTAACCCTCAAGATTTTGTTCCTTAGTGAACGCGTCTACAGGGGAAGGTGTTCACGGCCTTATAAGGTCCGCTTTCAGCTATTCGCCAGCCAATGTGAAATAGAAGGATAGCGATGCTATTACTATTCCCCCTCCCGAAGAGGTCTTCGGGACTTTGCCCCTCGTACCACTCGTCTCTCAACGAAAGCAACAAATAATACACTGGCCACTGTAGATATTGTTCGCTCTGGATCGGAATACTCACGGTTTTAAAACACATCTAAGGGGTTGGGCAGTGGCGGAGCCACGCTTTGACGAGGGTGTGCACAGGCACACCCTCAATTTTAATTTTTTTTGAATTTTTATATATATAAATTATAATGAGAACCCCCTAATTTATTTTAAGTGCTCTCTCTTAAATTTTGAGTATCCCAATATTTTAAAATATATAAATTACCTTTAAAATTTTTATTATAAAATAAAAATATGATATAAAAAATTAAAATTAAGAATAAATAACAAAAAAATTATAATATAATGGCTAAAATAACGTTGTTTTGGTAATTTCACTTCTTTTTTTTTTCTCTTCCGTCCTTTTATATGTATTTTAAATTTTTAATTTTTTATAATAAATTTTTAATGCACAGGAATCCCGCTGACCCTGGGTCCTGGCTCCGCCACTGGGGTCGGGGGATAGGAACCGCTCGATCCGCTGATTGCTTTCGTAGTTCAAAGTGAGCACCCACTTAAATATTGTCTTTTTTGGGTCATCTTCGGGCGCTGTGGCACTCTAACCCTCAAGGTTCTTTACCAAGCAAGTTTCATTTTTTCTTTTCAATTTGTTGCTAAATGCTGTCATTAGCAACAAAAGAAACCAATATCATGCGATTACTACTTATTGTGGGTACGTAGACATGTCATCAACATATATATATATATATATATATATATATATATTACTTTAACTTTCACCTATTTGAAGATATAAAAGAAAAGAGGGGTTAATGGTACCGAAAGAATCCCTTTTAAGAGGAATCTTAAATATATTGGATTTGAAAAATATTTTTATAATAATAAGTAAATATATAAGTTTAATTATATGGGACATGCAGAGCAAAATATGAGCAAGCAACTTATTATAATAAAATCTTAATTTCCAATTTAAGAAAAAGGTAAAAAGTTGAAAAGAAAAATAATATAACTTTACAATGCAATCCCCAGAAAGCACCAACCCCACTCTGATGGATCTCATCTCATGCTTACAGTCGGTGACCGACCACCTGAAAAAGTAGGGAACCACAACTTAACTGTAAAGCTACAAATAATATATTAATTAAAATTTTAAAATGTTCACATTGGCCCCTGTGCTCTGCTCATTGCTTTAGTAGGCAATGTGTGGCGTGTCAGGGTCGCCACGTCATCCCCACCTCAGGATTTGTGTTTAAGATGTGATTACATTTTGATATTATATTTGTTTATTATTTTATTTATGAATAAATGAAATGCTAATATTTAAGACTCCTTGGTTCTAAATTTAAATATCTAACTTGAATCAATTAATATAACTATCTATTAATTTTGAGAATATTATAAGAAATTCACGAAATTTTTTGCTCTTACAATTTCCCCTTTTCCCATTTAAAAGTCAAATAAATAGTTAATGCTAATAAAATACTAATTCCGTTTCTTAATATGTGTTACTTTTGTTATTTTTACTATAATTAAAAAATATTAATTAATCTTGAATTTAAAAAAAAATGAGCGATTAAATATACATTTAGTGATTCAATACAAAAACTTGAATCTAATTGGTCAATTTTTATCGAAAAAAAATTAAATTGAATTGAAAATATAAAAGTGACAGATAAATAAAATTTGAATTTTACTAAAAAATGACAGATAATAAGGAACGTATGAAGTAATCAATGTGTACGTATTTACGAGTATTTTTAATAAAAAAATAAAAATATAATTATATTTTTAATTTAACAGTGCTTGGGGTATACACCGACTCACCCAATCATTGCCCTAAAAATATTATTGATAGATTTAACTTAGTTGTACTAAATTCAATTTTATTTTATTTTTTTTATTTATAATGATTTTGGAAGTTTCCTTGTCAATATATCCGCATGTATTTGATAATGGGACTATTTCATTTGAATTTTTGTAGGCTCTTACCGTTACGCTCAAAATTTATCGGTATTTCTCTTTTTAGATAAGTCGTGATCATCATAGACAGAGAGAGGAAGCTTAAAACAGGGACTGTTTCTCCCCCTCCTCGCATTACTCCTTCCAAATCAGAAAGAGGAAGAGATAAGCTACTTACACTCCAACCCAAATCTCAAAGGAAGGAACCTTTTCAAATCTTCCTTTTCTCTCCCTCTCTCTCTCTCTCTCTATATATTTTTTATTATTATTATTTATTAATAATTCTGTCAACTGCTCAAAGGCCCATTATCTTTTTCTTTGAAACTTGGTATCTATTATACATTGCTTGATTACCTTAGTATTCTATTGAATTTATTATAATATCTTCATATATTCCCTTGAGGAATCCTCAAAATTTAAACTTCTCTTCTTTCAAAGCTAAACCCTTTTCAAGTTATTGTTCAAATTCTAGCCGTTAAAGGCTCTCTTAAATTCTTAAATATCCCATCAACACAAAACCCCCTTTTTGATTCTCTTTTCTGTACCAATTCCCGTGGTTCCATTGTCGCTTCCTCGTTGCCTTTCTTTCTCTGCTCCTGTTTTCACCTTTTTCTCCTCTCAAAAATTTTCTCTTTCTTTGTCTTTTTGTATTTGTTTCGAATTCAAGCAGTTATTGTTTTGAATTTTGTTCTTTTTTCTTTCTCCCTAAATAATTGAAAAAACTTCTCTTTTGATAAAGACCACACGGTTTGTCATCCTTTGTGGGCCTTTCTATTGAGCATTACTCTGCTTTCTTCTCTTCTTCTCCTGCTCATTCTGTACATTAAAATCACCTGTTATTTCAAATTCATACTATTTTCATCTTTTCGATTGATAATTTTCCCAAAATATATCAAAGTCACCGTCTTTAGATTTGGATTTTGTCAAAAACATCATCATTAAGTTCCTTTTGTGTTGTCTTGATCTTCCCCGTCGTTGTTTCTCTTTTAATTACTCTGTTTCTCTGTGTTAAAGGCTCTTTCTTGGTTGCCTGAAAACAACTCTTCATTAATCTCTGCTTTTGATTCTTATTTGTATTCAATTCAATTTCTCTCTCTCTCCTCTGCTTTTTCATAAATTTGTTTTCTTCATGGGATTCTTTTACTTTTAAACCCTCTCTGTCATCACGATCTCAAAATTCTCAATTCCGTGGCATTAAATCGCTAAATTTTCGCTGTTTTAGCGTACCCACCTGCCAAAAGCCGTTGTTTTCCCTCTCTTTCTCATAAACCCCACCCCTTTTGACGAAATAAATTAGTTTAAGGGTTAAGTTACAACAAGAAAGAAACCATTTTTTGCACTGGTTTTCCTTATTCCTTTAAAACCCGTCGTCTTTATTTTTCCCCTGACTCAATTTCCTATAGGCTTCCTCTAAAATGGGCAATAGCTGGTTTTTCAGATTGGTTTTGGCTTTAGGCCTTCTGGGGAGTTGCGTTTGTGGTCTAGGGGTAAATTGGGGAACCCAGGCTATTCAAAAACTACCTCCAAAGATCGTTGTTCAAATGTTGAAGGATAATGGAATAAAAAAAGTGAAGCTTTTTGATGCAGACAGGAACACCATGAGTGCACTTGCTGGAACTGGCATTGAGGTCATGGTGGCTATACCTAATGACCAGCTTGCTGTCATGAATGATTATGATCGTGCCAAAGATTGGGTCAAGAGGAATGTTACTGTTTACAACTTTAATGGAGGAGTTAATATCAAGTAAGTTAAAAGCTTAAATCTTTCTGGTTATTTGTCTCAATTTTCGGATCAGATTTGTATTACTCTAATAAAACATTAATGTTTCAATTTTTCAACGACCTTAAGATGTGGGATCATTTGGCTTTGGTCGTATTGTTGATCTGTTGTATAAGTTTTTCCGTAATTGCCTTGATGCTAGTTCAGGAATTTTAGATTGAGATTCATCATGGAGCAAAATCTGAGTATGTTTGTTGCTGAATTTCAGTCTGAATCATATGTTGCTAAAGTTTGTTTCTTTTCCTAAATAAACTTGAAGTTTCTGGCTTCTCATCTCATGAATCCGTTTGAGAAAAAATTGATGTTGCTGAGAGATTAATATGAAGATGATTCTTTGCCCCATTTATATGATGTTCATAAATTTAAAATTATGGTGTCATCTGGTTTTGATTGATAAATTGGAAATATGTTTAACTCTTTTCTCTGAATATGTAAAATTACAAATAGTTCTACTTGTTTTGGAAAATCTAATAATTTTTGTTTCCATCCCTAGCTTGTTGTTTCCTTAAGTCATTTGTCAGAAAAATAAACTGCATCTTCTCATTATTTATATTCTCATTCAGAAATGTAGCCATTCAGCCATTCCTGTTATTTTTGTGGCTGTTATGATTAGAATCTGCCATGAGGTTTTGGGATTTGTTAATTGAGAAGTTAATAATCGATTCTAGCAACTTGATTTTCATTAATGCAATAAATGTGGGATTTATTGTCCAATCTTTGGTTCTTTAATGTTAATCTTTCTCAAATCTAAGTCTTGATTTTTTTATCTCTGCTATTTTCACTTATAGCACATGCTGAGAAGATATCTGAAAAAGAAAAAGTTACTTTAGAATCTTAGCAGGGACTCCAACTTGGCTGTATAACTTTATTTTCCTTTTCTTATGGACTCAGTAACCAATAAAAGTATTAGATTCTTTTCTGTGGTATCCTTTTCTTTTTCACCCTCTAGAGGATTTCACATCAGAAAGGAGGAAAGGATTGGCAACTGGTGAAAATTGCCGATATATTCCAATAGAAAAGTGCAATTTTGGTGTCAATTGCCATATTTTCTTGTGTCGGAGAAGTTGTTGCCATGGTTTCAACTCTTTCTTTGAGAATTATTCAGGATGTGTGTTAAAGTTTTCTGATTCGGGTTTTATAATTTCATTTATGTCCCTTAATATTCTGTGATAAATATCAGAGCATATCCGTAATGCTTTTATTACTTACTTGGGATTGGAAAAGCACTGAAGCCAGGGTTTCTTATGCATGCATAATTTTGTGCATTTTGTTGGATTTGGATGAGGAAATCTACCTTGCGAAAATTGAATAAATTGGCCATGTGATCTTAGTTCTGCTTTACTGACAGACAACAGAGTTCTTTCTGAGTGGCTAGTTGATAAGAAAAAATCTTGTAAAAAACTAAAGCTGTTTTGTTTTTTGTTTTGGATGAAATTTTTTTGGCATCAATGTGACTCTTGAAATTGGAGAGGGGCAAGCAGTTGATAGGATAGGATTTAATCACCGAAAGGTTCCAATATTTATATGGGTTAGTTTTCTTCTTATTTTGACTTAATGCAGCATGGCAAGGAATAGATGGAAATATTGTTACGGTTGCAATCAGTTGTTCTTGTGCTTAAGCAAGCTCCTGGATCATTTTATATAGTCATTGCTTCTAAACTATTCTATTTAGTCGTTGTTTAGGTTTCAGTATCACAATTAAGCTTTGTGTTCTACTGCATCTGCGCAGGTATGTTGCAGTTGGGAATGAGCCTTTTCTGACTAGCTACAACGGATCATTTCTCAACACCACCTTCCCGGCACTTCAGAACATTCAAAATGCCCTCAATGAGGCTGGGGTCGGAGACACTATAAAGGCCACAGTGCCTTTAAATGCTGACGTCTACAACTCACCCGTTGATCAGCCTTATCCATCAACTGGAAGATTCCGCAGTGATATCAATGATCTCATGACCCAGATTGTTCAGTTTTTGAATAAGAACAATGCACCCTTCACTGTCAACATCTACCCTTTCCTGAGTCTGTATGGAAATGATGACTTCCCATTTGACTATGCTTTCTTCGATGGTGCACCACAGCCCGTTGTAGATAAAGGAACAGGGATTCCATACACAAATGTTTTCGATGCGAATTTCGACACCTTGGTCTCTGCCCTTAAAGCAGTTGGCTTAGGAGATATGCCAATTATAGTTGGGGAGGTAGGTTGGCCGACTGATGGGGATAAGAATGCCAGAATAGATTATGCTTACAGATTTTACAATGGGCTGCTACCGCGACTTGCAAGCAATAGAGGCAGCCCACTTCGGCCTGGATACATAGAAGTCTATTTGTTCGGTCTTCTTGATGAGGATGCAAAGAGCATAGCTCCTGGAAATTTTGAGCGCCATTGGGGAATCTTTCGATATGATGGCCAGCCTAAATTTGCATTGGATCTTTCAGGTCAAGGCCAGAACAAGCTTCTTATAGGTGCACAGAATGTGCAATATCTACCGGCGAAATGGTGTATGTTTAATTCAAATGCCAAGGACCTTAGCAAGCTTGCAGAAAACATAAATTTTGCTTGCACTTATGCAGATTGCACAGCACTCGGATACGGCTCATCATGTAATACTTTGGATGCTAATGGAAATGCTTCATATGCATTCAACATGTATTACCAGGTACAGAAACAGGATGACCTGGCCTGTAATTTTCAGGGTTTGGCCATGGTTACTACACAGAATCTTTCAACAGGGACCTGCAATTTCATTATTCAAATAGCTTCACATTCTTCTCTTGTCCACCCCTCATTGCTGTGTTTAGCATTTGTGACAGTATTGACATTTTTGTTGCTATAGGTTTATTTTTGTAGATAAGCTTGGTGTACTATTTATTTACATGCAATATTTAAGCTTGGTTTATGAATTCAGGTTATTATATCAGTTCATTCAATAAAATTGGAGAGAATTTTATTGATTTCCCTGAATGTTGGTTTATATGCTATTGCCAGAATGCTATTTCAGGTGCCATTCAATTTGTTAGTAGTTAGGTTCTTATTTCAATATTGGCTATTTACCATATCATTCTTGATATCCAAGTAAACTTTCTTTTCTGTTATTTTTTCCCATATGAAACATTGTGGCCACTGATTGATGGATGCTACTTACATGGCTGTACCACTATATTAGGTCTCCATACATTTTTGCTATTAGTGTTCTTATTATTATTAAGTATTGCTGACTGTTTAATAACTCCCATCAGATTTTTGATAAAGAAAATTAGTCTAAGAATAAATATAACATATTTAAATATCTCAAAAATTATATAATTCTAAAAACTAAAGCAATATAGAGTGCTTTAGAAAGAAGTTTAGTCAAAAGTAAATGAATCACTCTTTAAAAATAAGCATAGTAAACTTAATGCATTGATGATTTACTATCGCTTTTCGATAGGCTAAGATTTGAGAACATTTGAAAAAAGGGATTAATAGTATGATAGCACTTAGTAGTGGGTATAGCAAGCAACCACCAACCATGTGAAATTGTCTTATTAAACCAAACATGTATTCTACTCAACTCAATAAATACCTCAATAGCAAATCATGTGATGTTTCACTCTAAATCTAATGGGCTTCATTTTGGTGGAACACCAATTCCAAAAATAATTAAAACCATAATTCCCATTTCATAAAGTTCAAAATCATGTGATACAATACAACCTCTCAATTAATGCACTATATGTCAAACACCTAGCAACACAACATTTTTATTTATTTATTTTAATAACCATGAGAGTGGGGTGTTTTTCATTTATGGTGGAATTGGACATTTTATTTTTTTTTTTTTAAAGTTCAGCTTTCCTCTCCTATTAACTCAATTCCGCAGCACAATGCTGCGGAATTGAGTATAATATTTTTTTTTTAAATGGTACCACCATTTTTTTTAATTTTAATGGTGGTAAGCTCATTTGAGCTTACCACGTGAAGCCCAACCGGCAGCTGCCGGTTGGGCTTTATTTATTTATTTTTATTAAATTAAATTAAATAAATATAATAATAATTAAATATAATAATAATTATATTTAATAATTATATTAAAAGTAATTAACTAATAAAGTAAATAAAAATAGTAATATTTTCGTTTTAATGAAATTAAATTAAATTAAATTAGTAATTAAAATGAATAAAATATCAATATTTTATTTTGAGCTATTTTTCTTAATTAATTGACTAAACCACCCTCATCCTTAGTCATAAAAAAGTCCCGACTGTTATTTGAATGAGTTCTATTTGTAAATAGGTAAATTTTATATATCAAAATAATAGTATATTGTTAGTTACTCTTATGTATTAAATTAATAATATATTATATTTTTATAAAAGTAATTTAATAAAATAGTAATTAACATACTTACAATACATTATTACCTTAATTCATATAATTTACCTAAATTAGACAAAAATGGGGTATTATCGCAAAAAGAAAAATTGAAATTTGATAAGAGTTAGCTATCAACATTTGCGTGGCATAGCACTGGATCATTCTCACAAACTTTATTTAGAAGTAGCCGTTTAAAGAAACTGTCTATATCTATCAATTCATACTGACCCTTTTTATGAAATAAGAAAAGAAAAATGTCACTTCTCACTACTTCACTGCCACAGTAACCAACAATAACGGAGTCTGATAATATTATCGGTCAATTTCCTTCAACTCCTCCACCTTTATATCTATCACCGCCAGTTTCTGCACCTATTACTCTCCAGAGAAGCGCATGAGGAGATGAATGCTTTAGATGTAGAAAGCTAGGTCACTGGGCTAAAGAATGCCCTAACAAAACCCTCCGAGAAATCACCCTCTTCCAGTTCCAGCCCTGGTACAGCTGAAAATTTTTCTGATTTGCCGTTGGTTCGATGCCCTTGTAATCGGGACACTTGTCGAGTTCTCACCTCGAAAACATCCAAAAATCCAGATAGGAAGTTTTATACTTGCCCTCTTAGTGAATCAATAGTTAGTTACTGTGTCGTATTTTGTTAACTTTGCGATTTGGATTGGTGTTTACTGTTTACTTTCAATTTTTTGGTTTATTTTCAGGGAAAGTGTATATTATTATTAAAACGAAAATAATATTATTTATATTTAAGTTCATTAAAACAAATATGTTGGAAATTTTTATAAATAATATTTTTAAAAAAATTAATTTGGCTTAAATATAAATAATATTATTTTCGTTTTAATGAAATTAATACTCTTATGTATTAATTTAATACATAAGAGTAAATAACAATATATTATTATTTTGATACATAAAATTTACCTATTTACAAATAGAACTCATTCAGATAACGGTCGGGGGGCTTTTTTATGAATAATGATGAGGGTGATTTAGTCAATTAATTAAGAAAAATAGCTCAAAATAAAATATTGATATTTTATTCATTTTAATTACTAATTTAATTTCATTAAAACGAAAATATTATTATTTTTATTTAATTTATTAGTTAATTACTTTTAATATAATAATTATTATTATATATATTTAATTTAATTTAATAAAAATAAATAAATAAAGCCCAACCGGCAGCTGCCGGTTGGGCTTCACGTGGTAAGCTCAAATGAGCTTACCACCATTTTAAAAAAAAAAATATTATACTCAATTCCGCAGCATTGTGCTGCGGAATTGAGTTAATAGGCTCAGCTTTCCTCTTTCCAAGAGGAAAGCTGAGCTTTAAAAAAAAAAAAAATTAAAGTGTCCAATTCCGCAGCACCCTGCTGCGGAATTGGACAGCCATTTCCGCAACTTTTTGTTGCTGATATAAAAAACACCCTAATCACCTAAATATTTTTCAACTAACCCCAAAAATCAAATTAATTATTAAAAACACATTATTTAAAAAAATGTCCCTAAAATTTTTAGGTTTGGACAACTATTTTTGCATATAAGTTCAGCCCGGCCATAGTCTAATAAAAGCTTCCTTCTTTTAGGGCTAAACTTGGACTTTGCGTATAAATTGTGCCCTTAGTTAAGTCCGATCCGACCATATATTATATTAAATTTTTATATTTTTTTATTAATTATATAATTTAAAACATGTAAAATTTCTTAATAAATATCAAAATTTATACATTTATTAACATATTATATCGTTTTATAATATACTTTTATAATTTTATATAATGTAGTATAACAATTTATACATTCTAATTAATTTTTTAAAACATTTTAAGCAAGCTAGAAATGTCCATTCCGGCTCAAGCCCAACCCGAACCAAGCCGATACTAGCCCTCATTTCACTTATGTGGACTTAGATAATGACAAAAAAAAAAAAGTCAAACTCGGTTAGGTCCAGAATCTAGGCCAAACACGAAGATAAACAGGTGTACCTTTAACATCGACAAATCATCGCTTTCAATGTATGGCATATTACTGTATGGCATATTTTAGGCTCTGATTCAAATTCAAATCCCAATTAGTGGGAACTAATAAAAAGTTCCGATTCACATTAAAATCTACAAACCATTTAGACCAAGATATGGTTCAAAATGTTATTGGCGGCAATCTTTAATTATTTGCATTGTCATGTTTCTTTAGTTAATTCTCAAATGCAAACTTGTACATATCATTTTCCAAATCTATTATCAATTTTTTTTTTCTATTAACTAGTTTACTTCAAAAATTAAAATTTATGCTTGTTAAAAGTACAAATTTCATTTTGCGGCAATCTTTTTTTTAATCTCATTTATATATAAAAACACTTTCTCATTAAGGGCGAGCAAAAAAAATCGGTTAATGCGATTAACCGATAAATCGGTCCGAAACCGAACCGATAAACCGGTTAATGGTTTGTATTTTGAAAAAATCAATATTAATGAACTGATTAATGGTTTTGGCTCATGTAACCAGTTAGCTCAACCGATAACCGAATTTTTAGTTAATTTATTAATTATTCAATATGTACATATTTAATATTTATTATTGTTTCTTGATTTATCAATTTTTTAATAATGAAAATTATAATATATTCGAAAAGTTATATAATATTCATATATTAACGAAAAGTTACATTTCTGATATTTTTATTTTCACGCACACAAAATTTTTACTTTTCAAACATTTTAATATATATAATTAATTTCTAATTGTAATTAATTTAATAATTTTAACACTTTAATTAAAATATTTTATATTTAAATTATTAAAATTTAATATGATAAATAATATTCAATTAAAATGTAGAATTTTAGTTTTAATATTCTTATAGGCAGTATTTAACACTTGTAATTCTAATTAAATATATTTCGCTTTAAAAATAAAAAATTTCGTTGCAAGTAATAATTAATATTTAATAAAATTAATAAATTACAATTTTTTCATTTATTACATTTTTCTATCCAATGCATGCATATTGATACAACATTTTTAGTTTATATTTATAATTTGAATATTATATTGAATTATGTTTGGTTTCTAATTTTTATTTTTAAGTAACATGAACATTTTAATTTTTCTTATGAATGTATTTTATAATTATAGTGGTTAACCGAAATAATATTAGTTAACCGATCCGAAACTTCGAAACCGATATACAGGTTAACCGATAGTAACGGACTGGTTAATGGTTTATGATTTTAAAAAACCGATAGTTAATGGACTGATTTTTTTTGTTTCATGGATCGGTTAACCGGTCTATAATCACCCCTACTTCTCATCATTATTTCTTTGTTTTGCTTGTATATTTTATGCACACTTAAATATAACATGTGGCAATAAAAATCAATGTGATTAAAAAGAAATCCACTTTGAAGAAACTCTTTTCCTTTATATAGTTAGGGCCAGTTTGGCAAAACTTATGAAAATAGCTTTTTCAATTGAAAAAAGTTATATTCCAAAAAGCTGTATGTCGAAAAGTAGATTACTGTTTGGTAAATAAAATTTAAAATGACTTATAAAATTAAAAATAGTTATTAACTGTTTGGTAAATGATATGATTAAAAATGACTTTTTAGAATAAAAAAAATAAAAAAGGATAATTTTGAGTGATAGGATAAGAGAAAAAACAAAAAAAAAAAATTATATTAGATATAATTGTCATTATGAAATAAAATGAAGGATATTTTTGTCTAAAAAAAATATTAAATCTGCTGCCCTTAAAAGCTGAAAATCAGCTTTTCTGAAAAACTCTAATTTCTAGCTTTTTCTAATAGGAGGTTTTTTCACTTTTCAGAAAATTGATTTTTCTAAAATCAGCATTTACCAAATACTTATTTTTGTCCCATAATCAGCTTTTTATCAAATAAGCAGCTTTTTGGCCTTCCAAAAGCAATGCCAAACAGGCCCTTAATATTCGAAGTTTACTGATCCAGTTAATTTCAATTAACAAGGACAAATCATTTTTCTTAAAGTATTTATTTAAAATGTTATCTACCGAGCTAGAATCGGAAATTTTTAATCAAGTGAGAAAGAATCAATGTCATTCCATCTCATGAATTTCTAATGGAACTCTCTCTCTGGACATGTACTCTGAAAACAGTGACCCTCCGCCTGCGGAGGAGGATCTGGCGACTAAAAAAGTGAAGCTCCAGTGACCGGTGATGGCAAAGATGGACTCAAATGGATGCTGGTTTAATTCCAATCGCTCTAATATGGAATCTATGCTCTACCAAGTGTTGTACATGGTGGAGGATATATCCAGAGAGAGTCTTTCTCTTAATCATTCCAGTTCTCAAATTCATGTAACGCCCGAAACTGAAGTCTATCAAAAGCAACTTGTAACCGAAATGAATATATTATAGAGGTAACAGGTTAGAAATAAAGTCAGGGTAATAGATTTAAGATGAATGGTAACAGAGCGGCTAAAACTCACAGTTCAACTGAGACAGTCAATAAGTATTCCGACTAAATAATTGAGTCATATAAGAAATTAACAACAGTGACTAAATGAAAATTTATATTGCGACTGGAAAAAAAAAAATAGAATTCAACCGGAATTATTAAGAAAAAAAAATATAGACAACATTTTATGGAAGGATTCAATTGGAAATGATTTAATTTGGGATCTCTAGATTTTTCTAAACTAGTAAATCGTGGCCACAAGAAAACCCAGGCTAAAAAAAAATAATAACGAATTTAGAGTAATTCTAATAGTAAAATAAATTTTACTATTCATATATTCATAGATCTTAGATTAGCTGGTAACATCTTTATCCGTTTCGCTCGTCGGACCGGAAGTAGGATTTCACACTCCAGGGACAGATTTACATAGCAAGGAGTTTTCTAAAAATATATTTTTTTTTTATTAAACTTTTTCATTTATTTCAAATATACTCTCTTAACAATTTGCCCCTCTTAATATTGGTTTGGATCAAAATTTATCCTTTTTAATATCGATTTTCACCAAATTTGGCCCGCTTAATATTGGTTTCAATCAAATTTATCTCTTTTAATATTGATTTTCTCCAAATTGTCCCTTTAATATGGGTTTATATTTTTTAATATTAATTTTCACTAAATTTGCCTCCTTTAACCTAAAATTTTAGGTTCGCCACTAATTATCTCCAATCATATAATCCAAAGAAGGGGTTAAAAGGAATTCAAGATTCAAGACTCCCTATATATCCTTTTGTCATATGATCTCCTGTTGTAAAAGTGCAAAAATCTCTTAATTTTAACGTTGAAGAAGGAAAAGCTTAAATTATGCTATAATGGTAACGTAGTATATATATGAATAAGAACAAACATGAAATTGTTGAATTAATTGGATTATGTACTCCCTCTTTTCCACCAATTTGTTACCTCTTATCCATTTTATCAATAATAAGATGATCATTAATTTTATTTATTATAAACAGTTACATCCAACAAACTAAAATGTTTCACTCTCAAACTTTAGACTATCCTAATAAAGGACTACTTATTAAATTAAAATATTTTATTTTTCAATGTTATTATTAAATTTAGATTATCTTAATAATGAATAGTATTAGCACACTTAATAAGACAACTATTTTTTAAAAAAAATTAAATTAAATTCATGAATATATTTCCACTTCCCACCAAATTTTAAAATGACTTTTAAATTTGAAATTATGCAATAAATTTTATTTCGAATTTTACAGTATCAATAATAAGGATAAAGTTAGAATATATGCAATAAATTTTATTTTGAATTTTATAAAATGATGATTTAGTGAGATATATATATATATATATTTTTAAAAAAAGTGACAAATCGGTGGATAAAGAAAGTATAATATAAATAAATAAAGAGGATTATATCATGCATCCATCTAAATACATGCAAAATAATACTTTTTTTAGGAAAGTAAGAACCTTTGGGTTTTAAATTCTCAAGGGTACAACTTTTCTCTTTAAAGGTGGTATGCACATATATAAATGTGGTCAACTTGCAAGCAAAGGTAATAACATTGAAATGGTAGTGATATTGATACTACAAATTGAATTGTTTCATAAGAAGTGGCGATGAGGAGCTTGGAGCCATTGGATGGTTGAAAATTTCAAAGTGATTCTTTCTTTATTTTTGAAAAAAGAAATGAAAGAGATTTTAATTAGTGAGATTTGAAACCCATACCCTCCCTTATGTAAAGTCCTGTATTCCATCCATGTCATTTTATGTGTCATTTTTAAATAAAATTTAAATTTTATTTATCTGTCACTTTTAAATTTTTAATATAATTTAATTTTTTATTTCGATTTTTTTTCCAAAGAAAATTGACCAATTATATTTAAGTTTGTATATTTAATTACTAAATTTTATCTTAAATTTAAAAATAATTAATACTTTTTAATTTTACTGAAATTAATAGAAATAGCAAATTAAAAAGGAATGGAAGTAGTATTAGGCTCGTACATGTTTTTTTGTCACGTACAATTCATTTCTCAATTTTGTTACTTTTTGCACTTTAATTTAGTACTACATTAATTTCCGATAATTAAATTATTTTTTATTTAAATCCAAATTATCTTTGCCATAAAAACCACAAAAGTTTTAGTTGAAGAAAATTGAAAAGGTAGTTTTAAAAGATTGAGAATATGAAAATTGGTTACTTGTAGTTCTCAATGTGTTATATTAATACTATAGTATCATAAAGTAACAACCACCAACTAAAACGACCTACCAAAATTAGATGGCACGTCATCATCCTCTCCTCTTTTATGATTTTTCAGTATTTTTTTTTTAAAATGAATTGGGAAATCGAATTGCTCTTATCGGTCTCTGCATGCACTGTCTCTAAACTCTAAACTTTGATTAATTTTACACTGTGATTTCTTATTGTCTATTTGTCAAAATGTAAAGGAATTGTTCTTTTTCAGAACTAACCCCACTGTAAAGGGATTATTTTCGAAAATACCTCATTTTAGAATTAGGGCAAAAATGTCATTCCATGATAAATCAAAAGCTATAATTGATGTTGAATTCTCATTCTCATGTCAATTTTAGTTGGACTTTAATTCAGACCTTGCATGGTTGATAAAATCATAAATTTTATAACTATGTTCACTCCTATATAAATATAATTCAATATCACCTTTCGGAGCTTTTATGTCTTTGCCCCATCTCATTCCGTGATTTGTGTTATACGTATCTAACAACTGTACCTAACGGTTGCTATTTATATATTAAATTATAATTCATTTGTATTTTATTCCATAATCTACTATTTACTTGATTCGTAAATAGATTAATAAATATAATAAAATATCGGAAATTTTTTATTTAGATTGATAATGTGATCAGATGTATCAAGTTAGGCAATCTATCATGGAAATTAAAAAAAAAAGAAAGAAAATTGAAGTGGAGGAGGGATTAGTAATTAGGGTTTCAGATAAGGTGGGAGGGAAAATTTTGAAGAGAAAAAGGGAGTGAACTGAGAAAAGAAGAGTTCTGAAAGGAAAAGGACAAGAATCTCTTCAATTTGTTTGTAATGTTCATGAGAATCAGTCAGCAGTTTTATTTTATAATAATAATAATAATAATAAAAAGTCACGTGAATGCTGGACTCCATTATCTCTATTATCTTATCTTCTACGATACGAGGTGCCGTGGTGCTAAATCTTTTATATATATATATATATATATATATATAATGCTAGATTTTTTATCCTCAAATTTATACTAGATTGACTACTTGTATATTTTATATACAATTTATAAAATATAATCTTCTAAAATTACTTCGTACTGTGAATTGTATATCGTGCAGTAAGGAGTTTTGAAATGTGAGGAAATTAAAAAATTATTTAATTCTGAAGAAAAAAGTACAAGAACTGCAGAAATACAGACAAAATCATAACAAGAATATAGAGAATACTTTATGTCTAAAAATGATGAAAATTTGAATGATGAGAATTTCTTTAATGCTTAATCTAACAAATCAAATTACCCAAAAGCTCTAATTTTCATAATTAATTTTAAAACTGGGAAAGTTTTCAAATTGCTTAAAATTAAAGGTGAAAAAAGTAAAAAGTTTTGAGTTTTGGTTGCTTGGAATTTAGTTTGAATAAAGGAATTAGTTACCCAGCAATTGAAAAAACAATGCTACTGCAAATAGTATATGTGATTAATAAACTGAACCCAGAACTGGAAATGCAAGAACTTAACTACCATAACAATAAATAATAGTTAAAGCTAATAAAATCAAGCCTCAAATTCTGACAAATTTCAAAATCATCAATGAGAAGAAGACTAATAAATAAACTGAACTAACATTTTTTTTGATAATATACAATCCTAGGAATTGAAAATTGCAGTAGGAGAGGCATTAGTAGCAGTAGTAGAAGTAGCCATTCTCATTTCAAGTACTTTCTTGTGAGAATTGGAATGGAGATAGCTAACAAAAGTGGGGCTCTTGGCTGGCCTGTACTCAGGCAATAGCCTTCCTGATTTATACCTTACACCACATGCATTGCACAGTGTTTTTGGCCCCAATGGCCCCGCCCTCCATTGTGGGGTCCTCTGTGCTAAGCAATGGCTGCATCTTCTTGGCTGCCCACAGCTCCCACTTTCCAAAATCCCCAAACTCTTATGACTAGTATTACTCACTGCTGTTGCTTTTTCTTCTTCTTCTTCTTCTTCCTCATGTTCTTGGATTTCACTATCTTTTGTGGGTTCTTTTTTGGGCATGATAAGTTCACTGTCAGCTAACCAGTAGGCTTGGTGGTGGAGCAATGGAGGGTCTGAAGCGGGGAAATTGAGTGTTTGTTGGGTTTTATAAGACCAACTTGATAGTGGGTTTCTGGTTTTTACACTTGTTACTCTTTTCCTCTTGCTTCTTGCTTTTCCTGGTACTGCAAATTTCTCCAAGGAATTTGATGGTTTTTGTTGGGGTTTTTGCTGTAATGTTTCTGAGGGTTTTGTTGTTGTATTTGGGGTCTCAGGATTAGCACTAATGGGTACTGGTGGGATACAATTTCCTGTGCTGGATAAACAGTCTTCTACAAATATTGAAAGCCATTCCATGCTAACATCCACTTCCTGAGCGTACAAAAAAATAAAAAACATTAATTAGCAAAAACCCAACAAGAACTGGGTATGAAAAATTAAAAACAGCTAGAACCCAGTTATAAATATATAATGTTTTTTAAGTTTTCTGGGTACCCAAGTAGTAAAGATTCCTCCTTTATGCAACAAAACTACAAAGCATAAACAAGCAAGACAAGAACAACAAGAAAGACTCTTTCTTCAACTTAATTTTAAAAAAAAAAAAAAAAACATAACAGCACTAACAAACAAGAAGAGGAAATTTCTTAAAACCAAAAACAAAAACTTGAACTCTGCTTAATAAGTACAAAAATAATAAATAATAAAAAAAAAAGAGGCAAAAACCAACCGTATTCTGAGCAGAGAAAAGGTCATCAAGAGAGGTAAGCTTAGAAGAAGAAGGGGAGGCTAAAACTTGGTCTGGCTGGTGAAAGTCACCGGAAACTGCCACATTCCGGTAGAAATCCATGGGCGGAGAGAAAGTGAGGAAAAAGAAAATATGCAGTGATAGAAGAGCCGGTTTATCTGTCGGCAGATAAAGCTAAAGAAACAATCAAAGTTGATACACAATCACCAAAAACAAAAGCTCATTTCTCTATTTTTTTTTTCACTCTCTCTCTCTCTCTCTCTCTCTCTCTCTCTCCTCTTCTTCTTCTTCTTTAAAGTCTCCGTTTACCACACCTCTCATTTTATATACAGTACCATTTTTTTTTTTGAAGTACTTGGTTTTATTTATTTATTATTTATTTATCTTACTAAATAAAATTGAACCTTTATTGATTATGCAATCCTATAGAAAATATAATTTCGGAAATGAATGGATGTATTACATTTTGTATGCATACGACATCTGATCGAATTAAAGAAAAAAATAAAAAATATTGTATATTGATCAAACGAGGTGTATGTATGCACACATTAAAATAATTTTTTATAAAAAAAAATATGCGTTCATATATAAAAAAAATGAATTTCAAATATATTTTATAAGTAAAATTAATTTAAATTTTGGAGCTGCCGTCAGTCTATTTACAGACAGCAATTCATCTCTTCTTTCATCTTATTTTTTTTCTTAAATTTATATTTGTGTTTTTCAAATTCTTGTGTTTTTTTTATTTTTTTTTTCAAATTTTTCTATAATAATTTTCAGATCAGTATAGATCTGAATTTTAATTTTATTCGTTATTTTTTTATTTGTATTTAATTTTTTTTTTATTTTTTGTTTCGATAAACTCATCTGAAATTTTTATTTTAATTTTATTTTTTATATTTGCCCATATCTTATTAGTGTTTTTATATATCTAATTCGTTTAACTATTATTGAATACAATTTAAATCTTTAGTCATGCGAGTTTGTCTTTCAAATTTGGAGATTGTTGTTTTTTTTTATGGAAGTTTTCGTTTTTTTGGAATGAGTTTTCCTATGGATAATAGATGGATTGAGTTTCCAGCGATAACGCAATTGCTCGCGGCATCTTATCATTATTTACTATTTTCGTCGAAAGTATTTAGAGATATACTCCACCAACTTATTTAGTTTCGTTATGTACTTTTAAATTTTATAAGTTTATTTGTACTTTTCAGATGTATTTTTTATTTTATTAATGAAAGTTTAATTTACATTAAAAAAAAAAAGTAAAATTGATTTAAATGTTAAAAGAAGGGTAAATTTTAAATTTGAGTCTTTGTGTTTCTTTCTCTATAAAAAAAAAATTATAAATTTATTAATAAAATTAAATAATTAAATCAATTATCAATTAACAATTTCATACCAATTTCCTTAGTATTTTTTTTTAAACAAAATATCTTTTTATTTATTATCAATTAATTAGGAAAAACTGTCGTTATTCTTGCAAGAAATGAAGACAAAATTGATTCGTTGAACTTTGATGCATTAAAGACATGGTCTTATTCCAATAATATTAAAATCTTTTTTTAAGCATTTCGTAGTTTCAAATTCAAATTCAAATGGTATATGACGAATTTTCAAATTCAATGTGCTTTACAAAAAAAAATAAACAATTATGTGAATTTAAAACAAAAGGGATTTTAAATTTTGAAAGGTTTTGATAGGGGTGAGAAAAAAACCGATGGACTTGGTTAACCGAAAAAAAAAATCCGATACCGAACCGATGGACTGGTTAACCGATTGTAATGGACTGGTTAATGGTTAGTGTTTTGAAAAAACCGATATTAATGGACTGATTAATGGTTTTTGACTCATGTGACTGGTTAACCGAACCGAAACCGAATTTTTAGTTAATTTATTAATTTTTTTAATAATTTATAATAATTTATATAACAATTTATTCTAATTAAAGGTGATCATGTACTTTTTTTCATTATATTAATTATTTTAAAATTTTTAAGTTTTTTTAATTGGTTATTAGTAAGTATAACAATTTATCTAATTAAAAATGATTATGGACCGTTTAATATATTTACTTATTAAATATTAATTTTTAAAAATAAATTTGCTTATATCCACCAAATATTTTTATTTTGACAACAATAATGCTATATTATAGTGAAAAAATTTTAATTTTTAAGTATCTTGAACATTTTAATTTTATTTATGAATATATTTATAATTATAGTGGTTAACCGAAAAATATTGGGTAACCGATCCGAAAATCCGAAACAGATGGACTGGTTAACCGATGGTAATGGACTGGTTAATGGACTGGAATTTCAAAAAACCGATATTAATGGACTGGTTAATGGATTGAGACTAATGGACCGGTTAACCGACCATGCTTTCCCGGAATTTCATATTTAGATACATTGGCTGCTCTCGATTGAGGAAATAATTACATGAACTTTTCATTAAAATTTTATTTTCATTTATAACCTTGTTAATTTATAGGAATTAATCCCTTGGTTTAATTTTTATAACACTTTTGATGAATAATTCTACATGGTAATTGAAGAATCCGCAAATGGTGGAAATTGGAAGATGGGTGGGGTCTTTGGTCGACCTGTTCGAATCAAAAAGAAAATGGAGCTTCGAACATTTGAAAATAAAAAAAAATATTTTTGAAAGTTATTAAAATGAGCACTGCAATATTTAAATGAAAAAGAAATAGGTTTATTTATAATATTTGACATCTCGAAATTAGAAACGGTAATTAGTTGTGTGCTTATCTAATCCATCAAATTTTAGGGCAATTGAACTTGTTAGTGGGAAAGCCATAATTAAAGGGTAAAGAGTGAAAATGATGACTACCCAGTTATCAATCATTAACTGTCTTATTAACTACTACAAAATTGGCTTTCCTTTTTATATTACCAATATATATATATTTTCAAATTCAAACAAATAATTAAAATTTAATTTGATGATGGACATCCAATTAAAAGTGAGATATGTATACCGACATTAGATAACTTTGCTTGAATTTTGAAATTAAGTTGGGAAATGCGTGCCGACATTAGATGAATTGTAAAAAGTACTCAACAATTCGGGTGGGGCAACCGTTAGATGAGCATTTATGTTGAATAATAATAATAATTTCCTATTCAATAATTGAATATATTTTTTTCTTTTTGAAAAATTGGTTTCCATTACTTTTATCGAACAAAGTATGAGTACAACACCTGCGATATCTGCATACATCATCAATCATGACCGTACATGAAATTGACCCCACATTGGTAGAATTTTTCAATGGCTCAGAACATATCCCCATCCATCCTATTAATATATCAGTGCAATCGAGCTCAACCAACACCCTACCCTACTTAATTACCATTCTGTCCTCAAACACCTCACATGCTCCTACCCCCTTTCCAACTCGACCTTTAATTATTTTTATTTGATACCAAAACTATTATTTTAGCTATACATCAACATGGAATTTATGAATACCGAATCGAATTGATTTTTATTCGGACAGTCCTAAATTTTTAGGAACCGCTTCTAATTTTAGCATATATTGTGTTCACAATAAAAGGAAAAAAAGTGATAATTAAGAAATCCAAATATATGATCCAAAGTGTTTTGCCTCCCCCTATGCATTTATGTAAAGAAAGGGATAGACTGTAGGGCTAAGGAGAAATAATTGGAATTAACTTAATTTAAATACTCTTGTTAGAATGGTTCAGTGAATTCCTATAAGAATTATGGGGAAGGGACAAGCTCAGCCCACCTGCCTTGTAATAGTGTAGGAAGCAAGCAAGCAAGCAATTATTGTAAAAGATGAAGAGTGGCAAGAATTATGAGCAATACCAACAATAATGAGGTAGTAAATAAAAAGAAAATAAAAAATATTGCTTAGGATATGATTCTGTCCACAAGCATGACAAAGCAATCCCATCTCTACTCCATCTTTAGCTCTAGTACATGAAACATGAAAGCAGCAGAATATCTGCAGCTTACGAAAAGATTCCTCTTCCATACTGCCTAATTTTCTTGATTTGGAATCCGTTAAGCAATTTCAATTTTCAAACACAAGCCAGAAGATCAAAAGTTGAAAGCTTTATAAATACCTCTCTAGAATAAAAATCATCCTTCTTCTTCTCGATATCACATGCAATGAACTGATCAACCAAAATTCCAGCCCAGCTACATAGCCAATCAGCAAATAAACTTACATGCCAAGAATGCCAATATCTGATTTCTTTTAACCTGTGACTACTGGAGGGTGCAGAATATAGCTTATGAAATTGAATTCCTCTTCATTTTGCAGAAGGTGAGGATGTTATTGGTAAAACAAAACAAATGTGGGCAATAAAATCATGAATTAGTGTATTAAGCACTGAAAAAGGAACTTCAAACATGATAAAGAAGAACCTGATACTATAAAATGATACTATATTAGCCAAATGTTTTGTACACATTAGTTGAAATATACAATAGTCATCTTGAATACATACATTTTAGGGGGCGCCTGCAAGAATTAGGCAACTAGGGAGTGGAATGTACAACTTCTATGGAGGAGTATCATGGCTCTAAGGATGAATTTGACAAATATTGTTGCCACTCTTCAGGCATCCCTTTTCTCGTCCTCAGCATCCTTATTGCTGCATTTGTCAGTGGTATGGCAAGTATGTCATAATCTTTTGGGGCCTGCAAGGTCAAAGATAAAATCTTACTCTGCAATGTTGTGCTTTGTGAAACTTGATGTATTGAATAACTTTTAACATTGATAATAATCTCAATAAGCAATTCTATTTCGTCATCCATGCATTAAAAATGATACTAGCATTCTTGCCGCCTATGCTTAACAATCATGATCTCAATTATTAATGAAATGATTTTTGGTTTACAGTTCTTTTTTTTTTTCAAATGGGAGCAAAAAAATACCTTGGGAACCTTAATAAGCTTCATATTTGCTTCTTCAACAGTTTTTTGACCTTTCTTTGAGTTGCATTTAGCACAAGCAGTTACCTGTTATGAAGAGCAACACAACATATAAACCATGAAGATTTGGAAAGTTTCTGTAACTAGAATCAGTCTACCAGAAACCCTCCTTTTTAGACCTGGCTTGCCCTTGTGTCTCGAACTTAAGACAATACCTTTCTAAATTTTAATTTTTATGTTGTACTGATATAGCATGAAAGAAGTATTAGACATTGCATGACACCAAGTTGTTTAAAAATTATTCTGTACAGAACTTTTGGCTCATTTCTTCGTCAGCATCCTTCTTTCTTAATCCTGTTTTGTTTCAGTTCATTACTTAACTGGTTTCTGTGCACCACACACTAATGAATCTGTAATGAAAAAGAACAATGGACATTTACCAGATTTTCCCATGTCCATTGTCCACCTTTTGCAGTCGGAACAACATGGTCAATGGTCAAGGTCTCATGCGAAGAGCAATACCTATTAAAAAGGAAAAACAAAAAAATTATTATCATACATGTTAATCTTGCTGGTGACCAGAGCTTCAGTGAATGGGGAAATTGCAACAATAAAAGGAAATCAAATGAATATCCTATCATGTGACATGCATCATGAAATTGCTTTTCATGCTCCAACTTAATGAGAACACAAAAAATTGTAGACTGAAGCAAGAGAAATGGGGAGTAACAAGACCAAATTTCTAGTATGAAGCATAAAATCTCAACATGCACCCTTGAATTTTTATGCACCCACCTAATCATGCCATGAAGAGCTTACCACACAATCTCTAAGCTCATTTCATAACATCTGAAGGCACTGGGAATCCTCAAGGAAGAAACACACCTCCAACTTCTGAAATTGAGATTCATGTCCAAAACCAGAACCTCATCATGACCTTGAACATCTTTTCTATAATAAGCAAGGGACTTCGGATATCCTTTGAGTGGCATTAAATCTTCTAGCAAAGTAAAAGCCCCTTGTCGAGTGGAGCAGACACAAATTTTGCTGCTGCTCTCTTCCTCAGGGGAAAGACAACTTGGTGGAAGGAGGGGGAAACAGATATAGGCGCAGAGACTAGCTACTATAATTTCCCACCCTTTTATATCCTAGTCCATGGTAGATGAGCCAGAGGGAACTTCAACACAGATAGGAACGTCTGTTAAATTAATGGGGTAACGATGAATAATCGGCCTGGAAATTGTTTAGGTACTGATCCAAAAGAGTAGCTCTAGAAGGAATCTGCTCTCATTGAGGAATTGTTAGGTCTATTTCCTCAATGCCCAGCAGAGTTTATGGAATACTGAGCAAGCAATGAAATGCCAGAACAGATATTAAACCTATGTTCATAAGCAGGAAAGAATAAAAGTGAGTAGAAGTGAAGAATGGCTGCAACATAACAAATGGACTGCCCATGAGAACCAACACCTGATATCTTGAAATCAAAAGCCTTAAATAGATCTTTAACAAGCCTGAGGAAGACAAGACTATTCCTGTCATTCATTCCACAGGGATTTCTGTCCAGAACTGAATTGCAGAATTTATAACAGCTATGAGTGTATTCACAAAACAAAACAGTCATTCACCAATGGCTAGAAACAGGTATGACTTAACAACCTAACATGACTTTCTTTGCTGCAATTAAATCAGCATGAGCTGTAACCTACTGACATTAAAAAACCATCTTATTAAGCTGATGAAAAAAAATTATGTCCTCTAATACAATATATCAATGGTCACTTTCAAAACCAACAGGCTACACTTGAAGATAGTCACAGACTACTTACTGACAAGTATACTTGTCCCGGAACAGTATGTTCTTACGACTAAGAGTACTTCTGATTCTTCTTCTCTTAACAACTTGCAGGAGATGTGGAACCTGAAGGCAGAAAAGGGGAAGTAAGTTCAGACAGACATGGACTTGAGTCTAGATTAGAAATTTCAGACGGATATATAATTAAACTTCAAGCAAACACAAAAAAAATAAAAGTAAAATAAAAAAAGACCATACTAAAACCAACAGAAAGAAAAATAATAGATCAGAGATGCTCCTCTATTGAATACCCTTAATACAGCCGGTATGTAGAAGGATCCACTAGGGGAATCTACAGTCTGATCATAGTATTCTAGTACATCAGCCTGGCAATAAAGAAGGACAAGAACTCAGCTAAAGATGTTGCATATGAATTATTAATAAAATCAAACATGTCTATCTATCTTGAAAACATGCGAAGGGAAAGAGGACCGAGCTGCAATAATAAAATCATGAAAGCTATAATGTCATGCGCACAGGGTCATCCTTTTCTACATTTAACGTGTAATTTTGTTTAGTCCAAGTACGTCATGAGAGAAATATAATTGCCATGAGAAAGTGAATAACTGAGTAAGCTGGCAATAAACAAACCTAAAAACTTTACATCACAACTGTTTGAACATCTAAAATGGAATAGTGAGCCGCATAGATCCCACCTTTTCCATGAATTCCAAACATATAGCACGCTTCCAGCAGACAACATTCACTGGCCTGGTGCAGGACAACAACAATCAGATCCAAATACAAACATACAGGCAAGTCGTTCCTCATAGATAGAAAAGAAAAGAAAAAACAAGGTTTGGAACAAACACTATACCCACTAAACAAACGAAACCCAGAAAACAAACGCCATAAAATTAGCTTCCTATCATTTTGCATAAAGTGATGAAAAAAAGGAAAGTGAACAAGTAACTGGAATGCAAAGGTAAAGCCCATAACTGAAAGGTAAAGCCCATAACATAAAGAATTAATTTGAAAAGATTAGAAAAGAAGAAGAAACTTTCCCCTAAAGATACATGAATTTCTAAGCTAGGACTGAAGCCCTAACCCAAATTAGAGAACTCTAATCCATCATGAATAAATAGTCTAATTTCTCCACAAAAAGTCTAACCAAGCAGGTAATGTATTGAACAGTAAAAATTAAAACAATAATCACGTTAATAGCAGCACCTTAAGAATGATAACAAAATCCCATCCTCTAAAAGAGATCAGTCGCAATTTATAAACTAATGGCATAAATAACAACAAACAATCAATATGCAGAAGGAAAAGCAATGCAAAGATGAAGGGAAGTGAGAGAAATAACCTGTAAGAGATATCCAGGACAAGACCTCTAAAACAAGCCAAATCATCAGACTCAAACTCACTGTCATAATCTGAATTCTCATCACTGTCGCTCTCTGCGTTAGGACCGACACAAGCCTCCGCATTCAAATGCCTCGAATTTTTTCTCGGAGAAGAAGCATATAAACTTGAACCAATAGACCTCAGTTTTCTCTTCTTGAGCTCCAATGATCTTGACCCGCCAACTAAACCGTTGTCAAAAAGCTTACACTGAACCCCATTACTATTAAATAGCAGTTTCAAGCGCCCTTGTGCTGTAAACTGAGCCATCAAGTCTTGGAGGAAAGACAGAGAGAGAAAGTAATGTGCTTTTGCAGTTCCTGGGTCTGTTATCAATGTTTGATATGGGTTTATGCAAGTTTTTCAGTTGATTAGTAGCATTTTTTGAAAGCTAGGGAGGGTGTTGTTTCTTGGAAGCAAGAGAGAATCAGCGCAAAAAGCCTCACGGAAAAAACCGTTGCCACATATTTGATCCAATATGCTTTTTCTTCCACTCAGAATATCTTCTTATTTCAGCTGGTAAAATTACCAAGTTGCCATCTTTAAAGATCTTTCAATAATTTTGGGTAATTTCATAATCAGTTCAATTTAGTTTAACAGTTATTGCGTCTTAATCTTTCAATTTCACTAACATAGTTAACTTTAATTGAGAGAATAATCTAAATCGGAGAAAATGTCATTTTACAATTTGTTATTGAATTTTTGATAGAATCAGGATGAGAAGTAGAAGCAAGTCAATTTGAAAATAATTTAAAATTCTGTTAATTTATCTTCCAAGATTTTTACATGTACAAAGCTAAGCTAAAGGAAGAAAGTCCCGAAAACAAAAATACTAACACAAATTCCCAGCCAAAATTGGAAACAAGCTTTGTGATATTAAAATTGTCCAAGAATTCCAACATCAAACTAAAACAACTGTTTTTTTTTTTTTTTTTTTTTTATGGTTATTATTCTCCTCCTCCCCTAACCACTCCCCTGCCAGACACAGTAATTACAGAGAGTACAGAGCATGATTATCTCTGTCTTGTGTATCCACAACGGGAGAAGACACCAAGTTTTATGGACACGGTGCGACACAATAACAGATCCAAAGCCTCATACCAACCACCGTATGCACACTTGAAACCACCTCCATCCACATCACTCATCCCCCGAATTCAAATGCGTATCTGCCACAGGGAAAGAAATTTCAGTTTCACATGAATTCTTGCTGAAACAAATAATTGGGTATCAGAGAGGCACATACCATTGCTGGACCTTCCTGAACTCAGTAAGCACAGGGTATATATTCTCAAAGGCTGTGTAGGTCTCATCTCTTACCTAAATATGTCAAAACAAAACATATATTGTCAATTACCAAACTATATTAGCAAGCAGCACTCATGTCATAGCCACAAGGGCTACTGGATTCACCTTGGCTCCTGTAATCACAATTTTTCCCGAGACAAAAATAAGGAGCACAATTTTTGGTTGTTTCATGCGATAAATTAGGCCGGGAAAGAGCTCAGGTTCATACTGCACAAATGGTAAGAATAGTGGTGAGTATGAAAGGACTACACTGAGCAGCCTCATAATGCTACGAAGCTGATTAAGCTCACAAGCTGACACTTTTTACTTACACTTGAGAAAGCACCATGAGAATATGCCAGACCTTCAAGTCTAATGGGGAACTTGACATCACAGGAACCAACAATATTCTGAATCTTGAAATCCTGGCAATTGCAGGAAGCATAATGTGAATAAAGAGAAAATATCAAAAGAACAGCGCAGTTCAAGTTTGAACAGAAAAAATAAGTATGTGTTTGCACATGGAACCACCCAAGAAGCATGGATGTCAAAAGGGATAGACATCAGATGCAGGGAAGAACAAGTGTGGATATACCTTAAACTTGGCTGGGAACCCAAGCTTCTGGATAATTCGAGCATACTGGGAAAAAAAAATTCTCAAGTCAGATTGAGCAACCCCATAATCATGTAAGAGTAAAGCAGTTCAAGGAGCAAGATGTACCTTTCTAGCAGCTAATTTTGACTGCTGTTCACTTTTTGCACCAGTGCACACCTGAAGCAACATGGAAAAAGTTTCAGATAAGGAAAAACACGCATCAGGAACATGTACAGAAATTACACTTCACCACACAGCATGATTTCCAAGTCCTCACATCCCAATAAATCAAACTAACACATTAATTCAAATCACCCTTAATCTTAACTCCCACACTTTTGACTTAAATATGTTCAAGACAAAATCAAACTAATGAATTATATTAAAATAGAAGAGCTCAAATGATTTGCAAATTCAGCACTTAAAAGTACCAAACAAAAAAAATGTTACTTGCAGTGGACCAGTCCATACACACATCAAATGAATGAACAAAAATAAACCCAATTGGCAACCCAGACAATAGCTCTAGAAGTAACAACTAAATTGTAGCTATCAACATGAACCAATCCATAGGGTGCGGAAGGACTTACCATCTTCCCAGAGGCAAAAATCAGAGCAGTTGTTTTCGGTTCCCTAATTCTCATAATGACGGCAGCAAAACGCTGCATGAACATGTGTAAAAGGTTAATAATCAAAATCCCCAACAAGGCCTGAAATGGTGAACTTGACAATAATCAACCTCTCTGATAACCCTACCTTGGGATTATATTCTGCATTTCGAGCTTGTAGAGCAATTTGCTTAAGATCCAGCTTACAATCTAAGTTCACAGTTGATACAATGTTTCTGGAAGCAAACAGCACAAATTAGAAATAATAATAATAATAATAATAATAAAAATAGAAATAACACAAAAACATTGACATCACAATTTAGCACAGAAAATTCAATGTTGAATGTACTTCCTGATATTTTGCAACCAGAGCAGTAGAATGCCAAACTTTAATATGAAGAAAAAATATAATCATTCTAAAAGTTTGACTAGGCTGAGTGCAGATGTTATCAGCCACTTTACTGATCTCTTTCCCGGCGACTAACACAATAACCATCTTTTTTGTGACTATAAAAGCCAATACACATTCCTCATATCATGGGACACCATGCCTGCAGGATTCATGTATCCCGAAGGCTCAAATACTTTTTTAATTCAAGACCATGGTTTACCATGAAATCATCTATACTAAATGACTAAATGCTCCAGAGCATTTCATCAGGACATTGAAAGACAATACAACACAACTACATTTGCCAGCTGGAAAAAAAATATACGAGAGAAATTAATGAAGTCCTAGCACAAGAGCTTAGGCATACATTATAAAGTTTTGTTAACAGAAAATCTCAAACTCTGGTCCAGAGAAGCAGAGAGCCTAACTGCTTTAATTATGTCAAGCCACTTGCGACACATAGAAGCATATATTAAATCAAACTGCCTAATTTTCCAAAGACGTTTGCGACACAACCAGAATTTTATTCATGCCAGGGCACACAAATTCTGACATTCCGCTAAACTAGTTTGCCTATTCATTACGATTTTTACATGCAACAAGCCCATTGGTATTTTACCACTAAATCCTGGATGACAGAAGATGCTGCATATATAGAAACACGTTTGGTTTCCCAATAAAGATCAGGTTCCATAATACACAAGAAGTTTCAATAAATTACGTTTTTCATCGTTAAGAAACAAATTAGTTTATTTACAAATGTTTTAACGCTAGATACAGTACAAAAAAAAGTATAATCAAGCTGTTTTACATAGATTTAAAAAAAAGTGCTAAATTTTGACATTTCACAGCCAGTAGGAACAGCTTCAAGACATCGTATAACACACATAAACACCTCTAATTATATTTTTCTAGTTTTCCCCACATCACCGCCATTCAGCTGCTGCACCAATAGCTCAATATCGCGCAAACCCAGCCCCAACAATCAAACCCTTATATAATATAAAAAACCATGAACCCTCTTGTCTCCATCAAAACCAGATCCCATAAAATCTTCATCAGCCAGATCCCATAAGTCAATTACACAGGAACACAAAGATACGTAAAAACACAAGGGATTTTGGGATTATAAGACGCAATAGCTGAAAGAAACTTACTGAAGAGTGGGAACAATGCCAGAAGGGTGCCTGGAAAGATCCACAGGCTGGCTACCTTCCAAGCCTCCTTGCTCTGCCATTACCTCTTTTGTTCCTCACCACCCCAATAATCCCCGAAACGGAAACCCCTCAGTTTTCTTAAAGATCTCACACTAATTTCAGACCAAAATTAATCTATTAATGATTCTAAGATACGGGTTTTCTTTTAGCTGAACGGATCTATCAAGACTCAGATCTATGCCAAAAAAAAGTTCGATCTTTGACCGATTATTGAATCTAGGGTTCGTTATAGCAATCAAAAGCGGAAAAAATAGAGAAAAATTTATAGAAGGGGTGAAATTAGAGGGATATTGGGGGAGTAGAGAGAGGGAAAAATTCGAAAAGAGGTTTCTTTTATAGGTTTTGATTGAAGAGGACGATATATAGAGGGAGAGAGGAGGAGAAGAGATGAGGGAGGAATATGAGGGAAGGTGGGTTTAGTTCTTGATTTTGAGAGACAGATAAGGAGAGAGAAACGCGATGGGGGCTTTTGTACCCTTCTTGTGGCTATATATAGAAGCAACTGGGTAAAGCAATCTAGAGCCGGTTGTGCTTCGAGGATTACCTGCTGTTGCCAGTTTCAAGGGTGCAATTGGAATTTGATTGGTATTTGTTTTTTTCTTTTTTCTTTTTTTTTTTTTTCCAGTAATTTCTAATTTTTCCTTTACTTTTTTCCTTGTCAAAGTAATTGTTTTTCTACAAGAAGTATATTATTTTTCCAACTAATATTTCATTTTACTTTTAGTTTAGGCCTAATTTTTTTATTTAAGCCCTCTGCCTCTTTAAAAAAACACTTTATTTAGATAGAATTCATAACAAAAATTATTTACTTTGGATAAAAAATAATAGACCATTACCAATAGTATATAATAATTTACTATTATTTTAATTCATAGCAAAATTATTTAGTTTGTCAACAATTTTAATTTTGGAAAATCAAACAAATGAGAAATTAACCAATTGTTCGTGTTTGTAAGCTTTAAGAATGACCTAAAAAATTGATTAATGAGGTTAAAATAATCACATTTAAAAAATATTTTTAACAATTAATATCCAAATATAAAACATTTACATTTAATATTAAAGACGAATAATTTTTAAGCTCTTATAGTGATAATTCAATGACCATGCATATGTGATGCGCACATATTTAAATCATCAAATAATATGCACACATCCTATCAAACGATTTAAATGTATGCGCATATCATATCTGAATTCATGCTTTAAAATCTGAATTTGAGGAAAATGAAAAAAAAAAAAACAGGAGATTTTAGGGCAAAATAACTTTTATGTAGGGACATTATAACCCCAAGGTCTATAACTCCATTCAAAGACTTCTCATTAATCTATTCAAATAATTTCTTTTCCATCTCTATTAAACTTTTGTTGAAAATTTTGTATCCCTTTCCTACCCCTCCTTGTCTCTGCTTCCAAACAAAGCGTAAAATACATTAAAAATATAGTAGGACAGCAGATGTTCTCAACAGAAACCCAAGTTGCCCCATTTTTGGTCCTAAGATATAAAGTGGCAAGGGCCATAATTTGACAGTCTGGGAATAGGTTACAAGAAGCCAGGACAACCATGACCCAACGTTAACAAGCTAAGATTTGATGCAGAAGATCATTAAATCATACACAAAACCAGATTGCACATACAGCAGCAGCAAAATCAAGATGCGTACTGCTTCCAAATCTGATGCATAGTTTCAATTCATTGTGCTTAGTAATCAAGTTGATAATTTCAAGCAGCACATCCAAGAAAACATTGAAGATCCAATCATTTTATTTGAACATGAAATTCCATAGTTACTTGCCAGCTTAGTGAAGCACTACTAAAACATCTATGTTTTGAGTAAAGAAAAACAATCTGAACATAAAAATTTAATCTTTTCAACTTAAGATTTACCTATCGACAAGAGCAATTCGAACAAAAGCTCGACCGACACATTTTATCTTGACTGATACATTTTATTCTCCCAAACTTGCATAGAAATAGTAAGCCACCGTGCCCCGCAGTAAATTTTACATCAGAGATATTTAACAAAGCAACAATTCGAGGTCTTGCACTCTATGTTGCAACATAAAACTACATAGCATAACATTCTGTATCTCAAGTTTCTTTCTCAAATTGATATTGGGCATTTCTTCTTGCACATTCCAAGATAGTTTTGTCGGCAGTGATGAAGTATGCTGCAATTGATGCTGTTAAACATGGGGAAAAAAACCGCATATCACTTTCCCGAAGAGATAGATGGTAACCTTATGCAAGTCTATGGCATGCTTAAGTTGAATAGAACTTAAAATAATGATATCTGATCCTGTTCCACAAATCAACAGAACTCCTAATACACAAATTTCTCAATACTAATATTTCAGTTCCATGTGATTATAACATATCCTTGGAACCTAATTAGTCATATGTCAAATGCAGAACACATATGGAAGGACATAAACTGGGATCATACCAGAAGAGATGATAAGTGCTTGAGCAGTGTAATTGAGATTCGCTTTTGCCCAAGGTATCATTCGAACAGCCAGCAACTGACAATGCACAAGGAAGAACAAAACTATCATATTGCGGTAATAAGCTCTAATAGATGACATTAAACAGTTTCTAAGATTATCAGCTCATGGATATACTGATAATGATGAAGAAAGGCTCAAGTCAATAAGATTAAAGAAATAGGATCTGGAGCTCAAGTCAAACTATATAATTCCCTAAAAAAGGATGAAATAACAAATGGAAAATTATTAAAAGCCATAAATTCTAGAGCCTATTGGTCCAATGGCTCTTGATTAAGCTTGGCAATGAGGCATTCACAACCAAAATCTTCTCTGTTCAGTTATAGAATGCAGAATGCGTTATCAATCCTAGAGATTTTATCTCCCTTACAGTCAATTGATCCATTTCATAGAAATGAAATATTCCAGTTACAGAATACGATCACTCTTTTCCTTATCGAAACCCCTTCATATACTTAATTCACAGAAAAAAATCAAAGAAATTTTAAACAAATAAAACATACAGTAGGGACTGAACTAGCAACAGCAGCAATAGCAGCTGCCTTAGCTCCAGCACGAACACCTTCTGCAGAATTCCATTCAAAAGAAAAAAAGATCAAAACTTTAACACAAAAGGGAAATGGGTTCTCTCTGAAGATATCAGATTGCTCGGTGATAAAGTTAAAATCGCAAAAAAGAATTAAACTAAAACCCAACAAAGGAATGGAACCTTGTGTACAACGTCTCATTTCCAAAACCCTCTGATCCTCAGCTGGTGAAGGAATCACAAAGGAAGAATTACTCTGCTGCTTGTTACTGCTCATTCTCTGATCCCAGTAATGCCTCATGTCTGATGGGATTCCCATTTTCTTCTCAGTAATTTTAATCTTCTACTAATTCAGACACGAATTAGATACGAATTTAAGTTCTCCGATTCAAGTGGGGAAAACAAAAAGAAAGAAAAAACTTACGGGTCGTTATTGAACTCCTGCAGTGAATTTATACGAACTCGGAGCAGGCCGGCGGCTATTCAAACGGATCTGTGGATTTAATAAATTATCCACGTTCCAAGTTTTCTCAAAATTGCTTATAAACCCTCGTTCTTTTGGTATTTCTAAAACTGCCAAATTCTTTTTTTTTTTTTTTGCCTATTATAGATTTGCCACGAACTAAGATAAGAGCATAATACTGTAGTGTGTTTTCTCGTTAGAGGGTTTTAGGCCGAACGCTTGTAAATTTGTTCGCCATGGCGGATTCGAAATCTAACCTTCAAAGTGAATTGCGATGCCATCACTGTGCTGGCCCTCTTTCTAAGGAGGCGGTGATTCTTTTATCTCTTGCTTATTCCTTTATTTGTCTCTGCTCTCTGTTTATTTCTCTCTTAAACAACTATCGACACCTTGAAATTTAAAAAACTGATCTTGAAATCTTGATTTGATTTTGGTTTGCAGGAAACTAGTGAATGGACTGTTCCACCTCTAATCAGAGATAGCTTCTCAATGGTATTCTATTCCTCTTCTAAACTATTGTGTTTTTTCTCGTTTTCTTGAGGGGAAAAAAAAAAGAAAAAAGAATTCCAATCATGGATTTCTGTTTTGAACGTTGAAGCAGTTGTGGGCTGGAAGGATCGGGATTTGAGTCTTTTGATTAGCTGCACCCATTGTAGCCTCACCACTGAAATTGCATAGTAAATAACCCTGTATACCTCAATTGGAGGTTTATCAATACAAGCAAATTTTTATTATGACCTAAATTTATTACTGACCAGAAGTTTATTCAATTTGATAAATTAGTTCATTAATTAGGCAAATTTAATTTACTCACGATTAGCTTTACCGTTTGTGCAGGCATTCCTTTGGATTCACTGCCTAGTAATCTTATTATGCCTGAAATAATATGTGAATCAATAGGATTTTAGTATATAGAATTACCAACTAGTATATATAAGACTCTAATTCTCTCTTTGAATTACTTGAACTAGGAAAATTTGCATATTTTTTGTTTTTAATGCTTTGCTGAGATAAATTTATGTTACAAGGATATTTGTTTTTTTTCATGCTTTTGAGTTTAGGGCCTTATATAGCCTGTTTTTGTTGTGGTTTTCAGATTGGTTCTGCTGTGGGTGGTACAGCAAGTGCCTTTTATGGATTCAATCATGGTAATATAGAGTTTTATTTGGGTGTTGCTGATTTGTTAGAATTGATTGCCTTTCTACTCTTAATGTTAAATTGATTGGTCTAATTCATGTATTATACTGTATATGTTTGTTTCTGTTTTCCTTTGTTTACATCTCAATATCTTGAAGAAAGTAATTAGCAATTTGTTCAAAATAATGTCCAAAGGAAAAAAAGAAAAGAGAATACTATGAGATAAAGTGAAAAAACACATACATGGAAAACTAAAACATTGAAAGATAGTTCAGGATGCCCAATTCTGATAGTCTGGAAGGTCACAATTGCCTTCAGGGTTTGAATGACAAGAATTAGGAAGACAAGCGAAGAGACATATGTGGTGCTTGCCATTGATTATTGCAAAACAGTTGACTTGACAACTCTGCATATGCCTTTCCCATATGGCTAGACAGTCTGCCAGTTTCGTTCTACACTTGTCTGTACATAAGCATCTGCTGTTATATTGTCCCTTAGGCTGGCAAGATTCATTTGAAGGCAGAGGACTTGTTTGCTTTAGAAGGCAGGCTTTTTGCTAGTCAGATCTTGGTGGGACTTGTTATACCCATCCCTTCTATAAAAGGATAGAATGACCTTGAAAAACTGACACAGTATATTAGAATTCAATTTAATATCTCATAAGACTCTTATAGATAGGAATATTTGCACATGTGTTGAAAAACTGACACAGTATATTAGAATTCAATTTAATATCTCATAAGACTCTTATACATAGGAATATTCCTGTATGTAAAATATTTCTGAGTCATACTTGATTCGTATGTGCAAATATTCCTGTATGTAAAATTCTTATGAGAGATTAATTGAAGTCCAACTTATTCTATCTGTTGTTACTGGTCATTCTCTTCCTTGCTAGAGGTGTGGGCGTGACATGTGTCATGGATAGAAATTTACCAAGAGCTGCTTTTCTTTGCATCTTTTTGAATTTCTATTTCTGATATTTCTATCCTTTGATTGATTGAACTGGATATAAAAGTGGAAGGTTCTCGTGCATACATGAATAAATCCTTAGGAAAGCTTCAACTCATTCTGTTATATGCTTGTTTTCACTCATGTGTAACTAAAGAATGAGACTTCATTTAATATGCATTGCATAATATACAGCCACAGCATTCAATATTCAAGGTCTTTATTTTATTTTATGATTGTAGGATATTCTTCTGACCGTTGAACTTTGAGATTTGCATTTTCTGTCATTTGCTGAATTGTATGTTGGTTGATGCAGTGATGCCAGTTGTTCGGAAGTGCATAAAAGGACCAATGTGGCTGCATTTCTTCATTGGTGTAAGTTAGCAAATGCTTTTATGTTAGTCCTTGTCATGTTAGTCAGTTGCCATTTTTCTTTCATGGTTAGTGAAGAATTTGCTTTGTGCCAAAGTCTTGTTTTGGATGCGAATTTGTTTTTTATTTTTTATTTTTTTGGACATCATGCCATTAATGCCCTATGATTCATACTTCCCTTGCAACTCTTCTGGTTTATTGAAGCCTTGGCATTTCCTCCAGTATCACCAGACGTTTGTCATTTAAAGTAAAACCTAAACCTGATTTGGTTGTGTCATCATACTGATGTTATCTAAAAAAAATTGAACACCATGTGATGAAGCATGCACCTCTGTCAGTGCCTGGGATACATGTATATAGAAAAAGTGAATATTGCTTAAATACATTGGATTATTTTGTTCAAGTTTAACAGCTGGTCTACACAGTGGAAGTTAGGCATCTTCCATCTAAGAAAAAACTATTCCTCTATAATGGTCTGAACTAAAGACCTCTGAGTTGAAATCTCAATGTGCATTGGACTGTGTTCCTTGGCTGCTTGTTCATTGATGGGGCTACTCTTCAGTGACTTCCTTGTAAATCTGTATGCTGTCTACCTATTTCCGACATTCATGGAGTTTAGTATGCTAGTAGAATATTATGGGAAAAAATTTCAGCGAACCGTGTGTTTTTTTCCTGTGTCCTTTCTTGATGAAGTGTTTCTTTCTCACCGGAACTTTTTGTGCATGTGCAGGCACCACCTGTAATAGTATTCTCTTCAGCCTGTGCAGGTTTAGCTGGTAAGCAATGTTTTCTATGGACTCTTGTGGCTGAGGATTTATAATTACAGGCATGAAAAATCTGAGTTGAAAACAGCTTTAAAGATGAGCATAAATAAGGTTATTGACCTAAGAACGAGTGAGAAAAAGGAGGTGGGTCAAGTACCCTTCTAAAAGAAAAGGGCCTTGGGATCCAATTTATTTGAATAAATTTTCATGCGAGTGGAACTTATGATAACAAAGCTCTGATCAATGTGGCGCTTGTATCATATATAGTCTCATAAACCACTTTACTGGTGACCAATTAGTTTAATCTTGAGGTTTTTAACAGCACGTGGATCTCTCCACTGATATATGGAAGCACTATGGGTTGCAAAACAAAATTAGAGAACACATTTAATTGATACTGCAAAATCTGTTATTTTGTTATCATGGAATCATGTTTGCCTGGACTCAAAGGTGCCTGTTGAAGCTGCTAACTGTAGTGTCTCTTGGAAATTTACAGGTGGTGCTATTCCAGCCCTAGCTCAACTTGCTTCATCGTCTTACCATGCAGCAGTCTCGTCTTCTTCGCTGCAGTCTCCTCCGCAGGATAAAAAGATGCACAGCTCAAGAACTTCCTCAACTTTGTAAGATTCACAACCCATGGGTACGCGCAGCGGTGGTAATGCACAGAAAAAAAACGAGACTTGCTTATGTATATGCTTCCAGATATACCTGTTTGACATGGCTTTGTAAGCCTCCGTGATCATGACATGTTATAGGCATGCTAATATCAGTTCATTGTGTAATTTGCTGCTCTTGATATTATTATTTAGTAATCTTACCTTGGTATCCGGCTATCTGCACAGTTTTGCAATAGGAGAAATATTAGATTCGTAGTTATGATCTGTATGGATTCTTTTCTTTGCCCCTTGTACAAAAATTGCAATGGAGCTCCTTTACATGAACTAGAATTCTCAGAGCCGTTCCAATAAATAAAGAATGAATGGAAGAATTCTGACTGATGATTGGTTGGCTTATTCAAACATATTTCATTTAACTGAAAAAGATATTTCTATTTCTATTTTTTCAAAAAATTGTGATCATTGTGTAATTATTTTTAAACAAAAAAGTATATATTTTTTGAATAGTTAAAAATTTAATTATGAGAAAACTTCTATTAAGTATTATCTGCAATTAATTTTTTAAATGCAAATCCTTTTTTCTGTTCAAATTTCAAAAATAAGATTGAAATACACAAACAGTAAGAAGTTAGTAATCTAACAACAATAATTTCAATCTTATTATAGTCTAATGTACCTTCCAACAATATTAATTCAATATCATTTAAATCCCTATATAATTTCGTACAAAGTAATATAGAATAAGGTCATCTCTTATTCCCAAACTCGTTGAAATAAACTAATTCTATTCCTAATTAATTAGCAACTATGTGACATGTTTTTATCAGTTGCCCTTTAAAATAAAGGCATTTTTTTCACAATTTAATAACATAAAATGACCAAACTTATTTATAAGGGTGTAACCTACCATTCTGTAAGAGTTTAAGGACTACAAATGATCTTATCACAAGCAAAATTATGTAAATCAAAATTTCATTTCGACTACGACGTCGTAGCTCTTCTAACTTCTCTAAAGGCAAGAACAAACGATGTCGTTTACAAAGTACGGAGCAGTAGTGATCTGTTACTGAACTTGATACAACTATTGCATGCAGTCATCACTGTTAGAAAAGGATGATAACAGCATACCTGTTTGGGTTGCTATTTGAGCAGCAATGATACGTTTCACAGGTTATAAGAAGAAAGATGCTCTAATTAGTTGAAATTTAATATTTAACATGATTTCTAAAAGGTAAATAAAAAAATAAAATATTTGTAAATTTCAGTAATATAAATAAAAGTCTTTAAAATGATGAAAATTTTTAAGAAGTCTTTTATATTTTAGAAAGAAAGAAAGTGTTAATTGAATACGTCCCTCACACAAAAAGATCCTAGCTTGAATCCTTTTATTGTAGATTTATTTCTGTTTTTAGATATATGATATAGTCCAAGATGAAAATCAATATCCTTTGCTTTTCCCTCTTGCTCGGCATTTTCCCCCTGGTTTTTCTTGCCAAATCATCATCTTCTTCCTCCGTTTCCTTGCTCGGAATTCCCCCTCAAGGTACATTCACATATCTCTGTAAATGTCAATTAAAGGATGCTTATTCACGAACAAATTGATCTTTTTTTTTCTTGTTTTATTTTTGTTTTCGTGGGTTGTCTTGAGCTGCTCGTATTGTAATTGCGATTGGCAAATAATACCCAGATGAGGATTACTTCAAAACGGAGACTATAAAGTGCAAGAATGGATCCAAAAAGTTCACTCGAGCTCAACTCAATGATGATTTCTGTGATTGTCTCGATGGGACTGACGAGCCAGGTCTCTCCTTCCTCTTTCTTCATTTTTTTATTTATTTATTTATTTATTTTTGTTTTATGTTATTTTTGTTCTTGTTGATTTTTGAATGATGAGTTTGTTTGTGCATATTCCTGTTACCCTAATGTTTATATTTATGGGTGTTCTACATAAAAGCGTAAACTTTTTAGCATGGAGAGCTTTTCGGTTTACAAACAGACACTTGGATGCATCTTCTTAGTTGAACTTAATTTAGTTTTTCAGCTTATGGCAGCGAACTTATAAATTTAATCGGTAGAAAATTTAAAGGGTCATTCTTGCCTGGCACTCTGTAATTTGGCTATGCATGTACATGTATAAGTTGTTCATGATGTCTTCACAACTAATTATAATGCTTGCTCATCATTGCCTGTTCCATCTTCCGTACTGTTCGTTGAATTAGAAGTTTGTAGCCCTTCTGTGTTATATGCCATATTTGACTTGTGTGAAAGTCTTTTCATATTCAAAGTTTCAATTTTATTGCAGGAACATCGGCATGTCCAGAAGGGAAGTTCTATTGCCAGAATGCGGGACATCTTCCTGTCACACTACCTTCCTCAAGAGTTAATGATGGCATTTGTGGTATGATTGGCTTTATAATTATGAACCTGTTCTTTTTTATTGAGGTAACCCAGATTATGATGTCCAATCTTGCATGAGAAGTTTGAAACTCTCGACTCTTAAATGAAAACTGACAATCTATCAGCAAGCATAAGTGGTTCAGCTTAACAATAAGTCTCCTCTCATTCTCCTTTTCTCACTACCATAACACAGAATAATACTACACTCACTTACCAATAATGCCTGGCTTGATTTGCTTATATTTTGTGCTGAAGTTAGGACTTTAGTCAATGCCTCATGTGATCCCTCTCTTTCTTCTCATCTGTTCGATATAGTTATATCTTCATTTTGATTGGGACTTCTAGTGCCTTCCATTTTTCTTAACAATATTCCATCTGCTACATTTTTTTTTCTTTGCTTTGAAGTGCTGTTTGCCTTCTCAAATATAATAAATGTGATTCACAGTCCTTAAGATTGTATGATTAGTGCATTCTCAGTAATGTATCACTTTCTTGGCAGCGTTTGTAATTGAGCATATTTTGGAATGCATTTTTATTTCATTTACCTTGATTGAGCATTCTTTGATGTAATAACAGATTGCTGTGATGGGAGTGATGAATATGATGGTACTGTAAAGTGTCCAAATACGTGCTGGGAGGCTGGCAAAGTGACCAGGAACAAGTTGCAGAGAAAGATTGATATGTATAAAGAAGGTGTCACCTTAAGGAAATTAGAAACTGAAAAAGCAAAGCGAGCAATGGCCAAAGATAATGAGGAGTTATTGAAGCTGAAAAATGAAGAGAAAATTCTTAAAGGACTCGTTAAAAAGCTCGAAGGTAATGCTCTGTCATCCTAGTTATTTTCTTAACTAAAAGTTGAATTCTCTTGGATGAGAACATATTTGTTATTATATGACGGTCACTCTAGTAGGGCACTAGCCATTCCATTCTCTTTGATCTTACTAAAATCACCTGTACATATAGGATATATTTGAAAGCACTGGAAGGGACATATTCATACATTTAGGAAATTGCGAAGAAACTATATCTGTGGGGCAGCTTGACTACTTATTGCATGATTCAGATTTGTCTTAATTTTATTAGGATGATGAAAAACATAAGAAAATTGTTGTCACTGAAGGTTGAAGTACATGATATGAAGGGGAACTCAGATACCAACTTTCTGCTTAAAATGATATGTTTGTATAGCATGATTTTGCAATATTTGTGTATAATTTCCTGTCATCTTATGGAGACGAAATTATGTTCTTTCTACCTCCGATGCACACTGAAAATGAGGTATTGAGGAAAACAATTTTTGCCTTATAATTTGTCTATCTTGTCTCATATGTTTGACCTTCTTCCACAGTGTACAAGGAGCAAATTGAGAAGGCGGAGGAAAAAGAGCGCCTAGAGAAAGAAAAAGAAGAGAAGAATAAAGACCTTGCCGAGGGTAAAGATGTGGCTGGAGAGATAATTCATACTGATAAAATGGAAAACTCTGGCTCAGATGATGGTGAAAATGGATCAACCAATGAACCTTCACTAGATGAGGTTTGTCACTGTGAGGCTTGTCTGTGCAATCAGTAGTGTAATCTCCAGATCCCTTTTGTTGATGAAATTGTCACTGTCTTGAGGTCTTCATGCATGATTTATACTTCTTGTTCTCGTTCCCAAAAGGATTAGGAGATCATTAAAGATTAGACTCTGTAGACAAACTGCTGGTTTTTTGCATTCTGGCTGCTTTCTGGCATGCCCTTAAGCGATCTTATTTAAGATAGGCTTCTTTGAATTCCATAAGTGATTTGTCCCAAGTGAAGCAGGAAAAGGAATACGCACAAGGCAACCTTTTATCAACGCCAGATTGTCTCTGCCCAAGGCACAGGGAATTTTGTTCCTTGCTGCCTCATCAGTTGCATTTTGTTAATATTGTTGTTCTTTTATACAGTGTTCTACAGAACAGCATAGCTGCATAGATTATGTACATTGGAATTTCTCTGTCAATGTAGTTTTTATATATATATATATGTATGTATGCCTTGCGAGACACTCAGGAAGCTTCAAATTTGACCCCAAATACCTTTTTGGCTTTCAGCTTGAGAAAGATGAAATTAGTAATTCGGAGTTGTTGAAAGATGGATCTGGAAGTAGAGAGGAGTTGTCAAAAGAAGAGCTCGGTCGCCTTGTTGCTTCACGCTGGACAGGAGAAAAAACTGGAAGCCAGGCAGAAGAAATTAGGACTGTGGAAGATAACCACGGAGGCAGCAACGAGAATTCGGAGAGCAATGATGATGAAATTCATGATAAGAACAGTGGTAAGAAATCATTTTGATGGTTCTAGTTCCATGTACAAGTCTCACTAGGGAGAATATAAAGATTTATGTGGTTGGTTATTGCTTGTTCTTCCTTATTAGTTTTTATTGCTCCCCTCAGCTAACCTATTTTGGCTATGTTTAGACCTTAAGTTCTTTTTTCTTGTTATTTTTCTCAATATTGCAGATATAGCTACTGATGGTGGCTCGTCATGGTTGGAAAAGATGAAGGATACTGTTCGGAACATACTTCAATATGCTCATTTTTCTCCACCTCCTCTGGATAAATTAGGTAAGAGTTTGTTCCTATATATAGTAGGTTTTAATTACAAAGAAGCATATGACAGTATTTTCTTCTGTTATTACTTTTGTAGAAGTAGATCGTATTCGGAATGAGTATGATAATGCCACTACAAGGTTGTCTGATATAGAGGCAAGGATGTCAAGTTTGACAGAGAAGTTAAAACATGACTTTGGTAATTCACTACAGGAATGAATCTGAATTGAACAGTTGTGCTTTGGTTTGAAAAGCATGCAAAAGTTGGTACTCTACTTTGCTTCTCAAATCTATTTGTTGAATTCCAGGTACACAGAAGGAATTCTATTTGTTATATGACCAATGCTTCGAGACCAAGCAGGACAAGTAACAATGAACTCGTTCCCACCATCTCTCTCCCTCCATTTCTTTCCTCATACAAGAGTAAAGATTAAGCAAAATATAACTTCCTTAGAGGTTTTAAGATTTTCGCTTCATTGTTCTTCATTTCAGGTATGTTTATAAAGTTTGCCCATTTAAAGAAGCAGTCCAGGAAGAGGACTACCATAAAACCCAACTAGGGTATGTGTTCATGACTTAATAAGGTCCTTATGATGAATTTTTAGCAGTCAATTATTATTATTATTATTATTTCTCCTTTTGAACTGTCATTTATTGCCCAGCTGGTGATTGAAGTATTTTTGAATAAGTTGTTCTATTAACAATAATACTGGCACTCGGAAAATGATGATTATCATGCAGAATCTATCTGTAAGCCATAGGACTACGTTTAGGGTGAAAGGATAAGGCTTAGGCTCCTGCATTTGAATGTATCTTCTATGAACTCTAAAAATGTGAACACGCACCTGTAGAAGCTGTGTTGCAAAATTATCAAATGATTTTTGTATTGTTTTTAGTGATTTTTAGAGATCATAATGATGGTTCTGCCCCAAAAGTATTGTCAGCTCATGATAGTGTTTTTTGTTGGTTAAATTGTTGTTAATTTCCTACTGCTGAAAGGTGTAATGCACTCTCCTTCTGCAGGGACTGGGAGAAATTTGAAAACTCATACCAATACATGCTATTTTCAAATGGTCAGGGATGCTGGAATGGACCAAGTAGAAGTTTAAAGGTATTGAGTCATTTCGTAGGATGTTTTGAAACTCTAAGCAAATGGGACCATTAATATTTGCAGAAGGTGTTTAGAATGTTTAATAGTTTTCAGGCGATTTAAGCATCTTGGATCCTGCTTGATGTGGGGATCCTTTCATAATTTTTTGTGGTAAAAACTGCTCCAGTTTAATGTATGCAAGACACAATAAGAAAGCTATTAAGAGGTCTCAAATTATTTGTACCAACCTTTAAATGATATTAAAGCATTTTCCAATTAACCTTTTAACTTTAACAGGTCAAGCTCAGGTGTGGACTGAAAACAGAGCTGATTGATGTGGATGAACCAAGCCGCTGCGAGTATATCTCATTTTCTTTCTCTTCATTCCAACACATCCTTTTGTGTACGAAATTCAGCTGTCTCACTGCTTCCTTGTTTGTGGCAGATATGCAGCTTCTATGACGACACCTCTCCTTTGTCAGAAAGAGAAACTTGAGGTTTTTGTTACTCAATGAGCTGCCAATATTCTGTGCTTTTTAGTTTTTCATTGTCTTACTGAAACAGAGATACTGACAGGAACTCAAGCGTAAGCTAGAAGCTTTGTCCAGAGAACAACAGGATGACCATGATGAGTTATAGGTTGCTTGTCAACATGCAAATGCATCAGGGCCTTTGACCATCTGTCGCACTAATTTTCTAAAGCGACTTTCTTTTTATTATTTTATTTCATGGTACTTCTGCATGTTTTTTGATCTTGAAGATTAGATTGCTATTCAAAATTGTCTGTGCATCTTCAGAAGGTCCTTGTCGAGTCTCCCACTTCAGCCTATTCTTTCGTTTGGCTCAGATACTAGTTTTTCACATTTCCTTGAGGTGTTTTTTATATATACAAAAGTACTCCACAAGAAAAGATTGGAGCTTAAGATCATTTTTCCGTAACTTAATACCATCAATAGTTGTAGACTGGCTTCAGATTGTAAGAGGTACGGAATTGAGTCAGATTTTGGCAAGTGTAATGACTTTCTGTAGACCAGTGATATAATGAAATGGCCAAGTTGGTGAAGAATTGTTTAATGTTCATGCTAGAATATGCACAAATAATTTTCAATCAAGGATCTGGAATTTAATATTGAAGAATGGAGATTCATTCATGGTGCTATTTCCAAAAGCCACTGAATGGGACTGAGGTATGAAAAACTTTTCTTTGCACAGCTTCATATGCACGCATTGAAGAATTAATTGCCATTTGCCAGCCATCTATATATCTCTTCTTAGCCTTCCAGTCAAAGGGCCTCTTTTGAAGATTTTTTATAATGGTGATTTGTTGTGTGATTAGTCTTTGTTAACACGACGTTGTGGCCCAGCAAATGAACGGTCTAAGACCAGTCATTCAAGGTCATTCTCAAAGCATATTGAGGAAAAGAAAATGTGGTGTAATAATTACGAGGATTATCCCTTCTGGCTTATGCTATTTAGCTTATTCTCATGTGATGCCATTTTGCCAAAAAGAGTGGATAGAGATTGTGATGAACAAGTTTCCATAACTCAAGTAGATTCTCTGTTTTCCTATATGTTATGAGCTCAATTATTTTAACAACTGTTTAAATATTCAAGTGTAGGGTGTGCAAATCGTTGGTTCCGTCTGAACCGAACCAATTAAACTGAGAATGGAACTTCTAAAATTTCAAGAATCAAACTGAAATTTACTAGAGAATTGAACCAAACTGACTGAATTATTTCGGTTAGATTCTATTAAAGCTTTTGTCGGTGAGAACTGAATAAATCAAACTAATAAAATTGGATTGCTCCCTCCCAGTTTTTGCACACTTCCATTCAAGTGTATTGCTTGGCAATTAGACAAGGACTTTTCTTGTATGTGACTGATTTAGAGTTAATCAACTCTACAATTAATGCAAAGGAGCTGTAAAGTAAGATTAACTTTTCCTTGTCACAAACTCTTCATTTCATATTATAGAATTAGGACTTAAAACCTTTTAGCAGAGGTTCCTAGCATTATCCCCTCCACAGCAGCATTTAAGAAATTTCAACGATTAAAATTTAGGTAAATTTTCCCATGGTAAGTAACAACAGTAATGATAAAACATTAGAATACCACCCTAATAAAGTTATATACTGTACTTTAGCCCTGAAGATTTGGCAGGTGCTGCATTACTGACTCCTGCCTAAATACTTAGGCTAATTTTTTTATATAGTCAAGTTTTGAGGTGTGTACATAAAGCGAATATACAATCAGTGGAGAATCATAATGACAACACACATTTAAAATATTCAAGGTGCCCGAAGGCGTATTTCGGTAGTAGATTTTGATTCTAATGTATTGAGAGGTTCTCCGCTCTGCCGATCTCCCTTCTTCTTGATAAAAAGAAAGATTATTTAGAAACAAAATCCCAATTATATGAATATTTTTAGCATGCAACATAAATATATTGAAAATAATTAAAGCCTACATTTGTATTCTCCGCACCACTATTATATCTTTGTTTGTCTTCCAAGAAAGCAAATTCCTCAGCAAGAAAGTGAAAATTTTTAATTCTTTCCTCTTCTTTTTCCCACTAATAGGAAAATACTAAAAATAAACCAGAATAGAATATACCGTTTCTCCAATTCACATCAGGATTTCCTTTGCCGCCAATTATACATCAGAGTAAACACAAATTGAGCCCTATATAAACTCTTACTCTTGGTGTGTTATATTGAGTCATAAACTTCTCAAAAACCCTCCTATTTCGAATCCAACAACAAAACTTTTTCCTTGTTTCTGCATTTTTAGAAGCTGATTTATTTTTTCTCCTTTTTTCCCCCATTGAAGCAGTGACTTGTTAGATACATAGAAGTGATTATGGAGAACATATTGAAAGCTGGCGGAAAAAGGAGGCCGAAGACAAAGATTGTGTGTACTTTAGGGCCACAATCGAGATCTGCGGAGATGATTGAAAAGCTTCTTAAGGCTGGTATGAATGTTGCTCGCTTCAACTTCTCTCATGGAACTCACTCTTATCATCAAGAAACCCTTGATAATCTCAGAACTGCAATGAATAATACTGGCATTCTCTGTGCTGTTATGTTGGATACCAAGGTATACTCTTTTTTTTTTCCTTTTCCCTCTTTTACGCACTGGCTTTGCTACGGTATTTGCTTTAATTTATTTTATCTGCTTTGCTTATCTTTCAAGTTTTTGACCTTAAAGTTTCGTCTAATTTTATGAAAGAGATTTTAAATCTCTATAATGGGTTTTCTTTTGTTCTCATGCTGTGACTTTGTTCCTTTCCCTAACTCACCCCGATTGATATACTCTGTGCAGTTGTTTCATGACGATGATAATTGTGTTTAAGGAATTAGTAGACCTGCTGTGAGTTATTTTTTTGAGCCAGATATGATGCTATTGTGGGATTTTTCCTTTTTTTTTTGGCCTGACTTTTGTTTGTCCTATGATCCTTAAATTGAGTTCTCTATTGGAAAAACAGAATTGATGCAAGTGGTAACTTTAAATGTATCATGCATCTGGTATTCTTAAAAAGTTTGAGTTCAAGTAGGAATTCTCATTCATTCAATTTTTTTTTTTTTAAAAAAAGAACAATAATGATAACTTCTTGATCAAGCAAGTTTCTTGTTGAATTGGGAAGTAAAAAACAAAATGCTAAGATTCTGGCTTTATGGAAACACAATGTTTTGTTTGATTGAAGCATTATTCTTGGCATACAATTCCTTTTTGTGATCTTTAGATAATTAATGCATGTATGGCATGAGATGTTATACTTCGTCAAAAGAAGAAAGCATCTTAACTGCCCATAACCATTTTGGATTCCAAATTTTTTCTTTTATATTCTCTAGAAATTACGGCTCTTAATTGACTTTCCCAAGAATAAAAGATGGATGGTCATGCATGAAAGTTCTGCTTAAGTATTTTGACTGAATTTGGGAACAAGATAGATGTAAGATGTACTATTTTTGTACTTCTTTATATTATTCTCTTTAATGAACCTTTCAATTTATGAACATTATATTCTGCTAGCTTTAATAAATTTGAGTTGAGACACAACAGAGATGAACTTTTGACTGATGTTGATGATCTCACAGGGACCAGAGATTCGAACTGGGTTCTTGAAATATGGTAAGCCTATACAACTCAAGCAGGGCCAAGAAATTCTTATCAGTACTGACTATACCTTAAAGGGTGATGAGAATATGATCTGTATGAACTATAAAAGATTGGCTGAAGATGTGAAACCAGGAAGTGTCATTTTGTGTTCTGATGGCACAATTTCACTCAAAGTTTTGGCTTGCGATGAGGGAAATGGACTGGTCCATTGCTGCTGTGAAAACTCTGCACTTCTTGGTGAGAAAAAGAATGTCAATCTTCCCATAGCGGTAGTAGATCTTCCCACATTGACAGAAAAAGATAAAGAGGATATTCTACATTGGGGAGTTCCTAATAAGATTGATATGATTGCACTATCATTTGTTCGCAAAGGTTCAGACCTTGTTGAGGTTCGAGAACTGCTAGGAAAGCATGCGAAGAACATCCTTCTCATGTCAAAGGTGAGTTAACTATACCTTTAAGTTGTTTACCAATTGATAAATTGTGCTTATTCTGAGTATAGACTTACAGACTGTGGCATCAATTGTAGGTTGAAAATCAAGAAGGGGTTGCTAATTTTGATGATATTCTTGCGAACTCAGATGCATTTATGGTGGCACGAGGTGATCTTGGAATGGAGATCCCCATTGAAAAGATATTCCTAGCTCAGAAGATGATGATCCACAAAGCTAACTTACTAGGAAAACCTGTGGTAACTGCAACACATATGTTGGAGTCCATGATCAAGTCCCCGAGGCCAACTCGAGCTGAAGCTACAGATGTTGCCAATGCAGTCCTTGATGGCACAGATTGTGTGATGCTTAGTGGAGAAACTGCTGCTGGAGCCTATCCTGAACTTGCTGTGGAAACCATGGCTAGAATATGCTTGGAGGCAGAGGACTATATTGATTATGGAGATCTTTTCAACAGAATTATGGAAAATGCTTCCATGCCTATGAGCCCATTAGAGAGCATAGCTTCTTCAGCTGTAAGAACAGCAAATAGTGTAAAAGCAGCTTTTATATTAGTCCTGACTAGAGGTGGAAACACAGCAAAGTTGGTGTCCAAGTATAGGCCAAATGTGCCAATTTTGTCTGTGGTTGTTCCTGAGATTAAAACCGACTTCTTTGAGTGGTCATGCAGTGATGAAACTCCAGCTAGACATAGCCTTATTTACCGGGGTTTAGTGCCTGTTTTGAGTTCGGGTTCTATAAGAGCCTCTCATAGTGAATCCACAGACGAAACAATCGAGCATGCTTTAGAATATGCAAAAATGAAGGGACTTTGCAAGGCAGGAGATTCAGTTGTTGTTCTGCACAAGATTGACATTGCTTGTGTGTTCAAGATTGTTATGATCAGAGGAGAATCGCCTAATCAAAGAAGCCCATCAACGGAAAAAAAATCAACTCTTGCAGATAGAGCTGAAGTTGGGCCAATCAGTGAAGTTAAGCTCAAGAATTAATCTGATCATAAGCATAGCCTTCATACAATTGTCTTTAGAACTATTTTCTCTCATTAAGTAGCATGAGATCCCAACCGAATTTTGATAATTTTTATTTCTGTTTTTAAGTTAATTTTTGAAAGAAATAGTTGAGATGATTATGTCATCCGCTCTGGAATGTGCCAATAAAATAATATTTACATATATAGCTTTGATTTCGATTAGAATTTCAAGTGATCTCAATTCAACTCCAACTCTAACCAAATATGAACTGATGAACTAAATAATTGAAAAAATATGAGACACTATGTACATGATTATGTTGAAGTTTCATCCGTATGAGAAGAACTTCCTGGCAAGGTTGCTGAAGCAGAACTTCCACCATTTTGGGATGCTGATAAAGAAAATAAACTATCAAAAGGCCAAGGCACCGGGATCCATTGCCTTCTTTGCTCCCCACTGCCTTCATTACTAATGCTTCTCGAGCCATTTGCCTGAATCTTGGAATCATCACCGGGCAATTGGAACCTGCAGACTGGGCAAGAACTGTGAAGCTCTAACCATGGAACAATGCACCTGCCATGGAACTTATGTTTACATGGCATCTCCTTTGCTTCACCTCCAATCTCAAACTCCTCCAGGCACACTGAACATTGTGAAGTCTGCTCAACAGCAACACTTGGCATTGCTTTTACTGCTTCTTTTTCAGCAGGAGGGGTTCCATACCGGTTAGGATTATTTTCTGCCAAATGCTGTAGTAATAAGTCCAAACCAGGTCCTATAACGTAGTCCCTGAAAGAACTTACCACATTTCGAGCTGGATTCTCATCGAAAGAACCTCGAAGAACTAATGCCTCTTCACTAAAAGGGCTAACCAAAATCAAATTGTTATTGCTGCTGCTGTTAGTCTCATTATGTTCAGAGTTTTCTGAACTCGAACGAAGATCTTGAACCGTGTTCAGGAGTGAAGAAGAGTTTCTTCTTCTCCTCCTCCTAAACAAGGATTGAATTTCTCCCTCAAGATCAGGATTTTGTTCATGTTCATTGCTGCTGCTGCTGCTATGTTGTTGAGTGGTTATTCCTGCAGGAGAAGGGCCTAAGCCACCCATCAAACCGAGCAAGACTGGAGCCCAGAGAGAGATTGCTCGTTCTGATGCAACATCAATGGCATTGATATTGAGGTCTCTTATGCTGCTTAATTCTTCCAAAAATCCATTCCCACAGAATGAGCATCTAATCTCAGCTTCCATCAATGGAGTCACTACTCTAGAGCACATGTGACACCAGTATTCATCCATCAATGAGTCCCCCATCTTCTTTCTCTCTGAACACCATTATAAATAAAACAAAACAAGAATTCTCATTTATGAAAAGAGAACAGAAAAACCAACTCAAACCGTATGCTTAGGATGTCCAAGCAGCAAACACTTAAATTATTATTATTATTATTATTATTATGATTATGTTTTGAAAGCATAATTTAAGATTGACCACTAAACCATACAAAGGTTAGGATCATTTTCCAGTACTATAGTAAGGATAAAGCAGGTATTTTAAATGAGAAAGGTTAGAACTGGGCATTTGGTTGGAACACCGAGCTTGCATCATTTTAAGAACCAAACTGAATTTTTAAAGAGAACCGGACTAAATTAACAGAATTATATTCTTTCTGTTCATTCAGTTCTATAATTTATACTATTTATTTAATTTATATATATTAAAATATAAATATAACAATATATATATATATATATATATAATACATAAACCTAAAATAATGTTATTTTTTAAAATTTGGTCAGTTTGCTTTCGTCAATTTATACTTTCAAGAGCCGAACCAATTAAACCGAATTTTATATTGAAAATTAAATCGACAAAAAATTAAAAAAACCAAACTAAAATATATCAAACTGTGGCATTTCGGTGCAATTTTTGGTTCCAGAAGTCCTAAAAAGATAATTTATACGCCCTTCAATGTGCAATATAATTCTTTAGTCAAAAGAAAAATTGATAGATCTTTGTTCCTCTTCACTGGACAGAATTGCATTAAGATGAACAAAAAGCAAGCAAAATGAGTGAATCATCTAACACAATTCTAAGAAAATACTATAAGCAGCTTAAAACGAACTTGAACAATATCAAACGTAAATAAATGAAATAAAACATAGTAAAATATGTAAGAAAGTTTTGTACCTTCTGGATGATAGTCAGTAAAAAGGATTTCTATGCATTGTACAAGAAAGCCTGGAAAAGGAAAAAATAAACATGAATTTTGATGTTTTATCTTCTCTACTTTGATGCTGCTTGTAAAATAATGAGGTTAAAGAAAAGGGATAGTGGCCTCAAGTTTTTATAGATTAATGATTTTATTACCAATCATTTTTGCAGTTTATTTTTGATTGGGAACTAAATTTAATACCAATTTGTTATTTTTATATCTCAGACTTTTTGTTATTTGCTTTTCTTGCACAGCTTTTTCCTATTCAATGCTATTGTTTCTCTTTCTTATCAGAAAGTTCAGCACCTCTAATTTTATTAATTGCCTCATAAAATATCCACTGTCTTTTTTTTATTATATTTTCCTTATTATTATCATCACCTTTCACACCTTTAAATATTTATCAAACAACCACCATGTGCCACGTGCCAATGTAAAATGTACATGTTTTCGTAAATTTAAAGGAAAAAAAAAATAACAATAACTCATCCATATACAGTGCAATATGATCTTCTTTAATCATGGCTTTGTGACCTGGAAGAACCAGTAATTGCAGTCTTCATTTTCTTTGCCTTGTAAAGGAAACTTCTCATATAATCAGTACCTTGAATTCTCCAAGAATGCTGACCATTTGCACTAACCTGTTCTGTTATGATCTCCTCGTCTTTAATGTTGATGTGGGGAACATGTTCTATCTTATGCCAATCTTGACCTTCCTCTCTCTCACACCTCTGCTCCAAAATGGGACATTTCCAAATAGATAGATACTCTAGTGAACTCAGGTGCTGCATTGAATTTGGCAAAGATGCAAGATTAGGACAGTCCCATATGGATAGTTCGCGAAGTGACAACAGATTCTGAATCCACTCTGGTAAACTCTGCACACAGGGAAAGTCCAGTATAAGAACATCCTTCAATGTAGTGATGTATTGAAGTCCTGCAGGCAGAGTGGTGAGTTTGGGACAATGAGACATTCTCAAGGATTGTAAAGAAATGAGGTTTTGCATATCTTTTTCTGGAAAATGAACCAGATCTTGGCATCCTACAATGCTTAGCTTCTCAAGAGCAGTGAGCCATTCTAGTCCTCCTGATAAAGATGATAAAGCAACGCAGTTCAAGATTGATAGCTCCCGGAGCGATACCAGGCCTTGTAGTTCTGGCAAGGATGTTAAGCTAGAACAACCGTATATGCCTAGGAACTCGAGACGAGTCAGATTGCTCAGTCCCACAGGTAAGGAGAGCAATTTGTCACACATCTCAATATGAAGTGATTTCAAATTGGTAAGATTTTCAATCTCCCTTTCCAAAGACTTAACTTCATAGAATTCGCATATTTGGAGGGTAGTGAGCGAGATTAGGCTTGGCAGGGCCCTTAATAAGCTCTCTTTGCTATCTCTCAGCTCCAATTCCTGGAGAGATGAAAGCCTGTGAGGTATACTTCTCAACTTTGGACATCCCTTCACCACTAACTTGGCAATGCGGCTTAGTACTTCTTGGCCTTCATCAAAGTTTAGCCATTTTTCAAGGTTAGGCATATCATGAAGCTGGAAACATTCAAGTGATGGAAACCCATTAACAACACCACTTCCATAGAACTCTTCGCCTATACATGTCACAGAATCCATGCCTCTGATATAAAGATGCTTGAGAACAGGAAGCTGTCCGAGGGGCGGAAGTAATTCACTTCTCTTGCAGTTCTTCATCTTGATTGCTACTAGCTTCGATAGAACTCCGTCCATCATCCAAGTAGGGAACTTCATGCCCATGTATCCTTTCAGGTGAAATCTTTTCAGATTTTGGTGGGGTTTAAGGGCTTCTAAGACAGCCTCACAGGTATCAACTGAGTTGCTGCTGCAAAAGTAATCATGCTCCCAAGAAAGTTTCAAGAAAGAAAGTTTATGCTTCTCTTGCAGTTTTGATTCCTTAGCAGACCTCCTGTACATGACATTTTCAAGATGTTTAATAGCTAATTCACCTCTGAGGTTCAGCAACTTCAACTCTTCCAACCTAAAACCACTGTCCTTGCCCACAATAAACTGTGATAGCGTTTGTAGGGAAGTTAATTTTCCAATCCCACAAGGCATCTTTGATAATGAACTACAGTGATCAATAATGATATGCGCAAGGAGAAGTAAATGTATGGTGTTCTTAGGCAATTCTTGGAGTTTAAAACAATGGGATAGATTCAAGGTCTGTAAATTTACAAGGGAGCTGATCGATTCAGGTAATGCTTCAATATCAGTGTGAGAAATATCCAAGAACCTGAGATGTATCAATTTGCCTATGGAATTTGGAACTTTTCTGATATCAGTGCTACTCAGATTCAACACATACAAGTACCTGAAAGTGGAGAAAAATATTTGAGGAATCTGTACAGCCTTCTCCTGCCTTTCTGTCAATGCAAGAAAAGTATGCAACTTCTTCACTTTGTAAAGGCATTTTGGGAATTCCTGCATCATTTTGTCGCAGATGAATGATAGATGACGAGTTCTTTTAGGAATAATCTGCTCCGAACCAGCTTCAAGAATTAAACATTCAGCTCCAGCAATTAATTGTGCTAGATCATGCATAAGATCATGAATCTTGCAAGAAACAATGCCGCCATCTTCATCTTCCCCTGAAACTTGAAAGAAAGATCTCCACAGCAAATAGGTAAAATAACTGTTCCCTACATCTTCTAGCTGCTCGGAGCCATCAGTAGGTTCAACCAAGCCCTCTGCTATCCACATTTGAATCATCCTTTCTTTATTGATGTCATAATCTTTGGGGAACACAGCACAATAAGCAAAGCACCTCTTCAGGTAAGATGGTAAGTGATTGTAACTGATTCTCAGTGCAGGTAAAATGCCTTGCTGTTCTTGAGGTAGTTTCCATAGTTCATTTTCCTTGACATACAACCATTCTTGTTCATCTTTTCTAGAGTGCATCAGGCTTCCAAGAGTTTTGATTGCCAAGGGAACCCCACAGCACTTCTTGACTATTTCCTTTCCAATGGCTCTCAGTCTTGGAGTCTTCTCTGCTCCTCCATTTCCAAATGCTCGTTTGCTAAACAAATTCCAGCAATCATCATCACTTAGACCTGCTAAATAACATGTTGGAAGTGAACCCATAATGGCTGCAACTCTCGTGCTACGACTTGTAACTATGATTTTGCTTCCCTTTGCACCTCCTCTTAACAAAGTTCTCAAACATTCCCATTTATCATAGTCTTCACTCCAAACATCATCTAGGACAAGTAGGAATTTCTCCCCAACCAATCTATCTCGAAGACGAGTTTGTAGGATGTCCATGCCTAAAAGATCACATCTTTCTTTAGTTGCAGCTTCTATGATTGCTTTTGCCAACCTTACAACATCAAAATCTTCAGACACACAAACCCACATCCTCAACTTGAAAACATCTTTTACCTTGATATCATTGAAGGCTAATTGTGCAAGAGTTGTTTTACCGATTCCTCCCATACCTACAATAGGAATCACAGAAACATCTTCTCCATTACCTCTCCCAATCAACATATCTACAATGTCAGCCTTATTTTTCTGCCTTCCAAAAACTTCTGATTCAATTACAAAAGAATGAGTCTGTCGCCTCTCAGTATCTTCCTTTTCCTTTTCTACATCTCTGATTCCTTCTCTAAAATGAAAATTAATTCTCTCAACTGAAATTGAATCCAACCTCTGATTGATCCTCTTTATCTTATATCCAATTTTAACTTGAAAAGCAACAGAATTGGGCACCTGAAGGAAGCTGGACAATGAATTCTGAGACTTTTTCACCTTTTGCTGCAAACCCTTAGTGGCAAACTCATCTAATACATCATCAGCATCAAAGATTGCATCTTTAAGCTTTGATAACCAATTACGTACCGCCTTATCTTTAACTTGCCTCTCTTCTGCATCTTCAAGAACTGCTGCAATTGTTGTTAAAGTACTCTCCAGCTTCTCTAGCTCCTTTTTAGCAAACAAACATACCCCATGATCTTCAAGCTTTGAACTGATTAACTTATCAAACAAAACCTGTAGAACAGCAGTTAGAACTATTTCCGCCATTTTGAGATAAAAGATTGAATCTTTGCTAGATGAAAACAATTGCAGTTCTTCCTTTGAGGATTCTAATTCTTTATGCAAGCTTTCACCATTTGAGTTAGAATTAGAACAGATTCAGTTTGACTTTTTCCAGTCAACACTGCAGATTTATCTACTAATAAAGGAAAATGCCAAACCAATTTCCACTGGTTGGTCGTAGTCTGACAAAGCAAAAGGAGGAGAAAGTCAACATTTCTTTTCTCTCTCTTCGAACCAAACACGCGCTATATTAATTTCGCCGATAAAGTTATTATACCCATCAATATCAGAAATACCCTTAACAGGGAAACGAAAACATTACTGAAACAGGCGTAATATTCAACAATATCGAGGGCATATTAGGAATCACATATTATACCCCAATTTCTGGCATTATAAGTAGTAAAAACCCTAAACCCTAGAGAACTCGTTACTTGATCTTATCTGAGCAAGAGAGGATTATCTAATTGAGGCGAAAGTTTCTCTCTTTACTCTTTCTTAAGCCACCCTCCCAAATTCTAGGGCTGCTGGCGGCTTTGCCTTTGAGAGAGGTAGAGAGAGAGAGAGATTCCCAATTTGAGGTCCAATCTGCGATGAAGACTGCCTGCGGTCAGAGCCCAACATCGTTTTATCGATTGGGCAGTGATGGCCTCGCGGGCTATCCAAAAAATCTAATTCTCTCTCTGTTTATTGTTTGTTTGATTTGCTTATATATTGTTTGAATTGTTTGATTTGCTTATTATTGTTTAAGTTTCGATGTTCGCAGGTCAGCATTGGTGAAGAAAGTTTCTGCCCATGGGGAAGATTACTGCATGTGAACCAGATTCCTCTTTTTTTCTGGGCGATTATAGATCATGCTTCTTACAAACTCAAAAGGCCTAATTTGTGGGATGTTTAGATTGTAATTTTGATTATTCTTCTGGATTTTAAGGTTCGTGTTGTATGATAAACCCTATCAAATATCAACTGATTACACATTTGTATATTTGTCTCTGATAGTTCATAGAGCAATCAAACGACTAGTCGTCTGGTAATTTCTAGATTGGGTTTGCTTCGTTTACCAATGGGATCTTTTGTTTTTTGTGGGCAAGTTAACTATGGAATCCTTTTATCTATGCATATGCACGACGATGAGCATGCATACTCTGTTGGATGGGATGGAAAATAAAAATAAAAAATAATCCGATTGGCTAATTAATTTTTGGATTGATATTGGCTTAATTAAGTTAGCCAAGAGAACCGACAATGAATTGTTCATTGTTTATTAAGATGGGTTCACATAGAAAATTTTTTATAACCAAATAATTAACGGATTGAACTGAATCTACCATTTTCCAGCTCAATGCCTAAAATACAATAAATAATTTTCCACAGCATTAACCATAGCCTAAAATACTAATATACAATAAGTAATCGTTAACCTGTGGGATCATCTCCAAACTCGAAAAGTGGTTCTGCCTAATGTCCCCGGACCATTTCTCACCAAACAACTAACCCTTACATAGGGTATTAGAAGACAAAGCAACAACAAGCTTTGGGCCATGGCTAAAAGGGCCCGTTTGCTTTGACACCAGTGTCATTATAATACAGATCTTCTGCAATTAATGGGAGATTAATTAGTGGTAATTACTATTAGGGGCTATCCTAGGTTGTCAAAGCTAAAACTGACTTCCAGTGAAGGTTTGGCCGAAACCCCAGTTGGGAGGAGCAACATTATAGGACACAATAGACCTGCCATCACTTGTTGTGACCTTGAAGGAGAGAGCTTGACCGTTTAGGTAAGTGTTGCTTTGCCAATTTTGGCCCCAGTTTCTAGCCATTGATTGCCACCCACCTTTAGATCCTCTTACTGAGACAGACACAACATCACCAGCTCCACCAACATTGGTTATTAGTACAAGGTTGAAGTATGAATGCCCATTTATAGTAAACCGTATTCCCCCTCTTCTCCTACAACCAACCCTGCCACCAAAATTCAAATCATTTACTAACTCACAAAAGGTTAACGCGTCCGAATTTTAATTTGTATCACAAAAATCCTTACATCCATAATATTTCTGATAATTAACATCTTACCGTCTGTATTGTACGGGGATGATTCCTGCTTTGAAATGAGCAATGTGTTGGAAAACGGGCTGAGAAAGATCAAAGTGTTGTAAAGGAGGATTACACCAGCCTCCTGCATTGCTTGGAAGTGCATTATTCGGAGGGCAAAAATTTGTTGCTGTAATAATGATGGAATCTGGTAAGCACCAATTCCTATCATTTACACACCTTATCTCAAAACATGCACCACAGCTTTGCCCATTGTTGAAAAGGGCAGTGCTCAAGGCTGCTGTGTTTGTTCCATAGCCTTGCCTATAAAGGTTCCCATAACCACAAGCTCCTCCTACAAAATCCAACAATGGGTTAAGCAAAATAAGAATTGCAAAACCACTAGAGTTGGCCTGCCATCCAACACTCAATTAAAAGTGCGAGATGTCTTGAATTAGATTAGTTACGGTAGCAATTATGTTAGGCATTATGCCTCTTTTTTAACCAAAGGACTGCAAGATTTTTGTACTTACCCATTGTGCCAGAAGCATCACCACCTCCGTAGAAGGTAGCATGTGCATTAGACCATCCACTATAACCATAAATTTTTTTGGAAATGGCTAACAACATTACTATATAAATTCCAAGAAAATCCATTTTCCTGCAAAATTTTGAGCAACCAAAGAAAGCCCAGTATAGAATGTGCAAATGCTAAGGGGAATACCAGTACTTATAGATGTGCAAAGAGGAAATTGTAATGCTAAATAATTCAGTAAATAAATAAATTAAAACAAGAGGAAATTAAATAAACTTCAACTTCATCTATTTTTAGCATATTTTATTGAGCTGCCACATTTTTATACAACGTGTGTGCACATGCACACCATCTGATCTGACGATCGGACGATGCACACTGAATCGCTACTCGTAAAATTTTCCAACTTCTTGTAAAAAAGAAATTATTAAAAGAGATCTCGATGCATTAAATTATATTAGGATGCATGAGACATGACTGTTTTTCCACTGCTATAAAGTCTTATCTCCACTTCTTGATATTATGTAATGTGCGTTGTTAAAGTTAAAATTGTATCACGCCTTGCAAAAAACAAATTCCTTTCTGTAGCCAATCGGTTAAGTACCTAATCAAGAATTGAATTAAAAGTATATATAATTAATGGAATGCACAAATTAGTGATGAGAACATAGGCAAAGAAGGTCTAGAAAGTTAAGTTACTATCTTTTTTAATTATCTTATTATTGAGTTTGCGCTTCTATATGGAATCTCTGGTCTGTATGCATGTGATGCGGTATGAAATCTTCATGTTATTCTGAATAAATATTTACAATAAAAGTTAATTGCATGACTGTAAAAGTTAGAAAGGTAATTGTATATTAAGATTCCAATAAGAAAATAATCCAATTCGGATTTTACTTCTTTTATATAAATATAACGACTTTCTATAATCGTTTGTACGATTCTAACTTTACGCAATAATTTTTGTAATATAACATCAACCACATATAATATTCAAATTATGCAAACTTCATATCCTATGTTAACGCAGTTTGCAAAACTAGCTCTATTTTCTTCTAACCGATACAAAGATTCTACTATGGAGGGAACCAAATGGTGATGGGATAGTATAGCTGTGATTGAACATTGTATTATAATCAGATTCCAAAGTTATTTACAGTCACCGCCAATATATAAAAAGCTCTACAGATCATCCTATTTGTTTAACTATATATTCTGAACTTTGCTGTCGGCATATTTTCACTGAATTAGGTGCAATGCATTTGTTCAAAGAGGTATATTATTAGTTATTTGGTCCAATTAAAGTCTCTTTTCCCCTCCTCCAGTAAGCAAGCCAGAGAACACTAATTTCCTCTCAAATAATTATTGTGGCAAACCCTATTATTAATATTTAAAATCTAATATTAAAATTTTAATAACGTCTTCGAAAAAAATACTTTAATCTTTTATATATTTATAAATTAAATTATTCAGATCAATAAATTTAATAAATTTTATATATTTGATATTTATACAACAAAAGATACTTGAAAAAGCTGTTTTTGTAAACGAATCATTTGAAAACACTTGTAAAAAAGACTCAAAATCTGTGGACTGGCTGAGAAAATACGGGTATCTCTGCCATCATGGTTTTGCTCCCCATGTTGAAGTAATCTTAGCTGGATACTGGACACTTCACAGTTTCAAGGAGAATCTGGATCTTTACAGCAGGATTTGTACAATCGGAGAAGTATTATTTAAATTGAACTAATCATTTTAGAGAGTATAGATAACCAGCAAACAGATACTCCCACCATAACACCAAATCCTCTATAAAAGAGTGCTAGTCTGTTAAAGTCTCTGTATTTCCTCAAAAGTTATTCAATTTTTCAACTGTCAAACTCACTATTCAATCATTCTTGTCGGTAAATGTTCAAATTTTAGAACACACAACCTATTCAAAAATGAAAAGAAACCAGAACATGGATGTAGACTCTCGTTGAAAAACCACAACATTACGAGCACTGCCTTAATCCGAAACTGAAAAATAATGAAATTTAGTCCATTCAATTTAGTTTTTTTATTGTTGAATTTGATCTCTTTGATTTGGTTCAAGTTTATTAAGGAAAAACCGATATTTATTTATTTATTTATAAATTTAAAAATTTAAACCGAAAAAACTGACCACACTCCTGTTTTATGAGTTTTATTTGATTCTCCTAATGGCAACTTCAATTCATTTAGTTCGGTGGATTTTTAGACTGAACCGACTAAATGCTCACTTAACTATTGCTTTCCCCTTCTTTCTACTTTTTTTTTTCTTGATCTTCTTGTAGAGGTTTTTTATTTATTTATTTATTTATTTTTAATTTAAGGGTACCAAACCGAATGTGAGGAACATCATTAGTTACATTACAAAATAGATAAGGCTCTAGCAAACAACAAACTAGTACATAATCATGACAAAATATCAGTAAAAAATCGAAGTCAAGCAAACAATTTTATTTGTTTATTTCACCGAATTCATGTTAATTACTTTCTATTTGGCAGACTGCTTACCGTCCAAGAACTTGCCATGCATCATCAATGTGGATAAGCCCTTGTACCTAATAAAAGTCTAACTATGCATCATGCCCACACACAAGAGGCCAAAATTTTTGTGGTCATGAAGAATTTGAGCCTTAGGTACAGACAACAATGAGTTTATTCTAAGGTTTATTTTTTTTAAAAAAAAAAAAAAGAGGATTAAGTTGAAGAATCATAGTATTATTGGGTAAAAAGAAAGATGAAACCAACCCCACAAAGAGATAGCAACCTTTAGGAACAATCATATACTGTGAAGGCATGCTAAAAAATAGAGCCGAGGTTAGCTGGGATTTATATTCCAAACTGCACATGGTATCACATGGCCACACGTTTAGGATATAGAATCAATTTGAATAGTAATGCCTGTGGGGCTACCTACTTAAAGATATGATAGTTGAAACCTATGATTTTCCCCATCTAATTATCCAAGTGACACAGTTTCTTACGGCTACAAAGATTTTCTGCTACGGACAACTCTTGGCCACATGAACCTATAAATGCACTTTCCTAAAAGACTTGTGAAAACCACTACTTTAAATAACGGTGAGCCCACTGAGGTTACCCTGCAGACTTGGTGGCATTCGCCTCGAGCAGTTGAAGCCAATATGCTTGTACTTTAAGGGGAAGATTGCATGTGGAAGTGTCATGCAAAATGATACTATTATGGACTGATATGGGCATGCACTATACCTAAAAGAACAAGGGCTCAATTTTAAGCGCCATGCACATCCAAAATCATTTTCCTCTCAAAAAATGGATCTACACGTGGTAAAAAAGTAAAGAACCATGCACCAATTCTGACCCGGCAAACTTGAACCAGCCAAATCGTTCAATGACACTTCATCAATACACCTATGAATAGAAATTGTTGAATTCTTTGAAACAGCTGGCAATGCCACTCAATTACAATATATTATGCAATGGTAGAGGTGCACAAAGCTTACAACACGTAAAATATAGGGCAGGAGGAAGATGTGTCATAGCTTATGCAAGGGTTCTCAATTATGTCTCAAAAAAAGTGAACCTGAGTAAGTTGACAAAATATTTTTCAGAGTGAAAGGTTCACCGAAGCCTAAATCTTCAACTCTAACAGCAAGAGGATACACACATGAGACTACTGCATAGACATTTGGTGCTGAAAAGGCTCCTGGCTAGAAGATGAACCTCTCTTGTGGAATACCTTAGCACTGAAAATATCTTTACCAACCTTTCCACTAAGCATTAAATGCCGTTTGAGGCGATTTGTAAACGAAGAATCATTATCATTCTGCCATGGTACTCTTCGAAGCCAATTTTTCCTTAGCCTGTCCTTGATGTGCGTAGACCTCTCACTATTACTGTGCCTCCCCTGAGCTTCAGATATCATCACTCCTCTGCTTCCCCGTAAGGATCTCAAGGCCACCTGCAAGGGTTCAGAAAATGATGCAGATTCTTCAATTGCTCCAACGGTTTTCAAGCACAAGGGGCAGGGTGGGTCATGAATCTGAGTCTTTGGAGTCACTTGTTCTAAGCATTCAGCATGGAACACATGGCTGCAAGGTAGTACACCAGCAATAGGCATGTCACCACCTCTCATGATTCGATGTGAACTCCAGGGAGATTTCTGCCACAAAAGCTTCCCACAAACTCCACACTTCTGATCCGGCAAAGAACAAGGTGAAGTCAGGCCCTCCACATCCACATTCTCTGCTATGTCAAACCGGTCACTATCAAGACCGAAATCATAACTGCTAGCACTGCTCCACCTAAATCCCTCTCTTCTAGAGCTCACACTGGGATCCGGTGATGTCTCTAACTTTTGAAGTTCGGTGAGGGATTTATGGAACTTATACTCAACGCTTGAACTGTTATCAGGCCAACGAGATGGTGATGACAGATCCTGACCAGGCGTCAACCTACCAATGCTACCGATATCTGCATCACCAAAAGGTTCACAGTCTGAAACAGGGTTACGGAATACTAGAGGATAAACAGCTTTGGACATGTAAGAGCACCGGCTTGGCAAATTGCGATTTGAGAAAGCAAAGGGTCTTTTGCTAGTTGATTCCCAGTGGCTGGACTCAGAAAGCGAGGATGGAGACCCAAAACTAGGGGATGCTGCATTAGCTCTAAGAGTAAATCGCCTCTGAAGCATGGGCAACAATATAAAAAAAATTAGTAACTAATAAAATTTATTGTTTTGCAGTATAATCAAAATGATAGCCAGAATCACCTCAGTAGAGCAAGGGTACCAAGAGGTCTGGGATCTTGATCCTGGTATTGGAGAAAATGTTAATAACATAAGCCATACAAAAATTCAGCAGACACATTAGCAACAAACCGGGAAAGCATGAAACTGCAGGATTTGTTAGCATCGAGCAGCGTATAGTTGCAAATTTTCATGAATGCAATCAGGCAACGCACAAGGGCATTATAAATGCAAAGAAACCTGAAATGCTGTCCCAGGTAAAATGATTACAAATTTTCTCAGTTTACTGATAGTTAAATTTTCTTCACAAAAGGCAATTATTACATATAGCCAACTGGCTAACCATGATGATCATATTAAAAACCAGGATAATCATTGTTACTCAGAGAAGTTGTTACATATAGCCTGACAAGCTAAGAGGATGAAATAATCACTAGACCCACTTTTTGTTATAATAAGATTTGTTGAAGGGGCAGTAACCATAATTTATTTCCCCATAAATCATGGTTAATAATATTTCCATATACCACATCTAATTAATAATCAATAGCTACCTTAAAAAAAGAAGTGTAAGAAATAGACTTTTGGAGGAACCCAAGATACTGTTATAATCTTATTATGTGGTTATCTTGCTGAATGCGACTCAAGAATTCCTGGAATCATGCTATATTTTTGGCAACAAATCCAATATGCTAACCTAAGAACCGTGCCATTCCCAACATCCAAGCCTCAGTTGTGATCTAAGACTAGTGCCATCCAAACCACTAAAATGGAGAAAGTAATACACAGTTTGGCTACCTAACTCATATCTTAGGGTCATAGGTAGTACAATCTGTTAGAATCATTAATTTGTGTGACTGACCATTAAGCAATATCGAAAATCTTTATGGAAAAGCAATAACTTCATCCAACATCTCAACTCTTGAGGTTACATAAACAACAAAACCCTGATACATAGGCATAATGCAGGTCTCCAGATGATGATCTTACTTGAAATTCCCTAGCTCCCAAAACAAGGCCATCAACTTGGGATCACAACCAATTGTCCCCAACCCAACCAAAAAGAGAAGATTAACCAAACAATAAACCTTACATGTATATTCAAAATGTATAAACTGTTAAGAGAAGAAAAAAAAAAACCTTTCATCAATTTTCTCAATATTTATTTCACATAATATGATAATTAAAGCTAAACTTGAAACTCTTGTTGTTAGCTAATTAATGCAGCTAAAGCCTATAAATTTCTAGATTACAATAAAAAGATAGCAACTAAATGATTGTAACAACCAACTACAATTTATTTTCTTTCTGGGATTATATAACATTAATTGTCCAATTTAAAGTACAAGCACGGATAAACTGAATTTTGGAACACTCCATTCAGACCAGTCATTAGAGAACAGTAAATTAAGTTTACCTCCCACAGTTGAGGCAGCAACCTCGCCCAAATTGAACTTTTGCATGGGAGAAGTCCACCGGGGTTCCTGAACATTATCAGGCAGGCTATCAGAATAAGAGAGCACACCATCAGATACAGAATGATGGTGATTGGTTAACCGTTCACTGCCAACCCAGCTTCTGCTTCCTCTGCTGTTTGAGGAGAGAGATGAACCATGAACTCCATGAGATCCATGTGGTAAACCATCTGACTGTAACCTGCAATCCCACATCCTCAATGGAGGAGGTGAGAAACTGGAGTTCATTCGCCAACGGGGCTCACCATGATTATTTGAAGTGCCCCTACCATCTGTAGGTGACTTTGTTCCATGTGGCCCAGCGGCCACACAACAAAGAGCACCCGTGTTAGCTATTTTCTTTTAGCAACAGGAAGGTTGTCTCCTAGTCTGGTAAATATACTTATAGGCAAACAAAGCTCCACATGCACTAGGATAAGGACTAGGTTGGATACAAAGGCAACTGTAATTTTGAAAATGGCTGCCAAGCATTACCGCACAAAATGAAGCAAGAAAACATTGAAGGCAATAGTTAACAAATGTTCTTGACCAGACATATGATGCTAGCGAACGTCCATCCTTCAATTACATATTACAATTATACAAGACACTTTTACAGAGTACCGGCAGTTTTACAAGATTGCCAAGGAAATATAGTAGCTGATCAAGTTGAATACTTTCTAAAACCAATCTCCCAGTTTGAACCAGTTGAAGTCTTCCCTTCTCCACTTTATTTTGCCACCTGAAGCAATATAAGAATACACCCACCACAATTTTTTATAACGATCAAAAATTACAAACATTTCAACATAATGCAAATAGATAATAAAAATAAGTAAAAAACACAAAAAGTAAGCCTCTCAATAAATGTGTAACAGAAAATCATAATAGGTATTAAGCAGAAATTCCAAAAGCAAAAATAATAATAATAGTAATAGTAATAAAAAAAAGCCTCTTCAAGAATGCAGAAAACTGTAAACAGACAAGTATAATTATGTTTCTACAGTTAGAGACCCTGAGTTACGTTTCTTAGTCCTGTACGCAAAAGAAACACTACACTAATTACATCATCAATATCCTATCAAAAGGTCCAAAATCTGAAAATCATTAGGTGCTAATAACGACGATAAAAAATTTTAAAGGAGATTACATCATAATAACCCCAAATAAATCAAATCCCTGCATAAACATACCAAAACATGAATAAAAAAAAAAAATCGACCCAGAAAAGCAAACAATTAGAAACACAGAAATCTCTCTTAAGAAACCAACAAGCAGATGCTAAACCCTAACAAAATCGCATTCAATTCGGCAAATACCCGCACAAGACTAACAACCCAATGGAAATTTTTCCAGAAATCAAGCAGCAGCAAATTCAAAAAAAATAAATAAATAACTACATGTAAAAACATGTGGGTAAAAAGATGGTACCTTGAAACGAGAAAACAGAGAATGGGTAGAGCTAAATCTTGAGGTTGAAGAGAGAAAAGAGAAAGGAAACCCTAAAGTTTAGAGCTTTGAAGATGCAGAGAACAGTGGCATTATACAACAATAATAATTAAGTGATTGTTAACATATTCCTTTTCACTTTTGTGGAGAAGATGAGACAAAAGAAAGAGAAAGGGAAAGCAAAAGGCAGGAGCTTGAAAGTGATGGGCAATTGGGTTGGGCATAACAATTGACAAATGTTTTGGAATTTGGATTATTATTAATGCCATTTTTTTATTTTTTTTGAAAATGATTAAGTAATTCTTATCCAAAAAAAATTAACAGCGACACTTGAAATTGAAGAAGGGAGGAGCGTCATTTAAACATCTCTCATATGATCATGAAATTAATATTGCCGGTAGAAAAAAGTGAAAATAAAATAAATAAATATATTTTCTTATGCATTATTACTTTTTTGATGGGTCATTGGAGTAATTACACATTTTTACATATATTATTAGTTTAAAAAAAGAGTAAAAATCAAAAGTAAAATAGTATTTGTAGTTTTAAAGTTTTATCTTTCATGCAAAGTAGTGATGTATCTCTGAAATTAAATGAAAATCAATATTTTATGGGAAACTTTATCAAACAAATGGATTGTGAAATTTCTCCAGTTACAGACATAAAAGCCCAAAGAGAGTAGCCCAGCCCAACCCATATTACACATTATCACCAGTAACATCTCTGTTGGACATCATAGTTTTCTCAACACTTTTCATAATCATTCTTTCAACCTAAACTGATTTAGGCATTAGAGTGATGGATTTGAACTCGATGATATCATTTTAGTGTGTATTTTAAGTTGCAAGAGCTTCAAAACAACCAAACCAACTCATTATTCCTCATTAAGCAAATTTTATATATATTTGGAATATTCGTTTATATAGATTTAATTTAAGTGTACATGCAATATTAATTAATTCCTAATATCCTAATTTTGAAATCAGTAAAGTGTTCCGAATTTTGGGAATTTTTCTCTCCGATATGAGCAATAACAGCAATAAAAAAATGCTCCAATTATTTTATAACAATAATTTTAGAAGCGTTACATCTATTTTTGTTACCACCGTAAATTATTACAAGAGTTTTAACATCTTAATACAATATATTTTTCATGTTATAGTTTAAATAAAAGGAATAATTTTACATTCACTGTTAAAAATATGTTGCCACAAATGCATTCCTAATAATGTACTATATAGTTTAATTTGAAACTATATTGGCACAGAGGATAATTGAAAAAAAAAATAAAAAACAGAAAACTAAAGATAAAGTAGTTCATTATTGATAAATCCAATAATGTCTTTATCTGTAGGAGAGAGGTCGATCCGATCGGATGAGATAACCCTGCAATGAGAAGAGCCCGGTCGGACCAGGCGTGAGCACTCCGAAGCTTAAATTAGTAGCTTAGAGAGAGAATATGCTTTAGAGAGATAATGGTGTGAATTCAATACCTGGTGTCATTGTTGGCTGAACTATTTATAAGAGATAGTCGAGGGGCACTCGAGTGCCTGGGGAGTGATTACTGGCTGTCAGAGTAGGTATCCGGCGACATGACAGGGAGCAAATGGTAGGCATGGGCGCTGCCTTGTGTCAGGCGGCTGATGGGACTGGCGGTCACATCATCCGATCGGGCATGTGCGCTGCCTAGAGGCTCGTGTCCGATACCTTTGGCTGGTGGGCTTTGGGCCTTGCCAGTTTAAATGGGCCGACAGGATAGGCCTTAGAGCAAATGATATTTGCTGAGTTATCACTTGTCCCCCCTCAACAGGTCCGATCGGGCATAGATTTGCCTTTGTTGGTCCGTTCGGATGGAATCAGTTATGGAGATTCCCGATCCGAAGACGCGTACTGGCGCGCTTTTTGAATTTGGGAGGCGCTTTTTCTGAAGCGACGCGCCTGCTAAGACAGTTGTTCTCCTTTAATGCTGCGAGCGTACCGAGGGCGATGCTTCGTTCTTCGCAGAGACATAATGTCCTTTGACACGTGGCGCTTGCTGAATGGCGCATTGTTTGGCGTTTTTTGAGAAGCTTCCGTCTATAAATAGAGGACTTTGTGAATCATTCCTTCTTTACTTTCGAAATTTCTAGCGAAGCTCTGCCAAAATCTTCCTTTGATTCCCAGATTTCTGCAACCACTCTTTACCTCTTCTTCGAATTCCTTCAAGTCTTTTTCATCAAGTAAGTAACCTTTTCTTTTTGCTTTCTTTGCGATTTCCTTTTTCTTCTCACACCCATTTCATTTAGAAAAGAGAGTTGCGCCTTTCCTTCATTCTTTTTTGTTGAAGATGGCCTCCAGTAGTACTGAAGCATTAGACACAAGTTTTTTGGAGTGGTATGAGAATAAACCAGCCGCTGAGCCGCATTCTCGCCTAACCGCTGCGGAAGTGGCCGAAATCCCCTCCAAATTTGGCCTCCCTGATGAGATATCAGTGCTGGTCTGCCCTGAATCAATGGCGGTGACCGAAGGGCCCTTCGGCCAAGACGGCGGAGAATGGTTCGTATGCCACCTCTGGAGCCTAGATGCAGACCTGAGGTTCCCGTTGGGCACCTTTGAGATGGCGATACTGAGGGGGTATGGTCTCGCCCCTAACCAACTACATCCGAACGGCTGGAGATCGGTGGCGTGCTTCAAAATCCTTTGCAAAATAGAAGTGGTGGCACCGACACTGGAACTTTTTACTCACTTCTTCTACATCTCGGGTCGGAGCGACGGAACTGAGTACTTCTTTACAAGCCGCCCAAAGAGGAAATTGATGTTCATCCCCACTTCCATGAAAGGGTACCGGGAACGATATTTCTTGGTGGGCGGGAAAGGTGGGTTTGGAGTACGCCTTACCCGATCGGCTAGGGTCGCGATCCTGAAGGACCTAGCCGCCGGTCAGGAATTCTACGAGAATGATATACAAAAGCTGATGGCCGCCGTCAGCAGGAATGGAGGGCCCTATGAATCCAAATTCCTTTTGCGTTCACTTTTTGGCTCTCCCGGCTTTCAAGACGCTGAGGACGTAAAACGTGAGCGTTAGGATCAGAGAAAACCCAATCATCGTGCATCAAAACATTCATTGCACTTTATTAATGTTTCATGAAGAGAATTTGTGTACGTAAAACTTATCTAGCTTATTTTCTGTTGTGCAGCTGAGATGGCTGGTGGGAATGAGGCCTCTAGACAACTTGGCGATCAGATCCGCCAAAAGCGCGAGGCAGAGAAGAAGGCCCAGGAGCAAAGGAAAAGGAGGAAACTGGTCCTCGCTTCCGAGCTTCCAGCCTCTAAGGGGGCGGCCGGTACTTTTGCAACGACTCCGGCCATCGCTGCCGTTCCAGTGTCGTCGGCACCCCCCGCTGCCATTACTGCGCCTGCCTCCACTGCTGCTGGACCAACGACTGTGCCTTGAATTGAGGCCTCTCCTCGACCGTTGCGCCGCCGGCGCCACACTCTTCGGGATGAGTCAGACGAAAACGATCAACCGATCGGTGCCGCTATCCGAGAGGCGGAAGAGGCCGCTAAAAGGAGGGCAGAGGAGGCTGCCAAGAAGAAGGCCGAGGAGGCGGCCAAAAAGAGGGTTGCTGAGCTGATCGCCGAATCGGACGCTCAGCTTGCGGCAAGAGGCAAAGCTGTACAACACGGCGAGTCTCCAAGGCGTTCATCCGATCGGCGAATTGTCCCTATGAAGGACGTTCTGAAAGAGAACTTCGGCGAGGACTGGTCGGTAGGCCAGGTGGCTAGTTACATTTGCCGGGGTCTTCTCCGGGAGGACGATCATCGGGATGCTGGTGACGCCAGTCAGCTCAGCAGGGAAACCCAAGCCATCGGCCAGCAGCTGATAGACGTAAGTATTTTACTGATTGTTTCTGGTGTTCTTTTACACCTTTGTGTCTGAGCCTTTTAGTCTTTATTCGGTGTAGGCTGCCAGGAGGACACAGCGGCTGCACATGATGGCCCATTTGTGGAAAGGGAGGGCCAAGTCGGGCGCCATGGCCAAGGCGGAGGCAACCACGCGCTGTGAGGCTGCCAAAAAGGAAGCTTCCGACCTTCGAGCTGAGGTTGCCAAGCTAGAGGAGCGGTATGCTGCCTCTCAATTAGAGACAGTGGCCCTAAGAAAGGAGGCCTACCAGAGTGCTCAGGACCTGAAGGCTCGGCAGAGCGAGGCTGATAAGCTGAAAGGGGAAGTGGCCCGCCTAACTGCGGAGGGTGCCCAGCTAAGGCGGTTCGAGGCAGATGCAACCCGACTGGATGCTGAGTGCAGAGAGTTGGCTGCTGAGAATGCCAGGCTGAAGGCAGAGGGCGAGCAGCTTCGGACAGAAGTGGGGTCCTTGAAGAAGTCGGAAGGGGAGACGGAGGCCTCTTTCACGAAGATTCTCGAGCTTGAGCTTGCCACTCAAAAGGAGCGCCTGATTGATGAGTTGGCAGACGCTCAGGTGGAGCTGTTGTCCCGGTTACTCCATGAAGCTGGGCGGCGCTTCCCTGGGACGGATCTGTCATAGATGGACGACCCGGCATCACTGCCTGTTCCTCCAAATGACGACGACGAAGGCGCTCCCGAGGGGGAAATCACCGAGAGAGCTTCTGAAGAAGGTCCTTTACCTCCAGAGACTATCCAAGAGGTTCCTTCTGAAGCGGAGCCTGCGGCGTCTTCAGTCCATGAAGCTGAAGTAGAGGCTCTTCCTGCACCTGAAGCCGAGCCGATGGCACCTTCCTCCACTGGGCCTGTCTCTGAAGGGGGGGGGGGGGGGGGCAGTATCTGTACCGTCAGCTGCCGACCCCTCTCAAGCCACCATCGCTGAAGAAGTCGCTGATCCTCCTGGCGAAGTGGAGATTGTAGATATAGATAGTTAGCTTAGGAATTTAGCTTTACTTCTTTTTTTTTTTATATACTTGTAACAATTATTTACAAATTGTATAGTGGAGGCATTTATATTAATAAAACTGCATATTTCTGCAAATCAACGTATACATATATTTGTACTAAAATTTGCAATATGATCGAGCTAATTAAAACTCGTAATTAAAATTTGCATCAAATTTCACAAGTACTTCCTGAATTAAAATGACGTCAAAGCTTAGTGACCGATCGGGTCAGTCTGGCTTTTCAGATCGCGTAAAATTTGCACAATTAGGCTAAGCGATGCTCATAAAGCTGCATAATAATTGCACAACTGAGCTAGGTGATACTCATAGAGTTGCATAGGAATTGCATAAAAGTTGCATAGGGTTGCATGATCGAGCTAATTGATACTCGTAAAGCTGCATAAGGATTGCAAAGCTGAGCTAGGCGATACTCGTAGAATCGCATAGTTATTGCGAAATCGAGTTGAGTGATACTCGTAGAATTGCATAAAAATTGCATAACCGAGCGAGAGAGGTTAGATCCTCTAAAATACAGATAATATTTGGGGGGAGCAGGTAGGATCCTCCGTAAAGCAAACACTTTAGATTAGTGTATAAGTTACACATGATGCTTCAAAGAAAGAACCTCTTTATTAATCGGGCAATTGCCAGGTTTTAATACATTATGCGACATGGTACTTCTTGAGTACCTCAACATTCCAGCTTCTGGGGATATCTTGTCCCTCCACTGTCCGGAGCCTGTAAGTGCTCGGACTTAGGACTTTAGAAACCTCTTAGGGCCCTTCCCAATTCGGCATCAGCTTCCCAACTCCGGCATTTCCCGAGCCTAGTTCTGCCTTTCTGAGCACCAGATCACCTACATTGAAAGTTCTGGACCTTACTTTAGAATTATGGTATCTGGCCACTCTTTGTTTATAGGCGGCGATCTTGGTGTAGGCGTCCTCCCTCTTTCCTTCGATGAGATCCAGGTCCTGGCATCTCTCCTGAACGTTCACCCGCTCAGAGTAAAGAGCCGATCGGTAAGAAGGAAGGCCAACCTCCACAGGAATCATTGCTTCGGAGCCGTAAACAAAGGAAAATGGCGTTTGATGAGTGCCTGTTCTGGGGGACGTTCTGTATGTCCACAGGACACTCTGCAGTTCTTCAGTCCAGTTGCCTTTGGCTTGACCCAGTCGCTTCTTCAATCCCTCCAAGATGGTCCGATTGGAGACCTCATGTAACACCCCCATACCCCCGGTGAGGAATATCGGGGCGCTACGCGGACACTTACGCATACATCTATGTACACTAGCGGAAGCGATAGCATAAACACATTCGTTTAAAAGTAATTAAATATTACACTAGGGCCCACTTGCATTTCATATTAACTACATATACATTTACATGTTCATATTACATCAGTTTCCATTTAGCTTTACATATACATTTACATGTAACCACTACACTCTTTTATTACAAAATGATGTTACTCAAAATGTAAAACTCTATCTCTAACTTATAAAAAGTTGTAACAAAACTCCTAGTGGCCTTGACCCGCAGATGTCCGCTCACTGATCCGAACCTGTAACCTACACGGAAATAAACATCCGTGCTAAGCGATAACGCTTAGTGGGGATGAAAATAATACAAAGGACTTCTTTACGAAGTCACAAATAAATCACACAATCATACATCTCATGCATATAACTCTTATACATATATATAAAATCTACTCTTGTACTTGTTCATGCACACTACAACTTGTACATATCATTTATTCAAATATACACTATCATGTGTCCATATTCATGTAAACACACTCATATAATCATGTACTTGTATACAGAACTGTAATGTACTTAAACATTACTTTCATGTACTATAGCTTTATTCAAAGCAACACTATAATCATCTCAAGTTCACTGCACAACATTTAGCAAAACAAGCCTGAATTCCTTTCATGGTGGATACGGGTAACTCTGGATACTGTTAATAGTATCGTACATATGGAGAATTAACTCAAACTCTATGGAATACACGAGATATTCCAAACTCTGGGCACAATTAAGGCCAACTCTAGCAGCTGCACTCTAGCCCTTTATAAGCATGCTTATCTATCCACTATAACGGTAATCAGGCTCAGAAACCACTCAATTACGACACACAGATACTAGCTCCTCAACTTCAAAGGCATTTAATTCATACACTGTCTTTATTAATCATGTTCAACAACTAAAAGCATGTAACATTTAAATTCCATGCATGCACTCTTATATAACATCATCATATACATGTATTCAACTCATTGCATAAACATATAAATCATGCAACGCAAGACAGAAGAAAACACTTCCTTCAAAACAAGCAAAACAGAATGCAAAAAGGTTCACTGTCGCGATCGCGGCAAGAAGTCGCGCTCGCGACAGAAGCCAAGTTCATTGTCGCGACAAGAGGTCGCGCTCGCGCCAGAAGTCAAGTTCATTGTCACTATCGCGACAAGAGGTCGCGCTCGCGACGGAAGGCAAGTCCAATGTCGCGATCGCGACAAGAGGTCGCGCTCGCGACAGAAGCTAGATTGTTTAAAAGCTCTCTATACTCTAATGCATTATATAACAATTCCTAAGTTCATACCTATTTACCATGTCATTTACTATACTTCCTACAACTATACATTGTTACTATATTAGTTCAATTACCATTTTTAATCACACTCATATGTATTTTTCCGTTAACAACTAGTTTGTAGTCATTTCGGAGCCCTAATCATGTATAAAACGTTAAGGGGAAGGGCAAGGGGTTTACCCATACCAACCATGGGCTCAAAATGAAGAAAAACAAGCTTAATATAGGTTGTTCTGTCGCTAGGTCGCGACATGTGTCGCGCTCGCGACAGAGGCTCCGCTTTGGTGCCTCACAAAACTGCTTTATACCCTGATCTTGTATCGTCTAAACCGACCTCTAAACGTCATTTTTAGGCAAAGTGGTCTTCTTAACAATTGTTCTCTAGGATGTTATCTTTCAAATGGGACAATTTTCAAGTCATTTGGACATCTAGAACTCTCAATATGATTCAAACAATCTATACTATTCCAGTGAACCCGCCAGAACAGGGTCACCTACGTTCTAATTACTTTTCGGGATACTTAGGGCCAGAATTAGATTAAGCACCCTCTTAGACATTTTTACACACAGATATTATCTTTCATATGCAATTGGAATCAACCCAATTGGGATCCTATAACTCTACTTATAACAAATACTATACACTGGGGTCTAATGACAAATAAGCAGAATTTCGCAACATCAAACTCTATCATCAACACGAACACTCAAATGATCAAGTCACATACTTTAAACATATATACACTTATCATGAGCACTGTAAGCAATCAAAATGAACAATAAACCAATATACACTAAAAGAACAATTGAGCTAGTTAAAGCTCATCATATACATCTACCTCCGGTCATGGTTCCTTTTAAACACACATCATTCAATCACATGCCAGGAAAACAAAATCGCACTCGATCCCTACCTTAGGTGGCTTAACCGCTTATCTCTAATCAATTTCGAGCTTCTCCTTTCCTTGTCCATAACTCTCATGCAAAACAAGACCAAAACATTTAGGTTAACCCTCTTTTCACTTTAAATCACAACCAAAGAGAAAAAGGAGGTCAGATCGGAAAACAAAACCAGCTTACCTTTTGAAGAGACCTAATCAAGTCTTATGATGCTCTCTATAAGCCACCTCAAATGGTTCTCTCAAAGAACTAAGCATGTGAAGAAGAAGAGGGACAAGAGAGAGGGCAAAGCAAGGTGGACGGCTAACTAAAGAAAAGAGAAAGAAAGAAAAAGAGTAGTGGCCAAAGCATGGAAATCCAACGGGAATAAGAACCAAAACAACTAGTCAACTCTCATCCAAATTCAATTACAATTATAAATGCCAACAAATCTCATTTAATGCCACTTACTTCCATTCAATGCCAACCACTCTCATTAATACATCTCCATCAAAATATCCCATGCCACATGTCACTCTCTCTTGTAGCCATGTGTCACTTCCCTACGATGCCACTTGGCACACTTCTACGATGCCACTTGTCACTCTTCTATGATACCATGTGTCAACTCACTATAACCCCAAGTCTCTTAGTCCCACTTATGCAAGCATCTCACGAGAGGGTTCTGTCGCGCTCGCGACGCTTGTCGCGCTCGCGACAGAATGCTCACATCCACTCTAACCAGCTGTAGTTGGGAAACCGCTGGAGTGTTCTGTCGCGCCCGCGACACTTGTCGCGCTCGCGATAGAACTCTCACACACAACACCTACTTTTCCGAACAAAAACTCCGTAATTCTTCTAGGGCCATTTTGGGGTGTGACACCTCAGTCATTCCGTTGCTTTTGGGATGAGCGACAGATGTGAACTTTAATTTGATGTTCAAGCCTTGGCAGAAGTTTCTGAAGACGGAGCTGTCGAACTGCTTGCCATTATCTGCAATAAAGACATTGGGTAAGCCATACCTGCAGATGATGTTCTTCCATGTAAAGCTCTTGACCCTCTCGGCTGTGATGGTGGCTACCGGTTCAGCCTCAATCCATTTGGAGAAGTGGTCTACCGCTACTATGAGGAATTTCATCTGCTTTTTGCCTTGGGGAAAGGGTCCTAAGATGTCCATACCCCACTGGTCGAATGGCCAGGCGACTCCGATCGGCTGTTGGTCTGCTCCATGCTGCCTTATAATCCTGCCGTGTATTTGGCACTGCGGGCATATCCTTACTTTCTCCTGGGCATCCTTGAGCATGTTAGGCCAGTAATATCCCGTCTGAAGGGCTTTTCTCGCCATGGCTCTGCTTGCCTCGTGCGCTCCGCATATGCCTTCGTGGAGCTCTCTCAGGATGTAGTCTCCTTCTTCCTCCGCCACGCACTTCAGCCAAGGGTGACTGAAAGCTTTTTTGTACAAATCACCGTTAATGATGGAGTAATTGAGAGATTTTCGAGATACCTTTCGAGCTTCGTCTTTGTCCTCGGGCAGACGTCCTGTCTGGAGGAACTGCTTGATTGGGCTCATCCAGGTTTCATTCTCTTGGTCAATCTCCATCATCTCCGGCTCGTCTAGGGAGGAGGAAGTCTGGTCTACAACGGCAATGTTTTCCTCTATAACGCTCTGTGCGGAAGCAGCCATCTTCGCCAGCCGATCGGCCTCTGCAGTTTGGTCTCTTGGGACTTTCTGTAGCACCCATTCCGACCCAGCCTCTTCCAGTTTTGCGCAAGCAGCTTTAACTTTGGTTAAATACTGGATCATTGTGGCCTCACGTGCTTCGAAGGTCCCCAAAACTTGACTTGTTACCAGCTGGGAATCACTCCTAATGGCCACCGACTCTGGTCGGATGGCGTGGAGCAGCCTGAGCCCTTGAAGGAGTGCCTCGTACTCTGCCACATTATTAGAAGCTTTAAAATTAAGCTTTATGGCGTACCTTATTGTGATACCCAAAGGGCCTTTTATTACTATGCCGACGCCTCCTCGAGTGTCGTTTGCCGCGCCGTCCACTGTCATTTCCCAGCTTTGTGGCTTGGGAGGACTTGGTGGTTCCTCACCCGCAAATTCGGCGATAAAATCTGCCAAAGCTTGGGCCTTTATAGCTTTTCTGGGCTCATATCTGACATCCCAAGACTGTAGCTTAATCGCCCATCCCACCATTTTGCCTTCCAGATCGGGCGTCTGGAGTATCTTCCTGAAAGGATGGCCCGATCGGACGACAATTGTGTGCGCCTCGAAGTATGGTCTGAGCTTCCTTGCACACATCATGAGAGCAATAATAAGCTGCTCAACCGGCCCCTTTCTTAGGTCTGCGCCTCTGAGTACTTCACTTACGTAGTACACGGGTAGCTGTTGAGTATCTTCCTCTCGGACGAGAGCACCTGCAACAGCTTCCTTAGAGGTGGCTAAATATAAGTACAGATTTTTACCTGATACCGGTCGGCTAAGCAATGGTGGGTTGGTGAGGAATCCCTTTAACTCTTGAAAGGCTTGCTGGCAGTCTTCCCCCCAGATGAAGGTTTCACTCTTCCTGAGCTTCTTGAAAAAAGGCGTGCAGCGCTTGGCGGAGGAGGAAATAAATCGTCCTAAGGCCGTTATCATTCCGTTCAACTTCTGGACGTCTTTCATGTTCCTGGGGGGTTGCATCTCGATGATGACCTTTATTTTTTCTGGATTTGCCTCAATCCCTCTTTGAGAGACTAGGAATCCTAAAAATTTTCCTGATGGTACCCCGAAGACGCACTCCTCGGGGTTGAGCTTCATCTGGAATTTATTCAAGGTGTCAAAAACTTTTGCCAGATCGGCTGGATGTTCCTCGGCGCTTCGGCTCTTGACGATCATGTCGTCAACATATACTTCGACATTATGTCCGATCTGGTCTTTGAAAATCTTGTTCATCAGACGCTGATATGTGGCCCCAGCATTTTTCAGTCCGAACGGCATCATCCTGTAGCAGAACGTCCCGTCGTCTGTGATGAAGCTGGTTTTCTCCTGATCCAAGAGCCACATCAGGATTTGGTGGTAGCCGGCATATGCGTCTAGAAGAGAGTAAATGGCATGGCATGCTGTGGCGTCTACCAACTGGTCTATGCTGGGCAAGGGATAGCTGTCTTTGGGACATGCCTTGTTAAGGTCGGTGAAGTCGACACACATCCGCAGTTTGCCGGACTTCTTCTTGACCAGCACTACGTTAGCCAGCCATTCTGGATAGTCTACCTCTCGGATGGTTCCGGTCTTGAGCAGCCTATCCACCTCTTCGGAGATGAACTTCCTCCGATCGGGTGCGTGCCTTCTTAATCTTTGGCGGATCGGGGGAAAGTTTGGGTCCACATTTAGCTTGTGGGTGATTATTTTGGGATCCACGCCAGGGATATTTTCTGGCTTCCAGGCGAAGGTCGCTTGGTTGATGGTCAGGACATGCATGATGGCCTCTTCAGTTGTTTTATCCATGCTTGTCCCCACCTGAACATTTTTGCCCTTATCTAGCGACCTGGCCTTTGTGGCCTCTGCTGGGTCCATCCTGGGCCTTTCCGCCTGCTCTCGTTGCTCGAGGCCGGGCTCTACGACCATTGCTTCTCGTTGTTGCTTTATCATGGTGATATAAGCCTCCCTGGAAGCTTTCTGGTCACCTCTTACGATGGCGATGCCTCCTGCGGTTGGAATCTTCATCACCATGTAGCGGATGGAGGTCACAACTCCTGTCTGAAAAAGCAATGGCCTGCCGAAAATAGCATTGTAGGCGAACGTCATGTCAACAACCATGAAAATTACCTTACAAGCGTGAGCTATCGCCTCCTGACCGAGCTCGACAAAGAGCTCTACGGATCCTACTACGGGGATGGTGGCGTTGCCCAGGCCAATCAAAGGGGTGGCGTTCGGCTTCAGCTCTCCGATCGGCAGTCCCATGGCTCGGTAGGCCTGGAGAGTTAGGACGTTGATAGCACTGCCATTGTCCACCAGAATTCTCTTTACATTGAAGTTATTTATCCGAGCTCTTACAACGAGAGCGTCCTCATGAGGGAACAGGACGTCTCGTGTGTCTTCGCTGGAAATGGTGACCGAGGCAGGCTGCTCTGCCTGGCGGGAGAGGTAGACGCCTTTCCCTTTCCCCTTCTTGGGAAGATCTTCTCCATAGGACGACCCTCCGGTGATTACGTTTATCACCCCTGCATAGGGCCTGCCCGGATCGGCGTTTCTGGGGTTCCGGCGCTCCTCGTCGTCTGAGTCAGGATCGTCCCTTCTAGGCTTCGGCTGTCTGCAGGGTTCATCCCCTCTAGCCGGGCCTATGAATCTCTTGAGGGCCCCGCGGCGTATCAGCCTTTCGATTTCTTTTTTTAGCGAAGTGCACTCGTCGGTCAAATGACCGACGTCTCTGTGAAATTCGCAAAATTTGCTCGGGTCTCTTGTATCCCGGCTTCTTCCGGAGAGGTCTCTGGGCCAGTTGACTTTGCGGTGCTTCTCTTTTATCCACATTAGCACCGCGGTCGGGGTGGCATTGAGAGGGGTGTATGTCCTCTCTGCCTGGTCGTCTGGACGCGGGTTCCGGTCTCTTCCCGATCCTCTGGCTTGGCCTGAATTTCTAGAACTTTGAGCTCCATCTTGGCCTTTAGCTGTCCGATCGGAAGCGGGGGCTCTTTGAGTAGAGCGATTGTTCGGATATTGAAGGCGGTCCAGAACGCTGGTCCTTCCTCTTTTATTGGACCTAAGGGCATCATCCAACTGGATATGTTGCCTGGCCCTCTCCATCAGTTCGACGAAGCTGGATGGGGGTCTTGTTGTAAGTGACTCGAAGAGTGGTCGATCAGTGATGCCCCCTGATAAGGCGTTGGTCGTCATCTCAACACTGACATTTCTTACTTCAGACATGGTAGCCTGAAACCTGTCGATGTAGTCTCGAAGACTTTCATCTGTCCTTTGGTAAAGGTTGCACAGGTCGTTCACCGTCTTAGGCGCACGTGTTTGCACAATGAACCTCGTAGTGAACAGCTCCTTTAACTGTCTGAATGACGTAACGGATTCCATGGGCAGCTCATGGAACCACGTCAATGCATCCCCTCCCAAAGTGGTGGGAAAAGCCCTACAGGCTATTCTTTCGTCATAAGTATAGATCTGTACCTTGGTCAAGTACTCTGCCAAGTGCGTGGTAGGATCTGTTTTGCCTGTATACCTTTCCATGACCACATCTCACCACCTGGGGGGGAGCTCAGCATCGGTGATCTCTCTGCAGAAGGGGGAGGCAGTATTCCCACAAGTATTTCCTTCGAAGGTGCCTCTTTTGGGCGCGAGGACACCAAACTGCTTGAGCTTCTGCATAAACCACTGGTCCTGCTTGTTCAACGGGTTCTATTTGCTCAGGGTCGTGGCAGTGGACTCGCCCTTGTGCTTTCTAGTTTGGCCGCGGCTCGGGGTGCACATGTAGGACACATCATCCCTCGCAGACGGAGTAGCGGACCTGTTGCTGTAGGGAGAGGCCCTACTTGCAGACACTATCTGCTTCCCCTTGTCGCTCTTGCCTGGGGTTCTGATTGTACTTTTCCTGGTTCCCTGAGCTCGGGATTCATTAATAATGATTCCCTTGTTCCTGTTTCTCCTGAAGTCTTCGCCCGCGAGGTAATCCTCTTGGGCTCTTTCAGAAGCAATTGGCATCTTACCCTTCTTAAGGGTTTGGACAATGCTTTTTGTAAAATCACTGAGAATAGCGCGCATGTCTCTCGCAGTGATGGGGGTGTCCTCTGGTTGACTTATTGCGGCATCATCGAATTCAAGAAGGAGGTTGGCCCTTATGGGGGGCCTGGCGGGCGCTTCCCTCCTTCTCGAGGTGCCTGATATGGCACGAGTGTTGTCGTCATGGTCGAGGTCCATGGGGGTTGTATTCTCGTTGGATCTTGAGTTCGCCATCTCTCAACGAAAGCACCAAATGATAATTCCAATAATGTCTTTATCTGTAGGAGAGAGGTCGATCCGATCGGATGAGATAATCCTGCAATGAGAAGAGCCCGGTCGGACCAGGCGTGAGCACTCCGAAGCTTAAATTAGTAGCTTAGAGAGAGAATATGCTTTAGAGAGATAATGGTGTGAATTCAATACCTGGTGCCATTGTTGGCTGGACTATTTATAAGAGATAGTCGAGGGGCACTCGAGTGCCTGGGGAGTGATTACTGGCTGTCAGAGTAGGTATCCGGCGACATGACAGGGAGCAAATGATAGGCATGGGCGCTGCCTTGTGTCAGGCGGCTGATGGGACTGGCGGTCACATCATCCGATCGGGCATGTGCGCTGCCTAGGGGCTCGTGTCCGATACCTTTGGCTGGTGGGCTTTGGGCCTTGCCAGTTTAAATGGGCCGACAGGATGGGCCTTAGAGCAAATGATATTTGCTGAGTTATCAATTATGAATTGACAAATATATATTTTTATAATAAATTATTAAATAAACCATAAAGTGGAATATCATGGAAGAACTCACATCGTAGGAAATAATATTTTGTGAGTCTTAAATATAGATTCTAAAGGGGATAAATAGAGTATTACAAAATTTTCATTAACGAGTGCAATATAGAAATAGAATTTCAAAATCATGATACATCCATTTCATGCATTAACTGAAAATATTTTTACACAATATTTTTTCAATGATTAATATATGCATGAACGAAATTATTAATTCATGAGCAAAAATTAACTTAATATTTCGTGGTAAAATACAGACAGATGGAGAACAGTTCTATAGAGCACAGATATATAACCACCAAATATTAAACAACATATATAGAGAGCGCACAAAATAAAAAATGGTAAGGGATGGAGAAATTTGATATGGTGATTCAAAGAGATTCGGACATTGTCTACATCATCTCTTTAAAACAATTCGTTTTAAGAGTTTTTTTTTTTTTAATGTAACTCTATTTAGCGGACAAGGGTCAAAACGCAATTGAATATGTAGTTATCCAAGTTTTCTTCTCAAGTAAAAACTTACAAACATTTAGCCATTTTTTTAAAGTAAAAGATAATTAAAACATTAGCATTTTTTTCAAAGTAAAAAATCTAAATACTTGCTAGTTTTTTCCCTTAAACTCTAGTAACCTAATCTCATATTTTTTTGAGTTGATAAACCTTACTAAATATGATTACAATACAAACTATAATCATTTTGAAAATATATAATTGTGATATAGTTCATGATAGAATGAAACGTATAACAAATAAATATTCAAAAGCAAATGTGTTTCACTTACATGATAGAACATTTAAACGGAATATCTTTTTATAGCCCAAATAAAATAGTTGTTAATTGTGAAAATATTTTCAAAACATTTTCTTCTTGAGTAAAAGAAATTTGATTTTTGTTCCCTTTAATAAGATCCAACAACCAAAAAATATCTTTTCTTTTTCAAATATGTATATATAGAAAATTTAAGTTTTGGAAAGAATAAATTTGAATATGCAAAGATATGATTTTGAAAAAAAAAATTAATGCAATGAATACGTTGTACGTGAGTGTGTGAACACTCAAAAATAATTTTACATTTGTTTATTAAAAAAACTCGATATTTCAAATCGTTGTAGAGCATCAAATTTGATTATAACTCAATAATAGAACACGTATGGTCTATTCTGATTCAGATAGAACACTTATAATTAATTTTATTGAATTTGGACTACAAATATAAGTTTTTTTTTTTTTTTGAAGAAACTACAAATATAAGTTTTAAAGGTCCAAAATTTAATTGATTAGAAGGTTTTGTTATTTATCAAAATTTAAAATCGAGTATTAACCTTTTGAGCCAATATATTTAAAAGAATAATATATAAAAGTACACTTGAACGTAAATAAAAAATAATAATTATACTCTAACTTTAGGAAAAAAAGTTTAAAAATTGACAAAAATAATTTATTGTCTATCAAAATTTGGCAATTTGCATGCATTGTTGCTGATTTTGATAGAAATACGCCTAAGGTTCTGTTGAATTATTTTGTCATGTGAATTATTTAATAATTCATAAAACTTATTAAAAGATAATAGGTACACATTTATTGATATCAGTCTCATATAGATATTTTAGTGTAATTTTCATATTTAAATGAAAGCAATGGGCGGTACCCAGCAATAAGGAAAATATGGTCAGAAGCTGAATCACATGACCTTGTCCACACCAAAATGAAATAAAAGTCACCTCTTTTTCGCTTCAATCATTGAATACTTGCAATTTTCTGGGTCCTCAAAATGTTATCCTTAAATTAAATATATATATATATATATATATATATATATATATATATATATATATTATTTATGAGATATTTGTATACCAACAATTATAAAAAATAATAAATATACAAATATAATATAACCGATAATGTCACCTTTGTTTTCCATTTTTTCTTTCGTGAACGGATATACAATAATACATTCATTGAAGCAAACAATTATCTACTGCACATGATCAATTAATCAATTATACATACAATATTTGGGTTTCTCCTTGCCAAATAAATAAATAAATATGCCATAGATATTCCATAAATATTAGTATCTCATTCGGTAAGTTGAGCATACTGTATAATTTAATAAAAATAATATTTTTTTATTTTTCATTCAACAATGTTATGTTCGATGTATTAAATGCACTATATCATATCCACGCGCGCATATATATATATATATATATATATATATATATATTGATACTATATATATATATATATATATATATATTCAAATTTGTGAGATTAATGAAATTAAATAAAGGGAGACAGATTTATTTATTTTTTAATCAAGGAATATGGACATTGAACAGGGACTAATAAGCCTTTTATATTTTATTTTATTTAAAGTTATTAATTTCTTAAAATTTTGATTGAATTCTAAATATCTCACTGCCCCCTTTGATACACTTCCCTAGAATGCACGCCTTGCTGGATTTCACTGCCACTGCCGCTTCTCCTTATCATATTTGGTTGCCGCTTCCAGAGGCTCCTTCATCTCGAAGTTCTTTTTAGCCTTGTATGTGCTAACCCTAAAACCTTCAAAATAATTATACTATTTCTTAATTTTACAAAAAAAAAACAAAATTAATTATCTATTCAACTTTATTTACATTTTCCTTGAGTTGTCATATATCAAATAAATTATATAACTGTGACACACATTATGGTTTGGAAAATTATCTATTCAAGTTTTATTCATCTTTTAGATATTTATTATTGTGCTATAATAAAAGAGAAAAAAAAAAAATAAAAGTCATATTAATTAAAATCTTTAATTTTTTATAGTCATTTTTCTGAGTTTGGTATTATTATTAGTGACTGTAAGTTGTTAGTTTCACAATTGGTTGATATCCATTTTGGATTAATTAAAAGTTCTGCGAATTTAGCTGCACATTATTTTGTTAAAGCAGCTAATTCTGTATCAGATGTTATTTATTGGAATTTATTCCCTCCTCTTTGTATTGTTTCAGCCTTAGTAGCTGATTTTTCTTAATGAAGTTTCTAGTTTATTTCAAAAAAAAAAACTTTAATTTTTTCTTTAAATGGTAAATATTAGTAGATTTAATGAGAGAATGGAAATGAAACCTTATCATTATAATTGAACTGGGGCCAAAACTAGAACCTGGTTATACTTATAAGAGCTGTCCTCATTACCTCGATTGGGGACAATGGAGAAAATAAAATGAAATGAAATAAAATAAAATAAATTGCATTATTATTATTATATTTGTATATATTTTTTAATCAATTACACAATCTCATTGCCCTAGGTTTTGTGTATATAAGTACCAAGTAAGCTGCTTTTCATTTCATCTCCATTGTTTCTTCTTCTTCTTCTTCTTCTTCTTCTTCTTCTTCTTCTTTGTTGTTGGTAAAAATGAGTGCATTAATTTATCTCACTACAAGCCTTTCATGTTGGATTTGAAAGCATTATGCAGCCAAGGATGACTTGCCGACTCTTAAATTATATGTATATACAATTGAAGTTGGCAAGTTGTTCTTGGCTACATGTTTCTTTCAATCTCCTCATGTTAGGCTTATGGTGACTTTTATTTTATTTCACTCTAAATTTGGAGCTTTGTTACCACCTTCGCCGTCATTCTTCTTCGTTATCGTAAATCAGATTTAAGGTACTTATTAATTATTATCACCCCGTTGCTATATATATATATATATATATATATAATTCAATTTAATTTATTTTTTTGGGCATGAATTATTATTATTATTATTATTTGTAGCATATATATGTAATATGGGAATTAAAATTCTATAATCATATATTAAATTATAAATTGAATGCCAGCTGAGAGTTTTGTGTACAGAGTCCTCAAGTTTCAATGCAAAATGAGAATAGGGTTTTCCATTGAATTATGCCCCTATTATCGATCATGCCTCTTCTATAATGAAATAAACATTTTATTTTTTTCTTTTCCAGGAGGATATACTAAAAATAACAGCAAATTAACTGAGAGCTATCTCATCTTTAATTAACACATTTGAAGCCTAAATTTTCACTAGACGTACATATATATACCATAATATAGCCAGCCAGTCATCCATTAAAAATAAGGAAAATGATAATCTTTCTAATTAGTTATTATATTAAAAATATTATCATCTTTTTTTAGCCAACAAAAAATATTATATTCCTATATAGTAACCCTTATACTCGTTGAAATAAATAATATTTTGAGTTGCCATGCATGCATATATAATAATTAAAAAAAAAAATCGACAACGTTAAGTGCATGGGTTAGACTATGGGCTATAAATGGGATTTGTGGTCCAACTACAGAAAGCCCACCCTGAAGTGGGCTTTCTTTTATATGCAACAGAACTAGGAACTACTGTAAATTAAATATTACTTTTCAAATGCTACTCGTAAGAACTAATTTAGATGATAGATTTTATGTTATTTGTGGTTTGGATTAATACTAACAATATATTACTCCACCAGCTTCTTTAGAAATATACATTATTATTTTTATATATGATTTAAGGGAGTGGTTGTATAATGTCCTCATAATTGGTATAGAAGAATTAGATTGGAGAGTTGTTTTTAAAAAGAGAGTTTTGTCCAGCTATTTAGCACAAATTCAGATTAATTGGGCTTTGAATACGGATGAATTGGGTGTAATAATTAGAAAAAGTCAGTAGAAGGTGTGTGTGATGAAGAAGTGAGGACAGATGGGAAGAGAAGAGAGGAAGTTGAAGATTTTCAGAAGCTGAAATCTTGACACAAAGCTAATCAGTTGCCTAAAAGTGCTAACAAATAAAGGACAGGTGGAAAGAAAAGAAATTTGTGTCAATTTCTAAAATATGCCCCACAAAAGCTAAGGCCACGTTCATTCATCTTCATGCACATCCAACACCCTCTTCCTTTTTCTTCATATCCTCACTACCTAATGGACTTTCAAACTCCACTTTTCTCATAAATTTTAGTATCTATATATAAATTAATTACATTTGGTTTTCACACTTTTCAGAAATAATACACTAAACTATCTAAACCGACTGACTGCACATTTTTATGACTGAACCAACCGATTGTACATTCGTATGAGATGAGTTAGAAGAGTTTTGAGTTATGATTTAGTTAAAGAGCGCAATTTGTATAAATCACGTACAAGTTTTTGATTAAGCAAGAGATATTACATACATAAGATGATCTCTAAAATTCACCCCTTTCTTCATATACAAACATCTCATTTGAATCTTACATGGTTTAATTATCTTCTTCAAGTAGACAGAACATACTTCTCTCTATATTGCCTTTATCAAACTGCAGACAGAGGGGGCATGCACTTGTATGTTATAATTGTCAAATCCCCCAATTTTCAACCACTCTTTTTCAAAGCAAGTAATCCTAATTTAATCACAATTGCTTAGAAAAAACAGTAAATTAAAGATTAAAGAAGAAGAAGAAGACGAAGACAGAAGATAATACTAATAACATTACAATATCATATACCAATTCCACATCCAGTACAACACCACATGTTGAGTTATCAACAAGGGTAGAAAAAAAGGGAGAAAAGAAAAAGAAAAAGAAAATACAAAAATGAGTAACTTTTTTTACATCACATATGATAGCCTCCCTCACAGGCCAGGATCCAAAAAAATAAATCCACAAGCCTGCAAAATTCTGTAACACACATACAGTAAGCTTGTAAGCAACTCTACTAGTTTTTGCTTGTAACATGAAAAATAGCACATACACACATACTAGGACTGTACAAGATGAGTCAGCCACAACTGATTCCATCATCTCCCAGATGGGATCAAGGTTTTCTCCTCCGAGCTCGACCTGGTTGTGGACAGGGGATAAGGGAGAGGAAGAGGAGGAGGAGCAGGCTTTGAATGAGATGGGGAAGCTGCTGGTACACTCTCTTCCTCGGCAGGAGCAGGCATTGGTTGATCTGGTTTTGGTGTATATGTAAAGTTCAGATCTTTGTTAGCAGCCAATGCAACAAGCTCTTTCTCCTCTAGCCCTTTTGCCGGCCCAAGGCTGCATCGGTCAGGGCTGTGCTTGGCCAGAGCATCTTTGAATTTCTTGATCTGCAGTATAACCAGAGCTCAATTAACTCCCAAGAAATACATCAACTTGATCAAGGAGGCAGCATTTGACTAAATTCTAAGTGACAAAACTAGATCAAATTCCCAAAAAATCATCATTCAATAATAAGGTCAAGCACAAAGCATATTATTGAAGGCCCCAGCCCCAGTTGTGCAATACTTTTCTGCATTAAAATGATAGTATGTATAAAACTGAGAATCATATGGTGTGAAAGCAATCATTTTTTTTATAATAAAATAAGGAACAAATCAAGGAATTCAAATCAAATCTGCAATGAGCTAAAACAAAATGCAAAACTCACCGTAGCATTAGTACAGCTGAAGCTGCATACCCGGCCTTCAGCCCCTCTATAAAACCTGAAAAATGGGAGCACATGGACATTGAGGCTATAACACATGGATTTGAGTTCCTCATAATTCACTTGAAGAAATTGAACATCTGGGTTCATCTCAGCCAATTGACAAATCTGCCAAAAAAAACAATCCATCCATACTTCATTAAGAAAATTAAAATACAAAACATTTAAATTTCACAGATGGCCAGAGTGTGGAAATCAATACCTTGGGATGAAGAGCTCTGCAGCCACCACAGCCAGGGGAGAAGAAATCAACAATTACAAGTTTGTCCCCAGCATTTTGAAGGGACTCTACAAGATCCTGGGCAGAGATCACCTCCCTCATGTTGGATTGCAACCCCTTCTCCCACCATTTTGGAGCAGTCTTGAGTCTGAGCCCAGTCTGTCCACACCATACGAGGGTAAATCATCACATGTTTCAAAATTAGGGGACATTATAAAAAATGAAGTCTCCTAAATTAGAGAAATCTAACAAATCTAAATCAGGGGAAAGTATCAAAATTGATGTTCCTCATATCAGAAAAATCATATAATTCATTTCTAACGGAAAAAAAAAAAACCATGAATTCCAACCGATTACTTCTTGATTACAGATGACTTGAAAAAAAAAAAAAAAGGCTTTTCCTACTGAAATAGAAAATCTCAAAATTGATTGCCAAAATCCGTAATTATCGACACAATTCGACGTTGAAAAGCTCAAGTCAAGACAAAATAATTAAAAGGAAAAAAGAAAAAACCCCAATAGATCATAACAGACGATTAATTTGGAAAAAAAAAAATCCGATTCGGATCTTAACCAACCTGAGCCTTAATTGAAATCTGATGACTCGCTTTCCTAGGACTGCCTTGCTTTTCTTTTAAGAGCACCCTCTTGCCATAGAAATCAGAACCAAGAGATGCCGCAGAACGTAATCTCATAGCCTGAGTATTGGTTCTCCGGGGAAACCCTTTGAGCCTACAACTTCTATTAACATGAAAGACGCCATTTTTGCGCTGGTTTTGGTAAATATTACAAGAAGAATAGGAAGAAACAATATTCAAATTCGTCTTGCCTAAAACATGCGCCATGATTTCGCCAAAGAGAAAAAACACACAGAAAAGAGAAATCAGTTTCACGGATGAGAAATGAGAAATCTCAAAATGGGTGTTTTTGTTTCAGCTTAAAGGTGAAGACTTTGATTTGCTTTAGCTTTTCTTTGGAATTGAATAAAGTGGGTCTCTTTTTCTCTCTCTCACTCTCGCATTTCTTGTTCAAGATAAACACTTTTCCTTCTGAGCATTTTTTTAAAAGCTAAAAAGCAGAGCAAAATCCCTTTTTTTATTACATTAAGAAAGAAATACAAAAACAAAAACCGGTTCCTTCCTGAAACTTAACTGTTACTAATAGTCACCTAGTTTGTTTCTGAACCGTTGGATTAGATGACCAGGAGATATTGTGTTGCGAATCCAACGATCAGAAATGTCGTTGAGACAGCTACGTGGACATAACAGATAAGGTTGTGTGTCGTTTCCTGAATTTATTCGTTGGCCGGTTTTTATGTTACGTAGGAGAAAAGTGACGCGACATATGTAGGACATGTGGCATACAATCCTTACTTTGATAGTTAGATTTGGATATACATTGGATAAAAAAGAGTATTTTTAATTCATTTTAGGTAATTTGCTGTATATTTTGAGTTTTTGTGGTGTTTTCCAACCCCAAAATCATAACTTATGTGAGAAAATAGAAATTGTGGAGGAAAATTATTCTAGATAATTCTAAACTTCAATATTTTATGGTAACTAATGAGCATGTCCGTTTGAAAAAAATTAAAAAATAACTAAAATCCTAGTAATTATTTTGAATTAGTTGTTGACTTTGTTTGGTTTTGATCTAGAAATTCACTTTTATTTTTTTTAGGGAATTGAGTTTTATTTTATTAAACCATATGCTTGGCATCTTATATTTACTCATTACAGAGAGTTGAATAATAAAAAAATATCATTTTATGATTCAATCGTTTCGAACACTCTATGCCATACGATTAGTAAATCGAGTATACACTCAATTATTAATTACATAATTAAAAATTATATTTAATTTAAGTTATTGAAAATTTAATTAATTAGCTATGAATTTTACTCTTTTGCTATTACATAATCAATTAAAGAAAATAAACATAATTACCATAATGGCTTAGTATTCATTCTGTCCCATTTTAAATTTTTATTTTTATTTTAATATAAAAATTAAAAAATGATTAAAAAATTTTAATTTTATAAAAAAAATTAACAATTGATTAATTTATCATTCTCTAATTTTAAATATAGCATTTAAATTTATTATTTTGTTATATATTTTTTACAGTTCATCACAAAATAGAGACAGATATATAAATTTTTTAAAAAATTTTAAAAAACAAATGAAATAAGTAAAATAAAAAAATAAATAAATGGGATGGGGGAGTAATTTATTTTAATCAAAATTAATAATTTTTTAAACTTTCTTATTTCCTCATCATATCTGATACTCTCTCCGTTTCTAAATAAGTGTCACTTTTATTGTTTTCACTAGAATTAATAAATATTAATTAAACTTGAATTTAGAAAAAAATTGAGTGATTCAATTTATATCGAGTGTTTCAATGTACAAATTTAAATCTAATTGGTTAATTTTTATTGAAAAAAAATTAAATTGAAAAAAAAAAATTAAATTACATTTAAAATTTAAAAGTCATATATAAATAGAATTTTTATTTTTGTCAAAAGTGACTGGTAGAGTAAGTCTTTCTTAAAAAATGGGCCACATGGGCCAATAACCGCAGATTCAGACCGACTCTTTCTAAGAAGAAATCACAGAAAACTCTTTTAGTCAAAGGTTTACAGTATCTTGTAAGAAACAGATTCTCTATTCAAAGATTCCAAAACCAATATCTCAGCATCATTAATTTTATTTATCAGACAAAATGCTTCATCATCGTTCTCCCTGCCTACCTAAACCCAATTCAATTACTCATTCAAGATTCAATCTTTCACCTTCTATCGCCCAACCCAGACTCCCCATTTCCCACATTACGCCACCCAAAAACCTCACTTTATTATCTAAAATTCCCCTCATTTTTATCCCAAGGTGCTCTTTACAAGATGAAGTTTCCCTTTCCATTACTAATTCTCATTTTGCTAAAGCCATTAACGACGAATTTATCAGAAAAACTCACCCTAAAGAAACCCAGCAACAAAAAGCTCAAAAGAATTTTTGGGGTGCTGTTAGTTTGATAATAGGAACTGCAGTAGGGCCTGGGATGTTAGGTTTGCCTGCTGCAACCATAAGATCGGGTCCATTTCCATCAACCATTGCCATTTTTCTTTGTTGGCTTTATGTGATCTCATCTATTATTCTTGTTGCTGAACTCAGCTTTGCAGCTATGCAAGAAGATGGGGTTGAAGAGGTGAGTTTTACTGGTCTTGCCACAAAAGCATTAGGGAGTCATTTTGGCGCCTTTGTAGCTGTGGTTTATGCTAGTTTGAGCTTTTCTTTGTTAGTAGCCTGTGTTTCAGGCATTGGTTCTATAGTATCTCAGTGGTTTCCATGGATGAATCTTGTATTAGCCCACACATTGTTTCCACTTGCTGCTGGGATTGCAATTGTATTCTTTCCTTTCAGTGTAATAGATACCACAAACCGGTTTTTATGCTTGCTCATGCTTTTATCCATATCTGCACTAGTAGGAATTGGTCTGTCTGTGGCTAGAACAAATCTACTAAGTTCTTTTGCTCACTCATCTTGGAGTATTTCATCAATCTTGCCTGCTATACCCGTGACTGTACTCACATTGGGTTTCCATGTTATCACTCCTTTTATATGTAAGCTCGCAGGGAATACTGTCGCTGAGGCAAGAAAGGCAGTACTGATTGGTGGGGCTGTTCCATTGATGATGGTTTTATCATGGAATTTGATTGTTTTGGGGCTATCTGGGGTTAACATCACTGCCTCCACCACTGACCCTATCTGTCTCTTGCTTTCAGTCAATCCTTCTGCTTTATCTGCAGTACAGGGTTTTGCATTTTCTGCTTTGGCAACTAGCTTGATCGGATATGCTGTTAGCTTTCCTAAACAGCTACTTGATACCTTGGATTTGGCACTTGTGAAAGTCAATTCCAATGAACAAATTAGCTCTGAGGATCATTTGGTTTCAAATGAGGATGGAACTGGAAGAGTTGGATTAGTTGTTTTTGCTGGCGGCCATGATCGTGGAAATGCAGGAAGTGCTTTGTTTGATGGATCGAAGTATTTTACAGCCTCAGAAAATAAATTGCAATCAAGCATGGCTGAGTCTAGTTCATTTCATGAAAAGTTGTTCACGGTGCTGGTTCTTGGTGTTCCGATTCTCATAGGATCCTTCTTTCGCTCAACGTTTTCGAGAGCGCTTGATTTTGCAGGAGTCTATGCAAATTGCTTCCTGTTTGGTATACTTCCTCCTGTAATGGCGTATGCACAGCAATACAGGAAGAAGCTCAGGTACTACCAAGAATCCCAATTTCAATCATCTGCTAATACCATTCCTCATTTTCCTTTTTCAAACACCTATGAATGATTTCAATAAACATGCTCTTACTCATCAGGCCATCCACTCTGCCAGGAGGAGACATCACGCTTCTGCTACTTTTTGGCATAGCTGTTATTTTGGCGATTTGGCATTAGATACTCTTCATGGATTAGAGTAAGTACTGACAATTTTTCTAAACTATCAACATCAATTCTTTGAGAGGCGTACTTCAGATTTTTGTATATTTTAATACCAGTTTTGAGTCATTAAGGATGACCAATTGTCAGACAATATCAACTTCTCTAATTGAATGGAAATTGGAGTGCTAATCCAAAGTCGCAACATTGATCTGCTGTGCATATCATTTACAATGCGCTTGGCCTCTGAGCAGTTAAGTCAAATATTCAATTGCCTGAGGCATGGGGCAAGGAAAGCAAGACATCAATTAAGTCCTTTTGTAATATTAGCTTGAATACAATAATCAATAAACAAAGTGGAAAAAACTGGCCCTGAAGCATGTATATTTAACAAAATTTCAGCCCTGTAACAAGAAGTTTTATCTCCTGCGTTGGGTGCAATGCAGAGTTGCAGAGTAGCATTGCAAGATATATATAAATAAATTGACGGATGTTCAACTGCAGAATCGGACATCTCAAGATATTACTACTACCTCTGTGATGATCTTAGTGTGGCTTGTGATTTGCATGAGCAACTAGTATTTCACATCGAAACGCATTGCTTCTCCAGAATTCTTTGATATGTATAATAGGATTGGTCAGACCAAACTATGGCCAGGAACTTTAAATGCATTTCTCTCATCCATCAATCTCCTCAACCTTTCAGCATCCTTAAATCTCCCAGCACCAGAAAAGATGTTATGCATGAGCACATAATCCCCTCCATATCCTCTCTCCATCTCCATTATCTTCCTCGTCACCCTCTCACCCATTTTGATATTACCATGAAAGCTACATGCACCCAAAAGAGTTCTCCATACTACAACATTAACAATTTCAGTAGGAATTCCCAAAGCCAATTTCTCTGCTTCTTCTAACCTCCCTGTCCTGCCCAGCATGTCTACTAAGCACCCATAATGCTTAATATCTGGCAAGATGCCATTCTCATTCATCATCTTCTCAAAAAACTTGGTCCCCTCTTCAACCAAACCTCCATGACTACAGGCATTCAAAACACTCAAGAACGTCACTCGATTAGGCTTCACATCTGTTTTCTCCATTCTTTCAAAATTTTCAACTGCTTCCTTTCCCATCCCATGCATTGCAAACCCGGAAATTATTGAAGTCCAAGACACCAAGTTCTTCCTGTCAACAGAAATCTCTTCAAAAAATCTTGATGCACTCACTATGCAACCGCATTTTGCGTAAGTATCTAGAATTGAATTGGTAACACGAATATCAGATGCATTAAATCCTCTTTTCTCTACATAACCATGGATCAATTTGCAGTCTTTTAATTCTCCCATGTTTGAAATGGCTGGCAAAATGGCAAGAATAGTTATCTCACTTGGTTTGATACCCTCAAAGCTAACCATTCTACGAAACAAAGCTAAACCTTCACTGAACCCATTCATTCTTATATACCCATCGATAATCCCAGTCCAAGATACAACATTTTTCTCTGGCATCTGATCAAAGAGAGAACGTGCAAATTCAAGCTCACCCCACTTAATCAACCCAGTGATCATAGCATTCCACGAAACTGAATTCCTTTCAGGCATTTCATCAAACGCCAGCAGAGCATCACCCAAAATCCCACTAGCTGAGTACATATTTACAAAAGCAGTTTGCACATAAACATGAGATTGCAAACCCACTTTGACAATAAGACTGTGAAACAGTGTTCCTATTCTTAGCCGAGATGAATTAGTGCTGGCATTAATAAGAAAGGTATAGGTAAAGCTATCAAAAGAAAAGGGCAGTTCAAATGGAGAGTGGAAGTAAACTTGTTGGAGTTGGTGATAGAGCAGGAAAGTTAAATGTGGGGAATCACTTAGAGAATAGAATCTGAGCAAAGTGTTGAAGAGAAAGAGGGAATTGTTTAACAAGCCAGCGGTGAGTAGGTGTGAGTGAACTTGCTGGGTAGTTAAATGGGTAGTTGGGTTTTTGAGCAATAGAAAGAGAAAGCCTTTTGCTTTTTGCTCTTCTTCTCTGAACGTGGAAAACGATCTTTGAAATTTTTGAAAAAGGAGAATACTTTTTAGTTTAGTTTTTGATGTAATTGTGTTTGTCAAGTTGAGAGAGAAAGGTACTTTTAGCCTCAACATAACTGAGAATTAAGAACTCGCACTGTCGTAGCCTTGGTAATATTTATTGATAGGGTGAAGAGAGAAAAAATATGTGAAAAAAATAAATCTCTTAATTTTTCTTTTCATTGATTTCTGCGATTGTTAGGATTGTAATTCACATATGGTTACACAATTAAATCAGTTATTGAACTATCATTAAATAATAAAAAAAAGCACCTTACTTTATAGTTCCTTAATGCTCCAAGCTTTGCTAGTATCATTCAAAAGCATCAGATCGACATTCATCTGCAGAATAATGAATGGTTGGCATTTCTCTTGCGGTGCAGAATAATAAAAATTTTGGCCACTAAGAACAATAATATAGAATTATAACTAGATAATAAGGCCTACATAATTTAATCCTGACATGCTCAATTTTGGATTAATTATAGTATCAAGCTATAATTGCTATTCACAGTCAATACACAGCGCTTGTTTCTGAATTATAAGTTTGACACCGAAAATTCACAATTTCCAAATCTCAGCAATTGGAATGAAACATTTCTACATAGAAAGGAACAAGAAGAAAGAAATAAATAAATGGGAAAATTTTGCGTTTCTGGTTTTCTGGGATCTAACGGCTCTCAATTTCCTTTAGACGGTTTGGTGTATAAATGATCTGCCTAGCTATTTTATCAGTCAACGGACTACGGTGGCAGGTTTGCAATCTCATGTTCTGAAGGCACTTGGCAATGACAACAGCCAGTGGAAAGATTATGCTAATTGCTAAGCTAGCAAAGCCTTGCCAAGCTCAATGTCCCTGGCATAAAATTTACATTCTTCATTTGTGCATTTCTCCAAGAGTTGAATGGCAACAGCAACTCCCTTTGTATTATGAAAAATTTTACTTATTTTGAGTTGCCGGCTGAGGATTCCGACCAAACTGTATGATCATAGGCTTGCCTTTGAACACATATCCATTCACTAGGTTCAAAGCTTGATGTGCAAGTTCGGCAGATGGGAAAGTCACAAAAGCTTGGTCCCTCATTCTTCCTTCCTTCATTAGTTTCACATCAAGGTTTGCTTTAGCAGCATCAGTTCTTCCAAATAATGATCCAAATATGTAGTAGAAGTCATCAACAACCATGTCCTTGCTCAAGTTCTTTATATACAAAACAGATGAAGGATTCCCAACTGTATAATTCTTGAACTTCGGAAGTGATAGAATTTCCTCCGGAGCCAGCTTGTTGCTCTCAATTTCTTCTGGAGCTGCATAAGGTTTATGATCTACACCTTCTTTCTCTGGCTCCTCAGCTTCTTTCATGATGCTATCATCTTTTTGCTCATTCTTAATTACTTTTGGAGCAATTTTGATCTGCAACACAGAGTTTTTCTTTTTAACAACAGGAATTTCTTTAGGAACCAGGGAGGAAGGTTTCACTCCAACATCCTCATGAACCACATCTTTGTCAACTGCAGGGCCTACAATTGACATTTGTTTGACACGCTTTCGTCCAGATTTAATTGCCCCTTTGTCATCAATCTCCTCATCTGATTCCATTTCTGACTCACTACTGGATAGATCTGCCAACTGACGCTTTGCAGACCCAGCAAGAGGAGGTGGCGGTGGCGAAGCAGGTGCAGGCACTGAAGGTGGTAATGGTGGAGTGGGCAGGGCCATTCGAAATGGAGCTGGAATGTTCATTTTGTTCATCAAATGCAACACCTAACATCAACTCGAAATAAGCAAACACAATTCCAATATACTTGACCTGACTAAATTAGACCAATAAACATGTGCAACTCTTAATCTGAGAATAAAAATATATGTAAAAATTTTACAAGGCTTTATGAGAGATTGGATTGAACCTGTGTATAAAAGCGAGGAACAGCAATCAGGGCATTGACAATATTTGTCAGAATGTTTCCATCTGGAGGAGGATAAGCATACCTGTAGTAAAACCATACCATATTTAACCTAACATAGATGGCTCTTAGTAGCACAGTCAAGGAAAGGGGAAAAGTTTTGTCACAGCACATGTTCAAAATGTAACTGGTGAAGTTGCAATCAAGAAAACTGCACAGAGAAATTGCATCTCAATGACTCATTTATGCAGTATTAACAACTTTTAAGTTCCAGATGCAAGAATATGCCTTCAGGCGTGTTATGCAATAATCATGTTTTGTCTTTTTTTTGGTTATCTAGTATCTTTTGAGCCATTCAGATTCTAGTCTTATTATAACACTGTAACTAGTTATATAAGCTTGTATTCTTTTCCTAAATATATAATTTTCAGCTTTTCTTCAATTTTGACATGGTACCATATCCTGGCCCTTTTTTCCCCCCCATGTTAGCTGATTCACAAATTACTCTAGCTTTATTTGGTCCTATTACATCCACACCAACCTCTGCTCATCACTCATCCTCTACGAAACTTGCATCCTGTGTTATTTAGCCTTAAAGGCACAACATTTTACCATTCTCAATTGTCAGAACCTAACAGGTTTTATTGGTGGCATGAGCAATTCTCCACCAAAGACAACAGCCTCTACAAATAATCCCACTCAAACTATATCAAATCATTCTCATTCTACATCATTCCAAAAAGATCAACTTCTACTTTCACAATGGTAACAGAGACTATTATAACTACTTGACCAATCCTCACCTCTTACCACCCTTCTATTTATTAACGTAAACAAACTGATTCTGGCAATCAGCTTCTGTAAGCTGAGTAAATGCATGTTCAAATTTTAAGCCAGTAATGTAAATAATCACGACAAAGGATATACCTATAAAACTACACTATAAGTGACAATGCTCTGAATATGAACATAGAGACAAAATTAAAGAAACTTAAAAGTAGTTAAATGGCAAGCTTACTCCAAGTGAGGGGGAAACCGATAATCTACACCAAGCCTTGGAGCAATGGGCTCACTAGCGGGTGCAGACTTCAAACTGTCACCAAATTCTCTCATTGGAGGAGCATCTTTTTTCAAAGAAGTAACTGGTGTAGAATCCTTCTCCGTTTGCGTTTCACTTCCTTTGTGCTTATTATCCTCATTTCGCTTATGAGCTCTCTCTACTGCCAAGACCTTACCAAGAAACCTCAACCTAAGCAACCATAACAAGGCAACAGTCCATATCTAACTATTAAATTTAACTAAAGTGAATGGCAATGGAATGAGAAACAAAGTAAAAGAAAAGAGTACTTAAGCACTATCAGAATCAAACTAATGCTCAAAAATATTTGTCGAACAATTTGCAAAGTAGAAGAAAAGAAAAGTTATTAGAATGCGGATGGAATTTACCCATGAAACTGACGTTGTGCTTGATAGGCCAAAGCTTCATTTTTGAAATCCACAAATGCACAATTTTTCAGTCTGGAATAGAAGCAATAACGATACAGAATAAGCATTTAATCTGAGAGCACACAAGCAAAAACCCGTCAAAGGAACATCCACAGATTACCCTGGAGAAATATGTGCAGATCAAATACTCTGAGAAGAATAATTTAAAAAAAAAAATTCTCACAACTAGCTATAGTCGTGAATTTGAATAGTGGGAGACGCCGCCAAATAACAAAAAAATGTTAAATCGGGAGCAAAATTTAAGACTTGAATTAACCTTCCAGCGGAGCAAGGACGGACGGACGTGGCGCCGTAGTGAGAGAAGAGACGGGAGAGAGTATCGTGGGGAATAGCATCGGGAAGGTGCTTTATCAAAAGGGTGATCGCCACTGCTTCGGCTTCTACTCCTGTTTTCACTTCCATTCGCGATTTCAGAGCAAAGCTTCCAATTCTTTCCTCGCCGGAGAGCACAGGCGGCGGTTTTAGAATATCGAACTATTTTGTTGGCCCAAACTCTTTGCCCCAAAGCAAAAATATAAAGCAGCAACGATCCTTTGTTTTTTTATAAGAAGTGGAAGTCTTTCCCTGAAAAAGAGAGACCCAATCGGATGATCGAGATACGTAAGAAAGAATGATCTGCTGAATTAGGTACGAGCACTCTAAAAATTTAAGTTAGTAACTGTTTAGAGAAAAAAATTTTAAAGAGAGTTTCAGATATTTAATATCTGGTGTTACTATATATTGGATTATTTATCGGAGATAGGAGATGCATTTGAATGATTGGAGTGTGATAACTGGCAGTTAAATCAGATAAGCGGTAAAATGATAGGAAGCAGGTGAATGGCGTGGGCGCTACCTTATATCAGTGGACGGACGGGACTTGCTATCCCATCAGTCCGATAGGACGCATCTGATCGCTGTCTTGGTTTCTAGTTCACGCTTGATGCTCTTTGCTGATAGGTTTTGGGTCATGCCAGGTGTATTGGACCGGCTGTCTGGGTCTTGCCAGATGATATTTCCATAATTATTACTTATCTCCCCTCAAAAGGGTTCGATCGAGAGAGTTTTACTCTGAGGAGATCTGATCGGGGAGAAACCGTTGGCGAAATTTTTAAATTTTGAGAGGCGCTCATCCGAAGAGGCGCGTCTGTTCAGACAGTTGTCTAATTTAATGTTGCACGTGCATCGAGGGTGACGCTTCATTCTCCGTAACGTAGTGATGCTTTTATGACACGTGACGAGCATCCTGTGGCGAGACGATTGGCGTTTTCAAGAAGGTTTTGCCTATAAATAGGTAATTTCTGGGTGATTTTTCTTTACTTTTCAATAGCCCTTAGAGAGATTCTGCCAAAATTTTTTCTCACTTCTTTCATCTTTCACGTTCTGGTGGTTTTTCGCTCTTTGTTTCCTGAGATTTTTCAGAGTTCCTATAAGATTAGCCAAATAAGTAAGTAATCCATTCTCGCTTGTCTTTGATTTTCCTCTCGTTCTTTCCATTGCGCCTCTGCATTCATCTTAGTTCATCCTTTTAGAGACTAGGGATTACTGTTCTTCTTCCCCTCCCCCCCTCCTTTTGTTGAAAATGGCTTCCAGCAGTAGTCAATCAATAGACAGGAGTTTCATGGAAGCGTACAGGGACAAGCCGGCAATTGATCGTTTTTTCAGGTTGAGCCCTAGGGAAATGGCTGAGATTCCTTCTCGATTCGGCTTCCCGGAGGATGTGATTATGATGCCTTGCCCGGAGTCCATGGCGATGACGGATGGGCCTTTTGGTCACTAGAAGAATGAGTGGTTCATCTGCTATCTTTGAAGTTTGGATGCAGGGATGAGGTTTCCGTTTGGTGCGTTCGAGGTGGCGATATTGAGAACCTATGGGATCGCCCCAACCAACTACATCCGAATGGGTGGAGGTCGTGGCCTACATCAAAATTCTGTGCAAAATAGAGGGAGTGGTTCCGACCCTAGATCTCCTCACCCACTTCTTCTACATCTCCGTCAGAGTGACGAGACGGAGTACTACTTCACCAGCCGACCGAAAAGGAAACTCTTCAACGTCCTCTCTTCGATGAAAGTGTTCAAGGAGAGATATTTTTTGGTGGGGATGACTGGTGGATTCGGGGTGCAGCTTACTCGATCCGATGGAGCCACCATTTTGAGAGACCAAGCCGCCGGTTAGCCTCTGTACGAGGCCGACATTAAAAAATTGATGGATGTTGTAACAAGGCGATGAGAACCCTACGAATCCAACTATCTCTTGGGGACGTTGTTCGGGCCTTCTAGCTCTGAGGCTGGCGAAAATGCAGAACGTGAGCATTAGGATTGGAGTAGGGGATGCAGCATAAGTTGGCAGTCATGCATTGCATGTGCATTGAATTTTAATTTGGGTGGACAGAATACCTATCTTGTTTGTCTCTGTGATGCAGCTGCCGGCGCGATGGCTGGAGGAAATGGCATGGCCAAACAACTTGCCGATCGGGCCAAAGCAAAGAGAGAGGCCGAGCGGGCTTCGAGGGAGGAGAGGAAGACGAAGAAAAAGAAGATCTTACCCGCCTCAGAAGTCCATGCTTCACGGGGTCCGGCGGATGTTCCTTCCCCCGCTGCCGTTGCTGCTGCTGTCCCCGTCTCCCTTCCAGCCTCGGTTATCTCTAGCCCCGCAGCCTCACAGTCCGGTGTGGAGGGTCGGCGTCCAGCCAAGCGGCTGTTGCTGAGGGATGAATCAGATTCTGAGGAAGCGCAGCCAGCCGCCATTCCTCCCAACATTCAACTTTTGAGGGAGGTCGCTCAAAAGAAGGCTGCTGAGCTGGTGGCTGCCTTGGACGCCCGAGTGGCAGCGAAAAGCAAGGCGCCTGTCCAAGGCAAGCCCGCCCGGCGAGCTGCAGGGGGAGCTCCTGAGAGGCGAACTGTGCCCCTGAAGGACGTGCTGAGGGAGGACTTCGGCAATGATTGGTCAGTGAGCAATAAAATAATTGCCAGTTACCTTTGCCGGGGTATTCTTCAAGAAAACGACTTCAAGGATATGGGAGATCCCAGCTTGCTCGCCCGGGAGTGCAGCATGTTCAATCAGCAGAGCCTGGAGGTGAGATTTATTTAGTTCATTTTATGATGTCTGAAAATTGGTGATGTTTTCTTTTGTCGATGTAAGTCTTTATCTGAAAAAGATGGAGAGCCGATCGGATGATTGAGATATGCAAGAAAGAATGCCCGGTCGGATCAGGCTTGAGCACTCCGAAACTTAAGTTAGTAGCTTTTTAGAGAGAAAATTTTTAGAGAGAGAGTTCTTAGAGAGAGAGTTTCAGAGATTCAATACCTGGTGCTACTGTGCATTGGGCTATTTATAGGAGATAGGAGGGATGCACTTGAGTGTTTGGGGCATGATAACTGGCAGTCAGAGCAGGCGAGCGGCGAAGTGACAGGGAGCAGGTGAAAGGTGTGGGCGCTGCCTTGTGTCAGTGGACTGATAGGACTTGCTGTCCCATCGGTCCGATCGAACACACCCGACCGCCGTTTTGGCTTTTAACTCATGCTTGGTGCTCTTTGCTGATGGATTTTGGAAAAATAAAAATAAATAGTTAATCGGTAAGGTCTAAGTGATTGTGTCATTATATACTAGTTGGATCATTATATTTTCGGTTTATAATTTTAATTTTCAAATATTTTGAACATTTTTAGTTTATAATTGTAGTTTGAACATTATATTTAATTAATATATTAAATTATATTTGTTTTCTATTTTTAATTTTTAAGTAACTTGAATATTTTAAGATATAAAAATAAAAAAAATTAAGATATAAAAATAAAAATATATTTTAAATGTACTATAAGAAATAAAAAAAATTAAGACATGTATATTAAAAAAAAAACCGATTAACCGTTAACTAATGGTTAATCGGTACCCAAATCAAGAAAATGAAATCAAAAATAATAGTTGTAAACTTTTTAGATTATAGATTGAAACTGAAAAAATTAAAATCTATTAACCAAAACCGAAAAAATCAGAAGTTATTAATCATAATCGAAACTTTCGATTTGATTCTGAACCCGGTTAATCATTTTTCTGGATTTTTTGGTTAGCCCTAAGAAGAAGAAGCTACTTTTACAGATTAAAACAAGAGAGAGAATGTGCCAACTGTGATAGTTGATCCAACTCTGGTTTACAACACATATATATAGCCCTTTCCCGAATGGTTTCAAAGAATCAACTAGATTATTTACATATCAAAACTGAAATCTAAAAGGGAGAGTGATAAAAAGAAGGAGAACAGGAAGAAACATGAAGAGATGAGATCAAGAGAAATGTGAAGTAAAGGAAATTTTATTTTTAATAGGAGTTTTTTGTGTATTTATAAAAAGGAATATTTTAAAAAATGAAAATTTAGAAAAGGGAAATTTTAAAAGAGAAAAAGAGAATGGAGAAAATCCCTATACAATTTGTGGGCTTTGGTCCAATCTACTCTGAGCCCAATACTTAATTAATATGCCAAGGATATCTATAATTAGTTTCCAAGCGTATCACCTTTACAACCAACAATTACTATCAATGTCATTGTTAATTACTTCTTATGGAGAAGGTACATCATATCACATGTATAGATTTGCAGAGGAAAAATCAATTACTCCGTCTTTAACCTTTTAAATTTTTTCACATTAAATTTTCAAAAAAAAATTATATATATATATATATATTTGATTCTTTTAACTTTTCTATTACAACGCATTTTATCGAAAATACGTAAAAAAATAAAAAATGCGTCCAATCAAATAACAGGAAAAGTGAAGCCCACATGTGATTAAAAAATTAGTTTTTCCACCAGTATGGGATTCCCTCTCTTATCTCCTTCTTCTTCCTTCCCACCATCGAATCCAATCATCTTCTTCCAATTATGTGATGATACCTAAGCTACTAAAAAATTATGTAAAAAATAACTTGTGATAAATTTTTCTGCTTCTATACACTGTAGTGTGGGATAGAGTAAAAGAAACGAATGGACACGAATTTGGATAATTATTGGAGAAAGCTATACAAGCCATTTTTACAATAGCTCCATAGAATTTTTGTTTCTAGAGAGAGAAATTTTGGGTTAGAATAGGAAATTTTAGGAAGAAGAAACAACCAATTAAAATCATGGGAAAATCAGTCCCTTTTTCCTTTTCCTTTCTCTCTCTCTATTTCTCTCCAAAATGTGGATTTGGTAATTCTTTCTTGAAAATCCTTCATTTTCTTTCAAAGATCAAATCTTTCTATTATAAGGATTCAAACCCTTATAATAAAGAAATGGGTATATACTAACAGGAATGATAGTTTGCAGTAGGAAAAGACTTGCATGATTTTGATTAGTTACAGAATATATATATGATACGTTGAATAACATAAATTTTAAATAGACAGGATAAATATCATTTGAAAATAATATCTAATCCTTTCCTTGATTTGGTGTATCAATAGATGATGTGGCAAATGGTTTAATATATACTGTAGATCTTGATCTTGATTTTGCCATTAACTGCTATTGTTTGTTTTTTTAGAGGAGAGAGAAGAAAAATGTGAATTCAATGGTGGGAAGGAAGAAGAAGCAGAGAAGACTAGAGAGAGGGTATCCAAAATGGGTGGAAAAAATAATTTTTTAATCACATGTAAGTCACATTTTTCATGTTGATTGATGGGACACGCTTTTCACGAGGCGTATCGTATCATTAAAACTGTCCATTTTAAATTTAATGTATTTTAATTGAAAAGTTTGAAGATTTACTGTATAAATTTTTATTCGAGAATATAATGTGAAAAAATCTAAAAATTCGAAACTTATGAATGATTCCTCCTTTTGCAAATAAACTTTTTCAATATTTCGCTTTTAATTAATTTCAAACAAAAAGCTTTATGCATATTCAAACATTTAGATTTAGCTTTTTTGACCACTTAGAATTTTAATAATTACATATTATATATTTATATTTATCAATTTTATAAATAATAAATATAAATTTATAACTTTATCTTTTAAAAATTAAAATACATGATGCTCAATCAAACTGATATAACATTATACAATATTAAAATCAATAAAAAAAACTCCAACCGTTCTGCTTTTCATTTTCATAAATTTTACGTGCATATGTAATACATGTATTCATTAACATGATTTAAACGTCACATCAGTGTATCTGAATGCTATGTATTTTAATTTTTTAAAATCGATATGAATTTATGTTTATTATTTATTAAATTGATAAATATATATATGTGTTTAATATATTATTATTAAAATTTTGAAGTTAAAATGAACTATGAAATGAATGTATAAATTTATCTGTAAGAAGTAGGGCTTAAATCCTTGTCATATGAATTACGAAGTTGATGGGTATACTTAATAATTGATGAATATGTTTTTTATGTAAAGTTTTTATGACCTATGATCTAATGACTAATGTCTTTCTATTACCTTACGACGTAGTTTTCACTCTCACTTTCATTCATCTCAACTTATGATATGGTGAGGCTCCACACGTTTTTCAATCATTATTTCAAGATTATTGATTTTATTCTTTTCAGAACCAAGGGATAGTGACATATCCATGTATCATTTTAATCTAAATTTCCAAATAAATTATATCAACTTTGAAATTTATACCTACGATTTCACCTAATACTTTTGGTATTATCATCAAATTTAATTTGATTTCTCAAGGATAGATTTGAAATGGAATTATTAAGGTAAGAGAATCTGTTCCCATTTATCAAATCAATTATTTTTTTTCATGCTTATCAACAATATAAAATCAATTTTGTTGAATTTAAAATTTAGCTTTTAATATCTCTTATGAATGATGTGATAGAATGATATGAGTTTTTTATTCTTTAATTAAAAATTTTGAATTTATATATCGAATATTCAATATTTTTTAATACTTAAAAGTGAGCGTTTGTGTCTCCTTATAGATTTGTCCGGCTTAAATCAAAATTAATTGCATAAGTAAATTTCGATTCTGAATAATTATAAAAATAAAAAAAAAAATGCAGCTCTAATCAATTGCCTGTTATAGTTACTTTAAAGAATAAATAAAATTTTCCATCATTTCTAGCCATTTCCAGAAGAAAAATCTAATGAAAATTAGTCTTATAAGTAGTAGAAGATTCAGAAGTAATTATAATTATATGAAATAGCTAATAATATAATCATGTGGGTGTAAACGATGTTTAAAACGTCAAGAATTTCAGCATTCATTTGATTTGATGAAAAATTACGAGTGACATTATCACAAACTGAACACTTTGGCATTCAAACGAAATTAGGTGTTCACTGTTAATTAAAAAAATAAAAAGATTAGGTTTTCAATTTCATAATTGAATAATTAAAAGTCCAATGAAATTAGGAAAATAATTTCAGAATATGACCAATCAAAAATTTCACAATCATCGAGGTTGATCGGATTACCACACGGCAATTCAACCAATAATCAGATTGCGTCAGCAGGAAATTTATGAACTTTTTTTTTTATTAAATATAATTAATGAATATAAGTGATAATCCACCTAGCGCTCAGTTAAATCGTTAAATTTTTAACATATAGTGATTCGATTATTCAAATATGTATGCACGATATCACACTACATCATCAAATTTAGAATTAAACGGAATTCATATATTCCATGTATTTCTAAATAATAAATACATTTTTATTTTTATATAATTTTAAAAAATATAATTTTTAATGTTATAAGATATAATTTCACTATTAATTTACCAATTATATCTTTCATTTTTATCATTATAAATATTAGTTTTCTATTCATAAATAAGTGTCGTTTAAAAATGTGATATATTTAAATATGATCTTCTAAGTATACTTTCTATATAATAAATATTAGTTCAATTTTCAAAACACGATTAATAAATATTATGTTATTTTAAGTTTTACTTAAAAATAGTATAAAAAATTGAATGTAATCTTACTTGAAAATGGTATAAATAATTGAATGTAATTTTATTTATTATTGAGAAATTAAATAAAGATATTAAGTAATTCATAAGTTAATAGTCGAATAATTAAAAATAGCAAATGTGTTATATTTTACGACGAATTAAAAAAGAAATTAGATCTATTATGAGATATTAAATATAAATCTACAAAATGATTCTATATAATTTAATTTAGTATGTGATAAGTTTAACAATAAATCATTACCCAATTTAATATGGGAAAAATCATTTATCACCCAACTAAAACACTGTCTAGTATCCACCCCTCTGCCACCTAAGTCGTGAGTAGAGGTGAGCAACGGTTGGTTCGGTTCAATAACCGAAAACTGAATCATTAAGATTTGGATAAACCGAACCGATATTTTCGATCGGTTCGGTTAACCGATAAAACCGAAATTTTAAAATTATATTTAAAAAAATTATCTAAAAATTATATAAAATTATAAATCATAAAATTAAAATAAAAAAATTCAAATTAAAAAATGTACATATATTTAATTTGAGTTAAACCTCCTTATATTGAATTAAAAAATACAAAAATAAAGTTCATTTTTGTAAAAAAAGAAAAAAATAACATATATTAATAATTATTCGGTCGGTTCATTTTGTTTTTCAGTTTTTGCTTTTCAAAATTGAATCGAACTGAAATTAGTTGATTTTTAAAACAAAAACCGACCCGAAAAACCGAACAAACTTAAAAAATTCGATCGATTTACTTCCGTTTTTCGGTTTGAACCGAAATTTGCTCACCCCTAGTGGTGAGTATAAATTCCATAAACCTAAATTTAGTCATCAAACTTTCTCATACTGATAAATATGCCCTAAAACGGTGGATAACATCCAATTTGCCGATATATATTTATAATTTTATATAAATATGTAAAAAACTTTTTTTTTTAATATTTTTTCTCAATTTTTGAACTATATCGTTTAAACTTCATTTTATCATAGTTTTATGAATAATATTTATAGAACCATTTATCACGGGATGTCCTAGAGGGTAGGGATCTAAAAAAAATAAAATAAAATTTTTTTTTGTGATTAATTAAAAAATCAATCTATCAATCTTGAAACTGAATTGGTTTTATGGATAACCGAGTTGAATTTTGCGATTTAGTTTTTTACATTTTTTTTCACATTGTGAACTTTTTGGATACCAATTCCAATTTCCATTTCACTCTCCAAAAGTTATTAACAGACCTATTAATCGATTTATGTACATTGCTAATTTAGAGAAATTCTCATTCATTTATTTATTTGATTTGCTTTAAACATAAATAGAGGTCCTTTTGGGTTGGCAAGGTCAAGCTGAACGTGCAAGTGGGTATAAAAATCATATTATAGATTCTTATTGACATTTTAAAATTATATATATATATATATATATTTTAGTAGATCTCCATCACTAATTAATTTATATAAAGGTGTCATGTGAATGAAACACGAAATTTGTTGGAATCTTCCAACTGAAATATCTTAATAATATATAGACAAAATAATAATAATATGTAATTAGAAAAATAACCAAAATAAGAAAACAACAAACTAATTAGCAATACTGAACAACAAAATCTTGCTTTATTAATGACTATACAAATAAAAAAAAGAGTGTAAAAAGTTAATAAAGGTGTGATGTGGGGCAACACTTATCTTTTTTATTTTAACTTTAGATATACAGTTAGCTTTTGGTATTTTGTCCACTCTCAAGTGGGGTATGCCCATCAAAGGATGGGTTCAACGTAATTAAAAACCTTATATTTAATTGTCAATCCAAATGACCATGAAGCCTCAGATAATTAATAATTCAGCTCTTTTTTTTTAATCTAATTTTTAGTATAATTCAGTTTGAGTTATCAATCTAATTAACTATTTTAATTGAATTCAATATTCTATGTTATAAAATTAATTTATACTTATAGTGACACAAATGTTATAAAATAAATTTATAGTGAAAGATATATATATATATTTTAAGGGTTTGAACAGATTCTTTAAAATAAAAAATTTTGGTTAGAATTTAATATATCACACATAGCTCTAAAATAAAATCAATCTTATACATTCAATTTATCATGAAAATATGATTCAAATTTAATTCGATCCGTCATTTATGACCGACCTAACATGATGGATATATTTGTGTAACCCATATGAATATTCAACCCTTTTATAACCCACATGTGATTAATTTATAATTTCAGAATTTTTTTATATAATGTAAATGTGAAAATAAATGTTTTTATATGTTATACATTTTAAATCATAAAAACATAATATCATAAAATTTAACAAATTTATAATTCAACCGGTTTAATAATGACCCATTTTGAGTCATATATAACTCAATCCGATTTTATCCAAATTCACCTAACTCAATTCGTGCATTTGCCACCTATAATCACATTAATAATAAAAATTCTATTAAAAAACTGTTGTTAATCATTCACAAGCATTACGTTAATTGCTCTTAGTTTTCCATAATTAAACTAATAAAAAATAACAAATCACTTGTTAGTGATTTTAATAGCCTAATGTAGTATGACCAATGAGATTGTCTCTTGTAATGGAAATCAAAACCTTTGAGAATGATTATATTAATTTGGTGCTAAAAAAGAATATTATATTTTCAATCGAAATTAGTACTATTGGCATCACATGTTACACAATATTCTTTCATGGGATTATAAATCTAACACGATTTTTGGGATGCAATCTCGATAAATAAATATATATTCGGTCTAAAGAATATTTATTGGCATTTAAATTTTTAAATTAAATATATATTTACAATTTAATTAAACATGATCACATACATTCACATGCATGCATTTATCTTTCAAAATGTCAGTAACAGCTAGCATCGTCCACAGGGAATTTGAACTTTACAGTTTTTTGATGCATGTGATAATGCCATGGAAATTAATATTTATGGAATTTGTTTTTCTTTGGAAACTTCTAAGGAAGTTTCTCATTCCTGAGAAATTTAGCCGCGTCTAAGAATGTCGGTTTCTTTATTTATTTATTTATTTATTTCTTCTCTTTGTTTGATTTTTTGATAAACAGAAAATATCATGGCAGCTCGTAAATATGAATTAAACCATATATGTATCCTGCTTCTAGAAAGAAAGATACTAATACGAAAATAATTATAGTTTATGTTACTTGAGGGGTGAGAAAAAAATAAAAAATTTAATTAACTGTAAAATCCGTTCAAAATCGAATCGATTTTTTCGTTTAATCGGTCCGAAAAATTTGATTTGATTTTTTATTTTTAACAATTTTGATTTTTTATTTTGGTTTTGATTTTTATGTACCGATTAACCGTTAGTACACGGTTAATCGGTTCATATATATTTTATTTTTATTTTTATATCTTAATTTTTTTAACTTCTTTATAAAACTTACATAGAATAATACTTCAAAATATATTTAAATTATATTTTTAGTTTTATGCCTTAATTTTTTATATTTTTTTATAAAATTTATATAATATTTTATAAACTTTATTTAAATTATATCATTCTCATGGAGCAACTGATTGAGTTTATATTTTACTTGATATGATTTAATTATATTATCTTATATTTTAGAGTTTACGTTTTAATATTCAATTTTATCCAAAAATTTTCTTTGACTTAAAATTAAACATCCTAAATTTCAATATATTAAATCCACTTTATGATATTAGCTATTAATTTGTTAAACATGAATTTTTCCTAGCATATTATCGTTGAATTATTTTGCACATTCGAAACTGAATTAAATATTGTCTATTTTTTTTTTTTTTTGTAATTGTATGTTATAAATTTTAGTGGTTAACCGAAAAATCGAAATCGACGGACTAGTTAATCAAATATAAAAAAACTGATTAATGGTTAATAATTTTAAAAAATTTATATTAATGGTCTGATTATTTTTTTTTCTAATGGACGGATTAACCGGTTATGCTTATCCCTAATATTATTATATACTTGTTAATTTCACTGAAGATATATATATAATGACATGTGAAGTATACCTAAACTATACTTAACCTGCATGCTTCAATATTCTTTTGTCAAAGCAGGTGATAGCAAGAGATTAGGTTAAAAGATTGATCAAAAAGTCAATTTTATATGTAATTTCCCATCATTTCCTAAGATGGCTACTGCTGCATTTTTAATCCATATCATGACAAAGTATCTATATGTGTTTACACCCTTTTTTTTTATATAATTAAGACAGAAAAATATAGTACAAACAAACATTGAAATTGATTGAATATTGATTACCAGACTAAATTAAGATATTTTGTATGTCTACACCATTATTAAAGAAACAAATTTCCATCATAAATTATGAATCATCCAAAATCTACCAGCCTCATCGTACAATCCTCATTATTCTCCCGAATTTTCCATTTGCATCATTGCTTTCTCTCCTAACTATGATTGGAGTATGTATTCCACAAATCGATAATTACCCATTCCTTTAAAAGATAAGTTAATAATTAAATACAGGTATCACATCAATTCACTATCATAAATATATATGTATCGAACTATGATATTAACATGGCATTAAACTTCTTTAAATTGATCACTCCTAAATCAATATCTTATATAAATGAAACGATCAGTTTGACAATTGACAATATAAATTACTAGGATTTAAACTTAAGATATATTATATATGGGACTTCTAATAGCTATAGAGATTATAAATGGCATATATATTATTTATTTATTTATTTTTCTCTCTTCTACTATATATGTCATAGTAGTCAACAGCATATACACGTATTTTATATAATTCAATACGATCCACATGACTATCATGTTGACATAGTATTTTTCATTGATTATATCAGTCAGTCATTAGATTAATGGCAGAATGTGCATCGTCTGGATTTCTAGGACTGCTCCTTTAAGTTTCTACCTTCTTATATTCTTAACCGGTGGCTGCGCCAAAGGTAAAAAGCCCAAAGATTTAGGCAAGATACAAGGGGTAATGTTTAAGGAAGAAAAATAGAAAGGATAAGAGTGAAAAAGAAAAACAGAAAAAAAATGAAGAGATGACAAAGAGATGAGCTAAGCTTGAGGAAAGGCGAGAAAAAGAGCTAGAAATTGCAGCTTCTTGATTTGAGTAGGCGACAGCGATGGGATAAAAGCGCGGTGTAGAATCTTGATTGGTTGGTGATTCCATGTTTTCATGCAACAAATAAGCTTCTTTTATCAATTATTTTTGAATTGATTGAAAGAAATTAATGAATGAATGTACATGTTTTCTTGTTTGTTTGCTTCCATACTAATTACTTAGACTAAAAAACTTGCTATTTAATTTCCCTTTCACAGGATCAAGTAACCATAAAGGGCGGTTAACTTCCCTGCAAGTCTCTACCCAAACTCTTCTAAAGCTTTGCTTTCAATAGAAAGTTAGATATTTCTTACACTTTCTCTATCTCCTCTCTTGCAATAACCGATTCCACTCTTTCCTTTAACTCTTTCTCTCTTTTTCTCTTCTTCTTCATTAAAAACTGCCTTACCTTTTTCAACTCAGCCCCCCTTTTCAATTTATTAATTATGCTATGATCTACTACACTATATATCAAAGTTTTCTAAATTTTATCATTCTTTAATTAAATTTCAAACTAAACTATTTTTTATAAAATGTTAAAACAACCAAAAGAAAAAAAAAAATATTATGTATATGTATATATATATATAACAGCATGAACTCGAGATTTTTTATATTTTTAATTGATGGGTGTTGGCTAACAAATCAACTCATACATATGCTTTTGTTTGGATATGCTTAATTAACATGTCTCAAGAAATTTAAATTAAGAAAGTTGTGTGTAGAACTAAATAACATGTACTTAATTAAAACATTAGTTTCGTTAGACAAAAGATTAAGCAATGTTTTCAAGAAACCTAGCTAGTTCTAATTAAGGACTTTGATTGCTAATGTGTAATATATAACTATACCTATGTTTTATTATAAATTAAATTATTTGCAGAGGCATCTACTGCGTGGATTCAGGGAATAATACACATGATTCATGGTCTTAGATAATCTCTTATTGCAAGGTTTCTGAGTCTACAGTATATATCCACTAGTTTTTCAGTTCAACTGAACTTTATAAATTCGAGATTATTTATATAAAAAAGAAAGAAAGAAAGAAAATTCTAATAGTATATAGTAAATCTTATTTCAGAAATTAAAACCACTCTTAATTAATTAATGAAGATGTTACACCAAAGTGCATGTACTGTGAAAAGTTATTATTATCTTTAACTGCTTTGAATAAATTTGAAAATCAAAGAAAACTGATTAGAATAAAATCAAATCCGGTATATATTCAAGAATAAATGGTAACCAAAAACAAAAGAATAAAATGCACTAATATAAAAGAATAAAATGTACATGATGATTGTATAATATCCATGGCCTCTTTCCTTTTGTATCAGCGGCTACAATAAAACGAAATCTGTGAAAGGTTAGCCATGAAATTTAACCTATGATTCAGCTATACAAAAGTATTTCGAAACTCAAATTAAACTAACAAAACAAGATTTACCTACATGACATATGTATATATAATCCTAATTAAAGAAGTTTTATAAAACAAGCACCAAATAATCTACTCTTAATTATATGTATTTTGTACGATTAATCATCAGTAATCCCACAAGCCATCCAAATCAGCAATGGCTCCACCACCGTCAAGACCGTCGTAGGCATGCTTTGACACCACCACCGATGATATCTCCGCCGTGTTCATGTCAGTACTAAGTCCAGTATCCTGAGAACGAGTGGCCACCGATTGATTATTCGATGAAAAATTCTCAATCTTGCACTGTTTCTCCTGCCCTCTTGCGGCTATTGATCTTAAAAGGGATTGATCATTTTCTTGGAAGCTGGAGTTGGGATAATAAAGAGGGATATTTGGGGATGTTTGGAAGGGGAAAAGAGAGTTTGAAGATGGAATTTGAGGGTAATTAGGTTGAAGAATATTATCATTAATATTGCTAAACATGGGTGTTGACAAGTTGGATAAGTAATTTCCATCTAATGATCTTGATCCCATTGGCTTGAATTCTTGAGTTTCGCCGTTGTTGAAGCTTGAGGAGCTTGGTCTAGACAGATTTTGAGGATCCATTAGAGGTGGAAGTGAAGAATAGTCCAAGAAATCATCGCCAATTGAGTTCATTCTTATGAGCTCATGAATTGGAGTTTTCTTAATCCCTATGCTTTTGTGAAAAACCCTACACACAACCCATTCATCCTATAAAAAGTACATAAAAAAAAAAAAAGTTTAATTAGTGTTATAACTATAGCTACGAATTAAATTAATTAATTAATTCTTCTTTTACACAAAAGCAAACCCACGAAAGAAACTCTCTACCAAAATAAAAAGGTGAAATGATCCAAAAGAGAAAAAACTTTAATTATGAAAAATAAAAAATAGAAAATAAAAATACCTTAGCAGCTTTAGGAAGATTATAGTAAGAGAATTTGCCTTCAAGTCTATATTCATGCATAACCCAGTTGGTTTTTTCTCCTTTAGGAGCTCTTCCTTTATAGAAAACAAGAGTCTTTTTCATTCCAACAAGACAATTCTTTCCTTTGAATATCTCTTTATCTTTTCCGGTAGCTTTCCAGTAACCGGCCTCCGTGGCCCGGTTCGTTCTCATCCCCGTCGGATATTTTCTATCTCTTTGGCAAAAAAAGTACCATTCTTTCTCTCCCATCTTTGCTTTATCTGTTATTGTTCCCAAACCCAAAAAAATAAATATATTAATTATCATAAAAACAGAATTCAAGAAATGAAGAAACAAAATAAGAAGCTTACTAGGTAAATCCCAAGGCTCGCACTTATTGAGGTCAACTTCACCAATTGCACATGCAGTAAAGCTGGAATTCATGACCTTCTCAGTTAGATAATGAGTTATGATTTCTTCATCCGTCGGATGGAATCGAAAACCAGGAGGGAGATCGATGAGATCTTCTCCTTTGTTCACCACAATAGCTTCTTCCATTAATAAAAAAAAAAAAAAATTATCAAGAAGTTGAAATTGGAGTAGAGGTAGAATTAAGCAAGAAATTAAGAGGAAGGAATTGAAAAGAGAGAAGAGTTAAAGAAAGTAGAGCAAAGGGAAAATAAAGAGGTTAAATAGAGGAAAGATCCGTGGAGAACAAGGAAAGGTGGGTTTCAGTATAAGAGAAGCCTCTAACAGAGAGTTGAAAGCTTGTTTTGTGTTTTGGAAATAAAAATAAAAATAAAAATAATTAGAGGGATGTTGTTTTCTGAGCTATATCTACCTGTTTGAAAAACGAAATGGTAAAAGGGATTGTGTTAGTGTATATGCTATTGCTATGGAGGTGGTGGGTCCCACATGCATGTTTCTAGCAATCCCACCCCTTTCACATTAATTAATTAATTAATTAATTAATTATCTGCTTAATTAAGCCCTAAAGCATCTAACCTTTTTAAGAATTTCATTGCATGTTCTGAGACTCTAATTAATCCATTATTATATAAAAAAAAATGTAATTATTTGAACCTATTAATTAAGTCTCAATTCAAAGCATTTGATTCTTTTGAACAGTTTCAAAAAAGCTGCAAACTTTGTTAACTTTACTGCTGTATCTGCCTGAATTTGTCAATTTTAGCCTCTCCAGTTGTTGCTGTTGACTTGGCTTATTACCTTTTTTTATTTTCTTTTCTTTGCCTAAATTAAATTAAAATATACTTGCAAAGCAGAAAAATTATTTGATATTCAAAAAAAAAAGGAGGAGTAATTGTAATTGTAATTGACTAGGTATGCATCTTGAAATTGAAATAAAAAGGAGAATCACTGTATTCTCTACCAAATGGATACAATCTAGGGAGCTATTTTAGTTTACAACTTTAAAGTCAAGGGGATGAAGAAAACAGCAAAATTCAAGAAATTTCTCATGAACTTTCTCCCTGCCAGCTGTTATAATTATAATTATATATATATATATATATATATATATATATTGCAAAAATAAAATAAATTTATCCACTCCCATTTTTCAAGTCTCTTTATTCGGCTTAATACATATATATTAACAGCTTTACCAGTATTATGAAAATTCAGTCAATTGACCTATTTAATTAATCCTTTCCCATTAATTTATTCAGTAAATAATAATATTTTCCCAAATTTTATATTGCTATGGTCCCTAACCTATAAAATTCAAATGGTCCCTCTCGGCCTCTCCTATGTTATTAATTTAATTTTATGTATACATATTTATGTTCAAATTAAGGATGGGTAAATTTGATTTTACTGGAAAGAAATTATTCAATTAAAATAAATCAAACTGAAATCTTGAGAAAAATATTTCTTTTTTTTTTTTTAACACAATAAAATTAAGAAATTCTTACTTTTCCATCTATATATAATAAATGCGTTGTTTATCTTATTCAAAGTCTTCTTATCGGAAAGAATTAAATAATCTACCCTTGTCATGATTAAAAAGATTAATTATGGACATAACCTTGTACATTTTCTATGAATAAATTAAACAAATTGCTGAATTAATTTTAATTTTAATTTTTTATCCTAAGCTCGATCGATCGGTATTGTTCTTTGAACATTCTCTATTAAGAACTTTAATAATAGGTCGGTCAGCTCAAACATTATTGGGAACTTTCAATCTCTAGCAATCCAAAAGAATGTAGAGAGCTAGTCTGGATCAATAAAACCTTGGAAACTTTTTAAAATATATCTATCTATTATTAAATCAAACAATTTTATAATTTTTATTTTTAAAATAAAAAAGTACAAAATTATTTTTGAGAAAAAGACAGACACAACTCACATATATAGTAATGCCTTGGCCCATCCATACCAATAATAAAACATCTTAGTCAATTCCACTATAAATGCAAAATTGAACAAAAAAATATTAATTAAGCATTCAAATTTATAATTACTAACCCAAAAAAAAAAAAGCTATAAAGTCATAAACTTGCAAGTTGAACATAAACATATAGTCCTAATTATCAATTAATTAGACTATTTCCAATATATAGTCAGAGTTTCTTGATTAAAGATAAGCAGGGCACATATATTCTTCCTTTTTTTTTTAAAAAAAAAAACAAGGGAGAGGGTAAATGCTTAGCATATAAAATTGACTAATTAAATTTCAATTGTAATTCAGATTTAATTAAATTATAAAATGGCACCAATTAGTGACTTCAAATTTTTAATCCCAGGGGCTTGGTCTTGGTGAGCCGCAGTGTTTTAATTTTTAATTAATGTACATATAATTATATAATTTCAAATTTTAGGCCAACAATTTTTTTAGTACAAAAAAGTAAACATCTCGGCGCCGACTAGGAGAAATACTTGTACAATGTACAAAAGTACAAACTACAGTTCCTACCAAGTTCCAATCAATTTCTCTTTTAAATGCCCTTCAATGCACAATTTAATTAAATATAAAAATTTAAGAGATAAAATGGTCAAATTAAAATTATCAACAGATGAAATGTGATGCCAAAAGTTTCTTATATTTTAACAAAAACTTGTAAGTTCTTATTGTTTTTAAATGGCATTACAGCAATAAATGCCAATTTTCGCATATTAGAAAATTTAGAATTTAAGCTTTCAATCTTTTTTCTTTTTATAAAAAGTAAGATTTAAAATTTGAATTTTAAATATGGAGTACATTTAAAATTAATTTAAATAATTTTTTATTTTATGATTTATCCATTGCGATTTAGATTACTTATTAATAATTTTGGATTTCAAACCGTGTATGTTAAAATGGTCAAATTAAAAAATTGATAATAATTAGATTTTTAAAATAAAGTGATAAATGAAAAAAAAAGAATTAAATAAAAGTTAAAAGAAAAAAGAACATGTTACATATGTCAACTTTTGCATGTAATACTAAGCATTTCTTCCTGATGCAATTAAAATTAATACACCACATGTTGCAAATTAAAATATTCATACAATAAGAAAATATCATGCTGATATATATATATATATATATATATATATATAAGAAGAAGACAAATAAAATGTTTCTTTTTACATTTTAAAATCCTAAATATTACCCTAAACAGATAGCAGTAGTTGAATGAATCGATAATCACTTTTGGAAATTAATAAATATTGTCAACTTCAAATTAGGCATATTCGTGGATTACCAACGGAAGAACACAATTAAGAAATGTCATGACAGTGAAATACTTGTTAATTACTAGTACAAATTAAGAAAGTATAGCATATAATTAACTATAATAAAGGATGTTTTTATAATTTCATCCAAATCTAAAATCCACGTGTCCACAACTCATGCCAATCATGCTGACCTGGCACCATCTTCCCTGTTTTCCACCTGCTTACATCAAAGCCTTTGTGTTCACATTTGTGTTGCTAAATTTGCCATCTCATCACCATTTTTTTAATTTATGTTTAATTCGAATTTACACGTCTTATTTACGTGTTTCCTATGCATCCTTTTATTTATGTATTTCTTCAACTATTAATTAATAATATAAATTTTTTCACAGCATTAATTTTATCTCTAAGAAATTTTTTCGGTGCATAGAAGTTCAAACATGAAATCACCCAATACATTGGAACTATAGCTTTACGGATGAAATGTCCAAATATCGTTAAATAGAAACTTATTTTTGCTAAACAATTTTTATATTAAAATATTATGATTAATAATCTTAAAACCTTTTCTAATTTTTTGTTCCAATTTATCAAGGAGAATGAGGGGTTGGAATATTTTTGCAATGATCATTTTATGGTCCAAAAATAATATTTAAACGTAATTAACATGAAATTAACTTGTTTTTTAGTGCGACTAATATTACTAATTGCATATTTAAAAAATACTTTTTTTTTTATTATTTTCATAAACTATAAAATTCAGTGCATATGTAATTAATTGTAAAAATTTTCATAAGAGATCATAATAACTAAAGATTTTGGATAAAATTTTTTTAGAAATAAATAAAATAATTTGATCAAAGAATTTTCTAATGAAGCTGACTTGATTTTTTTTTTTTTTGGCAATTCAGAAATTGATTCTGCAGTACATAAATTATGGCAAGTCTAGGAGAAATATAATTCGTCCTACTAATAAAACAATATGACAAGTAGGAGAAACATTTAACTTATAAATTTATTTATACAAGCTAATAATTTAAAATCTCAAAAAAAAAAATTATACTATAACTATAAGTCTAGTGGAAACAAAGAAAAATTAATTAAATAATTAACAAAAAGTATACTTGAGATTTTATATTATGAAAAACATTTATTTAACTAATGCTCCGCTTGAAACAAATGAATTTCATAAAATTTTACGAAATTTATTTGTAGTTCCTATTTTTTATGTTTGAAATAAAAAAAAAAGAATTGAATTCTCCATGAAATTCATCATACTTTCACCAAATTTTAATAAAATAGGTGAAATTTGCAAATAAATTTTACATTTTTACGGGTTAAATTTAAAAAAACTATAATACTCTCTTGATCATTTGTTAAAAATAAATTATTTTTATGCAGTTAATGTAGTCTGTAGGGATGATCACGAGGCGGGAAGGGGACGGGGAGTGGCTTTCCCTCCTACTGCCCCGCCCAGGGGCGGGGATTCCCTGTCCCCGTCCCCGCTGGGGATGCAGGGGAAAAATTCCCCCTGTCCCCAATAAAATTACCCAATTCTAATAGAAATTTTTGACCCCGATGAAAATTTTTGACCCGAATAAAAAATATTTCACAATATTTACCTTGTAAAATTTAATAATTGATGACTTAAAATTAAAAATATGTCATACAATTTAAAATTTATAAATATTTTATACAATTAAAATACAAATATTTATAAATATTTCATACAATTCAAATATTAATAATATCACTTGAATAATTTACACTCCGACAGATATCAACCTAAAAAATTTAATATATATATATATATATATAAAATAAAATATTAATTTTTTTTTCGGGGCGGGGACCCTGTTCCACGTCCCGGCGCCGAATTCAAGGGCGGGAATTTTTTCTCCCTGCCCCTACGGGGGAAAAATTAGGGGATTCCCCGTCCCGTTCGGGGACGAAAAATCCGTGGCCCATGATCATCCTTAGTTGTCTGTTATTCTTTCTCGCTCACGACTGTTTTTCTCTCTTTTCTACCACTATTCTATACTGAATGTTAATATATATATATATATATATAAAATTTTTTAAAAAAAATTATGTTATTATTGATTCAATATTTGTTGAAAAATTTAAAATGGTGATTAATGGTTGTTAAATTTTTTTATTGTAAATAATTGAAAAAATAAATAAAATTGGCATTAAATAAAATAGAAACGAATTTATTTATTGCAAGAATAAAAATAAAAAATTTATTTTTAATTCTATATTTTAGTAATTTTATTCCAAATATATGAATTTATTAACCAGATTTAAACCATAATTTTCCATTAACGGAAAACATGGAAAGAAATTGAGTAAATGGAACAATTAAAAAGAGAAAAACGCGTGGACCCTACAGACGGAGTCTTTAGAAAGTGTTAACCGAATGTAACTTAAACTGTTGACTTTTGTTGGTCCAAAACCAAACTGCAAAGCAAAGAACCCAAAACCAGTGGCTGACGATCCGTGACGCTCACACCCATCTCTTTCATGGCAACGTTTGGTTGGTCCACATATTGCATCACCTCGTGTCTGCGCTTCACTATATTATTACTCCAACTCGTATTTTGCTCTCATTTTGCAATTTTCTTTTATTTTTTTTTCAACAAAACAAATAAATAAAGGAATTGACTTATTCGCTAATTCGATCCCAAATTCAATATAATTTATTTATAATTCAATCTATTATATATTACTAAATGGAAATCCATATAAATAAATAAAACGTAAGATGTATATACGTACACGTTCCCATTCCCATTGTATACAAGCTAGTAATTTACAAAGAGAATGAAGAAAGAACAATTGTTCTCTAACATCTTAACTAGTAGCCGTAATACAATTTTTATTTTTTTTTCATATAATCTTTTGTGATAATTAGAGAAAGTTAAAGCTCCCATCCAATTTTATTTTCGGTCAGAAATAAAATAGCTCAATTAAATGGTCATAAAATTAAATAATATATTTACTCATTCCTCTTCTCATCAACTATATTTGGAATTGATATAAAAACATATACAATTAAGAGTCACAATTAAATATTATGGCATTCATTTAAAATACTTATAATTTTGCACTTCACATTAACAAGTGAGTGTATGGATTAAATCTCCAAGTCCCATACAATCAGCAAAATGTGAAATATATATATATTAATTGGATAAATTACATGTTTCTGAAGAGAAAAATTGAATTATACAATTAAGAGTATCAAACATTTAAACTATAAAATATAAAATATTAAAAAAATGAGTTATCAAATTTTATTATAAATTTAATTTCACAAGCTTAAGCAAAATATCAAAGTGATACTATAAATAAAGATTTTCAATGATTGGGGGTTCTGCTTTGTCACCCTCCTCTCCATGCCAAGCAATGCATCATTCAATTTCTTGCACAACAAAATTCTAATAAAAATTTGATTAAAAAAAACAAAAAAACCTAACTTGGAGTCTTATCCAAACAAATAAATTAATTGGGTGTAATTAATGGTCCCCATTCAAGAATCTTCACCTAAATCTCAGCCATTGGATAGGGTGACCATGATGTCATATAACCATAGAAAACAAGTCATTATACTAAAATTAAAATCAACAAATATAAAATCACACATCTCAGAATCCTCAAGTATCACATCATTATTACCAAACTTAAATCTCAATATTTTATTAATGAAAAAATTAAATATGTTTTATAATAGACTTAAGAATAATCTACTGTTTCATGGGCTGAGACAGTTGGCCACCATTGAGACAGAAAGGATACAATTAACCCCAAAGCTCCACATGGATCTCACATGCCACACCAAATAAATAAATAAATTGATAATTTTAAATCATTTTTTATTAAATTGAAGTGGGTTTAGCTCTATAATCATGAAAAGGTCAAAATACTTGACTTTTTCCTTTGTTATTTGGTAGGGCTTTTTTTTTTGAGTAGACCTTAATAGGCCAGCCTACCCTATCTCCTTTTATACTCATACGTGTATTTACTTAATATGAATAAATAGAAAATATTTTAATTATGTGTATTTACTTAATATGAATATAAATAGAAAATATTTTAATTATGTGTATATGTAAAATTTGTGTAATCCAATAAAATGGTTGCACCCAATCAACAAATTAACCTAATGACAAGAACAATGAAAGCAGCAGAAATGCCTTTCTGCGATACATTCCTCGCTTTCTGTAAGAGAAAAAAGAAACTTGGGAAGGGAAAATTTTATTTTGTTTTATTTTTGAAATTTACTGTTCGACTAATGGATTCACAACGTGTACAGAAATAAAAACAATTTAGCATTTTGAATGTTTCAAATGTATTAAATATGTACGGTTGGATAAAACGATCTATATTTACTGACATATAAAATAAATACTCACGCAATACTGAATAATAATTGTTAAATATATATATATTACTAGATTGCTGCATATCATATTCTTTAATACATGAGTCCGTATATTCTGGAGTTAATGCAAGACTAATTTTGATTTGAGAAAACAAGTAATGAACACATATATATAATGATAGATGTTATTTTCAACGTAGACATACATCTTTGTTACTTGTTAATTTATGTGGTAATTACAATGATATTAGCAATTAATTATTGAGTTTGCTTTTGATACTCAAAAGATTTTAATTCAGGAAATTCCTCATTTTTAATGGATATTAATAAGACTAGGTTTAATTATATTGACTATGAAGCATTTTTAGTTCAATTTTATTGGGGTCTCTTTTATAACATGATAGCGTAAAAAGGATTATAGAGAGTCTTGACCACCTTTTCATTAGATAGAACAAGTTAAATTGTACCTTTAATTTTCTAATATTTACTAATTAATTAAGTTTTAGAAAGAAGCTTCCAATATCCTATACGTGTAATTTTTTGAAAGATATTAACCAATCCAATGATTGATTGGGGAATCTAGTCACCATTGGCATTTCCTATTACATATGTTCTATTTTAAGATTTTTTTATTCCATTTTTAGTGTTATTTTTCAAAATTTAAGCAGTACCTTTTCTATTTTGTCCTTATTTTGATATTTTAAATATATTTATATATTTTCTGTCATACTAATTAATAAAAGGATGTCTTAGTCGATTATTAATATTTTTTAAAAAATATTAAGATATTTTAATTATTTTTTTAATATGTGTATTAGAAGTTAAAAGGGATACTTAAAAAAGATGGGATATATAATAATTCCTCAAATAAAAATATATTTCTTAGACAACCTCACGATGTAAATGATATATTTTTGTTTATTCATAGTTACATTCAATAGGTAGGACAAGTTTATGTAAGAAATCCTAAAATTCATCTAGGCAATAATAATTATTTTAAATCATCAAAAAAAATAAAATTTATAGTGGAAGCGTACCTGAATTCATGGTTTCAGTTGAAAATACCAAAATTCTTGCGGCTAATAATTTTCCAAATTGATAGGTAGGATAAAAAAAAAAAACTGTCTTCTGCATATGGGAATTCAGAAAAACGATACTCCCTTACCTATAATTTGGGGACCATAACCCTTTTATATGAAAAAAAGGTTTTCCTTTATTTCTAATTTAGCCCATCATAAAATTAAAAATTATAAAAAAATATCTATATATTAAACCCATAATTATAATATTATTATTATGCCCCACTTTAATTTCAATTAAATTAGACCACTTTAATATTTAGGCCAAGTCTTTCAAACGATAGTTAAGAAGCATACCTTTCTTAGCACGCCAAGCATGATAGTTGGTACATTACTTCTTCTGGTGTCCTGTAGCTCCACAAAAGAAGCAACCATCTTTAGTTTGTCCTTTAGGTTATTTCTTTTGTGGTGTTGTTACCGCATTTTTCTTATTCTTCATTTTCTTATTTTCTTTTTTCTTGTTCTTTGAGGTGGAAACCAAATGAACACTTGGTGTCTTTTTTTGCTTTAACCTATCATCTTCCTGAACACAGTGAAAGATGAGCTCATTAAGGGTTCATGAGTCCCTTTGACAGTTATAGCTCACCTTAATTTGACCAAATTGTGCAAGAAGAGAGATCAAAATCAAATGCACTAACAAGTCTTCGGATAAATCCAACTTGAGTGCCCTTAAACTTGAAGCAAAATTAGACATTTTCATAAAGTATTCCCTTATATTTTCTTTGCCTGTATATTTCATAGAGATGAGTTTTTCTAAGATTGTACTTGTTTCAGCCTTTTCATTCTTAGCAAATCTCTTCTCAAGGTTCTCAAGGAAAACCTTAGCTGTTTCAACCTAATTGGACGTTGTGCCACTAAAAACTTCAGGAATGGCACGCTTAATGACCATAAGACTTATGCGATTAGACCTTTCCCACTTTTCCATCTCCCTCTTTTATTCAGAGATACTCTCATAAGTGAGATTAGCAGGTCTAGGTTCCCTTAGTGCAAGATCTAGGTCGATGACTTCGAGAGCAATCAATACACTCTCTTGCCATGCCTTAAAATTCGTGCCAGTCAGCATAGGAATAGTTGATACTGGCAGTAATATTAGCAGCAGGAGCAGAAACTGAATATAGAACAAAACATATAAAACTAACTCACATAAGTATCAAAATAATACCAAAATTGAATAATAAATTTAAATACAGTTAAACCCCATCTCAAGACATCTGACACTCTATTAACATTTTATCTTTGGACAAAATATTAACTTGTAAGTGATATCTTGATGTAGCAATTAAACACAAATAATAAAATAACATGTCAAATAATAATTCTTCCTTTACGCTGATTTGTTATTCACATGTAAAACCAAATAATTATCACATGCTAATTGCCACAAATGTATATGTAATCATATTAAACATCAACAATATCTATGTAATTACATACACATAACCAATTATACATATTAAAATAAATCAATTGACTTTCATAGAGGTCACTTTGGCAACATATTGGTTCAATTAACTTATCTCAATATATATATAGTCATACTGTAATTTAAATTTAAATTCCATAAAATTTAAAAATGAAATTAAGAATAAAATGTCTTAATATCAAATTGTTTATGCATACTGGCAGAAACTTAATATATATATATATATAAACAAAAACCAACCAAAGCAATTGCAATTGAGCAATATCAATTAAATATTAAACATGCCCATTATCAAGCAAACAGAGCATCATGATGCTTAATGTTTATGGTGATATATCATCCAAAGCACAATTCCAAAAATGATATCAATTGATTTTATCCAATGAAAAAGAAAAGAGATGCTGCATAATTAATTCAACAGAAACAACAAGAAATGGTAATACCATGGCCACGTAAACAAGACTTTGCAAACTCAACCAAAAAATATATATATATAATAAAATAGAAAACCCGAAGCCACAGAATGCCAAAAAACCATAAAGACAAACCTAAAAAACATTATATATACATAGCCGTAAAAGTGAATCCAAATAACAATTGTCCATGAACACCTGAATTCATGGTTGCCACAAAACATAAAGTGGAATTAAAAAAAAAAATACCAAAACCATATAGCGACAAAACCGTAAATTCAACCATGAAGCATAAAGCCATAAAGCCAAACAAACGATTTAGCCAAAATAATAAATAAATATTACCGAAGAGGATTAATCAATTGCCGAAAAAGGACCGATCCAAGCAGCGATAAAATAGACCTTAGTGAAATTGATGCTGAATTCATAGAAATTTTAATCAATTCCTAATGATTCAATATGAAACACTACAAAAAAAAAAAGGCGAATTAGCGACAAAAATTAGCGACGAAATATTTTTCGTCGCTAATTAGCGACCAATATCTGAATCCGTTGTAAAAATGTATATTTTTCATTTGGTGTTGAGTTTAGCGACGAAAAAATAAACCGTCGCTAAATTTTGGCGCTAATTGATGGCGTCATTTTTTTGCGACAAAATTAGCGACTGTTTTATTTGTCGCTAAAAACTATTTAATTCATCAATAATTTTGCGACTGTATTGTAGTCGCTAAATTTTCAGCGACTAAAATTTTGGTCGCTAAATTCGGAGATAAATTTTACAATCTTGATTTGCGATGGTTTAGAGACTAAAAAGGTTGTCGGTAATTTAGTCGCTAAATTATAAAAAATCTACCATGACCTAATCCAAAATTACGTCGTTTTGCCTTTATATTTTCTTTTTTCTCTCTTTTCTTTTCTTTTCTTTTCTTTTTCTTCTCTTCCCTTTCGTGGTCTCTGCCCTGTTCTCCATTTTTTCCCAGCCACCCCCATCTGCTTCTCTCCTTCCCTTGCCATCGTTCCAGCCATCTCCCCTCGCCGTCTCCACCATCTTCGCCCTTCTCTCCTTTCACTGCAGCTTTCGCTGGCCTTTCTCTCATTCTCTTCCTCTTTTTGCGCGACAACAGCCCCATTTCTTCCCTCCATTTACTGCATTTTGTTCCCGATTTGTAGCTCCATTCCGACGTTTTCTTGCCACCGCCGGCCACCGGTCACGCCGCCAGCCTCCTCCTCTTCAAACGGCAGCTGTAAGGTGAGTTTTAATCTAAAATTTTTGGGAGATTTGAAAGAGTGGCAGATTTATCTAAATTAGAGATTTAGGATTTTAAGTTTAATTTTCTTAGGCTAAGAGATTAGGTGAGTTTTAATCTAGTTTGTGTTTTCAATTTTGTGTTTTAATCTAGTTTGTGTTTTCAATTTTGTGTTAGAATTTGGGATTTAATTCAAAGAATGGCTAACTACAACTTTTAAGCTTGAACTGACAATGGGAAATTACTTGGTAAGTGCGTTAATTTTTGTGTATTAGTGCATTAATTTTTTGTGTATTAGTGCGTTAATGGTGGTATCTTACACCTACAAGCATGTTTCTATTATTCTTGTATTTGTTGTAGAATGTGGTGAATAGCAATGGAAGATAGAAAGAAGTGAATTAAACCTATCACTAGGTTTAATATTGATATGCTGATTCTTTTTTGACTAGTTTATGCAATAGTTTTAACTGTTCTTGTAATTTATTGAATGGCTTTAATTTGCCGTGGTGTTAGAAAATGGATTAAATTCTTTTAATATATGGTCAATTCTTGAGATAATGGGTATACGGCTAGCTTGTTGGGACTGGCTATTATTCCTCCAAAAATTTAGAGTGGAACTGATAAGTGGCTTTTCTGTTTGTTAGGTGGGGCTCTAGTTGTTGCTATAGCTGCTTGAGGTAATTCTATGGGTATTTGAAGCATATTATTTTGTTCTATCTCCGGTTGTGAATTTTAATTGAATGGTATAGTTCATCTGGTCATATTAAATGCTTGTAGTTAGGTATACAATCACGTTTTAACTTTTGATGTTTGTGAATTGTGTTATAGATACCATGACACTATATGCTACAATTAGTGCAAGATAGTGGCTGAGAAGGTGATGGTTGTCCAGATAGGAAATAATGGAGAATAACAGGTAAGCGTTCCAAGATGTGCATTTTCCTGCTCTCTGTGTTAAGGATTATGGTATGCACTGACCCATCCATAATGATTTGAAACGATATTAATTAATAATTGAAGTAATAAAATGAATTAATCATATATAATTATAGTTATATATATATATATACCTGAAGATTGTTATTGGAGAGGTCTAATTTGTAAATAATGGCCAAGTTGAGAGTAGGATTAGGAAGAGAGTTCAACTTTTTTAGAATAGCATTTCTCTGCTGATTTCCAAAATCATTGATTGATTTGCTGAGCAACTTATATGAATACTTATGTTTGTATATGCATCTTTAGTTAAAGATTAAATCATGCATTGGCAGCAGTTGCTTGTATTGGAAATGCTACTCTCATAGCCATGGTTGTGTGTAATGAAAATGAATCTGACAAACCATACATAATAATTGCTTGTGATGGTGAAGATTAATGAATATTGAAAATGCTGCTCTCACAAGATATTAATGAATATTGAAAGAAGTTGCTGATTAAAATGAACTCTTTATCTCCTAAATGGCAAGTGACATTTTTTGATTTTATTAGATTTATAAGTTGAATACTTAATTGATTTTATGCTTATGAAAGTTTGTGTTAAAATTTAGATGTATAATGAATATTTTGGAATAAGGGTTGAATTATAATTTTATTTTCTAATGAAACTTTACAAGTTCATTATTTTAAATTTCTTACAAGTCATGCTTACAACTTTGTTATTATTATTAATGTTTGGAAATTTATTCATTTGGATTTGCTTTGTAATCTACATATATTATTGTTTTGCTTATTTTATTTTTATTTTTTTGATTTTAGGCCTCTATTCAAGATTAGACTCAACATCAATCCGGGACCAATAAAGTTACGAAATCATAGGCAACATTTAATGTAATTTATGTATATTTATTTTTAATGTAATTTTGATTAATATTTATTAGAAACATAATATGAAAATTGATGTATGTTATTTTTTTTATTTATTTTAAATGGTTTTATTTTGTTTAATATAAGTTCGATTTTCGATTTATTCGGTTCTTTTTAAAATCGAACCGAACTGACTATTTGTACGCTTTTAATTGTACAATTTAATATATTTTTATAATATTATATTTTTAAATTAATAGTATTGTTAATAATATTGCATAATTATTATTTATATAAATTAAATTTTTGATGTAATAATAATAATAATAATAATAATAATAATAATAATAATAATAAAATTATATTGAAATTAACAATAAAAAATTTAATAATTTTTGCGACGGAATAGCGACAGAATTTTTTGTCGCTAATATTTCTTTCATATTCGGCGACTAATTTAGAGATTATTTAGCGACGGAATTTTTTATTTTTAGCGACGAAATTTTCTGTCGCTAAATTTAGCGACTGTTTTCCGGTTTAGTCGCTAAAATTTTTGCGACGGCCGTATTTGCGACATTCCGTCGTCCCGTTGCTATATGAAATTAGCGACTAAAATCTCCAAATTAGCGACGGAATTTGCCGTCGCTAATTTCGCTTTTTTTTTTTTGTAATGAAACTGATTTTGATACCAAATGTAAAAAACCCTAGAATTCATCTAAGCAATAATAATCATATTAAATTATCAAAAGAATAAAATTTATAGCGGAAGCGTACCTGAATTCATTGTTTCAGTTGAAAATACCAAAATTCTTGTGGCTAATAATCTTCCAAATTGATAGGTAGGATAAAAAAAGACTGTCTTCTGCAGATGGGAATTCAGAAAGACGATACCCGCTTACCTATAATTGGGGGACTATAATCCTTTTTTATGAAAAAAAGGTTTTCCTTTTTTTCTAATTTAGGCTATCGTAAAATTAGAAATTATAAAAAAATATCTATACATTAAACCCATACTTATAATATTATTATTATAATCCACTTTAATTTCAATTAAATTATATCACTTTAATATTTAGGCCAAATCTTTCAAATGATAGTTGTGACATGTAATTATTATAATCTAAATATATATATAATGTATTTGTCCCTAAATCTTAACAATTTCTTCATTCCTTTGTGTACTCTTTTAAGTTTTAAACCATTATTTATTATTTTTCTTTAACACGTGTGAAGAAATTTTATAATTGAAACAATAAAATATTACATCAAGCAATTGTATTCTATTAAGGTTTTTAGTGAGTAAAATGTCGATTTATTAGTTTAAGAGAATATTAGTATGCATTAGCATACTTCATTAATAAGAAAAAAATATAGATAAAACTTTATCTTCGAATTAAACTTTATTAATTCATTTCATTTTGAGGGACGAGAGTAATAATATTAATAATAATATGTGCACACATATATTTATTTTAGGAAAAGAAGACATGCAAGATCTAGGCTTGTCCGGGTCATGACAATAGGTCAATAGCCCATCAATTAATAATATTAAAAATATGTACCTTTTATCCCCAAACTTTACAAAAATATGCATTTGAGAATCATTTCAATTGTACCCTTTAACTCTTAATTTTGCCCTAATTTATCCCCTACATACTCCTACCCATACAATCGGGTATCTGCCCAGTAAATTTTACGAGCTTGGTTATTTTTATTTTTTTTTTTAAATAAGCATGAACTTAAGCAAAATCCCGTTTATTGGCTTCGACTTTGTATATAAATTGCAGGCTTGACTTGCCCCGACTTGACTTTATATTTTTTTTACATATTTTAATTGTTTTTTCATTAATTACTTAATCTAAATATTTAAAAATATAAGAAAAATACTGAGCTCAGACTGAAAAATACTAAAAATTCAATTAGATCTCACTCGAAACCAGTCCGATGAATGGCCAGGTCCAATATAGGATAATCCATGCATGCAGTCGATGGCATTGAATAAGGTTAGAGTTGGAGGCTTAATTAAGGATAACGTCATGATGAAATAAGAGTTGATGCAATTAAATAAAATTTCAACTAAGAGACTTGCTTGCATATTTTCACAAAATTTTAAGGTAGATACATATTTTCTTTAATATATCACAATTATGCTTAATTTTTCAGTGAGACCAAGCCACTACTTATATAGTGTACCAAAGTGAATACAACAAAACACTTTCAAGGTATAATTAGGTATTAAAGTAATGTAGGTAGCTAAGCATATCTTTAAAGTGAAGAGATATAAATCAAACCCTTTATTTACAGGCTCTTTAATTTAAAGGTTATGCCCCACTCTGCACTTCTTATCTAAATAAATAAAACATTGACCATTAAAAATCAATTTATCATAATCAAGATCAAAAGGAATTTGAATCTCTATGCAGGATTTAAAACCTATATCAATACAGGGATTGATTTTTTTTTTTTTTTTTTTAAGTTGCTAAAAAATATGCTTTAGAGATGTATTTAGCTCTTTAGCGACCGATTCTTCCCGTTGCTAAAACTCATTTTGCTTCATTAATATTGGTCTCTGAAATGAGGGCTTTAACCCTTTAATGGCCGCTAAATGATATGGTAAGTGTTATCCCCTACCTACCAAACTAGTTGAATAAGAGAAATTAATGGCTAGGCTACAGAAGGAATTACAAGAGGAAACTATAAAATCCACAACGATATATCCATATCAATAATGGACATATGCAGTTCATACCATTCTGCACCATGTTTTATAATAGCTTACACACAATGCATCATATGCAGTTCATACCATTCTGCACCATGTTTTATAATAGCTTACACACAATGCATCATTACATATCAAATTTAGAAATATATATGTTTTAAGCACAGGAAGCAAAATCTTAGCCACACATCACTCTTTTTTCTTTTTTTTTCTGAGCAAATATGAGAAACACACCAATGCTAAAGCAGGAAAATAGCATTCCTCCTGAGTAATAATTTAGCAAACGCAATCCAACTGTAGATAATGCAACACCAACATATGTATTCCTGCATTAATCGCCATTGAAACAAAGAAAGTAATCAGCAAAATAGCAAGTCCATTGAAACACCAACATATGTATTCCTGCATTAATCGCCATTGAAACAAAGAAAGTAATCAGCAAAATAGCAAGTCCATTGAAGCTCAAGGTCGTGCGATTCTAGCTCTCATGTCAATGAATTTGAAAGCCAATTAGAATGTTTGACAATTACTTAAGTGAGACTTTCAGTCTCTGAAGATATTAGAAAATAACAATTCTCTGAACAAAACTTATGTAAACGGATAATTCCAATTGTTTTATTTTGGGTGGTCAGAAACTTACAGTGTGGAGTGATCCTCCAGCGCTGGTTATCGCCCTTGTTCCAATGCCAGAGCACGATAGTAGTACCATCATGGACACCGCCAGATCTCTTATCACCATGGAAAGCATCCACATTCAGCTTGATGTTGTTAACCATCCTTACAGCTCTGTAACCATCACCTAAATCGTTGCTTTCAGTCCATAGAATAGACTCATCAAGGACATCTGGATTATAAGTTATCAGCTGCACCTGCACACATATCGCGACAGTTCCATTGTAGATAAGAAAGAACTCCCCTCATATGAATTGGAATGGAGTTTTTATAATGCACTTAAGAAGTAAAATTTCCAATTTCTCAAAACTGAATGGGGAACAGTCTCAAAATCAATAGAGAAATTCAACATTAGACCTGATCCTGCCACTTTCAGTAAATTTCTACATGGGTTCATGTATACAAATTGCACAAAGAGATGCGTGGCAACAAGATGTTGCCTACTAGCAGCTTAAAACTACATTAATCAAAAGAGAGATGTTCAGTTCATATACTAAACCGTTTAAGAATGCAGAATAGATTGATAAAATGGACAGGCGAATTTAGAGTATTAGCCATATTGAAAGCACTAAATCAATTTCAATTTTATGTTAAGAATTCATCACTAACTAAAACATGTTCTTAAGAGAAATCTCATACTTAGGAAACACCATCAACCATTTAAAGTATAACATAACATCCAGGTCTTGCAATCACTGAGGTGAGGAGTGGATTTAATATATGGACAAAGGCTATAAACAAATTTATAATCTATCAGAATTCCATGAGCAAAAGAGAATGACCCATGAAAATGCAATATGGGAAGAATAAAATCTTTAACAAGTGAAAGATTTAGAGATGAATTACAGGGTGAGTGGCCCCAATGGAATGCTTCATAGCCTGACCGCTAGCTTTGTTAACCAAAGCAAAGCAAGGGAAACCTTCCTCATCCTTCACCCTAGTGCTGTATTTCTCATCCTTGTACCATTTCTACAACAATCACAAACAAAATCAGACAATTTTTTTTTTTAAAAAAAAAAAACCCTATTCAGAAACAACAAAAAAAGGATCAAACTTTTGAATAAAAAATAAAAATTAAACTCGAAAAGTTCAAATAGAGGTCAAAATTGAAAAGAAAAAGTTTGAAACTTTGATACCTGAAACTCATCAGATGGATCAGAGGCCGCTAAAATCACTTTACCCTCTCTGATGGTAAGAAAAAAATTAGGTTCAGCCTTGCAATAAACCTTAAATGTAGGCTTATTAGAGAAATCAAGGCCAGAAGCAGAAACAGAAGCAGAGTGATGGGTATGATGTTGAACAAAAGAGGGCAAATGAGGCTTAAATGAATGGTGATGGGATTCACTGTCAGTGTGTTCATGAGAAACATGGGTCACCTGAGCTGGAGGTGGGTAGTCAAGGGAAGAGTCGAAATCTTGATTATGGGATGTATGGTACACATGGGTTTGGTGAACTGGAGGCGGAGGCGCATACTCAGTTTCAGGATAAAAATGAGGTCTGGGCGGTGGTGGAAATTCAGACTGTTGAAAATAGGGCGGTGGTGGCTGTGCAAATTCATTCTGATTGAGAAACGGTGGTGGTGGGGAGGTTTCCGGTGGTGGGTAGCTTGGTAATTCTTCTTGATCATCGTCTCTACGGTGGCTGTGGTGATGAGTGTGAGGGTGGTGACCGTAAGGGAACTCCATGGCTATCGAGTATTGAGTATAGGATCAGTATAATTGAGTGTGGATAGAACAGGCGAGCGGCTTTTCTTATGTGCCAACTGTTTCAGACAAGACCACATTATGCGAAATCCATCATTGAATGTCTAGATCCAACTGTCGGGGTGCACGTGTTTCATGCTACCGTATGCGTACGTATTCATTAATTCAATTATGAATAGACCGTCCCTTTAAACACCATGACAACAAATCATTTTTATAATTATTCTATTACATTTGTCATTCGTTCAGTTCAGTCCATAAAAAATAAAATAAAATAAATCAAAGATTATAAAGTTACATTAATCTAAATTTTATACAACACTTGCTAAATAAAAATCATTTCAGTTTTGACAAAACCTTATGTTTGTATAAAATCAAATGTTGTGCCATGTTTTAAAAATTTTTCTATATAATTTCTTCATCATATGAACTCCTTTCAAAAAATGTTGAATAAGAACAGGAATTAAACCCAATTGTATCAAATAAAAAGTCCGAAAAAATGAGAGAGAGAGAGAGAGAGAGAGAGAGAGAGAGAGAGAATAGTAGTGAATAATCCAAAACTCTAAATGCCAAAAAGTTAAAAGACCTAACCTTATACATATATATATATATATATATTAAAAAAAGGATTAAATTACAAAACTGAATCCAGCGGCCTTTTTGCCACATAAACCTTCATTACCACATCAAGCTCTATAAAGAAAATAAAATTACACAGATAAAAAATTGATTTATGATTTGCATCAAGACCTCAGATTATTCATTCAGCCATTAATAACACCTTTCTAGTGATTTGAATTCAGTTCTTAAACAGCTTCAGAGGGAAGAGTACTCTGAATATTTGAAGGCATCAAGATATTGAAACCATCTGCTGCAGTTGAGACAATCATGCCAGGAATCTGATTATGCCAATGGAGTTCTTTCAAATCTTTCTGCCCCTGTTCAAAGTTTACAGGAAGTTAATTAGGATTTAATTACACCTGTTCGCCACAATCATCACTAATTAAATTGAAAATCGTTCAACGTCAATTTAATTTCATTCGCTATCGCTCTGTCTGCATTCATAGTTAGATTGCTTAGCACTGTATGTTCATGACAAATTCAGAGAAAGTGGCGTAGTTAACCCAAGTTTGTGACAGATATAAAAGCATTGTGAAGAAGAGTGTTCTTATAGGAGAAATTAAAAATAAAAGCACCTGATGAACAAATAACAGTTGAGGGGGTAGATCTGCTGGGGCATTCACTTGCTCTTTTGTTTTAGCTCTAAACTCAGCTTCCTCTTCCTCATCCTTTTCCAGAGAAAGGTCCCATATTCTAGCAATGTAGAGGATATAAATATTGCTACTTTCAAACACAAGAAACTAGATGGGGATGGGGATTGTGGACAATGATATATTCAGAAACGCGGAAACAATTCTCTCTAAATTGGATTATGCATTTCTTACGTTAACTGATTGTCGGCTGATGATACTGCCAGCGCAGAGGCTTCATGTGGGCTCCATTCAATGGATGTGATGGGGTGTTTATGATATTCAAAATGTGCTACTACGGATTTATCTTCTTCCTGTCCAGTGGAAAGATAACTCCTAGTGATACCAGAATAATATTTCTAGATTCTAAATAATAATAAATTTTATTTTTCTGCGACAAAAGCCATAATTCAGAACGGAAAAGTACCTGTTTTTGTGATAACAATCTAAGATCACGAATAGAAAATGTTCCATCATCACTTCCAGATGCCAGCATAACACTGGCTAACCTATCACAACCAATGGAAAGCAAATAAGATCAATACTGAATAGAAGAGAAGCAGAAGAGTGGCATCAAATAAGAAATCAGACATCATAAAGATCCAAACACCTGTTCCATGTAATAACATTCACATCAGCATTATGCGCCTTGAAAGAAATGGCTGGCACCTTCCCCAAGCGGATATCCCATATTGCAATACTTCCATCAACAGAACAAGAGGCAAATACTGCGTCTTCTGTAGGGCTCCACTGCACACATAAAATTTAACAAAAGCACACATAAAGATGAACAAATTTAAGGAGAAAACCATTTTTATTGTGTATCCACTTAGAATATATACTTGTAGATCTTCCACACTGGCAGCATGCCCAACAAAAGGGGTAGCACCAACATTCCATGCTCCACCAGATGTAGGCTCCCACAAGTGAATACAGTTCTTGCAGTCACCTTAAAACAAGTAGCATATTTTCAAGAAATTAGAAACGTTTTATACATTAATCAGGTAAGCAATAAAAATGTCTCTGAAGAGGAAGTAAAACTTAAGATAACTATCAAGAGTACCAGATACAAGCCTTCCTGTGACACGAGGACTCCAATCTATTGCATAACCTTCATCTTTGTGCCCTCCGAACTTAACTAGAGGAGCCTGATTATAATTTGAAGACCCTGCCTCGGTAGCTTCTGCTTCTGACTCTGCTAATGCATTCAGATGAGCACTAAAGTCCCATATCTGCATGCAAAGATTTGCAACGTATAGCACATAAGTGACTTACATAAGAATTGTGCCTATCAGTGTTCAAACTTCTTTAAAAAATGCCAAAAATACTGTAAAAATGACTTCTTTAGATAAAGTCAAAAGGAGAAAAAAAAAATTTCTTTATATTGTAGGAAGACAAGTCTAACCTGCACATGACCAATATCTGACCAAGATGCACATATGTGAGGATTTTGTGTCATTGTGCGAATGCGATTAATGCATCCTTCATGAGCTACCTTGCGCAACTGTGGATGCAAAAATTAAAAAATGAAAAATGCATACAAAAAGTACATCCATTGGAATAGGGTAATCATGAAAGAAACAGGAAATTGCCTGCAAAACTGGCATCAGAGGTCCATCTTGCTCCTCGTCCTCACTATCTTCATCACTATCACTGCTATCAGCATCCATCTGAGAGTCACCAGCTGTATTTTTGATAGCAACCAATTCTCGTCTTTTACCAGATATATTAGATACTTTAAATATTCCAATAGAGTTCCAAGAAACTTTTTCTGCCTGCACATGATGCATAGAAACAAATCTGATGAAATGAAAATGGCTAGAGGAAAGAGCAGAGGATAACATGTTCCGATTACGATTTAGCCAACCATTTGGTATTTATACAAGTAATACAATCATATGACATACATCCGTGACATTAATCTTCGAGCTTATATATGCAACCCTAGGAGGCCCACACACACATATATAAATTTGCTTGAATAATGTCCATTTTGTGTCATGTTCTAGTAAAATGCCCAGGTTCTATTTTTCATCACTATTGGTACCCAAATAGACACAATATCCCACTCGCGTCATCTGGTATCAAAGTGGTAGAATTGGATATGGGAATACAAATCAGTACTTTGAACAAGTGTATATAAATAATTAGGAGAGTAGCCATGTGATCAAATTGTTAAATCTGTTACAAGTTATTAAAAATTGTCAGCATTGAATAGGAAGCAACAGAGATCACACATATATACGTAAGTATGTATGCATGCATATATAAGAATTGAACCTCACCTGAGTGCCAGCAACAAAATATACAGTGTGGGGAAATTCTGTCCGAAGCAAACCCAATGAATCACGCACTATATCAAAACTGTCACAAATAAACATGTTTAAGAAATTAAATTATATTTATGCTCTTTAAAGCCAAACCTATTATTTGGTCTTCCCAATTATAAGGAATAAAACATGAACAGACAATATTGCTATCTGCTGTAACTTCCCTTGGCACCAAGGCGCATAACTGCAAGCACACTGAATCAGCCCATGTATGGACCACATTGCAAACATGTTTATAAATACAAATTATCATGGCAAACTGTGGATAGCCCATTAAGTGGTAACAATGCTATACTAATGGCTTTCTAATAAAAACTGCAGTTTCTGTAAATCTTATGTGCCAAAAAGCATATTAACAAGTTCAATCAAAGCAAAGAATAATGCAAGGGGCAGAGTTTTAGTCATGTATTACAATTAAACCCCTCTCTCTCTCTCTCACACACACACACACACACGCGCGCGCGCACATTTTTTTATTTTTTTTCCATTTAAATCGTCATCAGCAAAACAAGAGAAACTCCAGTCTAAGTAAATGAGATGTCCATAAACTTAAATGTATACAAAGACCCTCAGACTCAGTTGCTTCATTGAAAAGCTGATATAAATTAGCCCAATAAAGCTTAAGGTATAAGAAAGCTGTTGGAATTAGTATTTCACCATTTACACAATCAAAACTCAATCTTTAGGCTTCCCAAATTTTAAAATTAAAATAATGTACATTCCATTTACTCAACAAACGGACTGAGGAAAATTAAACAGGGACATGAGAAACAATATAAAAGAAAGAGATAACCTCAAGCAGGGCCAGCCAATGTGAAAAGCGTGAAGAGAATTGTAGGCAGAGGGATCACACTCAAGCTCCTCGCCTTCCTCCAGCTTGTCAACTCCTGGTTGCCAAACTTTTGTTGGCATTGATGGAATTGATGAGGACGAAGATGACCCATCTCGCTTGTCTGAATTCTGTATATGTTCATTTCATAAAAACAGAACTTTGTGTCAAAATTATATGGCAATTTTGGGATTCCGGAATGCATTTATATGGTGGTTGGCAATTTTACACGCGGACAGTAATGTCTGACCGCCATGTGACTTCTGTTTTCAGCCTCTAAGGTGAATTTTTCTCACCGGTTTGACCCCGAACTTCACCGGAAGTTCCTGTAACTTGTCCGACATGTGTCTGACATTATGCTATGAGTATAAACATAAATGACACTTAAAATATAGATGAGTAATATTATGAACCTAATACTTCAATAAAGAAAGTCTGTGAAAATAGATGCAATATAATTGCTATTTGTGACCAAAAATGCAATGACAAACTATATTTCCTGTACATGATAAGTAAATATATATGTACTTAATTAGAGACAGGTTATAAGTATAAATGTTTTACTGATGATACAATATAGAATACATGAAAATAGCTATGTAGCATGTGATGATAGTAATAAATGAATAGATTATTGTATATTATGATTTTATAAAATATATGTTCATGTTTACACGAAGAGTTTACATGTTATATATATATGAATAAAAGATGTATAGTCTGATAAAAGTAAATGTAGCATATGCGCATTGTATATGTTTATAACTAATTATAACAGGAATTATTATGCATGTTTTCTAGAGGAATTGCATTTGGCTATAAGGTTATCTGTGACACCCCAATGCTAGTGTTAAGTTATATGTTATAAGTTATAGTCTTGCATAAGGGTGTTATATTTAGAACAGAACTGTGTAAAAAAAATTAAGTTAAATAAAAGAATCGAGTGGAATGAGTTGTAGTTAGGGGAACTATTTAACCTTGTTCTTTCTCTTGGCCTTTTTAGGGTTTTTGATGCTGCGAACCATTGCTTGCACTCTAGCAAGAAAACAGTAATTAACAAATCACAACAAGTGCCTTAACAAGCAACTTAACTGTTTAAAAATATGCGAGCTTTTGTCATAAAAATTATAGATTGCTTCATGTGATCAGGATTTGTTTACAGCCTAAGGAATCTGAGTTCCATGGCCAGTGGGAACAGTAAGAGAAGCAATTTCATCGGAAACAACAGTAGTGCAACCTCAACAAAAGATTCGTAATCAGAAATTGAAAATAAAATCAGAATCAGCCTCACCTCGTATCTCGTTATTGGCTAATGAAAGTTGGGCGGTGTGCCGATTTGCTGGTTAGTGAGGAGTTGAGAAAAACTAAAGTATCGCAAAGCCCAGAACAGAGGAAGGGAAGCTATCTGGACAGTGAGCACAAAAAAAAAAAAGAATGCATTTATAATTTTAGGGTTTAACATCGAAACGACGTGTTATCGATCCTTCGGAGTTGATTTGCGCATTCATACTTTTAGGGTTAGGAATGCTCACGGGGCGGGGGCGGGGGCGGGGAATAGCTCCCCACCCACGCCCCCGCACTGCGGCGGGGATTCCCCGTCCCCGCCCCCGCGTTTGCTGCGGGGGAGGAATTGCCCCGTCCCCGATGAAGAACACACAGAATTTTATGGATGAAGACAGATTGCATAACAACAAGAACAAACATAAATTTATTGATTCCAATTAAAATGCACAGCTTTGACACATAAAATCTGTCGTTTGTTCAAGCTGTTTTGAAGCTTCATCTCAATTAAAATGCACACCTGTTTTGAAGCTTGCCAAAACCAACGGCAGATTGAACAAAAGACAGATTGCCAAAACCAATGACAGTAGGTGTCTTTCTCAATTCCAGTAACTGAAAATGAAAAATCAAAAATTAAACTAAGTTAAAATAATAAAACACAATAAATCACTAAATTTATACGAAAAAAAAAATAGGCATTTTGTGAAAAAGAGGTGAAGTTCACAGAGAATTACCAAAGAAATTGAAATCTCAGCAGAAAAGTCACGAGATCAGAGGGAGATTGAGGCAGGGCGAGCGGCTGGATGAGAGAGGCAGGGAGATCAGAGACTGGGTTGAGGCAGGGAGGGCGGCGGCTGGGTGAGAGAGGCAGGGAGAGCGGCGGCGGCTGGGTGAGAGGCGCAGATAGGGATGGGTGAGAGTCTGAGAGAACTAGGGATTAGTCATTAGATCACTAAAAGGACAGAAAATCAAAAAAAAAAAAAAATATATATATATAAATATTCGGGTTGGGTAGTCTCCTCCCCGGCCCCGAATTCTCCCCGGAGACTTTTTCCCCTGCCCCCAAAATCGGGGATTCTCCGCCCCGTTCGGATCGGGTCCACTATTCGGGTCGGGTCCCCCTATGGGGACGGGAAATCCCCGCACGTGAGCATCTCTATTTAGAGTTTATCATGAAACGACGTGGTATTGATCCTTTGGTTTGATTTAGGGTTTAACTTTCAGGTCATGTTTGTTTCATTGTACTGTACATGTACATGGAATAAGATAGTCAGTGTTTGGCTAACTTTTTTAGAAAATAATAAAAGGATAACATAATATACAATGAAATCTATTATTTATAATACATCGAAGATAATAATACACATGTAATACGGCAAACATGAAATTAATTTCATGAATAAAATCAGTGCTGCCTCTCAAATCAGTTTCGGTATCATTCTATTTCTATCGACTTCAACTCTTTTTTCTTTCTTTTTAATTCAATTAATTTGTCTCCAACAGGTTTTTATTTTTTCTTTTTCTTATTCAATTTAGTGAGAAAAACAAAATTATATATATATATATACATGCAAGGAAAACTAAAAATTGTTAAAAGAAAGAGGCACACGAAAAACAGAGGTGAACAAGGCACCTTTGTTTCTAAGGCTTGGTTTAAAGCACATAAAGAACGAAGCTCAAACTTGGAATGCGAATTGCAATTGCTGGTCGCCTGCTCTCTACACGTGAAACTCTTTTGAGACAAGAATCGATATATGCTGCGACTGAAAAAGTTGAAAGCGTCAAAGACTATAATATATAGATGACAAAGGAGAGCGCTTCTAAGAGAAGAAAAACTTCGTCGTTGGTATAATTTTCAGACAACGTGCATTTTCCACATACACATTTTCAAAGTTAAGTTTGTGCATTTTTTTTTTTGTAGATTACAGCGCACAGGTTTATTAAATGTTCTAATACAATTGCAGATTGAAACGACAAAATCTCGTGTTTTGGAGCTTCTAGATTCTACTCTAGAAATATCAAATCTTGATATTGCTACCTCTTGTATATTTGAAGGGGAAAAATCTGCCTATATGCCGGCAGTCTCCTATGCACAAGTGAGCTTATGGCCAATTCTGAAGAGGCTAATGCTACATAAACTATTACTATATATGCTAATATTATATACATTAATACAATATATAATACAATATAACGAACCGAATATATCATTAAAGTCCAATTAAAACTTATATGCCTCATATTATATGATACAAAATATGATATGCACTATTCTGAAAAAATTGTTATTCAATTCAAAAAACGATTTAAAAAATTTAAAATAGAACCAAAATAACCTGAATCTGAATCTATCCGACCAGATCTGTTTGTCAAATCTATATAGAATTATATTTCTTATTCGATTAAATATAAAAACTTAATTCCTTTTAAATTAAGAATTTGATTTTATCCAGGAATAAGTATTTTTTTTCCATTCTTAAGTTCAATAAATGTAGTAATTATTTTTGTTAACTTATGTTCAGTAAGTTCAACTTGGCATCATTCTAAATTTGGTGACATTCATTTTATTTCTTGGACAAAAATTATTTAATGTCCAAATCAAATGGATATGATTTTATTTGGACATTAAGCAGTTAGATAAGGATTCAATTGAGAAGAAAATATAATATCCATACAACTTTTTAAAATTAAATTTCCAAAAAAACACTTTATATTTTCTTACACGGGACCTTTTTATTAATAATGTATTTTGAAGAGTTATTTAGGGAAATGGGGGTTGTTGGAAACTACTTAAGAGATTGGGTACCCGAGTTCACTTTTGCATGGGAAGGTTGCGGAATCAAGTTCGGCTAATAACATGTCAACCGAGGGAATGCAGAAAAATATGCAAAGGTTTTGAAATTGATTTTTGACATACAAATCATATTGATAATAATAGGTAATATTTTCTTTTTTATTGTTAATATAATGTAATGTAAATGCCACAATTAAGACTCATATAAATTCAAAAGATTTATTAATGTGATTTTACTGTGTAGTAATATGATTAATGATAATTTTATTATCATGTTAAAAAACTACTTTTTTTTATAATTAGTTTCACATTTATAAAGTTAAAAAAATTGAATTTTCACATGATAATCTATTATTTATTTGATCTATCATTGGAATAATGTTGACGTAAGCAATGTATCATTTTGATCTTGGTAGGAGTTTGATAATATGAATTCATTAATTTGCTATTTTTAAAATCCATGATTTATTTCTGTTGGGGTTACAAACTCAAATCCCACATCGGAAAATCAAGGGAGAAACACCTTGAATATAAGGAGTTCACCTAACTCCATTAGCATGAGGCCTTTTGGGAAGAGCCCAAAAACAAATCCGTGCGGGCTTGGCCCAAAGCGGACAATATCATGCTAATGCGGAGTTAAGGTGATGTTTGGCAGTCCTAACAAGTGGTATCAGAGCCGTGGTTTGGAGACGATCCGGAATAGTGGACTGCGTTGTGTGGGAGGCTCCCCCAGTACGATTCCGAGACGATTGGAGATTCGTGTTTGGTGCCTTGTGTCGAAAGTCTTCCTGATATTGTGGTGGTCAGGCGGCGTGTCCCGTTGGTTGATAACGGCGGTGCAAGATGATTGACGAATCAAATAGATTATCGCTCGAGGGGAGGACATAGTAATGTGGTCTTCGGTTTGAGGGGAGGATTGTTGGGGTTACAAACTCAAATCCCACATCGGAAAATCAAGGGAGAAACACCTTGAATATAAGGAGTTCACCTAACTCCATTAGCATGAAGTGGTGATTTTATGGCAACTATGAAGAAATAGCCAAAGTAATAAAATAAATACACACAAATTTACGTGGTTCGGCAGTGTGCCTACGTCCACGGGAGAAGGGGAGCAATAAATTTACTATCAAAGAAACAATATTACAAATGGAGAAAACTCTCAACCCAAAACCCAATTACACCCGCTCACAAAATGCTCTCTTAATTAGAGCATAAACACTCTCTAAACTCTCAACTTTGATATTTTTCGGATGATTTACAAATGAATTTAGAAAGCCCTTTTATAGGCAAAATAAATATCACTGTAGCCCACAATTAAGCAAAGAATTCGGTGGCCGAATTCGGTGGCATGTGATAGGCAGCTGTAACTATTGACAAAAGAGAAAAAAACAAAACAAATTCAAGGCACCAATTATGGCACCGTCTGACAAATCTCCACCTTGACTTGAATTTTATCAACAGTAAACTTAGCTCCACCTTCTCCAAATAACTTTAAGTGCTACGTACATACACCAATCAAGTCCAAACAGTGTTTGAACTTGGTAGCAGGAAGAGACTTTGTCAACATATCTGCTGGGTTGTCTGCAGTACCAATCTTTTTAACCATAACATCTCCTTGTGCGATAATATCTCGAACAAAATGGTACCTGATGTCAATGTGCTTTGTTTTTCCATGAAACATCTGGTCTTTGGTCAGATGTATAGCACTTTGACTATCGCAAAAGACAACTGTCACTTGATGATCTGAATTTAGCTCATTGTATAAGCCCTTTAACCAAATAGCCTCTTTGATAGCTTCAGTCACTGCCATGTATTCAGCTTCTGTTGTAGACAACGCAACTGTAGGTTGCAATGTAGATTTCCAACTGACAGCACTATTTCCAAAAGTAAATACGTAGCCTGTCAATGATCTCCTTTTGTCAAGATCTCCTGCATAGTCTGAGTCGACATAGCCAACCAAACTACTATCACCACTACTGAACTCCAAACAGGTATCAACTGAGCCTTTCAAGTATCTCAAAATCCATTTTACTGCTTGCCAGTGAACTTTACCAGGATTTGCCATGAATCTGCTCACAACACTAACTGCATGAGAAATATCAGGTCGAGTACATACCATGGCATACATCAGACTGCCTACTGCACTGGAGTATGGAATATGATCCATGTACTTCTGCTCTTCATCTGTTTGTGGTGACTGTATAACTGAAAGCTTGAAATGAGAAGCTAATGGAGTACTTACAGACTTTGCATCTTTCATGCCAAAACGCTCCAACACTTTCTCAACATATTTCTTTTGAGTGAGGAACAACTTCCCTGCTTTCCTGTCCCTTTGAATCTCCATTCCGAGAATCTTCTTTGCTGCTCCAAGATCTTTCATCTCAAATTCTTTACTTAGCAAGACTTTCAGTTTCTCAACTTCAGAAGTATTCTTTGCAGCAATCAACATATCATCAACATATAATAATAAATATATGAATGATCCATCAACTAACCTTCTGAAGTAAACACAATTATCATAATTACTCCTTGAAAAATTATTACTAGTCATGAAGGAGTCAAACCTCTTATACCACTGCCTGGGTGACTGCTTAAGGCCGTATAGAGATTTCTTCAACAAACAAACATGGTCCTCCTTGCCTTCAGCCCTGAAACCTTCTGGTTGTTGTATGTAGATTTGCTCTTCAAGGTCACCATGTAGAAAAGCAGTTTTGACATCTAACTGCTCCAGTTCTAAGTCATACTTAGCCACCATAGCAAGCAACATGCGAATGGAACAATGTTTTACAACTGGTGAGAAAACATCATTGAAATCCACACCTTGAACTTGCTTGAATCCCTTTGCAACTAGGCGAGCTTTGTATCTTGCTTCTTCAATGCCTGGGTTGCCTTCCTTCTTCTTGAAAACCCATTTGCAGTCGATAATCTTCTTTCCTTTTGGTGGTCTAACGAGCTCCCAAGTGTCATTCTTATGCAATGACTCCATTTCTTCTTGCATAGCTATCAACCATCTATCTGAGTTGGCTCCTGAAATGGCTTCTGAATATGTGGATGGTTCTCCAACATTGTTGATCTCCTCAGCTGCTGACAAAGCAAAAGCTACCAAATCTGCATAATCTTTATATTTTGTTGGCTTCTTTATTTCTCTCCTTTCTCTATCTTTGGCAATAGAGTATGGCTGCTCCTGTTCAACTGAGTTAGGATCTGAATCACCTTGCTGAGAGCTGAATGGTTGTGAATCTGACTGCGAAGTAGAATCTTGCTGAGCAGGATAGTCTTCAACATCTATCTCCTGTCTTTGACTGGCCTCCACCTGCTTATCAGAACTGCATGGTACCAATACTTCATTTTTTGAGTGAAGCATGGAACCTTCATCAAATGTGACATCTCTGCTGATTATAACTTTGGATGATTTGGGACACCAAAGTTTATATCCTTTCACCCCTGATGGATATCCTAAGAAAATGCACTTCTTGGCCCTTGGTGCTAACTTGCCATCATTGACGTGCATATATGCTGGGCAGCCAAAGATTCTCAAATTTGAATAATCTGCAGGTTTGCCAGACCAAGCTTCCTCTGGAGTCTTGAAACCAATTGGAACTGATGGAGAGCGATTGACTAAATAGCAAGCTGTTGAAACAGCTTCTGCCCAGAAACTCTTTGGTAATCCAGCATTTGAAAGCATACACCTTGCTTTCTCTATAAGAGTTCTGTTCATCCGTTCAGCAACTCCATTTTGTTGAGGTGTCATCCGAACTGTGTGATGCCTCACAATGCCTTCATTTTTACAGAAGTCATTGAACTCACCAGCACAAAACTCCAAGCCATTATCTGTTCTCAGCCTCTTTATTTGCCTTCCTGTCTGCTTCTCAATCATGGTTTTCCATTGTTTGAATGTGGAAAACACCTGATCCTTGTGTTTAAGAAAGTAAACCCAAACCTTCCTTGAGAAGTCGTCGATGAAGACAAGCATATATCTGGCACCACCTTTTGATGGAACTTGTGATGGCCCCCATAGATCAGAATGAATGTAATCCAAGGTACCTTTGGTTGTGTGGGTACCTGTGCTGAAACTGACACGTTTTTGCTTTCCGAAAATACAGTGCTCGCAAAAATCAAGCTTGCTAGTATTTTGACCACACAAAATACCCTTTTTACTTAACAGGGTTAAGCCTTTCTCGCTCATATGGCCTAACCTCATATGCCATAACTTGGTGACGTCGGTTTCAGACATTTGAGTAGTAATTGCAGCAGCAGCTCCTGTAACTGTGGTTCCTTGTAGGAGATAAAGTCTTCCAAGCAGTTTAGCCTTCATCACCACCAAAGCACCTTTGCTAACTTTCATGACTCCACCTTCGCTTGTGTATTTGCACCCATTAGCATCAAGAGTGCCCAAAGAGATGAGATTTTTCTTCATGTCAGGAGCATGGCGAACGTCTGTCAAAGTTCGTACCACGCCATCATGCATCTTGATTCGGATTGTGCCCTTGCCAATAACTTTGCAAGCTGCATCGTTGCCCATCAAAACAACTCCACCTGCAAAAGATTCATATGTGGAGAACCAGTCCCTATTGGGACATATGTGATAAGAGCAACCTGAATCCATAATCCAATCATCTTTGAACCTGCACCTTTCACTGTTAGTGACTAAAAGAATATCAGATGTGGACTCATCTTCGGCAATACTAGCTTCGGCGGATTTTTCCCTTCTTTCTTCAGTTGATTGTTTATTTTTCAACTTATAACAATCAGCTTTAATGTGCCCCTTTTTATGACAATAGTTACATATCAAATTCTTATGTCTAGATTTTGACCTAGACTTACTACTGCCATAACTCTTATTTTTAGACCTTCCTCTAGCAACAAGGCCTTCTGCTACATTATCATCTTTATTACCGACAATTCCTCTATCAATTATAATTTTAGAGAGTAAAGCTGTCTTAACCTCCGCCAAAGACACACTATCTTTTCCATAAAGCATTGTGTCCCTAAAACTTTTATGTGACGGTGGCAATGAACACAACAATTTCAAAGCAGCATTTTCATCATCAACTTTAGCACCCACATTTTCTAGACTTACTAAAATTGATGTATATTCTTCCAGATAAGTTTTAATTGAAGTACCTTCCTGCATTTGAAATGTGTAGAACCGCGTCATGTGGTACAGCTTGTCGGTCAGGGTTTTGGACATGTACAAGGATTCCAGCTTCGCCCATAAGCCAGCTGCTGTATCTTCATTGATGACCTCCTGAAGAACTTCATTAGACAAACAGAGATGAATCGTGGAAACTGCCTTGTTGATGATCTCCTCCTTCTTTTCTTCAGTCATTGACTCTGGCATTCTATTCTTCCCCAATAAAGCTTTCTCAAGCCCATTCTGAATTAAGATGGCGCGCATCTTAATCTTCCACAAAGAGAAATTTATGTTGCGATCAAATTTCTCAATATCAAATCTTGTAGTTGCCATTCCGTATAAGTGAACAGTGACGTATAGGTGAACAGTGTCGTATGAACAGTACCCTTCTACAGTCCTCCGCACAGTATCTGCTACAGTGCTCTAAACAGTCTCCGCACAGTATCTGCTACAGTCCTCTGAATAGTAATCTGAACAGTACTGATACAGTGATCTGAATAGTAACTGGTGGCCCACGAAACAGTATTTGAGCGAAAACCATGCAAATGCAAATGCAAAATTTTTCACTTTGAATAGTACCACTATTCACCAAATTTCACGTTTTACACCCGTTTTCGAAACGGATCGTACCGAAAAATTCCTTATATTTTTCTCTTCCCGACAATATAATTATTTCTCCAGAATTCGCTACTTTTCCGGACAGCACTTCCAATGCAGTGTGAAAAATAGCCGAACCAAAGCTCTGATACCAATTTGTTAGGATCGACGGGCTATTTAAGTGGTGATTTTATGGCAACTATGAAGAAATAGCCAAAGTAATAAAATAAATACACACAAATTTACGTGGTTCGGCAGTGTGCCTACGTCCACGGGAGAAGGGGAGCAATAAATTTACTATCAAAGAAACAATATTACAAATGGAGAAAACTCTCAACCCAAAACCCAATTACACCCGCTCACAAAATGCTCTCTTAATTAGAGCATAAACACTCTCTAAACTCTCAACTTTGATATTTTTCGGATGATTTACAAATGAATTTAGAAAGCCCTTTTATAGGCAAAATAAATATCACTGTAGCCCACAATTAAGCAAAGAATTCGGTGGCCGAATTCGGTGGCATGTGATAGGCAGCTGTAACTATTGACAAAAGAGAAAAAAACAAAACAAATTCAAGGCACCAATTATGGCACCGTCTGACAATTTCTCTTTTTATTATTTACTAATTGGTAGTTCAAATAATTTTGGACTATTCCATTTTTTTCACTAATTAAACTTTTTATTGAATTAACGTATATAGTATTAAATTTTAGAAAGTCTATAATTATCAAAATACTATATATTATTGTCTTTTTAGAAAGTCTATAAACGAACTACCAATTAGTAAATGATAATTAAATAAAATTAATTATAAAAAACGTAGTTAAGGACAAGTATCATTAATCATATTACTATACGGGGTGAGCAAAAAAACCGATGGACTTGGTTAACCGAAAAAAAATCCGAAACCGAATCCGATGGACCGGTTAACCGATTGTAATGGACTGATTAATGGTTAGTGTTTTGAAAAAACCGATATTAATGGACTGGTTAATGATTTTTGACTCATGTGACTGGTTAACCGAACCGAAACCGAATTTTTAGTTAATTTATTAATTTTTAACAATTTATAACAATTTATCCTAATTAAAGGCGATCATGTATTTTTTTCATTATACTAATTATTTTAAAGTTTTTAAGTTTTTTAAATTAGCTATTAGTAAGTATAACAATTTATCTAATTAAAAGTGATTATGGACCGGTTAATATATTTACTTATTAATTATTAATTTTTCAAAACAAATTTGTTTATATCCACCAAATATTTTTATTTTAACAACAATAATGTTATATTATAGTGAAAAATTTATAATTTTTAAGTATATTGAACATTTTAATTTTATTTATGAATATATTTATAATTATAATGGTTAACCGAAAAATATTGGGTAACCGATCCGAAAATCCGAAACCGATGGACTGGTTAACCGATGGTAATGGACTGGTTAATGGACTGGAATTTCAAAAAACCGATATTAATGGACTGGTTAATGGACTGAGACTTATGGACCGGTTAACCGACCATGCTCACCCCTACTACACGGTAAAATCACATTGACAAATCTTTTATTGGTAGAACATTCAATTTATATGAGCCTTAATTGTGGCATTTATATTACATTATATTAACAGTAAAAAAGAAAAATATTACGTATTATTATCAATATGATTTGTATATCAAAAATTAAAATCAATATTCTGCCAAAGTCCGTCGACACACCATCAGCCAGATTCCGCAACCTTCTCTTACATAACTATATTCGAATACCCCAATCTCCTAAATAGTTTACAACAAACTCCATTTCTCTAAATAACTCCCCGAAATACATTATTAATTAATAAAAAAAAAAATCCCTTCTTACAAAATTTTTTCTACTTGACTTTCAATTTTCACCTGCCCTAAAAATATAATTATTATAAAAAGATAGAAAGATTTCAGAGTCCAGCCCAATTGAGGCATTTCAAGGCCCTTAAAAACCAATTTGATGGTTTCTTAGGCTTGAAGCTGTATTTTCTTTTTAATCAATTTTCAATAAAATAATTTATAATTTTAAATGCATGATTCATTCTAGTGACCAACATTTGATTAAATGCATAAAATTCTTTGATTTTGATTTCTTTTTCGATATGTATATTTGAATTTTCTGTTCTTTGTAATAAAAAAAAAATTCGGTAATTAATTAATTGATTTTAACTTATTTTCTAAATTGGTCCTTCTAATTTCTTATTTCTTATAGTTGAGCCCTTTCAATTTTTTTTTTAAAATTTTCTATGATATTTAATTTTGGTGAATCCTGGATCCACCCTTGCATAAATTACATTCTAATTAAGCATATGATATACTGTTTCTGTTCATAACATTGTCTACAAAGAAAAATAGAAAAGAAAAGAAAAAACAGAGAAGTAGAAGAGAAAAAGGAAGGAAAACGTTTACATCTATGTCCCCCCTCGGCCATGGTGCAAATGCAATGGATGCACTAATTAAGGGGATGCACTGAGGTTACATTTTGTCTTCTGTTCAACCCTTAATTAATAAATTAATTTGCAAATAATGTGAAAGATATTTATTTTGTGGATGTAAAAATTCATGAATTGACTGTAGATAATTTTTTTTATATATATTTTCTTTTCATCTATACTTTTCACAAAAAATGCAATATTGCCCTTTCCGAATTTAATTAATAATCATTTTAACACGTTCAAGCCCTATAACTTAAGGCATCTTACTCATTTAATGGTCATATTGACTATTGATATTTTATAAAATAGAGACTATTACCAAATAAAATCTAGAATTTAAAATGTCTTAACATTGATTCTGAATTTTATATATTGTTTAAAAAGATCCAATCTCATGTATGACACTTATGTCATTGTTAATATAAAATATTATTTATGATTAATTCTACATGTATTTAACGCTTGTAGTTGGGGTAGTGTGTTGGTTTAAATAAGTCACAAAGGGATTCAAATCCATAAATGTTAAAATTGGTTTATTTTAATAGAATTTTGAAACATGCACGGTTTGCTTTTCAAAAATATTTTGAAATTTAAAATGATAAGTCTAATTATCAACCTAACTCGAATTGGATAATACCAATATAAATACTAAAAAAAAAGAAACTGGTCATGGTCTCAACATATTTGCAAAAATGAATATGGTTCGTATATTTATTTATACATCGACTCAATAAAAGGCCAATTTAGAATGAATGGTTCTAAAATTCTCAAACATGGAGTAGATTTTATATTTGCATGACAAGCATTAATAATTAGTTATAAATGAATATGCATATCATTAAATGCGATTTAGAGCACAAACTTCATGCATGGATTCAAATAACAGAAATATTACTAGATTATGTGACAGAAGGATATGACGGTCGTCTCATTAATTAATCAGTAATTAGTTGCACTAGAAACATGTTTGTGAGACATAATCATTTGCCATTCATGAGTAACCCAATGATTTTAACACCTATACATGGTAATGGCCAATGAATCATTCATAAATGTCCTTAACACAATTTGTATATGGTTTGAATTTGTAGTAAATAAAATGATAGGAAATTTAATTAATCCATAATTCAGTCCATATAAAGAAATGATATATTCTGTTGTAATAAAAAATCTTGAAAATTGAATCTCAATACATAAGACTTCATCTATCAGCAATTAGTGTAGCTATTGATTTCTTTATTTGAAGAAGGCTAAATGAGAATTAATGTTATATGTTGTCATCTTATTCGATAATTCGACGAGGCCAAGAATATTGATGTGAAAATAGATAATTCCACTTGGAAGTGCAACTTTATTCCACGAAAAAGAATTAAAGCATCTCATATATATTCCAAACTCTAAATCTGATATATCAATTTTCAATTCATTATCATACATATTCTCTACAAAATTCAAGTATATATATAATATATAATTCAATTCCATATAATCAATTCCTTTTTTGCATGTCTTTTTCCATATTTTTTTTTCCAACAACTTTTGACTATCAAAATGGTATCTTCTTTTTGATACCACAAAATCCAAATTCAAGCAGTTCAATTTTTGTCATTTTGCATCACAAAAATCACACTTCTAATATTAATTCTATACACAAGAAACGGGGCCTGATCTAAGACTTTCTTTTTTTCAAGAAAAACTTACAGTCTTGCATTAATTTTCAACCCTGAAACTGAAGATGAGGGCTTAAAAGTAGCTGCTGGTTCAAGAATGACTGGTTCAGGAAATTGTACTGATGATGAGCTATATCAGTTTGGCTTGTGGTGTTAGTGAAACTGCAAGAATTGACCAGTTTCTTTGACTGGTGATGGGCATCCTCATCAATGGTGGAATCCGGGCGTTTGAGCTTGTTTTCGAAGCCTGGAATTAATGGAGGAGAACTAAATTGGGGTAGCTTCTGATGCAAGTAACTGCTACTGCTACTGGTGTTGGGATTAGGGTTGGGGGTGGTGTTGAAGAAAGATTGGTCTGGTGCTGCACTAGTATTATAATTGAGGAGTGTTGGGGCTGATGAATTATACCCAGGTGGGTTAAATTGGTTATCTGCCAGGAAGCTACTTAATATAGAGTAGTCCATGGCATCCAGTAGGTTCGAGAAAGAAGATGATTTTTGGGGCATAAGGGTTTTGTTAGTTATGGGACTTTTCACGGTTGGTAAAAGGTTTTCTTTCACAAATTGTTCTTCCTCTTCTTCTTCTTGTTCATGATCATCACTAGATGCTGCAGCTGCTGCTAATGGTGGTGAAGCATGAGTTTTCTTGTAGATCCGGCATAGAACCCAATCATCTAGCTGAAAGAGCATAATACAAACCGTAATAAACTTTACTTTAATGGTACTAATCTTGTAATAGGAATGTGAGATTCCAAGTTCGAACTTTTTGCGAAAAAAGTAAAAATCTTTATCATGGCATGCATGTAGACAATATATTGAGGATGTCTTTATTCAAAAGAGAGGAAGTGGAAAAGTAGGAATGGTATCCTTAATTAATTATAGATGTGATGTAAAATATTCAATCACTAAACAATTAAATAAAATGATTGAAAGTTAAAATGGGATTAGCTATGTGGTGGAGAAGTGCAATGAAGTGGGAGCTGTAAAATTATTTAAGGATTAGATCAAAGCTAGCAATTTCCAATTATAGCGAAGGAAAGGGCATTCTTTCAAATGTAATGCCTCATCAAAAATACATAAGAAAACAAAATAGGCCAACTAAAATTAAATAATAAGACACGTTATCTAGACCATAACTTTTTGACTTTGGAAAATGCTTACTAATTTTAACCATAGCTAGCATATATAATTATTATTTTATTTAAAAAAAAGTACACAATTATTTGCAGAATTCAGTGCAAGTTGAGATGAACAAGTTAAAAGATATGCCTACCCTCATTGTGGTGGATGAATCTTTTGGCTTGATTGGTTTATGGTTGTAAGTGGTGGCGTCAGCAAGTCGATACTCATGCATAATCCAATTAGTCTTTATTCCTTTAGGTGGTCTTCCCTTGTAGAACACAAGAGCCTTCTTAACCCCAATGTTCTCTGGCACAACTCCGCCGCCGCCGCCGCCACGGCCTGGCATTACTGAGGACGCCACTATGACTTTGTCTGTGCCAGTTGCCTTCCAATACCCAGAAGCTGCTGCCCTGTTCGGCCTAGCCCCATTTGGGTACTTTCTATCTCTAGGACTGAAAAAATACCATTCTTTCTCTCCAAAGGGAGCTTTAGCTGAAAAAACAAACAAACAAACAATAAGATCATCTTTCTCTATCTATTTAACTATGAAAAACAATAAAAAGAAAAGAAAGAAAGATCAATATACTATGATTCCCACTTTTTGCATAGCCAAAAGTAAGGCATACTGAACAAAAGAATAAGCTGTTTCAGGGTATAGAAAAGAAATTAACCTGGTAAGTCCCATGGATCAAACTTATAGATATCAACATCAGCAATGATAGAAAGAGGAAAAGGAGCAGAAGTGATCTTCTTCTTAAGGTAATGGAGGATGAGCTCCTCATCCGTAGGGTGAAATCTAAACCCTGGTGGCAAGTTTGATTGTGGGTTCTTCATGGTTTCAATAATCTAAAAAAACCCAGCAAACAATGATTACAGTTAAAGATTAAAGAAGAGAAATTGAGATAGAAAGGCGCCTCCTTTAAGACAACAAAACCAACTCGAGAGAGAGAGAGAAGGATTGAAATTTTTGGGAAGAGAGGATGGGGAAGCAATTTATGGTTGAGGGAATTTGTCTTCACATGAAAAATTGGGGATTAGGCCAAAGAAAATAAAACAAAATAGATCAGTTGCATAAAGGGTGGGACCCACCAAAGATAGGAGAATACAATTGCCAGCTGTGGGTAAGCTTTCGATATATCATTGGTTATTTTTTCCTTTCCTTTCACTTTGTCTTTCATAAAACCCACGTAGAGAAAGATGGCGGCTGATGAGCTTCGTCTCCTGGCATCATATTGTGTCTTTAAAACCTGACGCGTGTCCCTCTTCAACCTCCCACACTCCTCTGCTATTTTGTCCTTTTGTTTAAACCTAATAAAATTATCTTCGTCCCAATCATTCTTGCCGTAAATTTATGCATCTCTTCGCTTCTATCTCATTATTTCTGCATTTTACGGATAATAATATATATGATGAATAAACATTATATTTTTATTATTAATAATAATAGTCTTAGCATCTAAGATTGGACCAATCGACTTCATTATATATATATATATATATATATATATATATATATATATATATATATATATATATATATATATATATTTGGTATTCAAGATTTAATGCTCCAATTAATTTGGAATCACACCCAATAACCTTATAAAGCATTAAAGCATTTCTTTTCAAATATTTAAAAATATTCCATTTTTAGTACTCTAATTTGAGATTTTTATTTAAAACAAAAGAAAATTGCCATTTCATCTCATCTATTAAATTTATATGCAACATTATTAAATATTTAGAACGGAACATTTTTACTCGTTATAAATTTAAATTAATCAGGTAAATAAAATTGTTAGAATGGTTTAAAAAAATAATTCCCAAACTTTTTTATTTTTTATTTTAATGGAAAAAGAGGGCGTAGCATCAATAAACATTGGATTGAATGGATGGGGCCTCGTAACAGTGGACGCAGACACCAAAGGACAAATAATACAGTAAAGTGGAAGGAGCAAAATCACACGCCAATAAGGACATGAAGCAATAAGCATGGTTAATTCATTGGTAGACATCTATTGCATTAATAAACTCTTGTATTAGACTCAATTTTTACATTTGACTAAGATTATATTTGCGATATATAATTAACAGTACCTATCAATTTCAAACTATAAAAATCCAATTGGTGGCCTAACTATGTATTTAGCAATATAATTACTAATGCTCAACGAATTAGAGAAGATAAGAGTTTTTGGATATTAATTTTCGGCGTAACGTATACGAATTATAGAAGATAAGAATTTTTGGCTATTAATTTTCAGCGAAAGATTAGCCGTAACGTAAATTGGTGGCAAACGGATTGGATTCAATTATAAATGAGCCAAAAATTTATAAGTTATGAACTGATTGGGTCATAATCTAAATAAATTATAAATGAATTGAACTGTAACTGAGTCAAGTTTATAATATTATTTTATTCTTTTAGTTTCTTTTTAATAAAAAATAAAAAATTATGCCAATACAAATATATATATATATATATTCACATTATAATATAACCTTATAGATCATATGAGTTATATATTGGATTGAATTAGATTAGATCAATTTGCATATATCGTATAGGAGTGCGTATTAATTAGTTGAACTAATGATATGTGTAACAATACATATTATTATGTTTTAACTGAAAGATCAAACTTGAATGGTGGTTGAAAATTTTCAATTATAGCATATGCTAAAATTCACTATTTTAATGAGAAGAGAGTTGGTAAAATTCAGTGTTTTAAAAACATAGCACGTGATTACCTGAAAAATTAAGAATATAAAATATGAAGATTGACGATAGCTTTCAACCTTAATTTCACAATTTAATTAGTTTGCTAATTGCATTTTCAAGTTCCAGTATTCTGGTCTTCAAACTCACAATAACCCTAATTTGACAAATAACTATGATATAATTTTATTTTATTTTTTGTTTTGACAAAAAATGAAATTTGCGTACATTTAAAGCTAAATGCATAAAAATAAAAGTCAACTATTTGAGTAAATAAAAAGGGGAGTTTATTAGGATAATCTTTTTTAGTCAACTTTTGAATAGAAATTGTAATTATAATTAGCGAATGCTTGACATAAATTATTTCCCCAAAAAGTTAGTAAATTGGTTGCTATTGGACATGGAGTTCGTAGTTATCCTTTGGTAGGTAATTAAGGACTAAGGTAGATTCTTTAGTTGATAGCTTAAGTAGCCAATAATTAACGTTTCACTTGTGACTAAATGATTTAACAATGAATTTGAATAAAAGAGATACACACTCAATTTTAAATGCAATACATTATTAATTAGTTTATGATAAACTTAGCCACAAAATTAACCAATGAGATGTGATACTTCTATAGCAGTATAATTTATAGTTCAAAATTATTACCATACTATATATCATAATAATAATAATAATAATCATAGTGGGATATTTGAGCTATTACACATAATTGAGGGGCAAATTTAAGCTTTAATCAAATAGAGAAAAGAAATTGATATTGCTCATTCACCAAACACTTTATAGTAGTGATTGGAAAATCTGTCAATAACCCAATTAATTTAATTTCACACGTGGCATGCAGTGACGTAAACTCCCATCCTGCCTCTTTGTAAGTAGTTTGTTTTAAGCATTTCTTTAATTAGTAGTTATCTTGATTCTGCAAATCAGCAGTCATATTAGAGCTAATCAGCAGCTAAGCATTGAGCTTAATTTTACTTTTGTTTATCTCAATTTAGGGTCAAGGAATCTTATATAAATAAACTACTAGCATTTGACAATTTCTAAAGAAATTAGAGAAATTAAAAACAGAGGGTCAATCCATGAACAGGATTTTAATGCACGTGTGACGCAAACAACATTGATTTAGTGGAATTTATAGGTGAAAGTTTTGATTTTGTCATAGTAACATGTACCAAACAAGAATATCCCCTAACACCAAATTTCAAACTCATAACCCCAACCCTTGCATGCTCATAAGTCGTAACAACGTAATCCTAATTACTCCTCTATTCTAAACATCATCACTGCTTAATCACCTATTCTAATTATAACACTACATGTAGCTAATAAATCTCAAGCATGTAACCGCAAAAATAGAGGTGTGCAAAACCAAGCCGCAAACATAACATAATATACTATTCGATTCATTTTTTATTGGGATAAAACCAATAAAATTAAATCGATTGAACTTTTAATAAAAGTAAATAACGAACCGTCGGACAATCGGTTCAATTTTCCCTTACATATTTGTTTAATTCGATTTTTATTGCAACTTTAGTTTTTTCAATTATTGGGAAATTGATGGAAATATTTAGAGTCAAATGGAGCACGGAATTCATCAGAAAAATGGGGAAAAGGCAAATGAAGTTCCGCAAGCATGGGGAAACTGCCACAATACAATGAAGCCAAGGGGGTTGTTGAGCAAATATAGTTGCCCAAATTGGAGAAAAGCAAAATTAGAAAGATAATTGGGAGCATATGGTAAAGAGTTATTGAGTATAAAAATGACCAAAAAAAGTTTAATGATTATCCACAACTCTTTAGACTTTATATTTTATCCTTCAAAGATGCTTTTGTTTGGCTGATAGGCTTTACTCTATGTTTGTTATCATGCAAAGAATAGTATTTCTTTTTCTCTTTTAATATGCTTTGAACATTATGTCATGTGTGATGCAAAATAAAACTCAAGTACCTGGGATTTTCAAATGGTTCTTCTCTCCTTTCCCATATGCGAGGTAACTTGTTCGGCTGAAATTCAAATATCCACATGCCAAATATGCATATTATATAATCAATAAATATTTTGCTGTACCTTGACAAAGTAGCCAAAATTTTTGTCCCCGTCTCTATTTCTCTACTTTTGGATAGGAAACTAAATGAAGAAAAAACGAATGAATTTACTATTAAATTATGCAAAATAGTATAAATTTAATTTTAAACTTTTTTTCCAAAAAAAAAAATTACTTTTATTGTTACTAAATTAGCTCATATTTATTGATATCACTACCAAACTGTTTCATATTAACAATGAACTTTTTTCTTCATATTTATTCATATTTGTCGTTGATAAAATGGTTCATATTTGATTTTTTTGTTTCAATTAAGAGATAAACGTAAACTATTTTAGAAATAGCAAAGATATTTTTTGATAAAAATGAATTTTAAAGTTAAATATATACTATTTTGCATAACAGAGGCACAAATTTGGCGAAAGGAAAAAACTTTGGTAAAGCCAATATGATTATAAACAAAGAAAGGGTATCACCTCCATGGTCAAAAGCTTCTCTTCACTATGTTGTGATACCTTTGACTTTCATTTTACCTGCAGAAAAAAAAAAGATAAAAAAAAAAAAAGAAAAACAGCATTAAAATACCAAATAATATGATCCTTATCCTAACCCATGTTTCCTTTTCTCTGTCTTAATTCTATCTACATACACATCATAATATATCAATAATCAATATAGCATGGAATTTGATTCTAACTTTCCTATTTATTTATTTTTTTTAGTGCGCTGCAGCTTGAATTCATACCCTAGCCAAACATCTGATTGGCCATGAATGTTCACATCAAGCTGTTAGGAGGATTTGACTGAATACATGATCATTAAAGAGATATAAATACTTTAGACTAGTCAAGAAGCGGCATGGCAAAACATGTATGGACGTGCAATGGCTAGCAGATTTTCAACTAAGAAAAAAATCTTGATTGTGACCCCCCTGTAGTTTTCCACGTGTAGTCCACCTAATACAATAGCTAGGTAACAATTTCATATCCAATGGCGCTGTGCCAGATTTCTCATGTAAGACACTCCAGACACTCCATAGTGAGTCAGGCCTAACAAGTAACTTGAAAGTTACAACGTTATATGAATTATTCTTCATTTCCTTAGCTAAACACTGCAGATATGAGTTAAGACATAATTTTCAAACAGATCTGGGGGCTAAGCAAGAATCAATCAAGTCCTCAAGTAAAAACATTTTAGATGAGAATTTTGATTGAACTGTACATTGTTTAGTTCGTACGTTGTGCAGCATTTGCCGGTCATGTGGTCCCTGCCTGCATTGTTAACAAAAGATAAGAATTGGTAGTTGATATAATAATTGAGGCTTGCATATAAGAGCATTATAACTCAGTTCAAAATAAATAAATAAATAGACAACAGCATTATAGCTAAAATACAGATAGTAGAAAATATCAGCTTTTGTGGAAATTGTGCAACTATCACAGATAGACTAATGCTATGAGCAGCTACATGACACCGAACCGTAAACATTATGTCAAAGAAGGTTTCACATCTTGATTCTGCATAATTAATCCTGATCAATCAGCACCCAGAGTATAAAAAAATAACCCTTTCCATAATTTACAAAGTCATTTAAATTAAAGATGAACATTGTGGTGCATGTGCCCCATAAGATCACTTCTTGTGTGGAAGTTTGAGCAGAAAATTCCCTGCAGAGGCACTGGCATCAAGGGGAAGAGAAAGAATGAATAAGATTAATTTCAAGTGTAATACTTGCTATATAGGTATTTAATAATGAGAGAACCAAGATCCATAATTTCAATTTTCCATTTTTCCCAATGATGGAAATAGCAAAAATAAAAATGACAATGATTCATCCAGAGATTTTTTTCTCAGATTGACTGAGGTGGAGCTTTTCACAAATAAATTTATTTTTGCTAATTTGCAATATCCAAAATACAATGCAGTGTTCTCTCACAGAGTTAAAAGAAACAAATACAAGAGAGATTCCCAGGACAGTTGCAATTTTGCAGCACAAGAAACTGGAAATTCAGGAAAGAATACATTAGAAGAATCAATCATGGGTACACTGGATGACAATCCCCATGCCATCAAACTTTCCACAAATAGTTTGGTAGAATGTGATAACTGATCATCACAAAGGTGAAGAAAGAAACATAGAAAACCAAGAAACAGTGACTTCTGAAATTGGGTTCTCATTAACACCATTTGCTCTAATCCCCTTGATTTTATAGTTCCGGTCAACTCCAACAATAGATAATTATTTTATTTGTAGAGTTAAACACAAAAGGGAAATAATTTCAAATATATGTAGAAACATATTATTTTCCATTTGGCTTGATATAACATATTGCAATCTTCTTTACATTACCATGTTCACAGCAAAGTTGATAAAGGACCAAATTGTTCTTCAACTCAAAAATTTACAAGGTATTACATGGGACATATAGCAACTTTTAACAAAAATAAAAAAATAAAAAAAAAAGAAAGAGCATAAGGGGCAATATGTAGGTAAACCATTAATGTGAAGAATCTTCAAGATTTCTACCATCAAAAAGAGTAGGCCATAACTCTAAACTCTAACTTTTTGCAAAAGATCAACAATATAATGTCTTCACTGTCTAAAGCTACCTAAAAGTAGGAATAACTCTAATTTGAATTCTCTGGCCTCTTACCGATCTAGGTATCATTAGGAAATCAATAACTCATAATTAGTCAATTGTAAAACAACTTTTCCTAACAAGCTTTGAACATCTAAACTTACAAAATAGTAATTCCAAGATTAGTCGATAAGAAACCACAAATTGGCCAACCACTTCAACTAAAATGGTAAAACCAGCACAAGTAACCATCAAAATAAATGAGTTCTTCCACAAGTTATAACTTCTATCACCAAAAACCATTGCTTGCTTATTTGAGAATTGCCCATGTAGGTTAAAAAGGCAGTGATTCAGTTTCCAACAAGCCAATTTTTTTAAAGTTGTTGCTAAGTGGTAACGTACTTTCAGAATGAGACAAGCAGCAAAAGAGCCAGTACCAACACCATTATAGGTGTAATCTAATGTCACTTCCAAGGAGTGATAAGTGAGCACCAAGTTAGCCTATGCATGAATAGGTGAAATGCAATATATCCCTAGTGAAAATGGATGCCATAAACAAAGGATGCGCATTGGCTTTGACATTTCCAAAGAAATCCCAACATGAATTTTGCACCATCCAAATAAAAATGGCTGCTATTTTTACTTTTTTGGCCAAATCTGTAGTATGATTTTGACTTCTATCGATGCTAACTACAAAGCAATACAGCCCTAGTGCAACTGACATCCTAATATATCTTAACAGTACAAGCTTGCTTGTGTCTCTGTTGAAAAGGCAAAAAATGCAGAAGAACCAATTGCAATTAAAAGCATCAAATGTCATGTGGATTATGAAAAGAGATTTACAAAACAAAGATGTACAAGAAAGCCGGATTTGAAAAGCATAAGTTCTTTAAGAAATGAATAAACTTGAGGGCGTCTTGTAGGCATAAATTAGAACAGGAACTTCTGTGCACCTGTATGAATTCATGGAGCATTGAAGCTGCATGTTACACCAATCACCTGCAGTTGAGAGTTGAGACTTAAATAGTAAACGATAATCTACTCCTCCCAAATGGAAAATCCCCGTTCTCTCACAACTGTTCTAGTTTCAGCTTGTCGAAGAAAATTTTTCTCATGATTAATTCTTCTAGAATTGGGTCTGATTTGCTTGTCTAATAGACTGAAATTCAATTGAGCGCCTTTAGATTCTGTCATCTGACACTCAGCTGTTTGCTTATTGGATAACCATGTCTGGAGCATCTCATCTATTTTGGGGTCTGGCAATAATTGTTTTTTCTTCATATCTGTATAATATTCATAGGCTTTATCCAACTTTCCATTTAAGAAGAGCCCATGTATTAGCACAATATATGAGCTCCGATCAGGACCCACCCCATTCTTGCTCATCTCATTCCACAACTTAAAGACATCATCAAACTGGCGCCATCTACAAAATTTTCTAATCAACATGATATAGGTATCAGTAACTGGTGGACAGCCCATCTTTCTCATCTTTTCCAAGAGTGCAAAAACTTCTTCCCCTGTCCTTAGAACCCTGAAGAATGCATGATAAGTTCGTATAGTCGGTGAGTGACCACGCTCTAACATCTCATCAAAGACCCCCTTAGCCTCGTCTATTTTCCTTGCCTTGCATAAAGGTTTTATCAGTGAATTGTAAGTGACAGTATTAGGTGCTATACCCTTCTCTTCCATTGTTTTCAAGAGATTGATAGCTTCCTTCACATGTCTACCTTTTGCAAGAGCATGGATGACAGAATTGTAAACCTTCCTGTCTGGTTCAATCCCCATCTCCTTCATCCGGTTATACAGCTTGAGGACCTTGTAAAGATTACCTGACTTTGAGTAGCAAGATATGATACTTGCATACGACACAACATCATATAGGATACTCCTCTTGCACATTTCCCTCCATACTCTTTCTGCTTCGCGAGGACTGCCAATTACATTACACCACCCATTAAGAACAATGTTAAAACTCTTCGTGTTAAATGGAAAGACTTCCCTGTTACAGAACATCAAGTGCTCAGCATCTTGCACATTCTTGTACCGGCATAGAGCAGATAAAAGACTCTGAAACTCCTCAATACCCACATCAAATTTAAATCTTTTATAAGCATAAAAAGTGTTTATAGCCCTGCCAACATCATGAACTGCACAATATTTCCTGATCAGGATGAGTAAAGTCTGTGGAGTGACAAGAGATGTACCAGTCTTAACACCTCTCATCTCATCGACCAATGCCCATGCTGTATCAAACTTTCTCATTTTACCAAGAATAGAAATCATAGCATGGTATTCACGAACAGAATGTGCATAACCCGCCTGCTTACCAGCCCACAGAAAGAAAGTGAATGCAGCCTCCCAATCACTTCTTACTCTAGACAGTACTTCTAGCACCAGCTCTTGCGAGACCTTAACTTCGCATTGCTCAATCCTGTTTTTCATTTCCACAGCATTGCCAACTAATTGATGCAATATATTCACAATTGTCCTCACATCTTTGGCAAGATCATCCCTTTTTAAATGCAACGGTGTAATGTTGTAATCATCGCCGTCCTCATCAAGGTCACTGTGATCACTGTCACTAGAACATTCTTCTCGGTTAATCTTAGGGGCGATGTGGTTTTCAAGATCTGAAGAAACGAAGGAACAGAAAGCAGCCGAAAAATTAGAACTCAAGAGCTTCTTTATAGTGGTTTCAATACTTGAGGGGATTGGCTCTGTATGAGAGGGAAAGAGATGAGTGGGAGCAGAAACTGAGAATTTACTCAACTTGGAACAAATAATTCTAGCAGCCCGCATTTTGTAGTACATGGTTGAACTTTCAAAGGGAAGCGACGAGCATAAATATAAGATCAGCGAGTGGGCATAAATTGTTTGTGAGAATGACTGAATGAAGAAAATAATTAACTCTCTACTTACAATGAGAATCGGATGAATGAAAAAGGATGTCTTTCAGTCTGAGCTCTGACGGTCAGCTACTCATTCACAAGCATGTGTTTGGATTAGAACAGATTAAAAGCAGCGACGGCTGTTCGACTACTCAAATTGCTTTGCGCCATTAACTTTAAGCTTTTGTGTTTTTATAGTGGCGTACATGGGCGGGGGACTTTTTGGATGCTCTCTTAACCATCAGATTGGGCTGGACTAGTATGCGAGCCTCTTAAAATGTCAATTTGATTGCTCTTGATCTGGGTTTTGTGATTTTTTTTTCTCTTCCCACATTTTTGGCAGGTTAAAGTGAGTGCTTTTTAATTTGTATTTTCTAGTTACTTGATAAGAATAATTTAAAAAAAAAAACATTTTCTTCCTGAGATTTTATTTTTCATATTTTTTTTAAGTAAAATTTGATTTTTAAGATCTTATAATATTAAAGGACACTGTAACACGGTCTGATCGAAACATACTGTCATATTTTTCGTGTGAGATGAGGATAGGATAGCTTTCAATTACAAAACAATTACTAGTAATGTTAACTTCTATCTTAATTATAGTTCAAACTTTAAAAGTTAAATCAAAACCAATTTACTTTACTTGGCAAGAAAGTCCTTTCAAAATTTGAAATATAATACTCTCTCACGTGTTCATTTTGATCTTTTCGAACTAAAATTAAAAAATTATTAATTCACTTAATGATTTATTAAATTAGCCTCCTAAAAAACATTATATCATTTTAATGTACTAATAACTATTTATTAAAATATTATATCTCTTTAATGCATCAATAATTATTTATTAAAATAAAATTAATATAAAAAAATAATTTATAATTATACATAAAATGAATGGAGGGAGTATAACTTTGAATGTGCTTAACCAAAGTTAGTTCAGACTAATGACCAACAGTGTCAGGCCACATGAGAGTTTATTCAATCGGGAATTGCGTCTGATATGAAGATATTAGGCTTTAAGTACAATATATTGCATTGGTATCATCACTTGCAATAAAAATGAACTAATTGAATTGAATCATTATCTCAAAAATCATAAATCGGAACACTTCGTAATTAAATTACAAATGATATAAATGAAGCTATTCTTTTCTCATTATTCTCTTGATATATGGCCAAAATCTACTTTGAATTTCAACTTTGCTAGTGACTTCTGAATAAACTCTGTAGGTCTCTTAAAAAATGCCGATGTGCCATGGATATCCCCTTGCTAATGCCGATGTAATTTAAGTCATTTTGATATTGACAGAGACTCTATAGCGCTACCAAGTGGCCATGCAGCTTCAACAAGGGAATCGCGATACTTGACCTGCTTGACCAATGTGATTTCTTGCCATTTGTCAAGAGCTAGCCACGAAGAACAGCCAAAAAATAAAGTATCAGAAAGCATAACTTTCCAGAAATAGCTTTGATAACTTGCTCATGTGCAGATCACTTACCAAATCCATCTACAAGCAATGTATACTGGTAGACAAGATCCATACATAGATACGGCAGGTCACCCTCATCTACATGTGGATATTTGGATTTTGCATCCACGAGTTTGGTTTCACAAGCTTGCTTAGCTGCGTCCTCAAAATCCGAAGGACGAACTTTGGCAACAGGTGAAGCAGGATTAATAAATCTGGCCTATTAAGTAGCAACAAGGTCATTGGCAATGCAGTTTTCAATAATTTCTTGCAGCAACCAAAACTAAGAATTATGGATTCAGCAACCAAAAATAAGAATTATGGATACCTGGGCAGCCCTGTCAAAGAAAAATGAAGCAACAAACAGATTCTTTTGTCCATCCCCACCTCCACCATTCCATACTCCGCCAAATGTGCATTTCATGTGTGTACATGCAGATTCATTAACTTTGAGAGCCTTTAAAGTGACACTCCTGCATTCTTCCATGCTTGAACTAGAAAGAGAAGCTGAAGCTTTATAGCTCATTCCTCCATATTTGTAAGTCCCTTTATTTAAGAAGGCAAAGATAATTTGTATCAGTTTCCATCAAGCCAAATTAAATGCTATATTTTTGAATCTATGATGTTCCTAGCCCAACTCCATTGGCATTAATCTGCATGTGTGTTTGTGCACGCACCCATGTGTGACAGAGGCTCAGATCAATTATTTGTGAGCGACACTGCCAAATATCGCATTTTTGTGATTAGATGTAGCTATGACAATAAATAACATTCAGCGATTCTGTCACAATTTTGATAACATTTTCAAACATTCACCATAACAAATTTAACTTAATAGGTTCATTTAATATCCTACTCCCTCTGAAAGTCCCACACTACAATTTTAACAACTAAGATCCCACTTTTTTTTATTTTTGGACAGTAACTACCATCCCACTTTTTTTCCACAAAGCACACAAATACCATAGAATGGTATCAACCAGAAACTATGAAATAAAGAAGCATGTACGATTTTACTGTGCAATGTCAAGTATGAAATTGCACTATGGCCAAAAATCCATTTCCAGATATGCTGAATTCATATCCTAAAATCTTATTTATAAAGGATATAAATCATCTTAAAAAGCATGTGGTACAACAGAAAATACGAAACCAAACGATATTTTCTTTACTAACAGAAGGGTAAAAAGAAATGTTCAAAGTTTTTCAATATACCATCATAACCATCCAAGATACATGCATTGTCAGAGTCTTCAGAGACCTTTAAAATTTCTGCACGAGCTGCTAGTAAGCCATAGTGAAGGTAACTGCATATGCAAATTAGAACCTATAGATCAGAATTTTAGATATATAAGCTTGAGAAAATCTTGAAACATCACCCAAAAAAAAAAAAAAAGAGGGAGAGAAGAATGAGATTTCAGAGTCATGGAAGTCCCCTGATGAATTTGAAATTTGAAAAAGAAGAAAAAGGTAATTTCCAGTAAGACAATAATAAAATCAACTTTTTAAAAGTATGAGAGAAACCTATGAACATAGAGGTAATAGACTCTCCCCATGAGATTCATTTCTTTTACATATGCATCCTCTCCATCTGACACCCTTGGAGCCTTTGCAGCATCTGCCTTAGAGATAGCATATGCCATTTGGACAGATCCACCACCGAGATCAACAACACCAACTGTATCAGCGTATGACTTGCCCAATTTGCCTAATAGGTAATTTATTGTCACCTGCAAACAGACAACGAAAGAAAAACAAAATATAGTTACCCTTGATTTATCAAGTTAATCATGAGGCCATGACCTCTTAAATGCACTGAATTAATGTCGGCACTTTTGTTAGGTATCGATGATGGTTCTTTAGTTTTGAAAAACAATGTTTGTTCATCATAATGGCAAACACTCGACAAGGCTAAGGATCACAATCTGGTGAGGTTGCATATAACTTAAAATCAAGCGCTCTAAAATCCTAGAAAAACCACTAACATAACTAGAACTAATTTGGCTAGAGCAATTCCTGCAACTCACATGGAAAGATGATGGAAAAGTAGTCCAGCAAGCAGTAGGTTGCAATTTTATAAATATGTTAATGCGATTTCTCTGGGAATCAATCTGATTAAAGCAGTTTTAACAATGGCAAATTGCAAAGATTTAAAACTTGGGATTCACACAGCTAACTTGTAATTTGTCATGAGCATACAGAAATATCAATCTGTGATATGCTCTAGTAAGCGAGCATGGCTAACCAGTTCCATTCTATTTCAAAAATGGGTAGTCATACAGATAAAAAGACCCTTTTCTTCAACATGTAAAATACAAACAGTGTTTGTCAACGTGAACTGGCAAAAAACCAAGCATGTGAACAGCCGGGATAACATAACTCAGGCTAGGTTTTCTGAAGGAGTTTTAACATATTTATATATGTTGAGATATATATTGAGACATAAGGTTTATGAAACATATATTGAGGCATACATGTATGGATGTGTGACTGATATAAAAGTTCGATAAAGAGTGGTTAGAAATCCATACTTAAATTCCTGAGTGGCTGCCAGTCAGTTAGTTGATTGAAATGGGTAAGAAAATAGAAAGCAGAAAAGTTTTCCAGGTTATAAGATGTAGCCCAAATTTCTAAAATGTCCACAGCCTGGACTAGATGGATAAACTTGTCTAGACATTACTGTCTCGGCCATTCTCTGACGCAAAAAAAAGGTTGCTTGAGAGACATCCAATACAGAAACTATTGGCCCCTACAGAGAGAATTGTTAGATGTTTAATGTAGGGATTATGGACACCACATAGATGCTACACTGTTACACCCACTTATCACACTCTAGACCTAGTTAACACTAATGGAACATATCACCTAAGACTGTCTGATGCTTTATTTATTTCCATAAATATTTTTGTCTCATATTTGCATTGTAAAAAAAAATAATAAAAAAAAAGACTATAGAATAAATTTTGTATGACAATTGGTGTGAAAACTTAATCAAAGAGAAAATTGCATTATTAGTCAGTGCAGCATGGACCATACCCATTCATAAGAGCCTTCTTGAGAGCCATCCAGAACAGTAACTCCATCTGCCTCAGATTTCAGAGTACTCCTATCTCTCAGAAGATCCCTAACCTTGAAATAGGAAATTCAATGGCTATAACCACTAGTTCATTATAAAGCGTGTGAACAAAAGAAACAAACAGAAATCATATATAGATTTACCGCATCCAAAATTCGATCAGATGCATCACCTTCCAATGCCCTCAATCCTGCAGTTGCCTGGATAGACATGAAAAACCATTAAGCAGTGCATAAAATGTCAATGGCTTTAAAGAAATGCATAGTAACTCTCCAAATAAATGATAACACAATAACCAATCTGAATTTCACCTACCCCAACTCTGACAGGTGTCTTTGATCGCAATTCTTTGGGCACAACACTTTCTGCTTTATCAAGCAATGAAAGTAGAGAATTCGCAGCAGCCTGTGGGTCACTTGCATATGCGCTCAAACCCGGTTTAATCTGTCATGGTACCAAAGAGATCACTAACCAAACCCTAATGAAACTGATTGCATTTTATACTAAACTGCTAATCCAGCTTAAGTGGAACAAAAAGTACTTTTCCAAAATATTAACTCAAATGAACTGAACTTATCAAACGTTTCACTATAAGAAGATGCGAGAGCTAACTGCAATGCAAATACTTCACTCACTCTTATACCCCAAAATTAACCAAATTATATTTTTTTTTTAAAAAAAAAAACTTCAGATCTAAGCTAAAGTTCGCTAGTACAAAAGGAATAAAACAAATTAGAAGTAAAGAAAGCAGTTAATCACCTGAACAAAAAGCTCGAGATCTTTACCAATAGGAACAAGATCCGTATTCCGATCAAAACAATAAACATGTACTCTACTGCCAGAACTTCCAGCATCAAAAATAACCGAGTATCTCGTAGAATCTCTTGACACCTTCCTATTAGACTCAAGCTCTTCCATGACAGCCATTGGGGAGCGAGTAGGCATGAGAAACAACACGAAAACGATCAAGAGAAGCGGGACCGAAATCACGAGGAGAACGCTCCGGTACCTATGGATCTTATCAGACAAGGACTCATGTCGTGGCACCGGGCGCTTCATCTTTTCCGATGGCAACTGATGGAGAAGGAGGTGGTGGTCGGAGTGAGTAGGAGAAGTAGTGGAGGCAGAAGAAGTAACGCCGGTACCAGTAGAACCGCCGGCTTCAAGAAGTTCGGCGGAAGAAGGGGTACGATAACGGATCTGACCGTTGGCGGCGGCGGTTGCCTTCAAGGACTGCGCTGGTTCCTGTGATGGATCCAGCTCTCCTTGTTCAGTAATCTAAATATTGAAATGAAATTGAGTAAAATTTTGTTGAGAGAGAGATGGATATGGCGTATAGAAATGAAATGGGGAAAGATCTAAGAGTACATAGAAATGGCGTGAACGGGAAGAGGGAGAGAAACGACAATGTCGTTTTCAGTAGCAGTTTGTGTTTGTATTTTGTAAGTGTCAGTTATTGAACGGAAGATTTTGGTGTTGAGAAAAGAGAGAAGGAAGCAGGAAGTTAACTATGGATTGGAGGAACAGGAAGGTCGCCATTCATATGCGGTCCTGGGGACTATATTTTTATTTCTTTTTTTTTTAATTATTTTCTTATATATATTTTTATTTCTTTTTTTTTTTTAACTATCTTCTTATATATATTTTTATTTCTTTTTTTTTAATAATTTATTATTATTATTATTATTATTAGTGTAAGTTTTAAACAAAGTGGAAGCCGATATGAATACATTAGTCACGAAAAAATTTTAAATGAAGTTGATCAAAATACTTTATACATTGCAAGTACCTGTTTGGTTGGGTTTAAATCATGAAAATCAATTGTGGAATGGATTGAATGGTTCAAATCATCATTCAATAAATGGATTTTGCTATCATTTACTAAATAACGAGTCAAATTTTATAATATTATTTTTTATTTTTTTCTTAAAATTTCAATTAAAAAAATGCATGCTTAACCGATAAAATTAATTTTATTTATATTCAAATTATATAAAAAGTTATGAAATAAAAAATATATAAATGAATTTATTAAAATATTTTTATTAATAAATTGAATTGAATTTGTGGATAGAGTGAAAATTTATGGTTGCGACCTGCAATCATATAAAATTGAAAAATTAATGTCCAAAATATTATCGATTAATTTTTTCAAATTAAAATATGAATCTAATTACATGTATATATCTTATATCAATCTTTTTCTTTGTTTTTTTTTTTCCTTTTTTTAAAAAGAATATATTTTCATTTGTTTAGCTCATTGTGCACTCCAACGGTTCCTTTGCGAGAATTTAATTAAAGTAGAATATATATTTAGTTAAACTCACGCATTCAAAAATCAAGTTAACAGCACATGACCATCCTCAAAGTGCCATAGCCTTAGCCCCTAAGTTCAGTCTGACTTTGGTATTCTATTTCTAGCCATAAAGGCTAAAGCTGTTACCTTCTACTCATCAAGACAATCAAATTCAAGTATATTTCATGAATTTATTTGTGAACTGAAATGTAAACAGAACAAGAAAAAGAAACAAAGATGAAAAACAAGAGGAGGAGATTGAACAGACTGTCCTTCACTAAAAGCAACTTAAAAATGAGCTCCTAACATTGAGATTCTATGAATGAGATGGTCAAACATTGAGCAATAGAAAACCAAGAAGAATTTTTCTTCTTTTTTTTCTTTTCTTTTCCTAAATAAAGTTATTACAAACGCTACTTAATTGTGCTCTTTCAGTTTTTCTTCTGTTTTGGTGATGGCGGAGGGAAGACCAGGCGGAAGACCAAAGCAGCTAATATTGCTCCGGTGAAAGGGCATATCCAGTAAACATAGAATTGCTCCCATGTGCTATGCCATTTGTTTATGTACGCCCACCCAAAAGCCTGTCAAATAAAAACTTGTGCATTCAGTTAGGCTTCTTTGTGATTATTGAAGTATTATAAAAACTGCCGATTCACAAAAGAAGAGATCATCCTTCGAACAAACAAGAAATGCAAAGTGATGATATTAATGCAGATGCACGTGAGCAAACAGTTTTACATTATTTTGTTGCAGGTTATTTGTGTGTGTATGTACATGTTTGGCAAAACAAAAAGATTTCATATGAACCTATCTTTACCCACGATGAGACAATTATGATTAGGTGCCAAAATGATTTTCACAAGGCGTGTAGAAAAGCTTGAGTCTAAAGGGCCAAATTTATAACCAAAATCAATAACCAAAGACAATTACAATAAATATAATAGCCTAGTTATGCTCATTGTATGGCCTGCCAGCACCAAATCATTTCAGCAATTAGTTCTGTGAGGACTATGACTCGTTTTATCATGCATCATATCTACTAAAAAGACAATTAAATCTCTTTACACAAGAGCAATCTGATTTTATTGTGTATGGCTCAATTCTTAGCTACACAAGACTCTGCCAAAGTTCCCTAATGCTAACCCCAAGAACCTGAGGGAAAAGAGATGCTAACACATAACCTCATGATAATGCATAAAGATGTAGCCGATTCATTACGTGATGGGTGCACCGGATGGTTAGGCAGTTGAGTTCAGGAGGTGCAAGAACCCAAATTCTAACCAGATTACAAACCATGCAATCCATATTAGTGGATATCATCTCGTAATTTTCTTTAGTTCATTAGTTTCACAGCTCAAACAGAGCAACTAAACTGATCTCATCATCAGTTAGCCTAATATTAGAATTAAAAAGTTTTTCCATAAAATAATGTTTTACGCAAGATCAATCTGCAAAAAATTATGGTTCCTCCAATCCTTTCTATTTCATATAAACACCCTTTGACAAAAAGGATTAATCTGATCAAATATAAGTTCTCAAGTTAAAGTGCAAAAGAGAAGATACTGGCTACTAAATATTTCAGATTAAAACATAATTAAAATCCATGGTCTTCATTTCCATTCCTGCAATTATCTGCATAATTAAAATGTTCGCCACATCCTTGATATCCTATCAAAGAACTACAGTTAGCAGTCATAATGCGGTGCATTAAATACCTATGTCACGAGCACAAACTCTAAATTTAATTGTATAGCTACCTTGCAATCTTTCTATACTTTACAACTATTATGAACAAAAAGCTAAACATCCTAAATCATCACCTCTAATTTAATTTGCACCTAAAACTAAAGTGCTGGTCTTTCATAGGAAAAAAATATGCTTCCTATCCCTTCATACTTTTGCAAATCCAGTAATTACGAATGATGTGTAAAGTCTAAATCAAATATCTACTTAGAAAAAAAAAGACCATAATGGTATTACTTCCTATCCTTTTTACAGTTTAGAAAAACTTTTGTGTCATATCAGCCAAAAAGAACAAGCAAGGTAATTTGATTTATCCTTTCCTGAAGAGGGAATGAGTACCCAGATAACTCTGGAAAGCAATTTCCAACCTCTATATGCGATATTTGTCTTTGATTAATACATTATTTTGTATAAATTTAGTGTCGCCACAATGGCAGTACACATTCATAACAGAAAACTTCAGTATCAGCAAAAATTGCAGATAGAATAATGACAAAAATTAATTACAAGATCGGAGCAGGTGGGATAACTGTTATCTTCAGAACCGACAGAACCAACACACTAAATAGAAGAACTAACATGATTGATCACATAACAGTGATTCTGAATTCAAATTATTTAACAGAAGCATAATTTGTTGGAAAATATCAACAATGCAACATTCAGACAGAGATGCATATAGGTAGTAATGGTTCACAAGCAATCCAAATATTAAGACACAAGAAAAGCAAAATTGCAACAATAGTTAGGTTACCCACATTGGCTGGGTTCATGGAAGGCCCAGTGTATTTAGCACCTGTGACAACCAATGCTACAGTCACAACAGCAAGCAACCAATTCTTCACAAGCGCATTTTGAGGACCCTTAAGGATGATTAATAGAACAGCAAAGCTAATTGCGAAAGTCAGCACCCCCTCAGCAATAGCTCCAGTATGCAAGTCAACTTTCAAAGAAGGCCCTCCAAGCATGTGCTTATACTGTGTTGGCATCACCTCCAAGATAGCCATTGCACCACCTGCAGCACCTGCAGCCTGCCAAGAAGGCAATCCAAGCTTACATGACTCCTCAGCAGCGCACAGCTTAGGTATCAGTAGAATAAGAAAACAATTTCTCATCCACTATAAGGTGCATATTCCCTCTTTTTTCTAAAGATGGGGTTACTGTTCCTTTAAATTTCCTTTTTTTTTTTTTTTTTATAAAGATAAAGTTTAAGAGTTTCCTTTCAAAACTCTCTGGCAGATGGGTCATTCTAGACACATTCAGTCTCTATGAAAAACACAAAAGTAAATAGGCAACAATCATACAAAGTTCTACTCTTGTTTCTACCACAAACATCCCGAGACTTGAAACAGTCCCTGAATAAAAGAGGATTTCTTCATGAAAACGAGAAAAAAGAAAAAGAAAAAGAAGAAGTAAAATGCCAAATATATACACAGATGAAACGAAGATGAAAACAGAGAGCCAGCAAGATATGATCAATATATCAATGGAATGAACACAATAACAGAGGCAATTCATATTCATATATTAAGTTACCTGAGCAGGAAACCTGAGGGCCAAGGAGAAGAGACTATCATTGCCAATCCCAGCAGCGTAGAAAGCAGCATTACCAGTAGGATTGAAGCTAGCTCCTCCAAAGAGCTCAGCGATCACACCAAACAAGAAAACAAAGACGAAAACAAGAAAAGTAGTGATCAACAAATTGGCCCAAAAAAGGTGCTGAACCCCAATTGCGGTGGCTATCACAGTGGTAAGAAATCCAAAGAGTGAAGAACAGAATACCCACATAAACGTCAACACTCCATCCCCAATCGCTGCCTTTATCGCACCCATCGTTAATTTTGAAGCTCTTGATAGAGAGATTTTTAGTATGTATAAGTAGCTACAGACAGACTGCAAGGCAGCAACTGGGTAGTGGGAATTTTGGCGTTCGGTTGGATTTGGGATTTCGTGCAGATCTTGGCAGGAACTTCGAAAAAGAATGGAACTTTTCGAATAGGATTTTGATTTTTTGTTTTGGGTTTTGGTTTCGAAGGATTATAAAATAGAAAATATTGAAAAAACAAACGGGGTGATTGTGATTTACCTAACAGTCTAACACGAAGGCAAGGTGGGAGCAGGAGCAGGAGCAGGAGCAGAATTGTTAATCCTGATGCATTAGATAAGCACTCACTGTTATTTAAAAGAAAAAAAAGTTGGTGGACGAAAATATTTGTGTTAATTATTTTTATTTTTTATTTTTTTTAATTATCATTAGAGTAAATTTAGATCTTAATTAATTAATCAGAATCTCAATCGTAACAACTCTCACACCATCAATCTTTTTTTTAATCCTGATAAATTATTAATTTTTTATTTATAGAGAATTGGAAAAATAAAAATTGACTTTAATTTTGTATTTTCTAGAGCTCTAGCCAGCTATCATTGGCTGTATCTTTAACATTCCAATTTCTAAGCTCTGTTTCCTTTTATCTTTATAGTACTTTCCAATTCCAATTTCCACGAACTCTTTTTTCTTTCCTTTTTTGTTTCCTTATCTTTATGATTCAGCAACACCGCCAGCCATCGTTGTCAAAAGAAAGCGCACACTTTTACAATTTACAAAAGAAAAATGCATCTGCTTTCAAGTAAAAATTCATTTTAATAAAAATAAAGTAAAATATGCTTTGAAACGTTAAGAGCGTTAAAAATATGCTTAAGAATCCTTCTAAATCATAAAATATATTGTAAAAATTCACAATTTGTTCAGCTCAAAACAAAAAAAAAATAATTAATGTCTCTATCTCTTTCTTTTTATTTGTAAATCTTAAAAAAAAAAATCTAGCAAAAATCATAATCAATCATGATTGATTTTTGATAGCAAAACTAATTTAATTTGATATATAACTTTATTGTATTTAGAGTCATAATTGTATGCAAATTCTTAACTCTATAAATAGCTTAATCGGCTACTTATTCGAGGTATGATTTTTCTCCTTTCATCCATCCGATTCTCTCTATTTTCTATGATTTTTCCATGAATTTTCTTATGCGAATTATTTAACTTACTATCGAAGTATTTTTAAATCTACATAAGTTATTTATTCTTTTTTTAGGTATCAAGCTAAGATATTTGAAATTTTTTTGAAAATGTTCAAATTTAAGCATTGACATTGTTCGATTCTATTTTATTCTTTTGATTTTGATTGCTTATTCTAGTGTGTGGATTTATTTTGCCCTTCATGATTAGATGGATTAATTTATACCTATGTGAAAGTAAAGTATATTTATGCGGATTGATGGTGGATTTTAATAAATCGGAATGAATTTCATTCGGTTGGAATATAAGTGATTAATTTTTGTTTAATTTCATATTTTGATGGTAACTTTAAATTATCATGAATTTATAATTTTTAATGCATCTAATAATGCAAAAGCTCCAGTAATCTTCAATTATATATGGTTATTATTTAGTAAAAATTTAATATTTTTGATAATTTTACCAATTTAATTTTACATTTACATGAAATTTAGGCATTGAAATTTAATTCTTGATTATAGAACTTTATGATATGTGTATTTTAAAATTAGTTACGTGTAAAAAATAGAATTAAATATTGGCTCAAGTTTATATCTCAATTTTAATGATAATAAAACCTTGTATAAACTTTGTAGATATTCTATTTATTTGCTTATATTTCAGCTCAAGCTCCTCAAAAGATTTTACAAATTTAATACCCTAATTTGTTGAATTTTCAACGGAACTTGAAACTTTAAGTTTTTCATGCATTTGGCTCGCATATTTAATTTTAATCTTGCACATCTTAGTAGAGTTTGAGCTGAAACATAAGCAAACAAATAGATTTTTTACAAAATTTATATAAGGTTTTATTATCATCAAAATTGAGATATAGCGTTGAGCCAACAATCTCTCCTTTTTTTTATGATGACAAAATTTTGATAAATTTAGCTAAAAGTCTATCTTGATTAGTGTAAGTATGCTCCCCCTTACTATATGCCTAGGGGATATATACAAGTATAATCCCTATAAATATGCACAAGAAAAATATATATATATATATATATATACCAAAATTCGGAATAGAACTATTAGCACTAAAAACAGTTCTGTATCAATATATTAAATCAATAGAATTTTCAACAACAAGGCAGTTCTGTAAGCAATGTATCAGACCAGAAAATTAATATTCACTACCAGATCTGCAACTAAGCATATCACAAATTCCCAACACATCACATGTGCAATTGAATTATATAGTCTTAATTCTCAAATAAAGATTATCCAACACACATATCAACATGTATCAGCATATCCCAAACATGAATAATTAAAATTCCAGATAATCATAATCATATAACATAAACATAAACACAACACACACATATTGTTCTCCCCTTTTTTGTCATCAGTCAAAAAGAGATTCAGCAACCAGTGCAACATTAGAAAGTAAACAACAAAGAAGCAACAAATGTTTTGCCAAGAAGGTGTCAACAAAACACAAAATAAATTGTTCAGAAAGTAGGAATAAAAATTAAGCTGAAGGGGGGTTTTGGTTAGATCTGGAGGCTAGTTTGCAATGCAAGATAGCAGCAATCCTCTGTTAAGTGGTAGCAATGTCAGCAATGAACATTTGGAGCTTACCAAGAGAAGAAGCCAATTCCTCATCGAGGGTTACCAATTCCACTTCCAAATCAAAAGTAGAAGGCTCACTTGTAGGGACAGCAGGAGATGGATCCTAAGGATCAATAGAAGTGGGAGCTTACTGACCAGAAGTATAAGGGACTTCAGTTACCGGTGTTGGATTAAAATGCCCCTTCTGATTCTTGAGAGCAGCAAGCTGAGCAATTGTCGAGGCGAAATCCTGTGCTTCTGTGTCAATAGGTTGATCTATTTTATGTGCTGCTTCTGGTTCATTACCTATCCTAGATTCACTACTCTAGTTTGATTCACTACCTTTACTCTGTTCTACTTCACTTTTCTCACTAAATTCACTGACATTTTCTACTTCACCATCTGAGTTAGTTCCATCCTTAGCCAATTCAGTTTTAGGAGTGTTGTGAGATTCCTCAAATGCATCAGAAACATCATTATGATTTGATTCACTAGCAACATCTTCCTCCTCCTCAGACTTAACTGCCTTCTCTTCTTCTTCTTCTTCTTCTTTAGATGACTCATCAGAACTATCCACAACAATCTAAATTTCCTCCTTAACATCTTCATAATGACATTGAATATTTTCATCACAAGAAGCTGCAAGATTTGCTTCTTGTATAATCAAGGAAAGATTTTTGGCTAGGTAAGAAGCAATGTTGAGAGGAAAAACCTTGAGTTTTTCAACAAGATTGGTTGAAGATGGTTCTGTAATGGGTTTGGCAATAGGTGTACTACGGGTCCTCTTGGCAACAGGTTGAATAGAAGATTCTACTTTCCTTTTTCCTATGACTTTGGTCCTAATTACAGATCCTCAAAAAATTTCCTTGAAATCAAGTGTCCCTTTTTCAATAACTCCACATTTTCATCAGATAAATCAATTTTTCAAAACACAAACAGCTCAGTCAACAATAAAGCATATGGCATCCTGACTTTGAACTTGTTGTCACACATATTTTTAAACAGCAAACAAGGCAGATTGATAGGCTTTCCCTTTAAAAAATGCCATAAAATGCACTCATCAATGGTAGTAAAAAAAATTTACACTACCTGATCTAGGCAACAAATAATCACATTTGAATTTATGAAGGGCTCTAAATTTGGTTTCCATACACGCAGATAGGGGTGTTCAAAAATGGTGTAACCCGTCCAACCCGTTTAACCCAATCCATCTAATTCATTTTTTTAACAATTTTATTGGGTTATTATAACCCATGTAATCCATTTTAAAACTTAAAAATATTTGTATGGGTTATGGATTATAATATAACCCAACCAATTAACCTATACAATTAATCCATACTGGGCCAAGTATTTTTTTCCCTTCTACATATATAATAGTCGAAGCCCTAAATTCAGAGCAACATTAAACGATATCAGGGAAGAGAAGGTTCTAGCCTCCGATTCCTCCATCTCACGATACACAGTCCGGCGACATTCTGGTGGTTGTTCCGATCACATGCCACGGTGAAGGGAAAGGTAGAATTTCCTACTTGATTCTCTGTTTTCCTTTCAGAAAAGTTTTCAACCCTTGACTACTATTTCTTCGTCCTCTTCTTCTTTCCGACTTGGGTTTTCTTCTCACTTGATTTCTTAATATTTGCATAGAATCTTAATTTTCTGGCTGTGTGTCTCTTGTCTTTTGTAGGCTAGATACAAAAATTGAAGCAGATTAACCTGAAATTTGCGACAGATATTGAAGATATACATCTCGAGGTTCTTCAAAGTAAGGTGTGTGGATTTGCTTAGATTGAGAAATTAGAATTCAGGTTGCTTCATGTGCTAGCAATTGAAATGAATTCTGGATCCTTGAGTTTTTAATTGTAAAATTTAAAATTTAATTTAATGCAATTTATTAGGAAAGAAACTTAATTCATATAGCTCTGTTTTTTGTGATGGATTTTTGTTGTTACTGTTACGAACATAAAGAACCAGTTAATCGTATTTTTTCAGGAACTAGTCCAAATCTTATAATTAATGGCAAATCTTATAATTTATTCTGGTGACAGGTGTGAGTATATAAACAAACCCAATGTGTATGATAAGAGCAAAATCCATCAATGCTGCCATCTTTTCTTTCTTTTTTCTTTTGAACTGAGTCATCAATATGATGATGAAAATTAAGTGATCACCACTTAACTGATAAGTGGAATAAATTTGTAGTCAACTTTGTTTCTTTGTAGAGGAAAAGTAACAGTAGAGCTAAATGATCAAACCAAGTAAAAGTAACAAGTATTTAATAGTTTATTGTTAAAATTTAGGTATTCAAATAGATTATTTAGTTAAATTCAGGTGCCGATATATATATATATATACTATTAAAGTAACAGTAGAGCTAAATTGAGAAATCAATTTAATCCTCAATTGCCATCTTTTCTTTCTTTATTTCTTTAGATATTTAAAAAATGAAACCAAACATTGGAAGGGTACTGTTTTAAGTCATGAGTATTTGCATGTTAGGTGTTGTGCACACATTTTGAATTTAATTGTGAAGGATGGTTTAGATGATTTGGATGAGTCAATTATTAAAATTCGTAATGCAGTAAGGTATGTGAGATCATCTCCATCTAGATTACAGATTTTTAAAAAATGTGTGGAGAAAGTGAAAATAAAAAGTAAAAGAGTTTTGTGCTTAGATGTTGAAACTAGATGGAATTCGACTTACAAAATGTTAGAGGTAGCTGAGAAATTTGAAAAAGTTTTTCAGAAGTTAGAAGTTGAGGATTCTAAGTTTCTTTCATATTTTGATAGGAGTGGGAATGAAGAAATTGAAAAGGATGGGAATGAAAATGAAAAAAGTGGGGATCGTAAAAAGAAAGGGAAAGGGAAAGGGAAAGGGAATGGAATTATTGGGCCACCTATAGAAGAAGATTGGAAGAAAGCAAGATGTTTTATCAAGTTTTTAAAACTCTTCTATAACGTAACATTAAAATTTTCAGGGTCATTATTGGTGACATCTAATGCCTTTTTCCGTGAAATTATGTCATTACAGACCATGATTCATAAGTTGAGTTTAAATGATGATAACATAATGAGTTCCATGGCAATAAATATGCAATTGAAATTTAATAAATATTGGGATAATGTGGATAACTTGAATCTTTTGCTATATGTTGCTATCATTTTGGATCCTCGTTATAAAATGAAATATGTGAAGTTTTGTCTTGAGCAAAGTTATGGAAAAGAGAAGGCTAAAGAGATGTCAAATAAGGTGGAAACAACTTTGACTCGACTCTATAACTATTATTATGAATGTAGTTCAACTGACAAAAATATAGGAGGTTTATATGGTTGGGGTCAAAGTATTGGTGATGTGAACATGGATGATGAAGAGGTGGATGGTGGAGAGATATTGAATAGCCTATTTGATAGGCATCTGGAAGAGGAAGAGAGTGCAGAGAATAAGTCTGAAATGGTGAAATATTTATTAGATGATTTTGAACCTAGACTTGATCCTTTTGACATTTTGGGATGGTGGAAAAAAAGTTCACCAAAGTTTCCAATTCTCTCTCTCCTAGCTAGAGATGTTTTGGCAATACCAATTTCCACTGTAGCTTCGGAATCTGCTTTCAGCACAGGCGGTCGAGTGCTTGACCCTTTTAGAAGCTCTCTTTCTCCAATGACGGTGGAAGCCCTAGTGTTGTTAGTGGTTATGCCCTAGGCCAAACATTTGGACCTTGATGTAATCAATACATTTTCATTTATATAATGGTTTTCTTCACATTGATATTATTGGCATGTTACATTATTGTAATGTTTATGAATAACAATGTTATTCATGTTGTCCCTAGTCATTTATCAATAAAGGGCATAAAGATAAATTAAGACTAGTATAGATTTGCATTGATAATCATGGGATGATTATATATGTTGATATAAATCAAATCTATAGGTACTTGCTAGAGAACAAAGTATAGGATAGACCCACTATAAGATCAATTCATGGGATAGTGTCATAAGTGATCTTATAATAGATATGTTATTGAATCCTTTGACCTGAGGTTATCATAGTTTCCTACATAAGAATCATTATGTTTTGACATAATCAAACGTTATCTTTAATCAGATAATTATAAAGTTTATGATCGGACATAATGAGAATTATGCGGAGGAAAGTGAATAATCAAGATGGAATTTGTCCCTCTTTAATGAGAGAGATATCTATTGGGCCCCTCGATAAGTAGGACTGTAAAATGCATGGCCGTGCTCGAATGAATTGATAGTGTCATCAATATCATTTGAATTTATCAGTCTACTTAGTGATCGGGAAATTAAATATTTGAACAATATAAGTTTGACATGTACCATGACTTATGTTCAAATAAGGTATCGTGTGATAAAAGGATAATAACATGTTCTATTGACAGGTTAAAATCGAACTAACGATATTTATATTATTTGGGTAGTCATAATGTCTTGCTAGAGACCAATTATGACTTGTGGGCTTATTATGGGATAAGGCCCACTGCCAACATAATATAAACCTATTGGGTCACACACCAAGACCAAAATGAACAATATGGATTTTATTGGGCTATTGGGCTATTATCTCTTGTTATTAACTCTTATCAAAACTCAATTTCCGTTTTTCAAAAGGAATGAGAGTTTTAAGGTGGTTAAAAACATTGGATACCAACATTGGATACCAACATTGGATACCAACATAGGATACCAACATTGGATACCCTAGCTAGCTTAACTTCTTATTGAGAAGAAGAAAAGAAAAATTTTAGCTAATTTTCTGAAAAGAAAAACACAGCCACCATTGTTCTTCCTTGAGAAGGAAAGAAAATCGTAAAATCCATTCGCATCTAAAGGGAACTAGCAACCCTGCGACTTTGGTTCATTTTGTTCGTGCGTGTGGATACCAGTAGAGGACGTTCGTGTTAAAGGCAGCGTCTTCAGTTCGATTTAAAGGTGTTCAATTCGAATTCCCACACTGAAAAGGTTAGTAAATCTTATCACTTCCATTTGAATCAATCGAAATACATGGATCCTGTTTTCGGGTTTCGATTTATTTCCGCTGCGTTAATGTTGAATTAATCCGACGAAACCCAACAAGTGTGCGGTCAAAATTGGCTAAGATCAACACCGATACCCATAGACCTTCGCCATACAATGGATGAAATTGAAAAATATGAAGAAATTGAGACAGGTAATGCTTAAACTTTTTAATGTTTTGATTTGTTTTGTGATAAGTATTGAATGACTTGAATTATTATGTTGATGCAGATTTTGTAGGAGTAAGATCTCCCATAATAATAGAACCAACTTCACCAGTCAATGAATGACTTCGATTAGGTACCAATGATAATTATATTATTATAATTAATTCTATTGGTTAATTGTACTTAATTTTATACTTAATTTTGACAGATGTAAAAGGGAATATATATTGAATGTCGAAGCCAAGCGGAAGATATATTACCAGATGCTAATTTTACTTAATTTTGTACTTAATGTTTTTTCTATATGTATTTTCTTTTTCATTTTTTCTATATGTATTTCACTGTTTAAGAATTTTTATTTACTTTGATAATTTTTAATATTAAAAAATGATAATTAAATATTATTAAATTAAATTTTGGTGCAATGAAATTAAAACTGTTAAAACTTTGATAATTTTTAATATTAAAAAAATGATTGAATTAAACAATATTAAATTATATTTTGTTGCAATGAAATTAAATTTTAGGACATAATTAATTTTTTTTATTTTTTTTAAAAAATAAAATATGCATGCATTATTTAAAAAAAATATTTACAAGAATGAAATTAATAAATCATATAAGATTAACATAATCCATGTAATCCAGTTATAATCCAGCCAACCCAAGATAAAGAGTTTAACTTATAATCCAGCTGGGTTGGATTGGGTTCAATCCATTTAAAATTTTAGATGGGTTGGATGGAAAACCGATCGTAACCCATCCAACCCATGTTTGAACATCCCTACACGCAGAAAGGGGGGGGGGGGGGGGGTTATGTCCAAGATTTTCAAGCCCGATTGTATCTTTAAGAAATTTTTCTCTTTGGATAGCAGCAGTTCCTATTTTTCTATCAACTTTAGTACCAACTAAAGGAATAGAGAATACCTTTGAGAGCAAACTTGGAGTAACTTCGAAGTTAGGGTATTAAATCTGTAAAATCTTTTGATGAGCTTTATATAGATGTTCATGCATCATAAATCTCTTTTCTTGCATAAAAATAACTTTTACATACATTAAAATGTGTTTTAAAATGATTCTTTGTAATTTAACAAATATTCTTTTAGAAAAACTGTTAGAAAGCACTTTAAAAAGTTAAGTAGAAATGATACTAAAAAATATTTTGAAAAAGTTTTATGTTCTGTCCAAGCAGAATAGTTGAATAGAACAACAGTTCTGCTTTTCACTACAAGGCAAAATAACAGCTAATTTTTTTATTTTAACAAATCTGTCTTACACATAACGATTGATTTTTGAACACCAACAGCTATATTGAGTTTTTGGCTATAAATTGAAGTTTTTTTTTTATTCCAAAAGGTTTAGAGAAGTTGAAAAATATTTATATCTTGAGATACAAGCTTTCATCTTATTCAAGCTAATTTCCACATCTTATTTTTCATTCATTATCATCCTCCTCAATTAAATTATAGCATTTTTGTTATAATTCTTATGTGAGGTATCTTTGTAAAAGATCGTGAGAAAGGGTTGGCTAGAACCTTGAAAAATTTTAATAAGTGTTTACATCTTTTACTTGAAAAACAGATTGTGGGAAGAAAATATACAATAATTGTATATTGGCTTTAACTCTTGCCCATTAAAAGAGTTGTTAGTGGAGAGAAAAACTCAAAATAGTGTATTGGGAAGTGGATGTAGGCAGTTAGACCGAACCACTATAAATCATTTGTATTGATTTCATTTTTCTCCCCTCTTTTTTATTCTGTTTCTAAAAGATTTTAACTGTTCTGTTATTGCTAAACTTTGTGTTGATTTAAAAGAAATTTTTCAAAACTATTTTTGTTATTTAACATTCATTTACTGCAAGATTTAAATCTTTTTTAAAAGGGATTTATATACTTTGTCAATCATCACATTTTGCATTCATCTATTGCATATCTTTCTGTTTTACTTAACCCAGAAAAACTCTACCAAAACACTTCTATTCTGTTCCACCAGAAATTGAGCTAAAATTTTAAAACACTCAATTCACCCCCGTATTGTGTGTCATTGGGACCAACATCAAATGCTTATACATTTTACTTAGGAAAGGAAATGGATAGTAATTTTTTGGTTACGTAATTCTATCAGATTCAAATAAGATGAGTTATAGTGTAAATTGGTTTAGAACGGATTTGAATAAAATTCAGATTTAGATTTTTGGTACCCACTATCAGAACCCAAATACACACTGTTCAGATAGCAGGTACCCGTGCCTGCTAGCCGTATATATATATATATATATATATATATATATATATATATATATATATATATATATATATATATATAGATAGCGTTAGCGTGTGTTCCAGGATTTGAATTTGGGAGTTGAAGAGTCTAAGCAACAAATTCTAATTGTTTTCCTAAAAAAACAAATCCTAATAATAAATTTTTAGCATTAGTGCTTAATTTTAATGAATATTTGTTTATGTCAAAGCTATTTGAATTTAATTTGATTTATATTGATATTTAGATTTAATTTGACTTATTTTAATGTATAATTTATTTGTTTGTATTTATTTTATTTATGCATTAATTTTTATATTTTTTTTAAGAGTATATTGATAAACGTATATTTAAACTGATATCGAATAGTAAATGGATATTAGTGATTGAATTTGGTACAAACACGGTTAGTGTGGTATGAATTTTAAATGTATACGGGTAGGTTTTGATAGCTTAAGTAATGGGTTGATTTCACCCATGGTCACTCAACTTATCACTTATCGCGCAAAAGTAACCGACTTTTTTTTCCTTACTTAAATGTCACTGAATTTTTAACATTATTGCACAAAAGTCATGTTGACCGGAATCCGGCGACCACTCTTGCCGGATTGATAAGTTCAACAAATGCTACATTTAAATTAATTTCACTCACGGTCACTAGACTTATCATTTATCTCGCAAAAGTAATTAACCTTTTTTTTTTAACTTAAATGTTACTGTACTTTTAACATTTTTGCAAAAAAGTCATCAATCCGGCAAGGGTCGTCGCCGGATTCCGGTCAACATGACTTTTGTGCAATAATGTTAAAATTTCAGTGACATTTAAGTAAGAAAAAAAAAGTCGGTTACTTTTGCGCGATAAGTGATAAGTTGAGTGACCATGAGTGAAATTGACCCCTTAAGTAATAAATGGATTCAGAAACGAATATATCAATTTTTGCTGATATCCTACTTGTTGCCTATCCTAATTTCACTTCTCTAATATTTTTTTTTTAAAAAAAAAAAAACCTAAAACGGGACATATTTTTTTTTTACTTTCTGGTTCTACCTTCTTCTTCTTCTTCTTATTATTATTATTATTGTTGTTGTCCAATAAACAAATATTGTTATCAACTACACAGTACTATTAGGCCCTTCTCTATATTCGTATATTTACATGACGGCATTTATTTTCTGGATGATATGTAAAACTTTGCAAACTAAGTTAACTTGCACACTAATATATGATTATATTAGTAAAAATTATATAAAATATTTTTAAAAAATAAAAAATTAGATTTAGCCATGCTCGCACTTCATGTCATATGTGCATTTAGCGAGTTAATATGACATTTTTGACATATTTAAAAAAGTAATATAATATTTAATTAATTAAATTGTGTAAATTATTTTCTATCAAGAATTTTAAATAATTTTATATATATATATATTTTTAATGTAAATTAAATTTTTATTAATAATATAAAAAATACATCTATAAAATATAAATAAAATTATAAATTTCAAATTACACAAGTAAGACGAGAAACTTGCCTCTAATTGGGTCCATTTAAAAGTAAAAAGTGTTAGAAAATGAAATACGTACTCACCGAGTTAACATTGTAAACCATTAAAAGATCTTAGAAAATGAAATCCTCAATCAGCCAAACATTATATTTCAAAATAGAAATTTACATTTGGCAATAATAAAAAGTAAATGTTGCGGCCACATATAGATATTGCAGATGAACATCATAAATGAATTATTATTTATAAGTCATAAATTAATTAATGTTCAAATGGATTGAATAAATTTGAATCGATTCATAAATTTACTGCACGTTAATCCAAATGGATTGTGGGATTCTAAATAGATACATGATGACTTAAATGAATTGTACAGTAGCTTTAATACGGGAAACTGTGTATCAATCCATTTAACTATTTTGCAGTCTAAACATTTTCTTTTTGCAAATTATTCACAAAAAATTTAATCATACACAATAGTTATTTATTTAAAAATAATTTTATGATTTGCCAATAATTTAAAAATAAATGATATTTTTGTCTAAAATAATTTTCACCTACTTACTACTTTTATAGATAGAGAGATAGAGGTTAAATAATTAATTATAAAATATTATATAATTGAATAAATGAAGTATTATTAATAGAACAAAAAAAAAAAATAGAAAAAAAAAGAAAAACGTTATTATATATGAAAAACAGAGTGTAAAATAAATAATGGACACGCATCCTTTTCCTTTGCGACTTCTGAGTGAGTATAATGGACACACATAATGGGCTCCTCTTTTCTGAGTATGAAACACAGCCATCCATTCCTTCTCTCTGCTACCGCCAAATCGAAGCATTTGTTTGCACTCTTGAAAGCAAAGATCTCCACTTTCAAAACCGAAGCTAAACCTACAACTATCCAAAACATCAACTTTAGATGATAGTTTTATTCACCTTGGTAACAGACTTCATTTTTATGCAAGGACTATTGCCTGTGACCGCAAACCACATATAATATATTGCCAACAACATATCTTAGCGCCCACATACGATGATGAATACAGAGAACACTAATTTGTAAAATAATTTAAAATTGATTTGAATTCATCACTTGTCATGCTATTTTCTTTTTTAAAAAATAAAAAATTTTGTTAGGCAGATCCAAACAAAAATAAAAAATTAATGGGCTTTATGTGGGGGAGGAGTACTGGGCGGAAAATTCAAATATAACGGCGCAAAGCATGAAGAACAAATAATAAAATAAATATATGAATGAACAATAAATAAAGTAGAAGTAACGGAAATGAACACCGATATAGCCGTTGGGAGATTGCAACGGCTATTTTTCCATACATCGTACTGGAACTTTTATTTTTCTTCCTTTTAAATATCTGCTTTAATTGAATTTTAAATCACTTGAAAAAGAATCCAGTTCATCAACTTAGCTTGTATTTCCATATCAGAAATTCAAACCATAGATCTTCACCTTGTTTCCATATTCAAATCTCAGATCAACACTCTACATCAAGTTTCAGATTGCACCTTCCATTTTTGATTTCTCTCTGTGCTCATACACCGAAGTAAGCAGCAAATTTGCTGCATTTCTCTTTCTACCTCATAAATGTAAGATTTTAGCTTCACCCATTTATTATTGTCCAAGTTTTTGATCCTCCTGTGGAAGTTTTGTATGGTTGATATCTGATAAAAGTTTGGGTTTTTTCATTTAACTACTTACTACTCGACTCTAATCCATTTTTATTTTTTGGATGCTGTTTTGCAGATCTGATAAGAAAGTTCAGAGCTTTACAAAGAAAATGAATGACTTAATGACCAAATCCTTCACCAGTTATGTGGACCTAAAGAAAGAGGCCATGAAAGATCTTGAAGCTGGTCCTGATCCTGATCTGGAGATGGCAAATGCATCAAACACCATGGACCGTAACCTTGGCCTATTCCTTGAAGAAGCTGAGAATGTCAAGAAAGAAATGGGTTCAATCCGAGAAATTCTAGTCCGTCTCCAGGAATCCAATGAAGAAAGCAAATCTGTGCACAAACCTGAGGCCTTAAAATTGCTGCGCAACAAGATTAATGCAGACATTGTTGCTGTCCTAAAAAAGGCCAGAACAATCAAATCTCAGCTTGAAGAGATGGACCGTGCTAATGCAGCCAACAGGCGTTTATCTGGGTACAAAGAAGGAACTCCAATTTACAGAACTAGACTTGCAGTCACCAATGGTTTGCGCAAGAAGTTGAAGGAGCTAATGATGGAGTTTCAAGGGCTAAGGCAGAAAACAATGACTGAGTATAAAGAGACCATAGGGAGGAGATATTTTACAGTCACAGGAGAGCACCCAGATGAGGAAATCATTGACAAGATCATATCTGATGGCAATGGAGGTGAGGAGTTTTTGAAACAAGCAATACATGAACATGGGAGAGGGAAGGTTTTAGAGACAGTGGTGGAGATACAGGATAGGCATGATACGGCGAAAGAGATAGAGAAGAGCTTGTTGGAGCTGCACCAGGTGTTTTTGGATATGGCAGTAATGGTGGAGGCACAAGGAGAGCAGTTGGATGATATTGAGCACCATGTGCTGAATGCTAGCCATTACGTTAAGGGTGGGACTAAAGAGCTTAAGGGTGCTAAAGATTACCAGAGGAGCAGCAGGAAGTGGATGTGCATTGGGGTTATACTTTTGTTGCTCATTATTCTTCTGATTGTTATACCTATTGCTACTAGTTTTAGTCACTCTTAAGGTGAGTGTCACGGAGGATTTAATGCCCTGTTATTCCTTCTGGTTTTTTTCTGGCTTTTATTTCAACATCTATGATACAGTCCTTGTTCCGGGACTGGGGAAGTTGGGAATTCTGTTTATTGGTTATTGGTTTATTCTTTTCTAACTAATGGTAGTAACAATCTAAAATGTAATTTGAAATTACAAATTCTAAGATGTATTTGAGTAACCTTCAGTCTGCTATTGTATTTTCTTTCTGCTTAGACATTATAATCAGCAGACTGGAATTTTCATTCTTTCCTCGAATTCCCAACATACAGCAAATTGATTCTTTACTTGTTCTTGGTTTTCTTTTCTGGCTTCACCTTTCAGAATTTAGTGTAGAACTCATAATTTTAGAGCTTGTAACATCATTGCTGCTTTTACCATGTAGGTCATATTGGGCAGATGGCATTACCTATGTGATTTCTCTGTATTTTGATGCTATGATTGAAAGCAAACAGAGCCAAAAGTTGAGAGACAAAAATTCAAATTCTAGATTTCGTGTTAGGATATATAAATGCAAAAATAGTTTATACTGCCCAATGAGTATAGGTACAAGTGTAAATCTGTAGCAACAAATATGAAATTGATTCTATCTTAATTTCCTCAGTGGCAGCGCTTCTCCAAAGAGTTTTTCCACCTCACTTGCTTCCATTTTCAGACCATTCAATACATCCATCTCTTCTTTACTTAGTTCTTTCAAGAAAAATTCCTCATCTTTTTGGAGCTCTTTGAATCCTTCTACTAACTTCTCGAACAAAGTCATTTCAGTCTTTCCCACCTTCTCCACCTGCTCTTCAATTTCTTCAACCTCTCTTATAATTGTCTTCTCGCCTTCCTCTACTTTCTTCTCCAGCCTTTCAACAAGGGGAGGCTCAGGACCACAAGTATTATCTGTTCTAATGAACTTGTTAAAATCTCGTCCAACACTTTTTGCAGCTCTTTCCAGTTCAGGTATGATGCTTTCTGGCAAAACTGCACTTCTCGTGTATACAACAGCACCTCCATATCCATCCCATGCATCGTTCCTGCCTCGGTAATAAACAAATATGTAATCATCATTGCTGTGTTGTACCTTTGCTGACAGAATATACCTGGATGTGGCATATGATACAGGTTAGTTATTAACACTGAATTTCAGCTAACTAAACAATCACACTACTCAAAGCTGGAGCAGAAAATTCCGTCTGCTGATTACTTTTATGATTATTTAAAGAACTGATGTCAGGAGCTATGAAGGTCATGCATCTTTTACTATGTGAAATGCCTTTATCAGTGCATAAATGTGGTAAACGCATGGTGAATTCCTTTCATAATCTATGTGCTCAGCGATTATTATCCTCTCTATAAAATGCTCAAACACCATTGAAATGACATGGCCATGATGAGCAATGATATATTATACACGCAACAGCTGGAGCCTGAAGGGTTCAGATCTAATGATGATTTCAAGAAAAGAAATGGTGCACATATATTCACATTTGTCAGCATTTACATAGAATTAAGGCAATCAAGATCTCTAACCAATATTTCTCGTCCCTCTATCAAGAAAATTTACAAAGCACCATTGCTCTGGACATAATGACAGCAACTCAAGCTCAGTGCCATATTGCTTTTTATGTGAAGCATGCCAAATAAAAAGGCCAAAGATTTTATGTGTCATCACAATCAGGTGCTTTGGAAGAGAATCTTTTTTCCCATTAGATCCACTCAATTGGAATTTCTGGAAGTACTTGGACTTTTAGGCCATTATTCAATTTGTGCAGGCAGACTTAAAACTAGTTATTTTCACAGCCACAGCCGAAGACAAGAGTGATATGAAAGTAGTAGCAGAATAGGTAGAGGTACATACCAATCATCTTGATAGTGAAGATATTCATTGTCATGATTGTAGAGTATTCCAGGCTGTATGGGATCTTGAACAAATCTCTGCATAGCTGATCTAGTGAAAAAGCCACCATCTGGAGTTCGTATTCTCCATGACAAATTTCCCACAAGTTTGTTAGATTCTGTATGGAATTCATGCAATTGGCAGTCAAAAGTATCAAAGGTAGGATTTAGGCCACTGGTAATAAACCATTTCTCACTAAAATCTGCAATGTTAAAGCTTTTTACTAGAACAGCAGGATCAGGGACAGGAAAATCCCCAATATCAGATTTCTGAGGAACACACTTCTTACTTGAGACTGCACACTCATTGAATTCATCAACAACACTGTTTTCAAACAGGTCCCCACATTTGATCTGCAAAATTACAAGGTGCCCCTTATCAGAACAGCAATTTGCCTTCACTCTTCAGGAGCCAAATAAACTGCTCAGCCGATCAATTTACTGAAAGTTGAAGATGATAGAGAGCCCCCTCTTACGTAGGGCATAAATGTGGTGCAATAATTATTTGAAAAGCTTACTAGAGAGTACTAAAGTTATATACACCAAACCCACACATTTTTTTTTTCAACTATTCCTTTTCTATGTATAGATTTGTAAAGAGAAAACATAACTAACCTGGCATTCAGTCTCATCAGGCCGGTTATTGCAAGTTTGAAGGCAAGCAATATTGGCAGCACATGCTGGATTTGAAATGCACTTGGCCAGTTCTAACCTAACAAGAGAATTAGTAACCCGTTAAGTCAGATAATGGTGCTTGAAAAAGTTGACATATGGGAGTCATATTGAAGTGACAATTTTTTATAAGTTAAACCTGAAGGATATAAATATAACAAATTTTTCTGTGAGAATCTCAGATTTTTGATTTTGAGTACTTTCATTATTAAAGTCCACACCCTAAGCTTCTTTAGGGAGGGAGGATTAGATGTACACAACATTCCCCTTGCATAATAAGCAGTTTGAACCTCTGAACTGAGGTCAAAATTGACCACACCAAGATTTGGATCAGGATTCATTCTCACCATTACCATGTTAATGGAATATTTGCAGAAAAAAGGGGTTATTACTTTAATTTATGCAAGAACATACAGTGAGGAAATTTGAGAACTACACAATTTAATTTATATTACCTGCATTCCTTCAATAAGCAAGTACAAGTTTTGAGAGCATCAACAGCATCAGCTGATGGAATGACCAATAATGCACAAGCCAATACGCCAGCAACTTTCAAGAACTGCAATTGGCTCCCCTCTTTAAAGTTGTTCAAGATGCTCACCATCAGAAAATCAAGCATTTCTTTTGCCTTAAAGAAGAGTCAAAGGGGAAAGAAAACAAGTTCAGAAAGGAAGAGACGGTTGACAACCAAAGCAACTCCATATTTGGAAAGGAAAAGAATCACATTTTGGGAGGGAGCTACCTTAGTTAAACTTGCACCAGCATTACACAATGATGAAAACTGCTTTGTCCAGCCTGAGAATTGATGTGAGCATCTTAGCTCGAGCCGACCATAATTCCTATGAGTTCTTATCAACTGAACATACCTTGACTTTCTGATATTGGGCTGAAATTTCAACACAATTGTCCTCCTCCAGTTGTATCTTTCATTGCTTGCAATTCCTGATCTGATGCATGGACTACTCATACTTTCTTCATGAGATAGGAAGATAGAATTTGCAGTCAATGCCATATTTCAGTCTCCGGACCCCCAATTCCTATTTAATGATCACAATATTAGTATGGTTCAAATTCTGGTTTCTAATAGTCCAAACTAACAGACCCACTAAAAACTTAAACATGCAAAAAACATTTACTTTCTCCACAATCTGAAAAACTTAAACATGCAAAAACATTTACTTTCTTGACAATCTGAAGAATTCTAAAAGTATTTCTACAAATTAAGCGAGTTATAAATAAACCCACGAACACATTTGCAGATTCAAGAATAAAAACGACAAAAACACATCCTGAATTGGGTTGCTCGCCTGCTTGGCACATGAAAAAGTGAACATTCTCCAGAAAAGCAATCAACTTTCTCAATTTAAGAAGATATTGACAATTGCTAAATCAAAACCAACTCAAGAAAAAGAAGCTTCAGCAAAAAAATATTTAATTAAAATAAAAATGCAATCTTTTTAGGCAATAACAACACCTAAAGAAAATGGTGGCAGGCTTTCACTTGGAAATGGTTCCTTAACAGAGAGAGAGAGGAGTTGCTGACCTTGAAGAGGAGTTAGTCCTTTTCATGAGAGGTTTTAAGGGCTAATAATGTACATAGAAAAGATTAACGGAAGCTTATTGGGAAAAATGGCGCGGGGTCTGGAAGGGAGCGAAGTTGGATAAGAAATTCGTGTGGAATATAGTACCGTAACGTGTATCTAAGCTATCGTTTTTTTTATCATTTTGTGGATTGGGTTTGCTTGTACAGAGTTTTTTTAGCCCATCGCCTACCTCTTTTTTATTGTTTAAAATTTCAATAAATGGGATTGGGCCTTAAATCTTAGTGGCCAACAACCAATTTCACTGAAGGATATTTTTACATACTCTACAAGGGTATATAAAATTTTTATTTATAGATCACAATATCATGTAAAATAATAATTTTTATAATCTATCTTAAAAATTATTTTTTATGTGTAACAATTTATCATTAACTTTTTCCATAAATAATTATATTTAATTTAAGCAGAAAGTTTCAAAAAATATATACACATATTTTAATTTATACTATTTTTTTACAAAAAAAAAATGCATATAATGACTATCTAACTCGAAACTTCTTACACTTTTAATTGAGTATTGTCTCCATGCAAACTCCTGGTAGTTTATATTTCTAATTAATACCATAATATGACCTTGCCAAAAAAAGGAATCAAATATACCTCTCAAATTTATTTTGATGATCAATTAATTAAGTGCTTCATGATTCAAATTGAGCCAATTAAGTACGTACCCTTAACAAATTAAAAAAAAAAATATTTTAATTAAGGCTCATTTAACTCAATTTTGAAGGGTAAAATTAGCTCGATTGAATTAAGGGGAGCTAAATTGGCTTAGGATAAACTTAAGTGTTCTATTTGACCAATTGTCCTAAAAAAACAAGTCTTCTTCTGTTGGCGACATAATTTCCAAAACAAAATTGGAAATGAAATTAAAGAACAAACTCACTTTCCATCAACATGTTGTAAACTTATAATTTGATGTATTATTATAAACTTTTGCTTATCAATAATTCATACATTTTCTTTTTCTTATATATGTGGGGAAGTAAAATGTTCTGAGTGGAAAAATTACGCAGATTTTCTTACGGTTTGATTTATGAGAGCGAAAGTAAATGCGAAATAATAGTACACAAAAATTGATAACGGAGTTCGACCAATTATAACTACGTTTCCGGACTGCTACAGACCTTTTACTGAAAAAAAATATACAAAGTATTTACAAAAAGCTTACAATTTCTCACAACACATAACCCAAATACACCCAGAAAATTACTCTCAATTTTCTCTCACTCAAATGCTCACTATATTTTTCACATATATAAATTTGAGAGGGTAGAGGAGTCTATTCCCATGCATTAATGAGAAAGAAAAAAAAACGTAGATAGCACATTTATTATTTTTCAAATATGGTTGTTGCCTCCTCTTTGAAAAACAACATAATAAATTATCATGAACCATTTTTTTTTACTAACAATTGGCATGGTTGTTGTCCCCCTTGAAAAACAACATAATAAATTATTATGAGCCATTCTTTTTGACTAACAATCTCCCACTTGAAAGCTGATTTTAATCTGTCTTCACACCTCGATAATGCAGCAGCGTACCTTGGTCTTTTATTCTAGCAGACCAACTAAAGTTGAGCACAACTTCAATTTATCAATGGTCACTACTTTTGTCAACATATCTGCTGGGTTCCTACTTCCTTGAATTTTCTTCAATTTTAGCACTTCATCCTCAAGCAGAGATCTGATGAAATGATAACGAAGACCAATGTGCTTCGTTCTGGAGTGAAATATTGAATTTTTTGCTAGATGTATTGCACTCCGACTATCACTGTGCAAAACACGCTTCTTATGGATGAATCCCAATTCTGTTAACAATTCTTAAAGCCATATCAGTTCTTTACTGGCTTCTGTCACAGCTATGTACTCAGCTTCTGTAGTGGATAGGGCAACAATATTTCTGTACTTGCGACATCCAACTGACAGCTGTAGTTCTAACTGTGAATATATAACCTGTGGTGCTTCTCTGGCGATCAACTTCACCTCCAAAGTCTGCATCTACGTAGCCTTGTACTTTTAGTTCTCATTTGCCAAAATACAAGCACTTTTCTAAAGTTCCTCGTAGATACCTCAAAATCCACTTAACTGCTTCATAATGAGCTTTTCCTGGATTTGACATAAACCTGCGACAACTTCCACTGCATGGCCAATGTCTGGCCTCGTATAGATCATAGCATACATCAAACTTCTAATAGCTGAAGCATAAGGAATAGTTGCCATGGATTCTCTTTCTTCTTCCGTATGAGGTGACTGCTCCTTAGATAGTCGAAAGTGATTAACCAAGGGCGTGCTGACTGGCTTGGCATTGCTCATATTGAATCTTTGCAAAACACGATTGATGTACTCTGCTTGAGATAATTTTAAAGTCCCTTTTTGCTTATCTCTCATGATTTGCATTCCAAGGATCTGATTTGCTGGACCGAAATCCTTCATCTTAAATTCTTTTGACAACTACTGCTTTAAACTCTTGATGTTGTCCATATCTGAACCAGCTATTAACATATCGTCAACATAAAATAACAAAATAATATAACTGCACTCATACCTCTTAATGTAGTAACAATGGTCAGCATTGCACCTTTGGAAATTTTCTTTGTGCATGAAACCATCAAATTTCTTGTACCATTGTCTGGGGGCTTGTTTCAAACCATACAAGCTCTTCTTTAATCGACACACCATATTCTCTTTTCCTCTTTCTAAGAAACCTTTAGGCTGATGCATGTATATTTCCTCATCTAAGTCTCCATAAAGAAATGCGGTTTTCACATCCATCTGTTCAAGATGTAGATTTTCACTAGTCATAATATTCAACACAGACCTTATAGTATTGAGCTTCACTACCGGTGCAAAAATCTCAGTGTAGTCAACTCTTTCCTTTTGCTGGAATCCTTTGACAACTAGCCCGGCTTTGTATCTCTTAGAACCATCATGGTCCTTTTTCACTCGGTACACCCATTTGTTGTGAAGTGCCTTCTTTCCTACAGGTAACTCATCTAGCTCCCATGTTTGGTTGGAGGTCAAGGACTTCATCTTGTCTTTCATAGCATGCTCCCACTTGCTAGCATCATGTGTTTGGCATGCTTCCTCATAGCATTCAGGTTCTCCATCATCAGTCAGTAATAGATGATTCATATATCTCTTGTTAGGCACATGAGGTCGAGAGGACCTTATCAATACAAGAGCTAAAGTAGTAGGTTATTGTGTGTCAGACTGCTGTTCGTTGTTGTGTTCATCTGATTCCTCTGACTGATGACTCTTTTCTGCTTTCCAAGTATGCAATCTTCACACATGCCAATTTCTACCCATTTAATACCTAGTAGCTTTCCCTTTAAGTGCATAATCTTCATCCCTTTCTCACTCATATGGCTAAGTCTCTGGTGCCATAGATTGGGATTTTCATTGTCCGATGTGACTGCAGCAAGATAACTTGCTCCTACTGTTTTGTAAAGAGTACCACTCTTTTTACCACGAGCAACTGTCATTGCACCCTTTGAAATCGTCATCACCATGAAAAATTGTGGAATAGCCTTCACTGACTAGTTGGCCTATTGAGATTAAGTTCTTCCTTAGATCTGAAATATGTCTGACATCTTTTAATTGCTAAACAGACCAGTTCAACTTAAGCTTCATTGTACCTTTACCAATAATGTCACAAGATTGCTCATTACCAAGGTAGACTTTTCTAAGGTTTTCAGGGATATAATTCTCAAATAATTTTTTTTTGCGAGGTAGCATAGAATGATGCTCTAGAGCCCAAGATTCTTCCTCGCCTTCTAAAGAACATATCAATGCATCATCTCCTCCTGAGGTAGAAGTAATATTTGCCTTTGCCTTCGCCTTCGCCTCTTGAATCTTTGATGCACTCTTGCACTGATTTTTGTAGTGTCCAGTCTTTCCACAATTCCAACACTCAATATTCTTTGAGCCTTGGGAATTATGAGGATTTCAAGACTTGGACCTCCTGCCCTTCAATTTACCACGTCCATTTCCTCTGGTTGAATTTCTTCCTTTTGACTCTATATGCAAAACTGAAGAGATTGATGATTAACCCTCCTCTCTCCGTCGGATCTTTTCACTGAAAACCAGATCACGAACTTCATCAAATTTTAACTTATTGCTTCTTGACGAACTACTCACAGCCGTGACAGTAGCATTCCAACTTTCAGGTAAGGAAGACAATAGTATCAATGTGCATACTTCTTCATCAAATTCAATTCCAACTGAACTCAACTAGGTTGTAATTGCATTGAGTTCATTGAGATGTTGAGCTGTTGGTGTGCCTTTTGTCATTTGCAAATTAAATAGCCACCTCATCAAATGAACTTTGTTAGAAGCTGATGTCTTCTCATACATACTTGAAAGAGCTGCTATAAGACCTGCAGCGGTATTTTCTTTTGCTATATTAAAGCAACATTACGAGATAACGTCAATCGGATAACTCCGAGGGCTTTTCTGTCGAGACGAGTTCAATCTTCATCCTTTATGTCGTTTGACTTCTTTCCCGATAGAGGTTCCTTGAGGCCCTTTTGGTACAGATAATCTTCTATCTGCATTTTCCAAAAGCCAAAGTTCGCACCACCGAACCTTTCGATTTTCACCTTTCCTTCATCTGCGGCCATTGCCCCCACTCAAATCTGACTTCGTTTAGATAGTTTCTGACAATTATTGCGAACCACCGTGTATTAGAACACCTCCGTGGATGCTGACCGAAATTTACTATTCACAAAATTTACTATTCATGTGAATAGTAACCTTGCTAGAAATTGAACATAAATACTACCAAACCTCTGATACCAGTTGTTGGGAAAATTACGCAAATTTTTTTACGATCTGATTTGTGAGAGCGAAAGTAAATGTGAAATAATAGTACACAAAAATTGATAACGGAGTTCGGCCAATTATGCCTACGTCTCCGGGCTGTTGCAGACCTTTCACTTAAAAAAAAGGATACAAAGTGTTTACAAAACGCTCATAATTTCTCATAATCCATAACCCAAATACACCCATAAATTACTCTCAATTTTCTCTCACTCAACTCTCTCTATGCTCGCTATATTTTTCACATATATAAATTTGAGAGGGTGGAAAAGTCTATTAGACTCCTCCTCCCATGGCCATGCATTAATGAGAAAGAAAAAAAATGTGGGTGGCATATTTATTATCTTTCAAATATGGTTGTTGCCTCTCTTTTGAAAAATAACATAATAAATGATCATGAGCCATTTTTTGACTAACAATTGGCATGGTTGTTGCCTACTTTGAAAAATAACATAATAAATGATCATGAGCCATTCTTTTTTACTAGCAAGTAATTAGTACTTGATAAATGAAAATGAATAAAGCTTGAATTTAATAGTAGATTGAAAAAGGAATCCTCTGATTGCCGTGATATTCCCTGTCTACCGGTCAGGCAGACATATTCCTTGATGCGGCGACGTGATTAAAATAAAAGAATCAGTTTAAAAACATGATTAGATCAAATACATAATTAACAAGTGTAAATTAATTAGTGATACTAACAAAGACAGAATAAATTAAACTTTATGTAACAATCACAAAGAATCTCGAAGGTGATAATTTCAATTAGAGACAGAAGCTTAAGCATATTATTCTACTGTGGCAATAACAAAGAAAAAATAAAAAATAGAAAAGCTAGCTGTAAACTAATCGCCAAGCAATTAATAGAAATGTCCGCTTTCCTTATCGGACGATATTTGCTAGAGGAATTGATAATCTATAAGTAGATGATTACATTGGGGCCAAAGAAAACTTTCTGTTAATTAGCTTTGCTCTCTCAGCTTCAGATATAAGCTTATGGACTGATCTTTCAAGGCAGCAAGCTCACAGAGAGGGGACATGATCAATACACCGTACCCTTCGCTGAAGCTTGCCTTCTTCTGCGTTGCTACTTTCTTCATTCTTGCCTTCTCCCAAGATCACCCTTCCCCGGATGATCCAGGTTTCTTTATCCTTTTAGTTCACTATAAAGTTTACGCATAATACTCACATATAAATTTGCCATAAAAAGCTTTTTAAACATCTTAACATGACACGTCGAAGGATTACATAAGACACTTCGAAGTTGTAAAATTTTGTTGTTTTCAGACAACTTTTAGTTGATGTGACGTTGATGTCGCAGTTGTTAATATGCGATGCTTGCAGCATTATGTACAGAGTTGGACTTTACCAAATTCCCTTACCAGCCAACAGGCGAGTGCATGGGCAATCAAGAGAAAGTCTTGATCTTGAACAGCATCGGCACCACTCTTTGCTGTCGAAATGTGCTCAATGTCTTAACAAAAACCTTAGCTTGGCGGGTATTCAACAACCACAGTGATTACCTCTTTGTCTCACAGGATAAATGGATGAATTGCAACGGTGGTTTTCGCAGACAAAACTCTGTTTCGCCATATTCGTGTGGCTTCGGTTATCTTTATAATGGGAATTCCGCTTGTTCGAATTTTTCCTTATCATCAGTCAAGAATAATTTGCATTACAAGAATGCAATAAATATGTGTTCTGGTTTTAATTCTTCTTTTGATGATACATGCCCAAAATGCACTCGAGCAATCATGGATGCGGCAAATGATTTATTTGTGAGTTTAGGTGCAGGCAATGATGATAGTGGTGAAAGGACAGCATGTGTTGTGGCAATGATCATTTCCATTGCAGCTGCAAACATTGTTAATCCATTTGTTCTGGATGATTTCTATAGATGCCTGCCTTCCTTAGATCAATTCGGTAAGGATTCATTGTCTCTGGATTTATTACTATCAGTATTGTTCCTGCACTTCAATTTGTAGCATGAAATTTGGGGTTAATTGCATTCATTTTCTTGGTAATCCAACTTGGAGGTAATAATCAGTTGACTGTACTAAAGTTATATGTAACTATACTAATATTTCTTTTCAAATAAAATAATTAAAAATCTGGAGCTGGAGTGATACCTCAGCATGACAATTCAAACGAATCTTTTAGAAATCTTCAAGTCATTAGTACACATAACACTAAAAAGTTCAAATTTGCCATGTCAAAGGCAAATTTGAACTTTTTGGTCTTATGTGGACTGATGATGTGGAATCTTCTAAAAAGACAACTAGTTTAATCTTTGGATAAATCCATATATAAACACCGAAATTTATCAACAAAAATCATTTGTATCCTTAAACTCATGAGATGACCACATGCATGAGTACTTAAACTTGATTTTTATGCAAAAAATAAACACAAAAACTGATGTGGCCAAACGCGTGCAGTACACTCATTTTGAAGAGCGTGTACACATGACGTTCACTGTTGACTCATATGACTTTAGAACAAATATGGTTTGTTTCAAAGTTTAATGGACTAAACAGAATTATCTATACAGTAGCAACAACTATTAAGGCAAATTTTGAACTCCATATCAACATTCAATTTGAATGCCACAAGAATTACTGCATCATGTCAAAAGATTCAACAAGTCAAGTGATTCAATACTCATAGATGAGCAGCACCATTAAAGAGAAGCAGGACACCTCAAAGTTACTTTTTCTTGGCACTAACAGTAAAGAAGATGTAAGAAAGATTGCAGATTAAACTCAATTACGCAATTATATACCTTGAAAGACAATTATGAAACAGAACAAAACAGTGATGACAAGGGCACATAGGCTGCTGTTCCAACAACATGATTTAGCAGCCCTCATCTTCTTTAGCATTCTGATGTGCTCAATCCTGGCACGTCTTCTCATAACAAGCTCAGCAATTTCCCCGACCATCTTCTGATCAGCAGCATCCAGTGATGGACCATTAGGAGGCCTGGGTGGCTTAGGAGCCTTTTTGTCAATCTCAGCAACATTTGATTCTGCTTGGATAATTGCATCAGAATGATCTGTTACGTACATTTTGCTCAATGCCATTATCGAGTCTGCCTTTCCTCTTTCCCTTCATTTTTTTTATTACCATTAAATTTATATAGACACTTGTCATAATACAATAGGTTCATTAGCTAGCCATGCCTGCGACACACTTTTCTAATTTCAAACTAGTATGAATTTGTGTTTATTTGTTGCATAAAATTAAGTTTAGATGTTTATATGGTCATTTTAAAAGTTTAAGTATTGAAATTATTTCTGTTAACAAGTTCAGGTGTCCACACATGGATTTACCCTTAATCTTTTTCATGTTACAAATCATTTTATTACAGCCAGCACGTTATTATCTCCAAAATTTGATCAGCGTGGGCGTACCTAACCCCGAAATTTATACAAATGAATTAAATTTCAGGGCAGCATTACCTAGTATATATGATTCCTGACATTAAATTTTGTGTTTATGAACAGATGTGGGTTATGACAAAATCAAGCGTAAGTTAGACATATTCTTTTAGCATATTGAGAATTCGAGTTTTAGCATTACCTTAATACTAACAGAAATCCTTTAGCTAATGTTCAGATAAAACATTGAAGGCATTGTTTGCAGTAGCAATGGCGATAATCGCACTAATGATGGTACTTATGCTGACAATGTATGTAACAAAGAACAGGAGAAAGAGCAAAATTCCAAAGCCAATGCAATCTAAAGAGATGAAGAGTTGGTCAGGGCTGTACAGATTTTCAAAGGCAGAGATAGAGAAGGCAATCAACTATAGAAATGAGAGGAGGAGCCTTGGAAGAGGAAGTGCAGGGCAAGTTTATAAAGGTGTTTTGCCAAGCGGACAAGCGGTGGCAATAAAGCACATTCATCAGAACTGCACATCCGATTCTTTCCAACGTGAAGTTGAAGGCCTTTCTCGAGTTAGGCATCAAAATCTGGTCTGCCTTTTTGGTTGCTGCATCGATGGAGATGATCGTTATCTGGTCTATGAATATTGTTCCGCAGGAAATCTTGCCCAACATCTCCTCAGTAATTTTCTCCTACCCTTTGTTTAGTTTTTGTTTTGGCCATGAGTTTTATTGAAGTTCTGTTCAGGGAAGGACAGTGCTTTAACATGGGAAAGAAGAGTTAAAATCCTTAGAGATTGTGCACTTGGGCTGAGATATCTCCACCATTTTATAGATGGATGCATTGTACATAGAGACATCAAGGTAATCTAAATCAAGAAATTTGACTCCAATCACAAAATAGGAAGAAATTGGATGTTTTCTTTTCATTATGCCAAAAAATTTGATTAACTTCATTCATATTACTTACTTGATTTATATCATAATAACAATTTGGTTATAAAAAAATTTTATTTTATAAAAAATATCACAACTTTTGAAATATTATTACTAAAATCATTTTTTTTTTGAAAAATCATGAATCAACCATTACAACGTTAACGTGACAAGCCATTTCAGTTTTAAACATTTACATGTCATGTTTTAAAAGATTTCACATGGTATTGTTTGGAATATTCCTAGCTACATCAACGTTCTGACATTGAATTTATGATTTTTTCATTAAAGTAACTTTAGTGTTAATATTTTAAAAGTTGAGATATTTTTGTGAATAAAAAATTTCTTTTATGACCAAGTTATTATTACGATATAATTCCAATGAATAGGAATGAAATTAATCCAAAAAAAATTCAATGCAAATTATTCTTGAAACAAAAATTAGTGCAAAATAATGATAAGAATAAAAGTACCATTTTATCCTCTAGATTTGTTTTGGGTCTTTATTTCCCTCAAATTATTTTTGAAGCTAAAAGAGTGCTAACATGGCCATTTTTTTTAACAATTATGAGAGTATTATAGTAACTTTTTCGATAAATATTGGATCATTTTAACTAAAAAAAACAATTTAAGGCACAAAATACGGCAAAATAGTATCTTTTCCCTAATGAAAATATTGAAGCAAAATCAGGCAACTGAAGTTTCTCTAAGTTGTTGATTAATTGATAGTTGATGCTGGTTCATATAGCTTACAAACATACTATTGACGGAGCATTTGGATCCAAAGCTGTCTGATTTTGGGTTGGCAAAGATGCTGGGAATGGAAGAGAGCAAAGTATTTACAGATGTAAGAGGAACCATAGGCTATATGGACCCTGAATACATGAGCAATGCCAAGCTTACCTGTGCTAGTGACATCTACAGTTTTGGTATTGTCATTCTCCAGCTCTTGTCTGGCCAAAAGGTTATCGAATTGGATTTAGATGCCAGAGACCAACTCACCAGAAAGGTATTCAATTTTTATGTGGATATGCCAATTAAGTTTTAGAATTCAAACATTTTCTTGTCTGAACTAGGTCAATGTATCTATCAATTGGCCGAGCCAATGGTATTATTAGTTTGATTTCTAAATAAAGATATGAACCGAGCTTAGATATAAATTTTAAAATTTTGCTTTTTGTAGGCTAAGGATGTTAGTTTGGGAAAGCGTCCAGTCACAGATTTCGAAGATCCAAGGCTGAATGGGAAGGTAAATGTAGCAGATTTTGAGGCCATCTTGCAGATTGCTGTGCTCTGTGTTGCTAAATCAAGCAAAGGTCGTCCGACAATTGATGTTGTCTTTGAAGAGATGGATAAAGCTTGGAAAAACACAGTTGCCGAAATGGTAAAATCAATAAATTTATTGCTTTAACTTCCATTCCTAATTTACATGCATAATACATATTAATATTTCGTAATATTGAGTTTGCGTTTCAAATTGATGTACAAATTTATTTCAAAACGATATCATGGTAACTAGTTCTGTGATGTTGGTCATACTCCACATGTTCAGCTTTGGGAGTGAGACCGAAAAATAACAAAATAATTTTCACATTATACTTTTTCGTCGAACACAGAGAGCAAAGCGCGAATCAAGCACATCAGCAACGCCAATGTCCTGGTCTCTGGACGTGATTCCAGTGTGAAGAAATTAAGCTAAGGCTTTTATACAAAAACTTATGTTGTGTATGAGAGTGGTGTAAGGAATAATGGCGAAAAGTAATGAGCTCCATTAGTTATAATATTAATACTTGTGGTTAATATAAGCAAAAAAGATTAAGATGTCAACTGATATTGGTTTCTATGTTTAAGGCCTTTATTAATTTCTGTTTCATTGGCGTATGAGAGGAAAATAATATCTAGGGTAAGAAGAAAGGGTACTAGTAGCCGTTGATGTGTAAAAATGAGTTCATTTTGATTTTGTAGTTATCTACTTTTGGGAGATTAAATTTCTCTGATATGTACAGTATTGGGATTTGATGTTATGTTTTAGACTGTAATTTGAGTTCATTCTCCATATTGTTACGGAGACTGTTTTCATAAAACCAATATTCTGACATCAACTGTTTGCATTTGATTCTACTACTCAATTGCACAATGCATTTGACATCTACAAAGCAGATACCACAAATTTGGGTTTAACAGCACCCACTACTCCAATTGGCTGCTTCAGTAACATATTCTTAACATCTTTTGCAAATCTTTCCATTTCTTGGTTTGGTAGCCAAATTAGTAATACAATCCCGTCCTATCTATTCTTATTTTTAACCAACTTAGAGGTTTCGAGTTGGAGCTCGAAATATAGAGTACCTATAAATATTTTGCTTGGTGGGGAGCAATTTGCCTCTCTGCAGGGCTGCTTATTGCGAATTCAGATAAGACGGCACTCCCTGCATAAGCTGCGTCTATATGGAACTACAAGTTGTATTTCTTTGCAAATTTTCCCAATTCTTGTAGAGGGTGTGAGCAAGAAAGGAGGATCTTTAAAAACAAGTTTGCAACAAGTTCATGAGAGTATTTGAGCAAAATTTTGTGAGCTACCAATGTCAAGGGATATTAGATAATATAGTTTATTTGTTAGATATTGTACAGCTCATTTTATGTCTAATATCAAAATTTGTATTCCAAACGTGATTTCATAAAATGGGACTGGATCTTGTCTGAGATTAGGAGCTGAGACAATGCTATGGAAATCAAGCCCAATGTTTCTGTAAATGATAGCATTGGGGGAGAAAGGGCAGCCAGAGGCATTGAGTTCAGGGCCATGGCTTTTTGCAAAGGAAAATACTTATCCATGGACCAAACATGTAATATATTGTCATGTCCATTAAATTTGACACCTCATAAATATTTAAATTTAATTAGAAATACTATTTAATTATTTATGAATTAAAAAAAAAAACAACTATAGTTAAACATCTCTTGTTGTCTCGCTAAAATCCATAACTGAATGAAATTGCCAAAGGTAAAAAAAAAAAAACATAAAAGAATGAAAGTTTCACCCAGAAAAAGTCTTCTTCATAAACATAGATTATTATCTTCTCTACTTTAGACCCATATTGAAGAATTTGTAATTAACATGTGTAAATATATGTATCACATAATTTCAAGACAAACCAAGATAATCAAAGATTATTAGGGGTTAATTTCACTTATAGTTACTGAATTTATACTTAAAAAAATACAGATAAAAGGAAAAATTTTTGTCCTCAATAATTACTAAACTTATAACATGTATACAGAAAAATCACTTTAATATTTTTTCGGCAAAGAAATTGTCAGAAAATCCAATTGGCGCGTACACTCAGCACTTTCTACACATGTAGCATACCATGTGGAAAAATATGCCATGTAAGTATCCTATATGAACATTTAGACAAGTCAGTTTTGTTGGGCACAGCGGATAAATAAAAATAAATTAGCAGAGCAGAATATTGACACCAGCAATTTAACGTGGTTCACCCAAAACGTTTGGGTTACGTCCACGGGACAAACTCCGAAAATATTTCTTACACTAATAAAATTAATGGGTACAAGAGAGAAAGGCAACACAATAATTTTTGAGATAAACCTAAAATAGTGGCACACAACTATTTCCCAAACTCACTATTTTGTCACTCCCCTTTTAGAAAAATATTCCAAATATTTTTCTAAAATACTTCTCTCTCTCTCTATTTACAAAAACTGAAGGATGAATTGAACTAAACTGAGAAGGCCTATTTATAGGAAAAATATACGCGTAATTTTCGCGTTTGTTACGCGTAAACCCACCTACCATTTGTTGAAATATTGAATTCTTTCTTTCAATATACTGACGCCGCAATTGTTGAGAGAATGAAAAATTTGCCTTCTTCTTTGACTTTTCAACATGCTTTCCCATTTTTTTTTTCTTTCTTTTATATGGAGTGGGCCCCACCATGTGGAGGAAACCCACATCCAACAAGTTTGCCACGTGACATGCTTATGTGTTATTTTTTTCACATAGTATGCCACGTGTAAAGCTACGTTTGCAGGAATGCTGAGTGTACGTGTCAGTCGGACTTTTTAGTTATTATTTCACCGGAAAATAGTTAAAATAACTTTTCTGTATACATGTTATAAGTTAAGTGATTTTTAAGAGAACAAAAATTCTTTCATTATATTAATATTATTTAAGTATAAGTTCAGTAATTATGTGTGAAATTAATTCGAATTGCTAAATATAGCAACCGAAATTATACCGTTGGTAAATATATCAACGGAAAATCAACCCCGTTGTTAAAGTCAACCAATTCACTAAAACATACAATGGTCAGATTTAGCAACGGAATAAGAAATCCGTTGCTAAATTTAGCAACGAAAAAATATTCCGTTGCTAAATTTAGCAACGGACTGCATATTCCGTTGCTAAATTTAGCTACTGTCAAATTTACAACCGAATATTCCGTTGCTATTTTCGGTTGCTAATTTTGATTAGTAACGGAAAATCGACAGATTCTGTTGCTAATTTTCGTTGCTATTTGCTAATTTTCTTGTAGTGAGATGTGTTGAAAACAAGGAGAGATAGCGTAGACGAACACTACAGACAAATTGACCTAAAAATTTTACCATATATAAGATCGTATGGTTTGATAGGAATTGCACAAATTAAGGTGATAAATATTGACTGAAATTTAATTACATCATTCATTAAAGGTGAAAACCGAAAATACACACATTTCACCTCACATTTGATGAAATGATAGTAACGTACACTTCAAGATGTGGGAATTTTGACAGGATTACAGATTGAGGGTCAACCTGTAACCGGACAAACAAACCTTGATTGGATGATAATTTGTTATAATTTACTTAGAGTAGTTCCTCCCGCCACAGATATGCGTGGTGGTAAAATTAAGATGACTTGATTGGATAATGTATTTGGTGATATTACTGATAATGCAATAGCATGCTTCGTGCATGGATACTAAAATGTTTTGGTGGATTGTTATTTTCATCGCAATGATCGAGCACTGTCCACCTAATGTTGCTACCTCTATTAGAGGATTTGAAAACCGTTAGGGAATATAGTTGGGAGTCAGCATGTCTAACCTGGCTTTATAGAGAACACGTCCAGATGCTAAAAGAGTTACTGGATATCTACAACTCCTATAAATATGGGCGTGGGAGAGACTTCCACAGTTTAGACTCGAACATTTATAGGCACATGCTTTAAACAGAATAATGGCTTACTGAATTAGGTATCATTAATTTTATGAATATAAATTATAAATTAATTTTTATGTCATCTTATTTTGAATAACGTGATATGATATTTGAGTATCATATTTACTTAGGTGGATAGAAGGATTAGATAGGAATATCATGGATAGAAGGAATATATGGACATATCGAGAAATATTAGATACGTAGGCGCTTCAAGAGATACAATTCAATTAATTTATATACAAATTATTTTAATAGATATTCTAATTATGTATTATTTATAATAAAAAATTAAAATTTAATTTCTTATATTTTGCAATACAATTTGAATAGAAGCCGTACAAAAATATAATCCAATTGCTCCCCGATTATTGTAGAAGTGGACAGCAAAGTTGGATTGTTGTTGTTCCATCGATTTATTTCTACATCATTGAGTGGCACCATCCTGATATAGGCTAATGCTGCAATTTAATTTTGATCAGCCAATTAAATCGCAACCCCTTATACAAGATAATCTGCATACAATAGATATGCGTGGCCAAAATTGTTTGAATTGGGCACTAGAATTTGTCGTGTTTATAAATGAATGGAACATCCATCATGCACGTGTTGTTGTAGGCCAACGTCCAAGACAACCATTGTATAATCGATCTGAATACATGCAATGGCATGTGCAACAAATTAGATGATGGATAACCTCAATTGGTGCAAGATTTGGAGCAACAATATGTATTTATGTTTTCTTTATTGTACATGATTATAAAAAATTAATGCTTCAAAATATGTGTATTGTTTTGGAAAAATACTAAATTAAATTATTTTAGGCTGATGGTGTTGAAAAATGTTACCACGAACCAGCCGAATCTTTGGACAATAGCAGGATAAAGCATCCTCGTAGTAGTTGGACATGAGGATAAAACTTCAACTGAGTATCAACGACAACTGTGTCCTAATCCTGTTAATATTGTACCTATGGAACATCAATTTGAAAACTTCCGTACGCAACGATATAGGACTAGAATGATTGAAGGTGATAAAATGTGGATCAAATTTAATGCAAATTCCACGGAAAGGCTGCACCCTTTGCCAGAAACCGGCACAGTATAGTGCCGGTTTTTGGCACGCCAACCGGTCAACCCGACTGACCCCACCCCTGACGAAAACCGGCACAAAAATGTGCCGGTTTTTAACACCCAAAATGCATAATTAAGTTTACTGTTGCACCAATTTTTTAATTTTTTTAAATTGCCCAAAATTAAAAAAACTCTTATTTTTTAATTTATGTGGAAAAAAAAAAAGTGAACGAGAGAACATATTTTCACGCCAAAACATCTAAATTTTTATTGACCGATATAATTAAGTCTTGTTGGTATTATATTACACAATAATATGGTTATGGGATAAGTTTATTTTTTTTTTCCCATACTTTCTGAAATTATAAAAATGTGCCGCTATACTTCTTTTTTTTTTTTTCACTTTTTGCCGATTTACTTTTTGGAATAGAAAATTTTGCCATTACACTTTATCAGTATTTGAATTTGTTGCTGGACAAATGAAATATGCTACTTTTTAACTATTTCAGACATGTTAGTGATAAAAAAAAAGACAAAAAATAAATTAGAAAAAGAATATACTTGCAAAAATACCCTTATCGCTATGGTTGTTTTTGCTCTGAATTGGAAACTGTACAAATTTAAGTCATGTTTTAATTGTTTGACATTGCATGGCCATGATTTCGGCTGCTTTTCCATTACTTGTATTGACTATTGACCATCAGATCCAGCCGTTGTTCCTTCTGCGTCGTTAATTCAACAAGTGGTTGATTTTGTGCCTTTGTTTCTTGTTCCTCAACTGTCCCATTCCGCCTCCCACACATGGGATTTAAAAGACAAACATGTTAAACATTTCAGCATTCTATACACGTGTGTCGGTTTGCTTTGGTGGTCCTCTTGGCTACAAGCCACACGATATTAGTCCATAAATAGATATTTTTCAGGTTTTAAAATAAGAAGTAATTCTAGTCTAGACATGGAATTCAATATGCATTTTTGTTAAAAGAAAATAAAAATTGGAGTGAGCATTTTGGACTTCTCTCCTCGAATACTGTAGAAGTTCAATATAGAAATTGACTCTCACAGTGTTATCTTTTACATAAACAGTATCTGCATGTGCTCGAATTTGAACCCTAAATATGGAATTCAATATGCATTTTAATATACGAAGTAAATTTTAATACTTCTTCCGTTTTAAAATTTTAGTTCCTTTTATTTTTAAAGAGTTTATTTTTATGCATTGTATTGGGTTGTTTCTGAAAAATGTTATAAAGAATTAGATGAAAATTTGTTGATTATTAAAAAATTAAATAAAGATATTATAGGTAATTCATAAATAAAAATCACACTAGAAATATTAAATAGACTATATTTTGAAACGGATTAAAAAAAAAAAAAGTAAGACTATTGTTTTGGTAGGAAGAGGTTACTACTCTAACAAAGATATATATTTTGCTAACTTTTATGAAATGAGTTGAAATTACAGATTTTATTTCCCCCTTAATAAAGGTTTTAAATTCATATTCTTAATATTCATCAATGCGAATTTGAATTAAGGGAATAAGTGAATTTCAAATATTTGATAGATTATAAGTTTTTTTTCTTTTAAAAAAAATCATCTTCCAATTTCCACTATGTAAGTTAAGTGGTGTCTTATCTTGCTCACTGCTGCCAACTGAAACTGATCCAAATCACCAAATTAATATCCATTATTAATTTATTATGAATCTCAAGCTCATAAAATTAATATAATTAAATAAATTACTAATTAGTTGCCAACTTTACAACAAAAAGTTCACGCACGTCATGGTGAAGAAAGTTCAGAGCTTTTTAGCACCCGCAGCCTCTTTGCTGTAGACACGAACATATTGAAACAAAACTCCACAATTTAATTATTTGATAACATTAAGAAATAAAAGAATTAATTAAAGGGCACAAATTAACTTACTGCCAAGGGACATCTCCAACAAGTATCCTATCACCTTCATTGTCCTCATAGACAAGAGTATATTCCCCAGTTCCTGCACTTCCTTTTTCATCACACTTGTTTGCATCCATAGCAGCACAAGTTTCTGTTTGAGCTAAAAAGTAAATAAATTATATATCAGAAACCACTTTTAATTTCATTGTGATAGTTTTACTGTGAATAGATGAAATTCAGCAAAGTGTAACCTGCAAGCAGGACCCTGAAGAGCTCATCAATGGCAACGGGGAGTTTCTCATAACTATCATAAGCATTGAAGTTAATTTTTCTTCCGATGGGGGCAACTTCCATGTTTATTTTCACAAATAAATCATTCCTGAATCTGTCAGGTTTTTTTTTCCAGGGCACCCTTCTGTTAGAGTTTTATTTTGTAGATTATCAGGTTCTTGCTTTCATGCTTTGAGTTGCTGCTACTTCCAATATTTTTCCTGAATGATCTAATTGGAGGCCACCCAACTACTGGTGCTGCTGCTACTCTGCTTGTTTCAGGACAAATAAACAACTTAAACATTTCAATTACTGTAAATAAGCATACATAATCTGGAGAGTTGCTCTTGATATTATTATAAATTAACCATTTTGGAGTTAGCTGACCCATAATTATCAATTACAGTTGTTAGGTTTAGAATAGAAAATGATTTATATCTAAACAGAACAGTTCTATTCTATCAAATATTTCACTTAAATTTTCGAGGTGGAATTCTTTTCAGCAACATTGTGAATGTTCATGATTTTATAATCTTAAGCATGTGCAATTTAATATACCATCCTTTGAAAATAGAGTTTATAATATAGAAAATGAATCAATAATTGTAGATTTATGCTATTTCATTTTTGCCTACATAGTCCTCTCTTTTTAATCCATGAATTTAGAGATAAAATAGCTAGTTTGTTTGATATGAATTTATCAGAAAGCAACATTTCAACAAAAAGATCATGAGGAATTTCTATTTAAAAAAAAAAAAAGAAATAAAACCTTTTGTGAGGACCACTGGTCCCAGCCATGGCAGTTGCAGGAAATGAAGCATTAACAGCACCAGAACAAGTCTATATTAAGAATATAATGAATATCTAATTGTCTGTGCTTACATTACATATCCGTGTATATATAGCTAGAAACTCTTCATTGAGTATATGTCAATTACGTTAGTTACTTCATTTTACCTTTTTAAAGTATTGAAAAATATTTTCTTGTCAAAATAATAAACGTATTCTACTTCTACTATAATATCATTTCATTTTTCTGCTTTTGATTAGATTATTTAGAAAATGGACCTCGTATTTTATCTTTATCTTTATCTTATTTCAATAGGAATTTGTGCATGTAATAGCTAGTTTAACGTAATTAAGAAAAGTTTATCTAATTAAATAATAAAAAGCTAATATTGAAATAATAGAAGATTGTTTAAGTTTAAAAAAAATGTTCACTCACTTTACATATTTTTAAATTGTATAGATATGTGTGTCTATATGTAATGTGGTAGGATTAACATAACGATTGCTCTATAAAAAAAAAAAAACCGATTTATTACTATTGTTATCATTATTGATAAATCTCATTTATTATTATTGTTATCATTAAGAGAAAAAAAAAATATAAATATTAGAAAGACCCAATTGCCATAGCTTGAATATGAAAATTGAAGCTATATGTACAGAGAACAATTTGGCTTATTAGTCAAATGTTTTTGTTAAAGTAGAATTGAGATTTACATCTCTTATTAAAAATACGTTTCTATTTTAACTGGCTTCAAAGTTGGAAATTAAGCTGTTTTTATCTCCTATAAGTTTTATTTTTCTATACCAATGAAAAAAATGTAAAAAGAATCACAAATAATGCTTAATGCTGTGTAACCGTGTGGCCATATAAATTAAATTCAATTACCACCAAGCAAACATCAAAAGATATACAATTTGATTAAGTCGAAATATTTAATTTATTATTAATATATATTCCATAAAGGCAAGTCCCTATTTTTGCCACTTAAATATGGATTAAATCAAATATATTTTAATAAGTAAATCCACATTTTTAACTGAGAGTTTACAAATAAGACTATTCGAATCTGATCTAGTTGCTTTAATTTAAAAGAAAATGTAAAAATACTTAAAAATGGAAAATATATCATAAATTTGGATATAAAAATGATCCACGTATTATTATGTATGATTCACACTGTTAAATTAAAACTAAAAAAAATAAAATAAATTTAATTTTTATTTAATAATGTTACATTATAAAATGCGTTATTGTACGGTATATTATAAAATAATAATATTTTCATAAAAGAAAAAAGAAAATATAGTGACAAATGAACATTCGAATGATAGGAGGCATGTGTAGTAAGCATCATTACAGTGTCACATGAGAAGGGGCAAAGCACAAGTATCATCAACCTCAATGGTTTGACCATAAAAAAAGAAATTGAAAAGGCCAAAAAAAAAAAGAAACTTTCTTTTGGGGGAAAAAAAGAAAAGAAAAAACTAAATTGGGTGACTTTTGACAATTAATTGTAATATTGAGAAATCAATACTATTATTTCCCACTTTGATGATTCCTTCCAGTTCCTTGTATTCAACTTTTCGGTAATAAAAATTTTTCAGGAGTTGGAAACAAAAATATATACACACATGGCAGACAGGCAAGAGTCGGAAACATAAAACAAAATCGAATAATAGATTGTCATGCAGACAAACAACATGTTTTATTGAAGACATGGCCTTAACAAGGGGCATGCATGTTTTATTCATAGCAAATTAAGCAAAACTTATTTAACAGATTCATTAATTTGTTAATAAATTCATATGACATTTAACATATAATTAGTTCATACTAAAGAGGTTATAGTTTTTGTTTAAGAAGTGATGAGCATATCAGCCTTTTCTTGAATCAACTTCCACATATCATCTATATGCCGCTCCTCAGTCAATGTCGATCCAATCGCACACCGTATAAAGTACATCCCTCCCGCGACTCCATGAGTCATGAAAGCACGTCCGCTCTTGTTCACGGCGTCCAGTAACCGGCGGTTCAACTCGTCAGTGCCACTTCCTACATTATCATTGGGCTTCAACCTGAAGCAAACCAAGGTAAACTTCCTTGGCACCACTATCTCAAACCTCTTGTCCTTCCTCACCAGCGACTCGAACTTCTTAGCTAACATCACATCGCTTCGTATATGATGCATAAGGCCAGCCAATCCTTGCCTCCGGATCACAATCCACAACTTTATTGCCCTGAATCGCCTGCTCAGTGCTATTTGCCAATCCTTATAGTCAATCACTGAATTTGATTCGCTTGCAGCATTCTTCAAGTATTCAGGGCGAGTTGATAAGGATTCGATCAATGCATCTGGTTGTTTAACCCACAAACAACAACAGTCCATGTTAGTGAGAAGCCATTTATGTGGGTTCATGCTGATTGAATCTGCTAGTTCTATCCCTTTCAAATGGTGCCTGAACTCGGGGCATATGCAGGCACTTCCCGCATAAGCTGCATCGATATGGAACCATAAGTTGTGTTTGTTTGCTATTTTTCCCAATTCTTGTATGGGATCAACTGCTCCACAGGCAGTCGTTCCCACAGTTCCGCAGAGAAACAATGGCAGAAGCCCCGATTCGATGTCGTTTTTGATTGCTTCTTCTAGAGCTTCATGTGAAAAGGAAAATCCTGATGAAATTGAAGTAGGGACGGACCGGATATTGCAAGGTGGGATACCCACTAATTTGGTTCCTTTGTGGAGAGCAAAGTGTGTTTGATCAGATGCATAAACCACCAATTTATTGATTTTGTCCCATCCGAATAGATTCAAAGCCCTGTCTCTAGCTGCTGCAAGAGTACAAACAATAGCTTCGCATGTGGTTCCTTGGAGGACACCACCTCCATTTCCTGAAAAGAGAAATGAAGATGGAAGGTTCAGCAACTTTCCCATCCAATCCATGACAATAGATTCCAACTCCGTGGCCGCCGGAGATGAAATCCAGTTGAAGCCAACTACATTGAGGCCTGAGCAAAGCATTTCTCCAAGAAAACCAGCATTGCTCGCACTTGCTAGATAATATGCAAAGAAATTAGGGCTTTGCCAGTGAGTGATGCCTGGAATTATACCATCATTAACATCTTTCAGGATTTCATCTAATGAGTCAGGATAGTATGGTGCAGATTTAGGCAATAGAGTAGAAAGGTAACCAGGTTGAACCTGGCTTTGTACTGGGTATTTTTCGATGTTCTTGTAATAGTCAGTTACGAAGTCAATCACCATTTTTGACTCATCAGCAAAGGTGTTTGGATCTAAAGGGGATAAGATGTTTGTGGGAAGACCTCCCATGCCTACTCTATAGGAAATATATGAACAGTAAGAGAGAGAGTATGTGTGTATTAATTTAGGGAAAACGGAAAATACAGCATGGATTTGGTAGACATTAGGTTGCCTATATTTATATTGGTCGAGTTTCCTTTCAATAGTTTAAAAAGTAGTTGGCCACGCTAAACATGTGATTTATGATAATCTTGCCTAGATAGAGTTTAGAGAAAATTCATGAACCAAATTAATCGTAAAATAATATTTATGTAAAATTAGTTGAAAAAAAATAGAGTGATGATTAACATGTATAGATATTAATACACTATTAATCTGTTCATGAATTTTTTATATATTCAACCTATAGTATGAATTTTCTTAATTTTAAATCAGTCTCATGTTACATGCATAAAATAAATAAACAAAAATAAAAGTTTAAAATTTTTAGTCCGTTTAAAAATTGGGTAAAAACAATGATAATAATAAAGATTGGGTAAAAACAATGATAATAATGATAATAAGAAAAAAAATATAAATTTATTTTTAAAATTTGGAGAAATGTGCAATTTTTTCTATATCTCTTTGCATGCAATTTTTTTTATAACATTATAGTGGGACCCACCTTATTTTAATTATTTAGCACCATGTGTCATCTTTTTTTAGTGTGATAATGTGCTTGCTTACCTTCAATCAATCACTGTCACGTGTTATTTTTATTTTTATTTTTTATTTTTTGTACAATATAAATAACTAAAACTTTTTTAAACCAATTTAATATTAAAAATAATGTATAAATATCTTTTAAACCTAAAATTTTTTAAAATTTTCAGAGAAATTATAAATTATCACTACTTTATTATTGTAATTTTATAGAACTTAAAATGAAATATAATGTGTTAGATATAAAGATCTATGCATGAAATAGAAAACTCAGGGTAAATTTCACTTATAATCACTCAACTTATCACTTATTGCACAAAAGTAACCGACTTTTTTTTTTTTTCTATCTTAAATGTTACTTCAAATGTAACCGACCTTTATCGGATTGATGACATGGCATATATATGACACGTGACAACGAATAGTAAATATATGATTTTTTTGCAAAAATGTTAGAAGTTCAGTAAAATTTAAGTTGGAAAAAAAGAAAATTAATTACTTTTGCTCGATAAATAATAAGTTTAATGACCGTAAGTGAAATTGATTTAGATGTAGTATTTGTTGGAGATGTTGTTAAACGACATATAGTTTCTGACATGGCATGCCATGTCATCAATCCGGCGACAGTTCTTACCGCATTCCGGTCAACATGATTTTTTTGCAAAATTGTTAAAAGTTCAGTGACATTTAAGTAAGAAAAAAAAAAGTCGGTTACTTTTGTGCGATAAGTGATAAGTTAAGTGACCGTTAGTGAAATCAACCCGAAAATTCAACATGACACGATGCTTTGCAATTGGTTAATGCAAGATAATTAGTTAATTAAGCTAGCTAACAATTCCTTTAAACTTTTTTTCCTTTAATTTGTTGAAGATTTGTCCATATAAAGTTGCACAAAAATATAAGGAATGTAACTGCCATGAGCAAATTAATAAACTCTCTTAGTGAAAACTCATAAGCACATTGGAGATGTCAAATACAATTATTGATACACAGAAACAACATCTTGCTATGAATCTCGTAGGGCTGGAGTGGACCTTTACAAGGCAGAAACCAGAGGTGGGTGTAACATATTGTTAAGCTCCTTAGCAAATCTTTCCATTGCTTGAGTTGGTAAGCAAATCAGCAATACAATACCATCCTCTACTTCATTTTTATTCTTGACGGATACAAAGTAGCAGTCTGCCACACTACCTTCGAAAGGACCACCGTATACTGCTTTACCCCATCCAAAGTCCACCTCTCTAGCCCCGATACGACTTACACCTGACATGATGCAGGACCTCGTAGTAAAATGAGGCCTATCCTTAATTAGCATTAAATCTATAGTAGACCTTACAAAATCCTCAGTTACATTATCCTTATTTTTTCTGACCAATTCTAACACAAAACTTAGTGGGTTTTGAGATAGTTCTTTTGCGGTTGTCACTACCCCAGACAACACAAATCCAGTTCCATAATAACCTGCTGGTACTAAATGTTTAAGTTTATTGCGCAAATTAATTATAGACATCACATGCATCTCTTCAGCAGGATCTGGTTGAAGCGCAATAGTGCGACGTTTCCACACACATGCAGTTAATAACTCGTAAGTAGTGAAATGGCGGGGGTGAGGAATCAATCTTCGTAAAGTTGATATTTCATTTGGGCCGAAAAAGAATGATCGAGATATATGTGTTGTAGTTTTGGGTTCAAATTTCTGGTCATATTCGGAATGTTGATATGTGACTTGAGGTGGATTTCGAGCGTTAAAAATATGTCTTTCCCACACCGGAAGGACAGAGGGGGCACATGCTCCCTTCGCCATCTCTGCTATGCATGACATAAATTGGACCATGCCAAAAGCATCAAACATGGTGTGATTGAAACGGAGGCCAAAAATAAAACCACCACAATTGAGGCGTGTTACCTGTTAATTTTGGATATTTGAAATTATTGAATTCGATTGGAAGGAGGTATACATATAAAAATGGGAATTTCTTGGTTATATATATATATACCTGAATAAGCAACAAAGGCGAGTTGAGAATCCCGCTAGAGCCAGGAACATCAAAAAGGAGCTCGTCAGAGCAAGGAAATGGAGGCATGAGTGGATCACCGAACTGCTCAAGAGTAACGTCAGCATCAGCCTCAATAAACAAAATACCTTCACCTGTGCATTCCACTATGAGCTTGCGGTTAGGTCCTTCCCTTAATCTACCAGCCATTGGATAGTAAAGCACAAGCGTTTTAGCAACAGCCTCCCTGATCACCTTAGCAGGGTCTTTTCCTTTCATTGAGGGATTGTTTGGATAGAAGAATAACGTAGGAAGATGAAATCTATGGCCTTCTTGATCATCAAGGTCAGATAATAGCTTAAACTCGTGAGGGGTAGGCTCACTAGGGGTAATTAGTTCAGGTTCATGCCTGTGAACTTTGAATATTAGGGAGGCAGGTGGTGGAATCATTGTTCAGAAATTAAAAGAACTGATTAAGTTGATAATTTAGCCAAACTAACCAGATTTTATTTTGTAGAGTTTCTTGTTAAGAGTAGCTACTTATAGACAGCAATGAACCCAATTCTGCTTCATGGAAGTTGGCTGGTTCTTGGCCATATATTTTATTATTTAAAAAAAAAAAAAAGAAAAATTGCTGAAGAAAGTTATTTTAAGTTGTGATGCATATTTATTGACAATAAGAATTGGCAGCTTGCGTTCACTTGAAATTTTCTTTTTTAATAGAACACGTTAAATATTTTAGAACAGAAATAGTTCAGTTTAACATTGAATAGCGATTAAAAGAAAGGCTTTTGCTAAATAGCTCAATTTGGTCTACTCAAATGTATTTATTATACTAGGTGGAGTTAGGTGGGTGGATGGACGCGATTTCTAAAATAACCCTTAACAAAAATTGGCTCATCTAATAGCTTAATGCATGGGTTATTCGGCCAAGTGCTTTACGCCTTGAAGCATTAATTATTTTTTCCAACGTGCATTTTTGCCCATAACATTTTTTTAAATAGACAATTTTGACATAACGTTTATTTTGAAACAAATTTGTATTTAACATCTGTAAAATGAGAGATTTTTATCCCCATCATTACTTCCTATTATGTTTTGCGATTTAGACGTTAGTTGACTACTATCATGGATGAACTCGACACATAGCGAGCTCGTGAAAAACAGGTGTGGATAAAAATAAGGCAAAAGATACATTTTTACCCCTAATATTTTTCCAAATAGGCAATTTTGCCCTTAACTTTTGTAAAATGGGATATTTTTGCCCCTACCGTTACTTTTCGCTATGTTTGACCATTTAACCATTAGTTGATCGCTGATATGAATGAAGTATAACACATGTCGCACATTCATTGAAAATTTAGCGACGAAATTTTTGCAGTCGCTATTTTTACTGAGCAGTTCCGTCGCTATTCATCCCATTTCTAAATTTAGCGACGGAATTTTTGTCGTCATTATTTTTACTGAGCAGAACGAAAGCAATCTTACTGTCACTAATTTCGAAGACCAACGCCAAAAATAGCAACAGAAACGAATCTTCCATCGCTAAAAATGGCGACGGCCATATGCTCTCTTCCGCCATTTTTAGCGACGGAATAATATAATTCATCGCAACAAATAGCGACGAAGAGTGTGACGCACGCCGAACCTAGCAAAGGCTCTCTTTGAACAATTTTTTAGGGTTCGAGGGATTGATTCGCGTGTTTTTGATTTTGGGCATCATGAGACATTTTGGATGCCTCATTCCCAATAGAACATTGGAAATGATCATCTAGTCCCACGCCTTTAGGCACTTTTGAGGTATTTTGGAATCGCCATCCAATTTATAAGAAATTGGGAAAGGTCTCTAATCTCGGGGGGTCTTAAACCAGAGAAAGTGTTCGGAACTTCACTCTTATTAATGACTTAAGTCAAGTTTATAATTGAGTTTTTAAAAAATTAAAATTTCATCTCATCTCACACGATTATGCATTGAATTTAAAACGCATTGCAAGCATATTGGAAAGCAATAAATAAAGCGGTAAAAAATAAATAAACTACAAATGAAAAGTTGGGACAGAACAATCACCCAAAATAAGAAAGCATAAAAGAATAAAATTTGTCCCAAAATTAATTACAAGGGCCCAAATGAAAAAATGAACACATAAAAAATAATTAGAATATATCATACATACTTCGGGAGATTTATTGAATTTTAGGAATATTGGTTCTTTTTTATTAACTTAAAAAGATTTGAGAACTATTTTTGGGTATTGATTAAGAAAACCGGGATGAGTGATCTCATTTTATGAAAATTCAGTTCTCCATTTGGAAGTGTGATTTTATTGGTTAAAATAGAACATTGGTCCGCTTTATTAGGAAAAATTTCAAGTTATTAATTACTGTAAAAAGCATGATTTTCTGTAATACGAACGAATATAAAATACATTTTTACATACAATATAAAAATAATATAATAAAAGAAAATACAATAAAAATACAAACCCTAAATTCGAAAGTCTTTGATCCCCGGATCCTCCATCTTGTGCACAAATATAACTCGTATAAACAAATTTTGAGATAACAAAACACAAAAATGAAATAAAAATGTTAGTAAAGTAAATTAAGTGAATAATGTATGAACAAATAATTAAATGAAAATTAATAAATAAATGAATTTAACAAACCAATAAAAATTAATTAAACCTTGACAAATAATACAACAATAGCATTAATAATTATTAATAGAAATCAATTAAGCAAAAGCTAAAAAAGATAACCAAGTGAAATAATACAGAAATTGACAAGATAAATGGAGCAAATTATATTACATTCATGCATTTTACTTTCGGACACTTAGATAAAACAGAAGAGAAAAGATGAACAAAGGGGAGGCGGGAAGTGCACGACGCGTGCATTCTTGCACGAGTCGTGCAAGGAGAGCACGACTCGTGCAGGGCCTTCACTGCTCGTGCATTCCTTGCACGAGCCGTGAAGGCTGCCGAGCAGGACTTGAATCGTGCAAAGAGGCACGATCCGAACGGAGAAAAGGGGAGCACGACTCGTCTGAACAGGCGAATGGGGCGCACAACATGTGAAGCAAGACATGACTCGGACAGGGAGAGCAGGGGAGCATTACACGTGAAGCAAGACATGACTCGGACAGGGAGAGCAGGGGAGCACGACACGTGAAGCAAGACACGACTCGGACAAAACAGGCACGACCCGGACGAAACGACACGACCTGATCGGACAAAGAGAAAACAAGAACACGTCTCGGACGAGAAATCACGACTCGAATTAAGAAAACATGATCCGATCGAAAAAGAACAGAGGAACAGATGGACAAATGAACATAGACAAAAAATACGACATGATCAGAAAAGTCACGACACGGACAAAAACAAAGGCACGATCCGATCAGGAATCACGTCTCGGACAAAAATAACAAAAGCATGACTCAGACAACTAGAAAATAGGGATGAACAGAGGAATACCAACAGACTAACAAACATGATAATATGCCATCAAAATATGCATAATAGAACAACAAACATGCCGATCAACCACGACAAATATTTAAAGTTAATATCTGATAACAAATAACAACAAACATACAATATATATATTACTAAGATTGAACGAGAAAACAAACACAATATGTACAATGAAGGTAACTGACTGATAATGTAAAACGAAGAAGAGAAAGGAAAAAGAAAGAAAGAGATAGTGATTCCAGTATTTACCCTCAGATATGATCTTTGATTTGCAGATGAAGAAGTTCTGGTTTTCCTCTTTACTTTTCTTGAAAAGGAGAATAAAACAGAGACTAAAAAAACTTTCAATGGAAGTTACTTTGAAGAAAAAAAAACAAAAAACGATTGAATCTCAAACGTCAGAAATTAATTTCCTGTATTCAAGAAACAACCTCCGAATGCTTTGAGAACAAAAATCGTTTTATTGCTCTCAAAGCTTTTCTCTCTTTGTTTTTCTTTTTTTCTTTCGGCCTTCTCCAAAATAACTCCCCTTTTTTCTTCTTCCTCTCCCCTTCAGTTTCTTTAACTTTTTCTTTTATACTCCCTCTAAAGGATTAGGTTTTTTCCTCACCAAATCAGCCATAAACCTGTGTTTTCCCACCAAATCCCCCCAAAAAACGGTAGTGGAGGTGCTGGGGGCAGTGGGGCACGTGAGGCAGGTGAGATGTGTCTCACGTTACCTCTCACCAAGCCAAGGTGAAATGGGCCTCACACCACAGGCCCCCAAAAATAACTCTTTTTTTTTTAATTTAAAAATGAAAAATATTTTTTCAAGAAAATCATTACTTTTATCTGTCTTTTGCCTGTAAACATGTATCATTTTCATCATTGGGTAACTCCGATCTGGGTTGCCTCAGGACTCGGTGTCTACAAAGAGCATATTTCTGTCGCTATTCTTAGCGACGAAATTCCATCGCTATATGCTAAATGGTTTTTTTTTAAATATATAATAATATATAATAAAAAAATTGTAATTGGCAAAATTAATATAATGAAAAAGTACTAATTAAAATAAGTAAATTTGGTAAAAATGTAAGAATAATATGTATTATCTTAACATATAAATGTAATAATAATATATTAACTTAACATATAACAATACTACAACTAAACGTTGTAGAAATAGTAAAAATACTAACTAAGCAGTGGGCAAATCTGGACGATCAGACTGCTGCGTTGGCGTGTCATTAGGTAATTTTCGGCTAATAAAATCCTCCAAGTGAGTAATACGGTTCATCAACATTTTTACTGTGTTACGAAGCTCAACAACTTCACCACTGGTTGCCGCCCGCCTACTGGTCGTAGCTGTATTGCATGAGGAGGAATGCGAACCCAAGCCAAAAACCCATCCATGGCAGTCTCTGCCGCCAGCTGCCTTATAAAATGACTAAGAGCGATCAATGGGTTCAAAATCCACTGTCTGACATTAAAAAGTCCCTTGTACTCACTCCTGTCATAAAAGTAATTCGAATGATAATTAGCACAAAAGTTAAAGTAAGATGACATAAAAAATAATAATAATAAATTGTAAGATTAACATACATGGTGTAATGACCCAAAGTGTAACCTAAAAGGATTTGTAGTATTGATTGTATAGTAAGGGTACAAGCGTAATTGTATGAGTATGGGTTTATGGGTTAATGAGGATGTAATTGAAAAGAAATTAACAATTAATAAAATATAATATATAAATGCAAAGGAATCAGACGCTATCGGCCGCAATTCTTAGACCCTATAGGCATGCCTATCTATCCACTACTTTACTAGCAAGCTACCTATTATTTCCGGTTATCATTCATTCATTAGCATAATCTGTTATACACATCGTCATATTAGATAGTATCGTAGCACATAACATCTTACACACATATGAACTTTCAATCTTGTTCACTCTTCACTTATAAATTCACACTCCATCATTTGCATTTGTATTATAGATCTAATTTAATGTTGTTAAATTTAATTGAATACGTACTAACTCATTCGTTTATACTTCATTGCATAGTGTTTAAAAGAAATATGCAGAGTGGAGGTACCTCACGGTGACAACCATTTGGTTGTGACCGTGACATATACTCAACTCAAAACAGAATGCAAACTAAAGGTATCTCACGGTGACAGCCATTTGGTTGTGACCGTGACATACCACAGTCCCAAAACAGAATGCTAAACTTAACCATCTCACGGTGACAATCATTTGGTTGTTATCGTGACATGCAAAGCAAACCGAGGTAGAATGCAATTCAGGCATACCTCACGGTGATAACCATTTAGTTGTGACCATGACATATGAAATTTTGAGGCAGAATAGGAATTTAAAGGCATCAAACTTGCTCCTTTCAAACCCTACTTCCAACCTCAAAACTCAAGTCCATAAAACTTCATCAAGGCATCATTTCTAACCATAATATCCTTCTAACCAAATGTTCTTATTCAAGTTAACTTGCAAATGGTACAATTTCCATTCCATTCAAACCTAAATTAAAAGAGTTGTGGCTTAGGGTACACAATTTGTTCCAAAGCCCTCCTACAGAATTTCAACTAAAATTATAGGCATATTAGAAGGCTTTAAAGTTCCCAAACCATAAAGCCATTTCTACAACATTTGAAGATATGCACATTTTGATTTCCACCCAAATGGTCCCATTCATGCTAGACTTATACAACTCACTATATGACCTAAATAATCCAACTAAGCCAAAACAGGACTTATGCCAATTCCATATCTTCTAATTTATCATGCTTCAAAATTACTCTCTTAGCAATATTTTCATCATACTCAAACCAACATTCATAACACAAACATAAATCTCTCAGCACACTCAATTCACATGGCATATTCTTTCAATCATAACATACATACAGCAAAATCCATGTTCCCAAAATTAGTTCAATTTCTTATCAACACATTACAATCAATCAAGCATAATCAACATATATTTTCAGTTCCACACAGCACATAGCACTAATACACATTCTAACTTAGGATAATTTAACATTTAGACACACAATTAAGCTAGTTTCCTAAACCTCTTCTCCTTAGCTCCAATTTTGATCACTTAGTGCTAGGCTCTCCAACCTTTCTTTTGCCCTTGTCTTTCCTTGGTTCAACCTCTACAACCATCATCCAAATTTCAGAATTTAAAACAAGGGGTCAATACACAATCTCAATCTCAATTTCAGAAATAAAAAGAAGTAGAAGAAGATGAAGAACCAGAATTGCTTACCTTGTTCAATAACACAATTCAGAGATTAATCAACCAAACTCAACTACTAATTAACCAACTATATGCGTGAAGAGTTAAGTCTAAGAATGAAGAAGAAAAACAAAGGGAATGGAGATGACGGATTCGAAGAACACATGCAGAAATGAAGACTTTTCTCTTTCATCCAAAGCTTAAATTGCATGTACCAAGATGTGTTGGCAGAGCCAACCAATGACACCCGGAATCCACTATGAATTCCCATAATCTTGATTAGGTTAACTAATCTCAATTATCCTTTAATTAATCCACCACTTAGCTTAATCATGCTCATCTGCCATATTGTCACTTAAACTTATTTCTTTTATTCAATTAGATCCACATTTCTAATTACTTATTACTCCAAATTCAGTAAACTCAAATTAAACTTACCCCAATTACCCTAATTAGGTCAAATTACTACTAGTGTATAATTCGAGCCATTACACTTAATACACCAATCTTCACTTATTTTCCCTTCCAACAATAATAAATGAATTCTTAAAACACTATAAAATTATATATTTGAGGTTTCAATATATTACATATTTTTTCAACTAAACTCTACTGATCATCAGTTGGATTTCAAATATATGTTGATTCAACAATGGCCAAATGTGTAAAAGCCTTCCAATAAAATAGGGCTATATTAAGCATCACATAGGTAGAATTCCACCTCGTGGGACAATCCAACCACAATCCTTTAGAAAATTGAAGACCTACTTGATCAACACATTCAATAAACTTAATTTTCCTAGCTTCTGACCCCATTCACATATTTCACCCCCTCTCTAATAGATATAATTGATTTGTCAATCAATTTCAAACCCTCTTAAACTATAAGATTTCGAATATGAACTCCACAACGCACATGAAAAAACTCACCAGTACAATGCAAATAACCATGCAAACTAAGTTGATCTCTTAATAACTCTTACATATTGTCATTATTTCTTAGATTATCTAAAGTAATGGTAAAAAATTTCTTTTTTATTCCCCAAAATTTTAACTTTTCATAAACTTTTTCATATAATAAATAAACAGTGTGCAGCACAGGAAAATGACAAAAGTTCAATATTTTACAGCATAACTTTCAATCCTTATCCACATAATGAGCAGTTAGGCAACCCCAGAAATGCATGAGGTTCATACATCACATGTCAAACAAATCCTACCCCGTACTTCAGCTAAAGTACTCTTAAGAACATCCAATTCCTTCTTATGTATCTTTAAGCAATATGATTTTATTGTATTCCTACATATCGACTTCACACCTTGGTTCAAGTATTTATGAAGATTTCTATTTTCTTCATGTTCAGCAAAAGTAAAAGTGTACTCATGCCTAATTATATCTAACGCTACACGCTTTTTGTATACATCTTTATCTATCTTCTAGTTTACTTCATTAGACACAACATTAAATTTAGGACATACCTTCCAGTGACGTATTAAATTAGAAGTTCCATGTGTGGAATCAACAATATATTCTTTCGAGAAATGCTTACACTTTCCTCTAGATTTTCCATCATTATACTGACTTATTGGTATGAAATCGAACTCATTCCATATAGAAGAACCTCGTTATTTTTTGGAAGTGATTTATGCAGAAGTGTCAATGCTCTCATTTACACTACTAACACTAGGATCCATTCTACAAACAATAATAAAGAAAGAAAAAATATTATTATTATTATTATTATTATTATTTATTTAGAGCAAGATTCAACAGATACCAAAATAAATTCATATTTTGGACACCATGCATTATATGTAGATAATGTGCAATAATGAGCCACGTCTATTGAAAGAAATAAAGAAACAAATAGAGAATTTGTACTAATGGACATAAAAAGAAAAACAAAGTGCATAAACTTTTTCAAAAAGAAAAATAATGATGTTATCTCCATAGTTGTTAATTAGATTCAATGGGTTTAACTTGTTAATTAGATTCAAAAAAAATATACAGCAAAAGAATGCAACAAAAAGTCTTGGCTGGTTGAGACTAATGATTTGGCAAAAAGAATAAGAATTCATGTCTGAAATTCAAAGCCATAGCAATTTAGAATAGAAATTACATTACATGCTTCTGATTTAATAAGAAGCAAATCCTAACTATCTATCTATTTATCAAACATTTGAGGATCCATGCCTAAAAATGTGAACATTCAAAACAAAATTGAACCATGGATTGGTTGATGTGAATTTATTGGCTACTTCAAGAGTTTTAGAAATATTTAGATTCTTTCACTTCCATTTGATAATCTAAATTCAAGCTTGATTATCACAGAAAAGAAGCATAAGCACAAACAAGCCTCCCCTGAAGAGCTAAAGTGCAAAGACCGGGCATTATTGAACAAGGTTTGGTATTCTTACTAGACTGTGTAGATGGGGATGGTCTCCCATTCTCTAGCATAGTGATTGATGCTCTGATACAAAGGAAATTATAGTATCTTGAGTTCCATTCTTAGGATATAAGGTTTACTAACAAGAAAAATTTGTACAAAATTGTAACCCATATAGCAATTTTTGAAACAAGAGAACATTTAAGTAGGTAAAGGGGCAAACTTGAAATCATTAGCCGAGCCAGATGCATAATCTATAACATGAAAATGTACCTCTATTCAAATCAAGATTCAACAACATATACCCATATCATTAAATTACTCAAGCTTCTGAATTTGGTCTGAAAGGGCATCACATTATAAATTTTTGCTTCAGTTCTGAAACAAATTTCCATTTACAGAGAGAGAAAATAAATATTCTTACTAAAACAAATTCATCTTTTGGATTCTTTCTATTATATATAGAGAATCTGCACTAATGGACAGAAAAAGAAAAGCAAAGTGCATAAACTTTTTACAAAAGAAAAAAAAAATGGATGGGCAAATAACATTAAATGGTTCGAAAAGAGGCAGAAAGAACAAGTAAAGAAGATTTATTTACTCAATAACCTAAACCGGCGAGAGGCAGAAGAGGAATGGCTGGCGACAGGCTACTGGCAAGACGATGAACGATTATCGATTTCGATCAAGAAAGAGAGAGAGAGAGAGAAGGGGGGTGTAGACATTGGGTTCTGAGTCGGTCTAGATCAGAGATTGCCCGATGACGAAAACGATGCCCATTTCTAAAAGAACGGATAGAGTTCGGGAATTTTGGCCCTTCACGCTCACGAGAAGCAAGGATTTTCATTCGCGTTTTTTTTTTTTTTTTTTAATATATATATATAATAAAATAAAATAAAATTTTTGGGGGAGTTTTTAACTTAAAATTTGGATGTTTGCTCCACAGACGGCCAGCCCATCGGTCACTCGAGGGGTGGTCTGCTCGTCGGTGACTCGAGCGATGGGCAGCCCATCGATAACTTTCGACGAGCGGGCAGCCCGTCGGTGGCTCGACGGGCGGGCAGTCCGTCGGTGGCTCGACGGGTGGGCAGCCCGTCGGTGGCTCGACAAGCGGGCAGCCCGTCGGTCGATCGTGCCTATAAATAGGAATTCATTTCATTTGAAAAAAAGGAAAAAGAGCAAAAGATTTGGGATTGAAAAATCTTAGGGAAAAAAAAAGAGCTCTCTCTAAAAAAGATCCGATTTTTCTTCTAAAAATTCCTTTTTTCATCTTTTCAAGAGCAAAATATTAAAAATTTGCGTTTTTGATATTTTGCCTTCTCGTGAAGCGTGTGGGGCCGAAGCATTCGAACATCCGGCCTAAAGTCAGTCAAATCTGAGGGTAAACATTCTAGACTCGATCTCTTGATTTAATTTTGTTTTCAACATTTTTGCTGACATTTAAATTAGTATTCATGTAGATCTATATATTTGTTGTTGATTTATTTTAGATGTAGATCTAACCTTTAATATTGTTCTTAGATGTAGATCTAACTTTTAATGTTGTTATTTGTTCCCATTTTCTTTTAATTGTTCATCCTTATTATTATTATTATTATTATTATTATTATTATTATTATTATTTACCTATTTACTTATTTTTTGTTATTATCATCATTATATATGTCGTTAGTATATTGTTATTAGTGTTATTTATTGTTACTATCATCGTTTATCATCCTTATTATTGTTATTATTATTTTTGTTGTTGTTGTTATTGTTATTATTATTGCTTTATGTTTTAAATAGTTATCTATTAAATTGTTAACTCATTTTAATATGTCATTTAATTTATTTATCACATGATATGCATGCTTCATTTAATTATTGCATTGTTATAAATGTCTAATTGATTTTCTTGTTTCGATTACTAACATTAAGTTTATTTGCATTTGTTGTCGGTGTCAAATACCTGTATTCCCCTGTTTGAGCACCCGTGCTAATGAAGGAGGAGATTCAAGGAGTTGTTATTTTTATTGTACTTGTTATTTTTCCTTTATTTGTTTTATTGAGTTATTGGGCATGTAATAATTAATGGAACCATTTATTTTATGCACGCTTAATCAAAAATCAAACAAAAACACTTCTACAAATAAAATTGGGTTTTCTAATAAAATGGGACCAATGTCCTAGTTGTCCATCCAAAATAAATTACCACTTCAAAATGAATTTTTAATTATGCATGAGAGGACCAACGTCCTCAACATCAATAAATATCCCGTTTTATGTATGATCTATATTTCATTTACAATGGGGGTTGCATTCCGCCCCTAGTTTTATTGTAATTTATTTTTATCTTTATTTTTATATTTATTTATCGTTTTATATGTGATTGGTATGCGCTTTAATAAATTGCATTAATTGTGTGAGATGAAAAATGAAATTTTATAATTTAAAAACTCATTTATAATTAACCAAGGCACCAATAAGTGTGAAGTTCCGAACACCATCTCTGGTTTAGACCGATAAGAGGTTAAACTTTCCCAATTTCTTGTAAATTAGGTGGCGACTCCGAAATACCTCAAAAGTGCCTAAAGGTGTTATGGCGATGAATGGTCCTTTTCAATGTTCTATTGTGAAAGGAGGTGCCGAAAATATCTCATAACACCTAAAATCGGAAAAGACGCGAACCTATCCCTCGAATCCTAAAAGCGGATTCCCGAAGAGGGCCTTGCTGGTTCCGGCGCGCGTCACAGGGGGCAAACAAAAAAACAGAGATGACTGACCCGTTGGGCATATGGGACTGACCCAAACGGGTTGAATTTTTGGTAGGTTAATTTTAGACGAGTTAAAATGGATAATTTTTTAGTTGGATTGGGTTTGGTTCAGTTTTTCTTGGGCGGGTTGTTGGGTTTGGGCATATTTTGACAGGCCTAATTTCAATTAAGCATAGTATTTTCCATTTGTTATTGCTTTTTCATTATTTTTCATATTTTGTTTAATTAGAATTTATAATTAATTTTTTTACATTAATTTTCATATTTCAATTAAACATATTATTTATTTGACATTTTCAAATAATATCAAATTCCTAAGTTTTTTCTAGTTTAAAAATTTATAACAATTAATCAAAATCAATAAATACATTTTTTTTCCTCTTTATATAACTCTAAATAAATATAATAATATTTTATTATTAACATAGTCATATTCAGTTAAAAAAAAAGAATTTTAATTCTTTTTCTTCAAAGTGCACGATTGAGAGATGACCATAGGGGTTTGAAGTGCAGCCTGTTAATACTTATTTCTTAAATATTAATATATTTTATCTTTATTCCATTAGTTCTCTTCTCTTTTTTTTTCTTCCTTGATGTTTCTCTTTTCTGTTGCTTTCTAATTTTATTCCTCTAAAAGCTGTAATTCATCAAGTTATATTAGAGCCACAAATGTCGTCCTTCTTACTCAAGATTTTTTCATCAAAGAAAAATGGCCACAATTGAATATCTTGATAACTACGTACAAGTCCTAATCTTTGAAATGTTTATCTCTAAGATTTTGGAATGTTTTACATGTTTATCTTTAAAATGTTCATCTTGAAAAGGATAAATAATGTATATGGCCAAAACCCAAAATATAATAAGACAAGTGTATAAGATATTTTGTTGATTTTATATGATTATACTAATAATTTATTTCTTTATTTCGTGATGCGAGCACAAACACAGGACATCATAATGGGATCAAGGATGAGCTGGTAATGACAAATGGACCCATGACAAGATCAAGAGTTAAGAAGTTCAAAGAAGCACTTAAAACATATATATGGGCAGAATTGTGGAAGCTATAGAGAGTCAAGAGAGGATTGGGCTGAATTGTGCTATATAATCCACTGGGGCTGAATGGACAATAGAAGATTCAAATGGGCTTAATTAATTATTTCAAGCTAGAAGAATCACTTTGGGCAGCCCATATACATGTAATCTAGGCATGTGCACTTGTTTAATTATATTGGGCTTGTTTTGTTTGGTTGGAGCTTATTTTAACTTATTAGACTTATTTTAATTAATTGAGCTTTAGTTAACTTTATTTCATTTAAGAGCTGTATTTTTAAGTATGAACTTTAGTATTTTGGTGGGAGGCCTATATTTACAAGGCCTTTTTATGTAATTAGGTTTATGTTGCTTAAGAGGATAAATACCTCATAAAATATTGTAAAATCAGATTTTGTTATTGATTTTGAGGCTTCGCCGAATTTCATCAAAGGAATTATTTGCTTGTCTTCTTTTATATCAAGAATAAATTCTTATCAAGATATTTATTTGTGGCGAATTTTATTATTGTTTTTAAATTAATTTTATTATATGCATTTCCATTCATATTATTGATTGGTGGTTCATTAGAGTTGGAGATTTCTTCTTATTCATGTTCATGCCATATTGTATTTTTAAGGGGTTTTGGGTTATTTAATCTTAGTGTTCCGCATCATTTCATGTCAATCAAACATAGAATATTATAGGACATATTTGATTTTATATGATTATACTAATAATTTATTTCTTATTTCGTGTCAATCACATGTAGAATATTGTAGGACATATTTGATTTTATATGATTATACTACTAATTAATTTATTTCTTATTTCGTGTCAATCACATATAGAATATTATAGGATATACTTATTTGTTGTCAATCAAGTATAAGCATTACATGACACACATAATACTAGTGGTCTAATATCTAAATAGTTATAGTATGTAAAGAAATGAAGCTTAATACCAATAGTAAAAGACATAACACAATCTACCATAAAATTCTGTATGACGAAGAAAGAATCAAAATATATAATGCACTAACCCTCAACTCATTATTTGGAATTTATACTTTGTAATATAATTATGTAAATGATGATTTTATAATTGAATCATACAAATTCAATTTAATGAATCACAAATTCAAAACTTAATTTAACTTTTCTAACATGGTCTGATTATAATCAAAATCATGTAAACTATAATTTATTGTTTTTTTTATTATAATGGATAAATTTCAATAATTTTTAGTATTTCTAAATATAATTTTACAAGAATTAACTTTTGTTAACATGCACGTTACCATTTTGTAATCATGATATCCAATTCAAGAGACATTTTTATAAATAATGTTTTTTTTCAGAAAATAATTTAAAAAATGATGTGTTTGAAAAAATATTTGAAAATTTGGAGTAAAATATCGTTGCGGTTTCAAATCAATGGATCTCATATGTGTCTGAAAAATTGTACTAAAACTGCAAGGACATGCTGTGGTTTCAGTGTTACTATCAACACTGAAACCACATCAAGTCCCTGTACTCAGTCAAAAAATTCAAAAAATATTATTTTTTTCCGTGTCTCACCGATTCAACTTATTTCATATGCTTACATATAATTAATAATACAAATGCTTTCCTACTTTTCAATATGATCAGGTTCAAATCCTGGCAACAATTTTTTAATATTTTTTTCATTTAATTTAATGTTTTTTTCATTATTTTATAATTAATTTTTTTACATTAATTTTCATATTTCAATTACACATAGTATTTTCCATTTGTTATTGTTTTTTTCATTATTTTACATATTTCATTTAATTAGAATTTATAATTAATTTTTTCACATTAATTTTCATATTTCAATTAATTAAAATTTATAATTAATTTTTTATATTAATTTTCATATTTCAATTAAACGTATTATTTATTTGACAAACCAGCATTGCTGGCATTTGCTTGGAAAGTAGGCAAAGAAATTGGGGCTTTGCCAGTGAGTGAGGCCTGGAATTACAGTATCATTAACATCTTTCAGAATGTCTTGTAATGAGTCAGGATGGTGTGGTGCAGATTTAGGCAATAGAGCAGAAAGGTAACCAGGTTGAACCTGGCTTTGAACCGGGTATTTTTCTATGTTCTTGCATGTAATAGTCAGCTACGAAATCAATCACCATTTTTGACTCATCAGCAAAGGTGTTTTGGTCGAAAGGGGATAAGATGTTTGTGGAGAGACCACCCATATCTATTGTGTGGACAGATCAAGAGGATTGCACTTAAGAAGGTGATATATGTGGAGTAGGAGCTCTATTATGGGCCTCAGCCAATTACCGGGTATTTATAAAAGACTCGGAACGACCTCTGGACATCTTTTTGTTTTTTGTTTCTTCTAAGAAAAATAATTTAATAGAAGAACAAGTTGGCAGCCAATTATATGTCTATAGGTAATATATTAGGATTAAAATAATTATTTATTACCATTAGTATCATTACCATTACTGATAATGTGCCAAATTTACCTTTCAATATCCTGTAGGAGTAATTTGAGAAATGATAATATATATTAGAAAGACTGAATTGTCACAATTTGAATGTTTGCTTAAATATTTAAGGTGAGATTTTGTATTCGAGAGTCTCCGCATTCTTTTTCCCTCACCTTTATATATATATATATATATATGGGGTAATGCATGGTAATTTACATTTTTAATGCTATATTGATATTAATTAGTTATTACTGTTTTTATTTATTTTTAAGTATCGCTTTTGAAAAAAAATTTGGTCTCACTTCCAGCGTCGATTTTCTGAATTTAAAAAGTAATTTAATTCAGTTTTCAGAATTCAAGAAAGTATTTAATGTACTTTTCTTATTTTACATTTGTCTTAATAATTTAAATCCATTTATATGTTTATTGTCATTTTTTTATGTTAATTAATGAAAGTATAATTAATATAGTCAATTACTAATATTTTTTATTATATTGAGATATATTAATTATTTTTTAATATGTGTGATAAGAGTCAAAAGCGATGCTAAAAGAGAAATAATGAAGATAGTATTTTAATTTTTATAATAATAATCATCCATAATATAAATGCAATATATATAATTGATAAATCATAAGTAAAATTATATCTTTTAACAAATAAAACCTAACTTCTTTTGAACTGTGTAAATATAAAAGTTAGACAATTATTTTATATTGAAGAGATTCATTCGTTATAAAATAATGGTCTACTATGGTTAGGGTGATAAATTTTCTTCTATAATTTTCTATGATACCAATTTTATAAAATGAGCAATTAATTATTTTCTGAAACAACAAAAATAATGGTTGAAGTATAGATAAAGAATACAAATTGCAATTAATAAGATATAAAATTAAATAAACTCAAATGGACAATATTTTAGGATAGAGTAAAATGGAAAGATGGACCATTATTTTAGCAAGAAGAGAATAGTACATATTTTTATTATTAGGACAACTGATGACTACAACTCATCGGTTCCTATAGTTCATCAAGTTTTTATGCTATTTCTTAAGTTCGGTGATAAAAAAAAAAAAAAGAAATGTAGTGCAACCCTCTGTATCTTCCTGTCTCACAAGTCTACAACTTATATATTGCCGCATGATTCGACTTAAATCCAACCCAAAAATTAAAGGTCAATTTTGATCCAATCCATGATCCAAATGGGTTGATTTAAAACTCAACTGTTGCGTTTGCTCCACAGTTAGGATACGTTTACTTCTCTGGATATTTGAAACCAAGAATAAGTTATTCAAATTTCAGTCCCAGCTTTAATCTTTCTTCATCGACTATTACTAATGAATTAGCAAGTAAATTTCTCTACTCAACTCCCTACAGAGATATTATCTCTTGCTTAAGCATTTATTCTTTCCATCACCACAAGAAAAAGAGGAAATAGAGACGGAAATTTAGAGACGAAAAGATTTTCGTCTCTAAATAGAGACGGAAATCCTTCCATCTCTATGTTCGGTCGCTAAAAATGGCGGAATTGTTTCCCTCCATATTTTGAGACTGAAAATAGAGACTGTATTTCTTTTCCGTCTCTAAATAGAGAGGGAATTTAATTTTCGTCTCTATTTAGAGATGGAATTTAATTAAATAGAGACGAAAATTAAATTCCGTCTCTATTTAGAGACGGAATTTAAATTCTCTCTAAATTTAGAGACGGAATGTAAATTCCGTCTCTAAATGGAGATGGAAATTAAATTCCGTCTCTATTTATTGGAGTATTTTAAACCTCTCCGCTTTTCTCTCTCCTTCTCTCCCTTTCTTCTTTCCCCCCCTTTCCCCTCCCCTCTTCGGCAGATCCCTTGCCTTCCCTGCCGCCGATCGATGCCGCAGCCTCTACCCCCGCGCCGCCGTCGACCGACACCTTCTCTCTCCCCCCTATCCCCCGCCGCACAGTCCGCCTTCGCAGAGCTTCCCGCGGTTGTGCCTTCTCCTCTGCCGCCGCCGGAGCGGTTTGGTGTGTTCCCCGCCGCCGGTGAAGCTTCTTCTCCAGCGAGATCCAGCACAGGTATTTTTTTTTTCACTTTTGTAATTTATATTTTTTTAATGTAGCATTTTATTTATGTTTTATATTTATGTATTTTGTTAATTTGAATTTGTTGGTTAATGTTTTATATTTTTTGTATTATTTTAATTAATTTATATTAGTTAATTTAATTTATTTTAATTTGTGATTATTATATTTATGTATTATTTTAATGTTGTATTATTTTGATTAATTTTTTAATATAGTGTTATATTTGGGGGTATTAGTGTTATATAGAGTTATATTTATGTATTAGTTGGGTGTATTATTTTGTTTATTATTTTAATATAGTGTTATAGTTGGTTAATGTTGATTATTTATGTTAGTTTGCTGTGTATTATTTCTTTTTTTTTTTTGTAATATTATTTGTAGTGTTGTTTAAAAATATTGGTTAAATCTATTATTTTCGTGTATATATATATATTCTATTATATTGTATTAATTTTGGGATTTATTTGTGCATGTATAAATTCTTGATGGTTTTTATTGTTTGTATTGTGTAAAATGTTATTATAGTTAATATATTATTAACTTTGCAGTGTAATTGTTATTATTTGTAGTGTTGTTTTCATTTATTCAATTTATGTTTATTTTTTTTAATATGTTGATATAAATATATTTTATTTTAGGGTATGTTTGTTAAAATTATATGTTGTATTGTTTTATTGTTGTGGTATATTTGTTCATGTATAAATTATTTATGTATTTTATTGTTTGTATTCTGTATAATGCTATTAACTATAATAACTTTGTTGTGCAATTGTTATTATTTGTAGTGTTGTTTAAAATTAAAAAAATTATGTTTATTTATTTTTTTTAATTTGTTGATATGAATATAATTTTTATTTTTAAGTTTGTATTACGAATATGTCATACATAACTAAAAGTTAATATTTATAAATTATAATATAATTTTTATTGCATGTACCCGCCACCACCGCATCCGGATCCGCGTTAACCTGTCCTATGCGCCGAACCATCGCAGCTTACCGGTTGTTTTGGTCGAGGTAAGTTTGTTATGTATTAAAATTAATTTGTTAATACCATGTATATGTTTGAGATATGTTGTTTTAATTAGATGATAATGTTGACATATTTAGTGTTATGGGTATATGCTTTTCGTGGCCATGTTGTAATTTGATTGTAACGACTGCACTATTAATATTGCTACTGTAATAACGGCATATGGTGATTTGGTGTGATGCTTAAATAAAATTAAAAATCTAGTAGTTGTATAGTTAATTATGCTTAGTTGCTTATTTTGGATATTGTATGACTTGGAAGGATAAATTCACAACTGTTGGTGAATTTATCCGCTTTATTTGCATGTTTGAGGTGGATGGAAAAATTTGATAATGTATTGGTGTTGTTATGGAGTTGAAATGTGTTGATGCATATAGAAGTGTTAAATTTGCTACTGTTTGACAGGGGGATAGGGACCTGTATAAGGGAAACTCTGTCCGTTTTTTCGCAAAATTTTTATGATTTTAATTTAAAAAATTAAATGGATTTAAGTATTAATTGAATTTCATATACAAAAAATAATTGAGTGGGTTTTCATTCGATACATGCCCCTTAATGGTTATGTGTATATATGTCAATGTTATAATTTTTATAACATTGATATTACTTATTACGTTAATAATTAGGTAAAAGTAATTAGGAAATAAATTGAAATAGTAGGATAGAGAATTGAATTGAAATAAAATATGATAATTGACACGTGATGGTACTAACTATGACCTTATGAATTTTGCGCAACAGTTTGACAATAATGAGTAATATGGACAGAAGTTGGATGTATAGAAGAATAACGCCAGATGGCTACATTAATTTAGAGTTTGCTGAAGGAGTTCAACACTTTATTGAATACGCAAGCTCGCAACCTGCATACATGGATGGATTGAAAATTAGATGTCCGTGCAAAAAGTGCAAACACAGGTGTTATCTTCCTACGGAGGAGGTGCATCTCCATTTGCTAAAAAAGGGATTTGTGCCCAATTATTTTGAATGGACAAGGCATGGAGAGCCAATAATTAGTAGCACTTCTAGAAGTACGAAATTTGGACATGGTGTTGTTGAATCTGAATTTCAAGGGAGGCCAGATTGTATGCCTAGGAATATTTGTGATATAGAGAATCCCTATGTCCAAATGGTTTTTTAAGCAGCCGAAAATTCAATTCAGCCCAATTTAAGCAGTGTCGATGAAGAACCCAACCCAGATGCCAGAAATTTTTTCGATTTACTTAATGCAGCTAACCAGGAATTATGGCCCGGATGTGATAATATGACACAGTTGGGTTCCATTGCTCGAATATTAAACATCAAATCCGAAGGTCATATTTTTAATCGAAGTTTAAATGAAATTCTGTCTTGGTACAATGAATCCTTACCGATGGATAATAATATGGTTAACAGTTTTTACAACATGAAGAAGTTGCTTCGGGTCTTGGTTTGCCAGTAGAAAAAATTGATTGTTGTCAGCTAGGATGTATGATTTTCTGGGCAGATGACGTGGAATTAATGAATTGCAAATTTTGTAATCAAACGAGGTTCAAGCCACCGAATTCTAATAGGAAGTAGAAATTAGTGCCATGGAAACGGATGTATTATTTTCCTATTACGCCAAGACTTCAGAGGCTGTATTCATCTGATGTGACGGCATCTCACATGAGATGGCATAATGAACATGAACATACAGATGGAGTAATGAGCCATCCATCGGACGCCGTTGCATGGAAACATTTTGACAACATTCACCCAGATTTTGCTTCTGAAATTAGAAATGTTAGGCTGGGTTTAAGCACAAATGGTTTTCAACCTTTTGGGCAATCAGGCCAACAATACTCTTAATGGCCAATTATATTAATTCCGTATACTTTGCCTCCGTGGATGTGCATGAAAGAGGCTTACATGTTTTTAATAGCAATTGTTCCGGGTCCTAAGAATCCAAAGTAGGGGATTGATGTTTTCCTTCAACCATTGATTTCTGAATTGCTTCAACTATGGAAATTCAGTGTGCTCACATATCATGTGTCCCTAAAATAAAATTTCATAATGAGAGCAGCTTTGATGTGGACAGTTAGCGATTTTCCTGCTTATGCTGTCAGGTTGGAGCACGACTGGGAAATTAGCTTGCCTTTACTGTGGCAATAATTCGGATGCATTTTATCTTATGAATGGGTGTAAAATATCGTGGTTTGATAATCACAGAAAACTTCTTCCTCTAAATCACTCTTTAGACGTAATAAACAGAGGTTTCTCAAGAATAAAGTTGTCCTCGCCCATCCTCCACGTAATAGATCCGGTGAGAAAATCTTGCAAGAGATTGACGAATAGGGTTGATGAAATGACAGAAGTTGAAGCTGAAGAAGTCAATAGTAGCATTTCTAAAAACTCTGGTTGGAGAAAACAGAGTATATTTTGGGATTTGCAGTATTGGAAGACAAATATAATAAGACATAATTTAGACGTGATGCATATAGAGAAAAACGTATTCAACAATGTTTTCAACACGATAATGAATATTGAAGGGAGGAGCAAAGACAATGCAAAGTCACGGGCAGATTTGAAATTGTACTGCAAAAGAAACGAGTTGGATAAGGATTCTCGAACAGGAAAATATCCAAAAGCTTGTTATACTTTGGATAAAAGGCAAAAGGAAGTTTTATGTGATTGGTTGAGAAGTATAAAGTTCCCGGATGGATATGTTTCAAACTTAGCAAGGTGTGTTGATATGAGGAAATACAAATTATTCGGAATGAAAAGCCATGATTGCTACATATTCATGCAAAGGCTGATGCCAGTTGTGCTTCGTGAATTATTGCCTCATAAAGTTTGGGAAGCTATAACTTAGTTAAGTTTATTTTTCAAAAGCTTGACTTCCTCTGAGATAACAACGGCTGACATGGAAAAACTGGAAGGAGAAATTCTGGTAATCATTTGCAAATTAGAGGGAATATTTCCTCTCAGCTTCTTTGACATTATGGAGCATTTACCAGTACATTTAGCACATGAGGCCAAACTGGCAGGACCCGTTCAGTATAGATGGATGTATCCATTCGAAAGGTAAACCAAATGGATGAAGTATATATAGTTATTTATAGTTTGTGAAATTGTAATTAACGTGATTAACAATTAACATGTAGGTATTTATATCATTTGAAAAAAAAATGTTAAAAATAAAGCTCGAGTGGAAGGTTCAATTTGCAATGCGTACTTGGTTGAAGAAGCAAGTACATTTTGTTCTCATTACTTTGAACCGCATGTTAGCACAAGATGCCGAAAGATTCCTCGTAATGACGATGGTGGCCAAACAAGTGCAAATGATGGAAATTTACGAATATTCACATATCCCGGTCCATTACAAAGACGTGCAACCAGAAGAATGCTCACAGATAATGAAATAGAGGCTGCACATGGTTATATCTTACTGAATTGCGAAGAAATTCAACCATTCGTGCAGTAAGTGCAACTGATCGATTGACAAAAAATGAATTTTCGTCTCTAATTTTAGAGACAGAAAGTTGCTTTTCGTCTCTAAAAATAGAGACGGAAAACAGTTTCCGTCTCTAAAAAATATAGACAGAAAATAAATTTTCGTCTCTAAAATTAGAGACGAAAATTTTCGTCGCTATATTTAGCAACCGACCAATAGAGTCGAAAAATTTTCGTCTCTAATTCCGTCTCTATTTTTTATTAGAGACGGAATTTCATCTCTATTTTTCGATTTTCTTATAGTATACACTGATAGTAAAATTATATTTATCCATTATACATATTTAATATCAAAATAGTAATCCAAATTAATTAGGTAAGTGCTTTCCAAGTACAAAATGGATCCCAATGGTTACCAATGTTATTATATTCTTTAAACAATTTTTTTTTGTTTTATTTTTTAAACCAGTGATATTTAGCGGCAGTTTCTGGAATTAAGCTATAGCTATTAAACTTAGCGGCTACAGGTGACTTTACCACCAAGAGAAATTTTAGCGACAAATATATAGACTTTTAGCAACAGATTTTAGGAATTTAGTGACAGTCCACAAGACATTTAGCCATATAACAAGTATCTTTAGTGACAAATTTTGGCTTTTAGCAACAGCAATGAGGACTTATAGCGGCAGTTCTTTCGAGTTTCAGCGACAGTTTTTGCATAAGTGACACGTTCTCTATATTTTGGGACGATGGGTTTACTTTTAGCAAATGTATGTTGAACTTTTAGCGACAGCTATCTGGACTTCTAGCAACAATGTTTGAACTTTTAGTGATAGATTGACCTAGTTTTAGACAGTGCTGTGGACATTTACCATTTGGTCTCTGACTTTTAACAAGAGTTTCCTAACTTTTAGCGACAGATTCAAGTCCTTCAGTGACAGTATTGTCTACATTTAGCGATGTATTTTGACTTTTAGTGACACTCTCTTCACTTTTAGCGATATTCCTCTTGAATTTTAACGACAAACTTTTGGATTTTTAACGATAGTTCTGTGGATTACAACAGCAGATTTGTTGGTTTTTTAGCAACAGTTTTTCACACTTTTAGCGACAGTTTTTCAAATTTTAGCAACAATCATTTTAAATAATATTTTTTTTAAAAAAAAATTTTACAGTCATGTTACGTTGATCTTTGCAAGATTAATAACCAATCCCATTTCAAAGGTTAAACTAGCTAGGAAATTTTTTGATTTATGAAATATTCATATACATAGGTAACATTTGAAGTTTATAAATTTTAACATTTTATATCATTAGTTAAGGTGTTAGTCAAACATGGTAGGCGAAAAAAAAAAAAGGAATCCCACATCTGAAAAATTAGAAAGAGGAGGGATTTTTGATAGTTATAAATATAACCCATTAGCTTTAGGTTTACTCATCTCTTGTTGCTTAGCTATTCAATTAGTTAAGCATATTTCTTCTCTCTTGTATTATTTCACTTTTCAGTTTTAGTGAAATAATATTCTTAGTCTCCGAGAACGTAGGCAATATTGGCTGAATCTCGTTAAAATCTTTTGTTCCTTACTATCTTTATTTTAGCTGCGGTTTTTGCTCTAATTCGGTCCTTATTTTTTATAACAAGTGGTATCAGAGCCGAGATTTTGTCTTAGTATGCTCTGTGGTTGCAGTATAGACTGATTTTCTACATCAGAAAAGACTTTTTCTTGGATACTGTTCACGTATACGATACTGTTTACGTATATGATCACTGTTCATCTATACGATTACTATTCACGTGTACGGTTACTATTCACATAAAATAGTAAAAGCTGATTTTTGAGTAGAAAAGTTCGTGATAGAAGCAATGGCAGTAAAATATGAGATTCAGAAATTCAACGGTAGTAATTTCTCACTGTGAAAATGAAGATGAAGGCTATCTTGAGAAAAGATAATTGCCTAGCGGCTATAAGTCAAAGGCCAGCTGATTCACAGATGATAATAAGTGGAACGAATGGATGGAAATGCTATGAAAAAATCATCTGGTACTAGCAGATGGGGTGTTATCAAGCATAGAAGAGAAAAAGATAACAAATGAGGTCTGGGATCACTTCACTAAATTGTATGAGGCCAAATCACTCCACAACAAAATTTTCCTTAAAAGAAAACTCTATACTCTTCGCATGGAGGAATCTACTTCAGTGACGGAGCACATCAATACTTTGAATACTCTATTTTCTCAACTCACTTCTTTGGGTTATAAAATAGAGACAGTAGAACGTGCTGAGCTTCTACTTCAAAGTTTACCAGATTCGTATGATCAACTCATCATTAACTTAACAAATAATATCCTTACGGATATTCTAGTCTTCGATGATATTGCAGCCACTGTTCTAGAGGAGGAAAATTAGTGCGAGAATAAGAAAGACAGGCAGGCAAGTTCACAGCATGTGGAAGTCCTGACAGTTATGAGAGGGAGATCAATAGAACGCAACTCAAGTGGGAGCCACAATTATGGTAGATCAAAATCAAGAAGTAAGAATAATGCTAAATGCTACAACTGTGGCAAGAAGGGTCACTTGAAGAAGGATTGTTGGAGTTAAAGAAAAGTTCTGATTCTCAAGGAAATGTGACAAGCCGTTCCAATAGTGGAGATGCTCTATGTTGTGAAACAGCAACGACTAATGAAGGCAGAAAAAGATTTGCTGAAGTATGGCTTCTTGATTCAGGAGCTACATTTCACATGACCTCTCGAAGAGAATGGTTCCATCATTATGAACCTATCTCTGGAGGATCTGTGTACAGTTGCAATGATCATGCCTTAAAGATCATTGGCATTGGAACTATTAAGCTGAAAATGTATGACGGTACAATTTATACTATTCAAGACGTACGGCATATGGAGGGACTAAAGAAGAATCTGTTGTCCTGAGGACAATTGGATGATTTGGGGTGCAAGTTCAGTGGTGAGAAGGGAATTATGAAGATAGCAAAAGGAGCACTTGTACTTATGAAGGGAGAAAAGATAGCTGCAAATTTATACATGATAAAAGGAGAGACTTTGCAAGAAGGAGAGGCATCTATCATCACGAGCAGTCCAAGTGAAAAACGTGCAATGACCTGGCATAAGAAACTTGGGCATATGTCTGAACAAGGAATGAAGATTCTAGCAGAGAGAAATCTACTTCCAGGTCTCCCAAAGGTCTCACTACCCTTTTGTGAGCATTGTATTGTAAGCAAGAAGTATCGGTTGAAGTTCAACACATCAAATTTCAGAAGCAAAGTCATTCTAGAATTAGTTCATTCTGATGTATGGCAAGCACTGGTGTCATCCCTATTAGGAGCAAACTACTTTGTGTCATTTATCGATGATTACTCCAGGAGGTGTTGGGTGTTTCCTATCAAGAAGAAAGCAGATGTATTTCTAGTTTTCAAAACTTACAAGTGCGAGTGGAACTTGAATCTAGCCAAAAGATCAAGTGTTTAAGGACAGATAATAGAGGAGAATACACCAGTAAAGAATTTGATAAATTCTATAAACAAGAAGGCATCAAAAGACAGTTCACTACAGCATACACTCCTCAACAAAATGGAGTGGCAGAGCGGATGACAAAAACTCAGTTGGAAAGAACAAGAGCAATGATGAGAACTGTAGGTTTAGATAAGAAATTCTGGGTGGAAGCAGTCGACACTGCTGTTATGTGGTGAATCAAGTTCCATCAACTGCAATTGAGTGTAAGACACTAATGGAGATGTGGGCTGGAAAATCGGTGGATTATTCAAACCTCTGTGTATTTGGAAGTCCTGCTTATGTGATGTACAATGCCCAAAAAACTACAAAACTGGATCCAAAATCCAGAAAATGCACATTCTTGGGGTATGCTGAAGGAGTAAAGGGTATCGCATGTGGGATCCCACTACCTACAAGGTTGTTGCCAGCAGGAAAGTTATCTTTGTAGAAGATAAAGATCAAGAGCAAGCAAAAAGTGACGAAAAGTCAGAAACTACAACAGTATGTGTAGAAAGAGAATCACAAACCAGTAATTCTTCTGAAATTGCACCAGACCACGAGGAACAAGAGTCAGTCGAAGCTGAAGTTTCAAATAATAGGCAATCAACTCGCATAAGAAGGCCGCCTAATTGGCACTCAGATTACATTATGGAGGGTATTGCATATTGTCTTCTAACATGGAGGGGGAGCCATCACTCTCCAAGAATAGTTTAGATGCATCTCAGTGGATTGCAGCAATGTAAGAGAAAATTGAAGCTCTTCATAAAAATAAGACATGGGAACTGGTGTCACTACCGTAAGGGAGAAAACCCATAGGCAATAAATGGGTTCACAAAATCAAGCGGAATGGTGATAATCAAATTGGGAGATATCGTGCTAGATTGGTGGTAAAAGGATATGATCAGAAAGAAGGGGTGGACTTTAATGAAATCTTCTCACCTGTGGTTCGTCTCACTACAATCCGAGTAGTCCTGGCAATATGTGTAAATTCTGACTTGCATCTTGAGCAGTTAGATATGAAAATTGCATTTCTTCATAGAGATCTTGAAGAAGAAATTTACATGCTCCAACTAGAAGGTTTTAAGAAAAATGAAAAGAGAACTTGGTTTGTAGGTTGAACAAATCTCTGTACGGTCTAAAACAGGTGCCAAGGTGTTGGTACAAGAGATTGATTCTTTCATTATGAGTCTTGGATACAGCAGGCTAAATGCAGACCCTTGTGCATATTTCAAGAGGTTTGGTAAAAATGATGTTATTATCTTGCTGATGTATGTAGACGACATGTTGGTAGCAGGCCCCAACAAATATCGCATTAAGGAGTTAAAGGCTCAGTTGGCTAGGGAATTTGATATGAAGGACTTGGGACCAGCAAACAAGGTTCCAGGGATGCAAATTCATTGAGACAGAAATAATAGGAAGATTTCGCTTTCTCAAAAGAATTATTTAAAGAAAATCTTGCGACGTTTCAATATGCAAGATTGTAAGCCAATTTCTACACCACTTCCTGTTAATTTCAAGTTATCCTCAAAGATGAGTCCTAGCAATGAAGAAGAGAGGATGGAGATGTCTCGAGTACCGTATGCATCAGCAGTGGGGAGTTTAATGTTCGCTATGATATGTACAAGACCAGATATTGCACATGCAGTGGGAGTGGTTAGTCGATACATGGCGAATCCTAGAAGAGAGCATTGGAATTATGTTAAGAGGATCCTAAGATACATTAAGGGAACCTCATATGTTGCATTATGTTATGGAAGATCAGACTTTATTGTCAGTGGATATATTGATTCAGATTATGCAGGTGATTTTGATAAAAGCAAATCTACTACAGGTTATGTGTTTAAACTTGCTGGTGGAACTGTAAGCTGAGTTTCAAAACTGCTATCAATTGTGGCCACATCAACAATAGAAGCAGAATATGTAGCAGCTACATAAGCCAGTAAAGAAGCAGTATGGTTGAAAATGCTATTGGAGGAACTCGGGCACAAGCAAGAGATAATTTCTTTATTTTGTGACAGTCAGAGTGCCTTGCATCTTGCAAGCAGTCCAGCATTTCATTCGAAGACCAAACATATAAGGGTCCAGTACCACTTCGTTCGTAAGAAAGTGGAAGAAAGAATAGTAGATATGCAAAAAATTCATACCAAGACAACTTAACAGATTTCATGACAAAGGCAATCAATACTGACAAGTTTTTATGGTGTCGATCTTCTTGCGGCCTGATGGAGATGTAAGCAACATAAAGAGAGAAAGAATAATGTGAAGATGTGATTGATACTCAATAAAATCTTCAAAAAAATAAAGGAATCCCACATGGGAAAATTAGAAAGATGAGGGGTTTTTGATAGTTATAAATATAACCCCTTAGCTTAGGTTTAATCATCCCTTGTTGCTTAGCTATTCAATTAGTTAAGTATATTTCTCTCTCTTGTATTATTTCACTTTTTAGTTTTAGTGAAATAATATTCTTAGTCTCCGATGACGTAAGCCATATTGGCCGAAACTCGTTAAAATCTTTTGTTTCTTACTACCTTTATTTTAGCTGCGATTTTTGCTCTAATCCGGTCCTTATTTTTTATAACATAAAGTTTAAAAGAGGTGTTACTCAAATTGGAGGAAAATCAAATAAGTAAAGCACCAAACAGTAAAGAAAATTCTTAGTTTTAATAATGATTAAATTGACAACTTTTATATATATTATAGGTGACAAATGGATAGAGTTCGGATTAGGTTAGGTCGGAATGGGTCGGATTTGTGCGCCTAAACGAATTTAAATTTTTTTTTCTGCACGATCTTACATAATAAAATTCAGACCTATTTCGGGTTGGGTCAAGTTATGGCCGAACCGAGATGGGTCCGGTTCAGGCCGAGTCTAATTAGAATTTGATGATTTTTTTTGTATAAGTCTATATAAATAAAATTCAGGCCTACTTTGGGATGGGCTGAGTTTGAGTCAGTCGGTTTTGGGTCTGGATGAGTTGGGATCGGATTGGACATGCTTGATATGAAAAAAATATAGTTGGTATAAATTTGGTATATCGAACCATTTGGTGTAGTAGATGCTCATTGGGTCACATAGAATATGCCATTGCATCACATGGAACATGTTTATTTGGATCAAAATTTAATAGGATCATTTAAGTCGGCTCAAATGGCATAATTCTGTGTTGGAATGGATTTGAATTAATTTTTTTTGACGGTTAAAACGGAATTTTTAGGTTAAGCTAAATTTGCCACCTGTAATATATATCAACAAATTAATTTTTTTTCTTAGAATTCAATGTCTAGTAATTGTATTAGCCTAATATATAACTAATTCAAGATAAAAGTATATATGTGCAATGACTATAAAAGAACTATTATTTCGTAATTTTATCAGAACTCATGATACAAGAAACTAAGTATTTGGTAGACCTCAAAGTTCGAAGCTATTTTCATCTTCATCTCCCCCCTTTTATAAAAAATTATTAATTATTATATATATATATTGCAGTCGCCAATCTCTAGGTTTTCCTTTTCCATGTTGATATAGTTGTAATGATCTCTTTTTTTCGTAGAAAATGATCTTATTAATTAGTTGATATCGGTAATTCTTCCACACAAGGATCCACATGGATCGAATTCAAGAACAGCTTAAACAATCCAAGATAGGCTTGCCCAGTTGCGTTTGCTCCATTTTAGGACACGTTTACTTCTTCTCCGGATTAGGGATAATCACGGGGCGGGGCGGGGCGGGGCGGGGCGGGGAGAGGCTCCCCACCTACTGCCCCGCCCAGGGGTGGGGATTCCCCATCCCCGTCCCTGCTGGGGATGCGGGGGAAAAATCTCCCCCGTCCTCGCCCTCGCCCTCGCCCCCGCGGGGATCTCCGTCCCCAATGAAACTACCTAATTCTAATGGAAATTTTCGACCTCGATAGAAATTTTTGACCCGAATAAAAGATATTTCACAATATTTTCCTTGCAAAATTTAATAATTCATGATTAAAATTAAAAATATCTCATACAATTTAAATACTAATATTTATAAACATTTCATACAATTAAAATACAAATATTTGTAAATATTTCATACAATTCAAATATTAATAATATCACTTGAACAATTTACACACCAATTTAATATATATATATATATATATATATATATATATATATATATTTAATTTATATATATATAAAATAATAAAATGTTAATTTTTTTTTGGGGCGGGGACCTCGTTCTCCATCCCCGCCCGAATTCAAGGGCAGGGAATTTTTTCTCCCCGCCCCCGTCCCCACGGGGGAAAAATTCGGGGATTCCCCGTCCCGTTCGGGTCGGGTCCCCGCCGAGGACGGGGAATCCCCGCCCCATGATCATCCCTACTCCGGATACTCCAAGTATAAGTTATTCAATCCAATATTTGTCCATCGACTATTAGGATACGTATCCATAGTACGTATTTGCTATTAAAAGCGTTACAAAATCAATGGAAAAAAGGAAAAAAGTACAACACGAAAAGGAAATTACATAAACCAGTTTATTAAAATTGCTGAACATACACGACATTTCTCTATGTGTTTACTGTGTGTATATGTATCATTCACGTTTTACATTTTTCAAATAATTATCAGTACTGACAACAAAAACAATAAAAGGTTCTTCATAAAAATCTGAGACATAAAAGTTTAATACAATATAATCTTTAACTTGTGGGGATTTTTTCCCCTTTAAAAGCAAGCAACCATAGAAGGAGATTTTTTTTTTTCTTTTCTTCTTGTGCAAAACACTGAAGTTGACATTTTAAGTCAATGTTAATTCACAGTTTTAACAAGACAGCACCTGTGAATGCTTTTAACCGAATTCCATAGGCCATGTCTAATTAAGATTTTGTAATACCCTTTCAAATAATAATCCATCTTTTCCTACTTACTTTTATTTTATTTTATTTTTAGTAATTGCAAGCTACCATCCAATGTTATCGGCAATGATTTTTATTATTTTAGTAATATTTAATTATTCATTCTATAAAATGGGGTATAATTAGGAGTGTGCAAATAATACGAAATTTGAGTTGGGTTGGGTCGGTTATAATTTTTAGAGGAATTTTGGGTTAGGATAATTAAGGTGAAAATGAACCGAGAAATACAAATATATATATATATATATATATATATATATATATATATATATATATATACTATATATATATATATATATATATATATATATAACTTACTATTATCACTACTATACCAGAATAATTATGTAAATTTTTTTGTCAATTTAAGTATATAAATTATTATTTTTTAATTTTTGTGGAAAAAAAAATTTAAGGAGAAAACATATTTTCACGGCAAAACATCTAAATTTTTATTACACATATGGATATAATTAAGTCTTGTTGGTATTAGATAATATGGTTATGGGATAAGTTTATTTTTTTCATTCCTATACTTTCTGAAATTATAAAATGTGCCACTATACCTTTTTTTTTTCACTTTTTGCCAATGTACTTTTTAGAATAGAAAATTTTGCCATTAAACTTGATCAGTATAATTGATTTTGTTGCTGGACAAATTAAATATGCTACTTTTTAGCTATTTCAGACATGTTAGTGATAAAAAAAAAATTATCGCTATGGTTATTTTGGCTCTAAATTGGAAGCTGTACTAATTGAAGTCATGTTTTAATTGTTGAACATTGCATATGGCCATGATTTCAGCAGCTTGTCCACGAGTTGTATTGACTATTGACCATCAGATCCAGCCGTTGTTCCTTCTGAGTCTTTAATTCAACACGTGGTTGATTTTGTGCCTTTGTTTCCTGGTCCGCAGCAGTCCCAACCAACCTTCCAACCCAACACCCTCCTC